>JASJET010000181.1:3607500-4337500 GCA_034092305.1 Diaprepes abbreviatus | reverse complement strand
AGACTACCTGTGTTCTTTAGTCCGGTGTCTTTGGCAAAATCTGTTAGACACATATATTCTTCATAGGAATGGGTTAGACATTTTATAATCAAAAATACCGGTCTAAAATAATGGACCATTTGGATTGGATAACAATAGATATTTGAAAGTGTGAAGTGACGCCTATGATAAGGATTTTAATAAATAAGTTTTGATAATATTATTTTATTTCTTATGATTTCTTAATAATTCACATACATTAGAAAATATTGATAATTTTGACATATTTGTCACAAATCACAACTGTATTTTTATTATTTTTAATTTTGACATATAAACCATTTTAGGCACATTCAGACTAAAACGTATCCTTATTCTCTCAAAAAATTCTAAGTTATAATTTAAATACTTACAAAATACCTATTATCAAAAATACAAGAAGTTAAACCTATATAAAAAATTTAATTCGTACAATTAAACACTAAAAAGAGATTCAAATGTAATTAATTTTTATATGTTACAGTTAAAATTAGACCTACTTATTTTTATTTCTATTGCACTGACATCTTAATTTAATTTATTTTATTATATGGAAATCCGATAGCCCCAAAAAAATGAAATAAACATGTTAATTCTACACGCTTAAGAAAAATACACAAATACAATAATAAAAAGATTACGGATAATTGGAATTAAATATATATAAAATTAAAGAGTAAGACACACTAAAATAAAAATATATAAAAAAAAATATATATGAACAACATTAAACAATAAAATACAACAAAAACAAGAATTTAAATATAAATTATGTTTACACTGGTAAACATTCGTAATCAAAGTCAGTGAAGCTATCTTCGCTCAAATTAATTATAATTGGTACCTCTATCTCACCGATCATGAGATCGACTTTCCGCATTTTCTTTTATTCTTTTATTATATGGATTTTTCACAATTTTCCGCAGTAACGTTATTAAAAAATATTTCAAAGGTTCAGTTAATTTACTAATTTTGTAAGTTGTGTTATTTCTAGCAACTCTACCTTTTACTTGAGAGATATCTATAAAAACAAATTTCCTATCTGGTTTGTCTCAGCAAAAATTAAGTTCTCTGAGCAATTTCCAGAGCTCAGTTTTTTTAATTTCAGGTAAATCCCGATCTTCATTGATTTTAGTTAGAATTTTGTCGACGGTTGGGATCTGCTTCACATAATAAAATGTATGTACAACTCATTTTATTGCAGTTTACATGTCTTCTTCCAACACGGTTTTGCGACTGCTTGTGATCGAATATGGCTTGGGAGTAGTAACAATTCCAGTCGTTTTTTTCTCCTTCAGTGTTCGGTACATAGAAGATTTCCCAACTCCTGTCATGTTGGAATACATCTCAACAGAGCTTTTAACATTATTATCTAGATATTGATATGTTAAAGCATCTTAATGCCCTGGTTTAACGATTATGAAATTAGGTATTGGTGGAAGCCATATCTTTTGAGTATTTCACTAATCTTAAATAATATATAAAAACAAGCACAAACAAGATAAATCACTAAGGACACCTTGGAAGGTGTACTTTGCTCACTGAGAGAAATTAAATTGAATTATCAGAAATTTTATTGTTGCAGTAAATTTATAAAAGCTTATGATATTTAAATATAATTAGGTTTACGGTAGTCCTCGGTTATCTGCGGCACTGGAGCAGGTACGTTGGAGGTTTCGGTAACAGTTTTATTACTCTCTCTAGTTCTTGAATAGAGTATAGGAATGTGTATGCTTGCGATCGCTCCTCCACTTCTCAAGAGCTTTGAGTTCAGGAAAATAGAACCGATTCTGCCTTTTATATTAGGAATGTGTATGCTGCTGACACTCCCCCCCCCCCCTTTGACAACTTCTTTTTCTTGTGATAACCCTCCCCTCAAAAGTTTTGACTTCAGAAAAATAAAACCGATTCTGCCTGTTATACTAGGAATAGTAATGCTGCTCACATCCTCCCTTTTTGTCCGACAACTTGTTTTTTCTTGTGATCGTCCCCCTCCCTCTCCAAGAGCTCCCGACCCTGCCTTTTACTTGAAAAATGGGAATGTTGCAGGCGTCTCCCCCCTCCCTCCGTCGACAACTTGCTTTACTTTGGTGATATCACCGCCCCCGCCCCCCAAAGAGAGAGGCTGGATCCGCCCTTGATTACAACATAACATTATATCCGAAGTAATAAAAGAAGGAGACCAATGAGCACTTCATAATACTCTGTGATAAAGAAGGGGATATATCAGATGACTGGAGCGACTCCCTGACTGTACTTATTTAAAAAAAAAAGAGATCAATTTAACCTAGGAAACTACTGCCCTACCTCACTTCTGTTACAACTATATAAATTTCTAACAGAAGCGTTAGCAGGCTAACGAAAAAAATAGACTATCAAACATTATAACAGGCTGGCTTTAGACAAGGTTACTGTACAACAGACAATCTTTTGACTACAAAAATTCTGCTTGGAAAGACAAACGAATATATTTTCCACTCTATCTTACATTCGTCGACTATGAAAAAGGTAGAAGAGGGACTAATAAATTGTAAATCGACTGCAGATATAGAACAATACTATAGAAAATAGACAAAAAAGCTACTCCATCTCACTTCTGTTACAACCATATAAACTTCTAACAGAAGCTTTATTAACAGGCTCCCCACTAGTTCCGCGCCTGAATTACCTACAAGCAGAAACTTTATTACCAATGTTCCTATAATTTTTTTTTAAATTAATCTCTTTAAACTGGTAATTACAGCTGTAGTTAAATAAAGAAAATCTTGTTTAAGGTACGGTTATTAAATAATTTCCTACGCTGACTGTTGATATTTCGCAGTCTGACACTACTCAAACCAGAAAGTTAGATGTTACGAAAGCCGTCAAAAACAGAAACATGAACATTGAATTATCTCCGCGGGATTTCGCATAGAGGCATTATAAATTTGACTTCGGGGAATTCCCTAAAACAATTACGTGTGCCGCGACATAGATTAGGCAAATAGAATGCGATGTAACTCGCAAAAGCCTTGGTTAGATGGATGAACGTTGCATTAGGGCAGGTTTATTGACTATTACGAGGTTAGGCATCCGCCGCATCCTGATTACAATGGAATATAATAGATTGCATATGGGCGATTCTACGATAATTGAGAAATTTATTATATATATATATATATATATATATATATATATATATATATATATATATATATATATGTAGTGAAAGCGTACTCTTTAAAGTTAATCCATGCTTCCGAAAATCTTTATTATCATTTTCATCTTCAGGGAGGCTGCAAAAATTACAAAAAAAGGGGGAAATTAGTGAGATAAATTTTCCCTAATAGTATTGATAACTTACATCTTTATTTGAGGATGCTCACTAAGATGTTAAATGGTTTTATGACAAAGTACATTAGTAAAAGAGACTAAGGAACTACGGTCACAGACCAATTCACAACAAATTATTACATCAAATTGATTTTAAAATTTAAATTAAAATAAAAATTTTTTAAAATAGGAGAAACCATTTTGTTCCTTCCCGAGTCACATGTAACTATAAAATGAATTTGAAAATTATAAGGTTAGGAAATTTGTCGGCTGTCAGTAGGGCTGCCAACCTTATCCAATTGATATTAAGTTTAGTTCGGATGAACCGCATTTAAGTTTAACTATACAGTAAAAGGCCAGTCATGCTGAAGTTATTAGGATCGACAAATGAAAATTATTTTTCCCTTCCAAAAATATAAAAAAAAAGTACTGAAAAAAATACTTTTATATTAGGAGTCAGCAGGGCTGTCTACTATTAATGTATTTTGTTAGTGTGAGATTGCAATTAAAGGTAATTATGCAATGAAAAGTCTTTTCAAGTTAACACTTTATTTAACAAAATGGTTTTACCTAATAATTATGTCATAGCTAGTTTGGATGTAGTATCCCTTTTTAGCAACGTTTATTTAGATGCATGCCTAAGAGCCATCCACGAAAACTGGAACCGTATAATAAACCATTGCAACATTGATGAGGAATTCTTTATAGTACCAATTACCTTTCTATTCAATAATACATATTTTTCTTTTGATGGCAAATTTTACAAACAAACTTTTAGCACTCCTATGGGAACATCCATCTCCCCTATCTTAGCTGCATATGTGATTGATAACCTGCTGGACACGGTTCTTCCAGTTCTCTCATTTAACCTATATTTTATAAAAAAAATGTTGATGATATAATACTTTCCCTTCCAGAAGATGGTATCCAGGAGATAATTGAAACCATTAATAGTAGTTATGACCCTTACATACAATTCACTATTGAAAAGGAAGATGAGAATCACTCAGTATCCTTTTTAGATACTAAACTCATACGTTCCCCTGACATCACAATCTTAATCGACTGGTACAGAAAACCATGCAGTTCAGGCAGATTCCTGAACTCCAATTCGTACCATAAACAGTCAATAAAAATGAATCTAATTAAACAAATGAAAAATAGGGTCCTAAAAATCTCTGATACATCTTTCCTTAAAAAAACTTAAATATCCTCTTACAGCTTTTCACAGACAATTCCTATCCCCCAGCTTTAATTAAAAAACTGCTGTTTAGCACGTCGTCAACACTGATAGAAACGATACAACAATTCATACTATTAACATGAATGATAACATAAATATATCTAACAATGATCACCAATCTATAGCAGAAGAAGTTCTAACAAACACGGTTAAATTCACCTCGTTGCCACATATTAGGGAGATAACACCCAGACTTTCAAGAATTTTCACAAAGATTGATAATATTAAAATTGCTAATAAATCTTTACTTACAATAAGCTCTGTGCATTCAAAACTAAAAGACAAAACACCAATTGGTTTTCAATCCAATGTTGTTTACAGCATTCCTTGTGCGAATTGTGACAAAGTGTATATCGGTAAAACTTCACAATCACTTAAAAATAGAATTACATTACACCGAAGTGATTGTATGCAACATCCTGAAAGATGTGCACTTGCTGAACATGCATCATTTACACAATATGGATTATGGGCCAGTGAGGACACTTTCAATTCAGTCAATCATTGCCAAGAGGCTTTTCTTAGAGATGGCCTTTATCTCACAAGAACCGAATACTTTAAATAAAAAAAAAACTGATATTAAACATTTGAGTGAAATTTATTCTTATCTGTTATTTTTGGATAACTCTTTATCTAGCTCTACAAATATTACTAACAATAATGATCATAGTTTTCCTTAGATATTAACGATTTAATAATTCAGTATGGCTGACCAAACATTGCATAATTACCTTTAATTGCAATCTCAACCCAACAAAATACATTAATAGTAGACAACCCTGCTGACTCCTAATATAAAAGTAGTTTTTTCAGTAATTTTTTTCATATTTTTGGAAGGGAAAAATAATTATCATTTGTCTATCCTAATAACTTCAGCATGACTGGCCATTTACTGTATAGTTAACCTTAAATGCAGTTCATCCGAACTGAACTTAATATTAATGGGATAAGGCTGGCAGCCATACTGACAGCTGACAAATTTCCTAACCTCATAATTTTCAAATTCATTTTACAGTTACATGCGACTCGGGAAGGAAAAAAATGGTTCCTCCTTTTTTTTATATTTTTTATTTAAATTAAATTTTAAAATCAATTTGATGTAACAATTTGTTGTGAATTGGTCTGTGACCGTAGTTCTTTAGTCTCTTTTACCAATGCACTTTGTCATAAAACCATTTAACATCTTAGTGAGCATCCTCAAATAAAGATGTAAGTTATCAATACTATTAGGGAAAATTTATCTCACTAATTTCCCCTTTTTTTGTAATTACTTAGACTTAGAATTCTAAGTCGAGCAGCCGTCGAGGAAGCATCACTTGAAAATGCCAGCTGAGATGTTGGCGAAACGTCGTGAAGATATTTCTATTGACGAACGGATTGACAACCGGAAAAACATCAGTACACATTCCACCATCCGTGAAAACCTACGATACAACATATATATATATATATATATATATATATATATATATATATATATATATATATATATATATATACATTCATAGTAAAAGTAATTTTTTCCCCTTAAAACCGCTATGAATTGAGAGAAAAATGCAAAGAAAACAACTGTCTACTTAAAATCCTCATTTCGCAAAATGTCAGTAAGATAATACCTGCAGAATTTGATGTCGGATGAACGTCTGAATATACCCCGTAGCGGTAGGATATTATTAAAAATATTAAAAATATTTATTTCTAATAATTTCCTACCGTTCCTGGGTATATTCAGACGTGTGTGCATATTTCTAACTAATTTTAAAACGTAGTCCCAATAGACCAAGATCAACACATCCCTTATTAAAAATATTTTTAAAATCCTTCCCTAATCCTACTCAGCTGAATCCTATAAACTAGAACTTATCTGGGGTCTTTATAAAATATAAAAACCTTACATCTCAATGTTGGATCTTTTTTTAATTATTTTTGTATTATGTAACTTTCGAAAATATGTTTTCCGACTAAACAGATGTAATATAACATAAATTCGTTTTAATGAAAAACTCCATTACGCGGCTCATCCGCCTTCTCTATTTCGTAGAACTCCTGCATGCTCTCGCTTAGAGCATTTTTATATTTAATGCAATATATCTCTTGAAAGCATTAAACAGATAAAACGGCTCACACTAAGAGGTATTGAGAATCTATATTCTTGCATTCTTTGAGAATGGTACGCCATATCCTTTTTGTTTTAACACGTAATATTCTATTATATAGTCCAGCTTTTCCGTCGCGAGCCCCCAGGTGTTTGAACAATTAGATACGTAATCCTTTTCAAGGAGATATAACTTCGGATATTTCTTTAACTTCACTGGAAAAAGAAAAGTTCATTGACTTATCCTCTAACAATTCCCTAAAAACAGTTTTTAAATATCACCCTTTAATTGATTTTTGGCCCAGTGTAAGAAATGAGTATGCTGTTTTGGCGGAAAAAGTCATTCAAGTTTTATTGCCCTTTTGTACAACATATCTATGTAAGAAATGATTTTCAACACATACTTACCTGAAAGATAAGTACAGAAACAGATTATATACAGAACCTGATCTAAGACCCAAACCTTCAGACATCGAACCAAATTTTGAATTCCTTTGTTCCAACAAATAGGCACAAATATCACAATGAGAGTATTTTTCAAGTTCTCTATTATTGTATTCATTTAATATTATTTTTTTTTTGTATGTTAAGCTATCATTTTAGTCTTAACAATGTTTTATGATTATGTTTTAGTTTTTCGTTATTCATGATGGAAAATAAAGTTTAATAATTCTATTTTACTATTTCGTTTATTGTTCTAGGAACATATTGGGTTCGCCATTTTATTCTGGCTTTTAGAAGGGGTTTACAAGAAGAAACAGGTTAGGAATTGCTTCCTTAAAATTTTGCTATAACCAAAAACATTAATTTTTTTTTCATATTAATATTAACTTTCCTGAATTTCGAAGTATTGATTTATTTTTAAAGAGGTTAAATTTCTTGGTAAAGCGAAGTCGTTCCTATAGGATAATTTTGTATGTAAATATGTCAAGCATATATACTTATGTCGTATCCACCTTAATTGTATAAAGTGACAAAAAATTTACTTTATACATTCCCCCATGCTCTTAGAAATTCAGAATATATAGGAAAGGCAATATATTTTTGAAATGTGAAACAAAGTTCTAGCAATGAATTTCCCGATTTTATTCGTCAGTTTTCATTGTTAACTTGGTACTTATCTTTTTCAAAATGAAAAAAAAAACAACCCTTTCACACTTAGATTTTTTGGTAATTTCCAGAAATTTAATTATATTTATGATGCCTTTAGGCAATTCTGCCGCGAAACGGTAGTTTTTATAACAGAAATTCTAAAAAACCAATTATTTTTCTTTATTTTTATAAAATTAAATTTTTATTTAATAATTAAAATGTAATTAAATTACTCTCAAGTCACGTGAAAATGAACATCAATCAAAATGCATGACGTTACTTCTTTGCAAACATCATCGCTGTCAAAGGCTACGTTGTTTGATTAACAATATTTTACAGTGATTTCCGTTCAATTTCTTCGAAATTTGCTTACAACTCCTTTTGAAAGCGATTCTAAAAAGTTTTTGCATGATGGAAAGTAGATTTATTAAAACAAATAGTTATATCCGTCATATCTTCTCCAAAATAAAAAAATAACAACCCTTTCACTCTTAGATTTTTTTGTAATCTCTAGAAATTTGATTATATTTATGATACCTTTAGGCAGTTCCGATAGATAAATGTATATAGAACGTTTCCAGTTACACCTTTTGTTTTGTTCATAACATTATCCTCTTATAAAACAAGTTTATTTATATTTAAAAAAACATATGACTTATTACTAGCTGAGATATCCTGCTTTGAATATTTATCATCCTACTCTATTTGTTACTCCCCGTGTTGCAAAAATGCCTTCGATTTTTGAGACACATAATTACAAGCTGAATTCGTCGGAACTTATATTTGAAGTTAATTCGGATCGGAACATGTCGGTAAGATGTTCGTGCTACGACATGCCCCCTCCCAAGACTCTCAGTATTTCATCAGTTCAGTTCTTCAGATTTGTAGAATGAACAACCCTTAGTGATATTTTCTGATCGGGTTCGAGCTTAATCATAGCCAACGACGACTTAACACATGTCATCGTCGGCGTCCCTGTTCGGGCGTCATATTGCAATAATGCTTCCGATGTTTGCGGCATATAATTACAAGCTAATTTTCGACCACTAGAACTAAGGGTATTTCGTCCTCCACGCCGGAGGTGGATTCGTCAGTGAGTCCGCCGGTGCTTTCCCTAGACACTCGTCTACGTACTTACTATAAGTCGGAACTTATATTTGAAGTTAATTCGGGTCGGAACATGCCGGCAAGATGTTCGTTCTACGGCACCCGATCTAACTTTACATAATTTTAATGTACCTTTAGTTCCAGCGCCATTAAAACTTGCAATATAGTCCCCCCTTCATATAAAAATGTTTGCTTCGTGGTTTTTTAAACAAAAAATTAAATTATATTTATATCGAATCAGAGTCCAAAAATAAATTGCTTTTAGGCTTTGATATTTGTTATTTACCTTTTCTCTCTGCTAATAACAATTATCTTGATTACTACATATATTTATTTATAAAAAATACCATATTACTCTTTATAAGTTGTTTTATTATCCAATTTTTGTTGGGAGGTTATAGAATAACAGCAAAATTGAAAACCTTCTTATTTCTACATATAAATTAAAGGCTTTTTATTATTTAATTACAACTAGTTTTTAAAAAAAAATATATCTTTGGTTCAAAAACATTGTTGTAAGTAGTTTAATACCCCCCCCCCTCCCCGAGTCTTTCTTTGCAAAAATAGAAAATCGAAAGTAATTTGTTCGTATAACTTTGCATAATTATTCTAGTCTTTTCATAGAACTAAGCGATATTATTCTTGGTGCGCTGGAATTTCTAATAAACTTTAACAGGTAATATTCAGAGAACGTAATGCATTAATTGAACCAGTTTATAAGATATTAACGAGTTTTGTTCTGATAGGAGAGTTCTGCATATTCTCGTTTAAATTGAGAAAAATATAGCGGTGTTATATAGAGTATAACCCGAAAAACTGGTGTCAATAATTGATCTTAGGTCAAAACCTCGACACTGAAAGAAAGTTTTCTCGATTAAATCCTAAATTTACGATCAATTACCTTTTTAAAATTATTCGTTACTGCAGATTGACGGCTCCTGAGACATGGTGAGATATTTTTTTATCTACGTCCTTCATTATATATCTCTACAATAGAGATATTGACTGTATTCAAATAAAAATATAATTTTGCAGCGAAACGGTAGTTTTCATAATAAAAATTCTAAGAAACAAAATATTTTTCTTTATTTTTAACAAATTTAATTTTTATTTAATAATCAAACTATAATTTAATCATTCTCAAGTCCCGTAAAAACGAACACCAACCAAAATGTATGACGTCACTTGTTCGTAAATATCATCGCTGTCAAAGTCTACATTGTTTGATTAACATTATTTTATAGTGATTTCCGTTCAATTTCTTCGAATTTCGCTTACTACTCCCTTTGAAGGAAGTTTTTCCTTGATGAAAAGTGGATTTATTAAAACAAATAGTTGGAATTTGCCGAAAATTGATTGTTTTATGGTGGCCAATTTCTTCGCGACAAACAGTAACTTCGGCTCTACTGAATTTAGAAATGTGAAGACCCCGATGTAAGTAATATACCAAGAATTTTTAATGTATAATAGTAATTACAGGTGTTTATAAGCTCAAATGATTTAACTAAAAAATGCTATAATTTTTACGTTATGTTTTATCTTTTATTAAACAAATATTTTATTTCTTATTTCCAAACTTTTTTTCAGTTTGTATGTTCTTACCTCTAAATCTATGACATATGGATACTTGTATTGATTTATCTGTTGGTATTGGTTTACACACTACTGGTTGAGATATATTTATATATTTGTCTTAAGGCAACAAGCTTATGTAGTAGTGACTGTGTCCATTGAAGCACAAAGTTTGGCTTCACTGTTCACATCTCAATGATTTGATGTTACGGAGTAGTGGTTGCCAAAGATTAGGTATCTCAACAGTGGGCTATATGAGGCATTTATGCCTCGTTTTAAACACTTTTCCAAAAATAGTTAACATTCCTGTTGGTGCAATTTCAGTTTTCTGGCTGTGTCTAACTGGTACCAATACACTAAAAAAATAATTTAATTCATTTAAAATTTTACAACAACTTTAAAACAATTCAATATAAGCGTCTATTCGGTGAATAACATCAGCACATATGTGACAGAATTTAATCATAGACTCCTGCTAATGACATATTGAGGTAGCAATAACCATTTTATCTATAATCAATCTGCTGCCACACATTAATTTGTAGCTATTTTAATAACCTATAATTAAAATTCACAGTAATAAAGACACTCTGGAAGTCTGGACGTTGATCTTCTCTCTTGTAGCTTTAGTACCAAACAACTACGGTTATTTAAGCTTACCAAAACCATAACTCAGAACCTCAGAACTCAGGCAATGCTGCTAATTAGCTGGACAAACGACATCTCTTGTTTACAGCTCACACAGCAGTTCGTCCGCGAGTTTAGTCGCGTGAAGGTTATCAATTAAATTAAATAAAACAAGTTTCTCAAAACAATAGTCTATTAACAAAAATAAATAGAAAAAACGAACTATTTACAATGAGAAACTTAAAACTAATAACAATTCAAAAAAAACTAGCATAATTGCTCTTATTGGCCGTTCTGTTAACCAAACATGTAAAACCCAATTTTGAAAAAAAAAACACGTATAAATAGCTTACTATAACACCGAACAGAAAAATAAATGAAACGCGAAGAACAGCTATTTATATTACACTATCAAAACATATGAAAATCGCGAAACGCTCGTCTAAAGTAACACACGATTTTCTCTTAATTTCCCAAATTAAATCAAAAACAAATCAAACGAAGAAAACCTTCTTTCCCGATGATTATATCCGTTACGTAATTTTTCCGCGGTAGTAGACGGCGGTCCCACTTCTAAAGAATTTCAAATTGTGACTGACTTTAATTAATTTCTAAAAATCAAATTCAACTTTCATCCCTTAGAACCTCCCTTATCCCCCTACTAGATGCGTTGGTTCCGACATGCGTGCTTTTCCACCAATAGAACATACTTACGCGATGCATCCCCGCGTGCGAACGGTAGTTTTCGTTCCCGAGCGTCTGTACGTTTTCGGTCCCCTGGTTCATAGATGGTATAAGTCATCCATGCGTCGAATTTAATTTAATTTAATATTAAAACTGACCAGAGCTCAAAACTAATAATTATTTTATACAAATGTGATCGGTAACTATTCTACAATTATACTAAAAGACCGTGAAAGAACCCATAGAAAAAAACCCCAAGGTTCACATTTTTTTATTCTTATTTTCGTCAATTGGGGAAAAAATGGGTAATAGACGTGAACTTTGTACATAATAACAAATTGCATTTTAGTGATTTTATTTAAATATTCTTTTGTTTTCTTATGATGGGAAAATTTGCTCAGTTTAAGTAAAAGAAAGCTTTCTCACGGTCGGCCACATGTGATTATCACTTTAGTACTTTACCCTCACCCATAACATCGTGGATTTTAAGACTATTAAGTTACTTTGACAGATTTATATTAAAAACTTCGAGAGGGTAGAACAGTTTAGATTTTGTATCACATAAATTCACTAAGTTTATGTTGTTTTTTACAGAAAAATTAACTATCCCAAAAGTAATAAAACTAAGCTTAGTTTTAAATACGTTAATGGATTTATATTTTCCTGATTTGTGACTATTTTTGGCCAGACTTAACATATACATTCCAACGGTCCAAATCTTTATACAGAGGGACTCAAGTAAATTCTTCTATTTAGTAGATTTTTTTTAGAGTTAATAAACATTAAAATAATTAAAAATCGCAATAAACTTTGGTTCCCTTACACATATATAATGATGACAGAAAGTCTGGAGTAAATTTATTATTCGCTGATTTATTTTTAAATTGTTCGGACAGTTTGAATTTGTTACGAATTTTTTCCACCAGCGTTTTTTAAACAATCCTCCTCATTGTATAGATTTAAATTTATTTTAAAGCAAGAACATACACTATAAAGCTTATGAAGGCAATCGCTCTATAACCATTAAAAAATTCTAGACACAAATGTGAACTTAGAACACACTGTATGACAAGTTAATTTCCTGTTGACCTTAACAGAAGTCCCTCTACACGAAATTTCACAAGCATGAACATACAACCTTTTTTTCCATTCCCAAAACGCGAAACTAAATAAAAGATAAACACACCCTTCATAAAAATAAATAAACTATGATGTGTACAAGCGAAATAAACAAATTTCGACCATTTGTGTTCGCACGTTCGAATTGCCGGTTTTAGTGAAATGTTTGCTCTCCCAGTGTCAGTTGGAATTCGGATTTTCAACTGTTTTACATATAAATTACGTCGAAACCTTAATAGGGTAAAGGGCTTTAGTGGAGGATGGATTAGATTACCTTTGTCTGATTGAAAAAGGGCATTAGGAGTACGTTTTTGAATCTAGAGTGTCTAGAAAACGTCTAAAACAATAATAATAATCGATTTTTAATGGTTGATCAATAATTGCAGTGGTTTTGCCTTTGGGCATTATCGGTTATATAAGAGAATGATAAATAATTGATGTTGGTTAGTGAATATTGGTTATATTTGTCGGTGGTTCGTCACTATTTGTGAAAAGACAGAAAGAATGGTATTAAGCCCTGTATTTACAAATACTGACACATTTTCTTACAGCCATTGACTTGAAAATTGTGCATAATTACAAATTTTTTGACTACTTTTTGCTTAAAATATAATATTCATAATTTTTTAAAGTACGATTGTTACTTTTTCAAAGGACAAGTGTCGAGGGTGTATAAAAAGCTAAAAACATGAAAAATATATTAGAACAAATTGGAGAACTGGCAACAACAATTTTGGAAGGCAAAGTTATAGTCAAAAAGGTAAGTTTCTTCGTCTTGTTACATATTTAATTTTGTATTGAGATTTATAATTACCGACCTATCAAACTTCTGATAAAAAATTTTTACTCAAATATATTACATTGAACTAAAATTTCTCACCGTAATAGGTCATGAAGCTAACTTGGACTGTAATTTCTCATGCTGTCCACGAAATGTTCTTTAGCAAGAAAGCCATGAGAACTTTATAACCTCAAACATTTTTTTTTAAATGAAAACTTCAGTAAGAGATAAAGAAATCTATCTGCCGTATTTAAATAGTTGTTATATATGTATTCTCCTTCCATGTAGAGAAAAGGAAAGAATATGAAGGATGCGCCATCTTTTATGTCGGTATGTAAACATTGAATAACTTTGACATTTACCAACCGATTGGTTTGGTTATACGTGTTTTTAAAACTTCAATTCAGTACAATTTTAACCATGAATCGCTTTACACCGAGACAACTCGTCGAAATAGTGACAATGTACATTAAAAATAGTCATTCAGTTGTGTTAACTCAACGTGCATATCGTCGAAAATATCGTGGCCAACAGACACCGTCTGACAACACTATCCGTCGTTTGGTTTCGAATTTTCTTGAGTACGGGACAGTGAGAGATCGTCAACATACCGTTCGTCAACGACCAAGACGTTCCAATGAACTGGTTGAAGCGGTCAGAGATAGCGTTGCCCAGAACCCAAAAGTGTCGTACCATCACGGCGCTCAGCATTTTGGCGTTAGTGGCTAATTTTGAAGAATGATTTGCATTTGTTTCCATATAAAGTGCAGTTAACACAAAGAATATTGCCGACAGACCGTTCACGTCGCTTGAAATACGGCCAAACACTCGCTCGAATGATTGACGCTGAACCTGATTTTTGGAAGCAAATTTGCGTTAATAAACGAAATTGCCTCATTTGGAGGACGGAGAATCCACACGAGATCTCCGAAACGCCATTGCATGACCGAAAAGTGACCAAAACCATCAGTGGGCCATTTTTTTCAAAGAAAACGAAACAGTCGATGGAAATCGATATCGGTGAATGTTGGCTCATTATGTCGGCCCATAAATACGTGAAAAAGGTCTTGATAGTTACTGGTTTCGACAAGACGGTGCGCCATGCCACAGTGCAAATCAAACAATCCGGTTTCTGCAACGGAAATTCCCTGGACGTCTGATGTCAAAAAGAGGCGACATTGACTGACCACACAGATCTCCAGATTTGACCGCTCCGGACTTCTTTTTGTGGGGTTATTTAACAAACGCGGTTCGCGAAATTGGAAAAAAGGGTTGCCATCTTTGAACTAGAATGCAACGACGTGATTGGTTAAGTAAATTGACAAATCGCTTAATGCAAATTCCTAGATTTAAATTTTACTTGAATTTTCTGATTGGTCAGAAATTTCGCTGGATGACAGTATTGAGAGAGGATCAGAGTAATATTTGCAAGAAATAAACTGTTGGTATATATTCTTTTCTTTTCTCTGCCTGAAAGAAGAATACATATATAACAACCTCAAAGAATATTTGGAAGGTATATTTGACGCCATAGTGCGTACCAAATAATATATGGTATTGCATGTAATCCGAGTGTAAAATTCCCCCTCTCGCTCGTGGGCTCTCCCCTCGTTGACAAACTTTTACTTTACATAAATAACTATTTCAAAATAGAATTATTGTTCGCCTTTTTATTTGAATTTTACAAAGTTTAATTTCAGAGAGTAACACCAGCAAAAAGTAAAATTCTTTTTATGTCTGGTGTGGGGAACAAATCAAAAGAATTTACAACATGACACGATACTTTTAGAGAGCTTTGAGTGGTAAACACACACTATCTAGGTCGTACATAAATTTTTGACATCGTTTTCGATTGATATGACTCCTGCAAGGCTTGGGACATAGTAAATATTTTATGGCATTTTATTACTTCAGCTTATGGAAATGTTCATTTTTCCTTGTTATTTGGGGTTCCTCTTTTTTAACACTGCTAATAATTAAAAATTAACCTAGTATATTTAAATTAAAAGAACAGTGTATATAATTTTCGAAACGCTGATTTTCCTAGGATGTATCAGCTTCTGCTCGACAGTGATTGGTCTTTTTTGCGTGAGGGTCTTGCTGTTGAAGAGGCTGTAGCGGCATTTTATCAGCATATAGATGTAATTCTTAATGAGGCGGGACTAAAGACCTTGTTCAGGCATAGTAAGTACCTACCTTGGTTTAGTAAGGAGGTAATTCGGTTATTAAAAAATAAAGCGTTGCTATGACGGAAATATTAAAGATCTAATAAAACTTGTGATTATTTATCTTTCATGAATGCTAGGACAGTTGTTAAAAATCTTATCCGTACCTCCTACAAACCTGATCTTGCAAATGTTGAAGCAAAATTTAAAAAAATCCCCATTCGTTCTGGTCTTACATCATTCTTGGGAAGTCTAATGGTACTCTGCCATCAAGGTCAGGAAGTAACTAATCCTACTGACATCGTAAATTCATTTGCGAAATTATTCAGAGTCCTTTATTGTTTATACTCCTTATGTACTTACTTCTAGTCATGGTTACAATTCTTACCCTATCTCAATATCTAAAATAATGCCTAAAGACGTTGAGAAAGCCTATAAAAAATTGGAGACCAAATTCACAGCGGGTCCTGAGTCCATTCCTTAGTTTGTCGTAAGGGATTGTGTTTGAGCGTTGTCTATAATTTTTAATTTATGCATTCAGACATGTCTTTTTCCTGATCTATGGAAAGAATCAAAAATTTGTCTGGTTTTTAGAAAGGGTGATAGAACCAGGGTCTAAAATTATTGCTACATACCGATAATGTGCAATTTTGTAAAGGTATTTGAGCGGGTTCTTCAAGAACAAATATCCTTTTACATAGAGCCTCTTATGATCGATCAGCAGCATGGTTTATAGTTTTTTGCGTGATATCGAAATATAGAGGGTAACTCAATAAGGAGCTTTGACGTCACCGATATTTTTTTTTCATTTGTAAACCCTATTTTTTATTTCAGAATCAGAAACGGCACATTTTTTTATATATGACAAGGTAAATATCGATGTTGGTTACATAAGGAAATTGTCAAGAAACATACTTTGTTATCTAAATTAAGTGTTTAAACTGGGCCCCGTTAACAATCTGACAATAGCCAAGTCGATGAATGAATTCTTCTTAAACACTGTCAATGAACTTCTAAATTATCGTGCTGGGTCTAGTATACTTCAGTTTTTAAGTATCCCCACAAGAAATAATCAAGTGGAGTCAAATCTGGTGATCTGGCTGGCTACTCAATTGTCCCTCTGCCAAACATCTTTTAATTTAATTCAGAAAAAATTACCAATTTATAATGCATTAATTTGGAAAATTCATGTTTTAATTATTCTCGTAATGGATAATTTAAAAAATGAAGTTTTCAATTACTCTGGTAATGAGTAATTTTATTCCTAAAATGATTAATTACTTCTTCAATTGATAATTTCACAAATGAAATTATGAATTAATTCGTTAATTGATAATTGTAAGAATATAATTTTATTTTTGAAATTATTAATTGATACAGTAATTGATAAGGTCGGTTTGTTGATTAATAATTTCCAATTAATTGATTAATAGTTAATTTAATTTTTTTTTGCCGATCACTGTCACTTTCAAGGCACTAACAATTAGATCCTTTTCATATTACATAATTTAATATTATGCACAGTGTCAAGAAATGGAAATAAGAGTAAAAGCAAACCAATCTATAGATCTGTTCGATAAAATAAAATATATAACTTGCGAAATCAAACTAAAAGCATGGACAATATAAGACGAAAATGGAAACGATAAAAACGAATTTAATAAAAGTTGCGGTAGTGTGGAAAAAGTACTGTCCGAAGCTGTACACAGAAACAGAACACTACTAAAATGAAACAACCATGGGCATGGATAAAAAGGAGCCTAATATTCTAATAGGGAAAGTAGTAACTATTATGTTAGTTTAGAATGCAAGAACTGAAGAATATTACTGCATTCAGGTAACAAAACATAAGGAAATTAACTGGATGAGAAAGGAGAACATTTAAATTACCCGCTCATTAACAGATGGCGCTCCTCTTATATAAACTCCCAACTTTACAGTTATCTTTCTAAGATATTGTGTTTTGTGCTTGTAATTATGTTTTTAAAAAGATATTTAAAGATCTGTTAATCTTGATTTTGTAAAAGCTATTTTTATCTTAATATATTCGCGCAAAATACTGCAACTAAAAAAGTGTACCAGTAACTCTATTCATAAACCAAAAAGTTCTTGTTCTTTCCCGCATTATCATAAACTTTTATTCCGAATTCGTCATATATCCGATCCATATATTATTTGTGTGTGTGGTCGAAGTATAAATAAATCCCTTTCGGCGTAATATCACAGTATCTACGTTTATTTTTATTTAAAAATCCCCATTTTTCGCGTGTTTGCCGGGAAGGTCATATAATATTCGATTTATATCATACTAGCAATGGGTGCAGTAAACTTTTGGTGACATTTACTTTTACCCTGTCACGCCATATTTGTTTATTTTCTACTTATGTGGTCAAACATAATACTAACTCTTGTTTATTTAGGAGATTATTCGTAAACTGTATTAAATAGTTCGAATATTATGCACAAACAAATTATCTACTATAATATTATAAGAATAGAGTCTTATTTGGGAATCGCATACCATGTTAGACGCCTTCTCGTTAATAATGTGGAATTGTTTAACATACTTAACTAGGTTTACCGCTTTTCTGAATCAGGAAAACGAAAAAAATCAAACATATTTTTTGTTTTCACATTCAGAGTAGCACCATTTTTTCTTCGCAGATTTTATATTTCCCACAAAAAAAGCATGACCTATATTTATTTATTTATTTATTTATTTACAAACTCTACAGATTCACATCCAATTACAGAGTAGAATAACAGACTTAGTTTAAGAAAACCAATATTAATAATAAAAAGAAAATAAACACTGCTAAACACTAATATTCTACTGTATCGGTTGCATTATATCATACAGCAATGCTTTAAGACTATTTGATATGCTGATATCACAAATATCAAATTTTGATCGTATTCGGTTATATAACCTACACATTACCATAACAGGTGAATTATTGTAGTAGTTAGTACGAGTATTATCAACATAAAAAATAAGTGGACTTCTAGTTCTATATGGCGGAGCATAAAAGTTAATTAAGGCTAATAAGTCTGGAGCATTTATCATACCGTTCAACAATTTATATAAAAAATAGATAGATAATACCTTCCTTCTACTTTCAAGTGTTTTAATGTTATGATTGTTCATAATATCTATTTTTGGTATATGCATTTGATATATCCCCGTTTTTTTGTAATGGATATATCATAAAAATTTATTTTATATTTTTTCTATGCTGTAAATATGATTCTCATAACATGGACTCCATATTATTGAACAATATTCCAAAATACTCCTCACATAGGCTACATACAACAACTTAACACACTTAACATTAAACTCTTTACAGTTTCTAACTATATACCCATACATCTTAGAGGCCCTACTAGTTATATCCCATATATGATCTTTAAATGTCAGGTGAGAGTCAAAGGTGACTCCAAGATCCCGCATTTCATTAACTCTAGTCAATGTTCTCCGATTCATTTCATAAACATGATTTAGGTAATATCTTTTCCTACTAAAACTAGGGACAAAACACTCATCAATATTAAAATGTAAGTTATGTTTTATTGACCATTGATATAGTACATCCAAATTCTGTTGAAGAACCTGACAATCATTATAATTATTAACTTTTATGTATAACTTAAGATCATCAGCAAATAATAGTACATAGATGCGTTAATTTCATCAACTAGATTATTTATAAACAACAATAAGAGCAATGGACCTAGGTCAGAGCCCTGCAGTATACCTGATGTAGCAAAGAAATAATCAGCCTCTAACAGTCACCCTTTGTGGTCTGTTTTGCAAATAAGACTTAAACAAATGTACGAGGTTGTCATGAAAGCCAAATTCTCCACGTAACTTATGTATAAGAATGCTATGCGATACCCTGTCAAAGGCCTTAGCAAAATCTGTATAAACAACGTCAACCTGGTTCTTTTTATCAAGATTTTCAGCTATATATTGGGTTACTTAACATAAATTAGTGGCCGTAGATTTTTTACTTAAAAACCCATGTTGTCGATTTGATATTTTATTTTCAACAAAATTATATACAAATTTGTATAAAACAGATTCAAATATCTTTGCCGGACATGACAATGGGGATATAGGTCTATAATTTTTTACATCATTGTTATCGCCTTTTTTGAAAACTGGGCAAATTTTAGCCTCCTTCCAAATTTGGGGAAAGGTATTTGTTTTTAGAGAAAGGTTAAACAATATTCTAAGAGGTTCAGCCAGAAAGCCGATCATTCCTTTAAACACAAATGCAGGTATATTGTCTGGACCAATTGCTCTATTAACTTTAAGGCCCTTGACGGTATCCCACACATCCTCATAGGTGACTCGATCAATATACAATGAATCAAAGATTCGAAATTCATCCATAACAAGGTCGTCGGGATATCCAGAGTCATCAACAAAAACAGAGCTGAAATATGAAGCAAATGCATTTGATATTGATTTCCCCTGCATATACTCAACATCATTTAGACGCACCTTGTTTGGAACACCAACAACACCTCTATTACTATTAATATGTTGCCAAAATGACCCTGGATCTTCGCTGATGCCTGACTGGACCTTATTGATATAGTTTTCATAGGCAGTTCTTATATCTCTTTTTATTTTAGCTCTTAATTGTATAAATTTATTGTATAATTCTACATCCCCAGTTCTTTTACTGTTAATTCTCAATTTATCTTTAGTTTTTATGTCTTTGATAATATTTTTTGTGAAGTATATAGGGTATATTTTTGTGCAAGGTTTGTTTTTAGGAACACAAATTTCAAATATTGCAAATACTTTGTCATAGAAACGTTTTACAGCCATATTGACATTTTTGAATATATATATATATATATATATATATATATATATATATATATATATATATATATATATATACTAGCTGACCCGGCAAACGCTGTTTTGCCATATAAATAATTTCTATGTACTTTCTAGTGCCGACAGAAAATAACTAAACTATTTTAAGTGTGTAAGGATGTGGTATATGCACGAAATAGGTGTGTAATGCTGTGAACGATAAGGGAATATAGAATAACAAACGCCAAGCACTATATTTATTAATTTATTATAATTTATTTCTTTAATATATATATACATATTATTATTCGATAAGAACGGTAACACTATCAAAAAATATCAGTCTCTTAATGCTACAGCGTGAACAATATTTTTTGTTAGCCCATCTTTAGCTAACACAAACAAACTTGATGGTTTACCCACTCGAGAGCATGCTACGTATAATTGTCCGTGTGAAAAACATGGCGTGCTTAAATCTACGCCACAAACCGACATCGTTTGGCCTTGGGATTTATTGATGATCATGGCAAATGCCAATCGAATTGGAAACTGAATACGTTTTAATTGAATTGGCGCATCCGTAGGTATAATAGGAATCCGTGGTATTAATATGTTTTCACCTCGGAACTTTCCACTTAAAATGCTAGCTTCGATGACGTTTTTCATTAATTTTCGAATGACCAATCGCGTACCGTTGCACAGCCGTGGCGGGTTCAAATTGCGAAGCAAGATAATCGGAGATCCAACCTTTAATTGTAAATTATGCGGTGGCATACCTGGCAAATCCAGTGAGTTCAAAAACTCTGTGGGAAAATTTACAGTTTCACTCGCATCGCAAACTGTGTCAATAGATTTATATGATATCAAGCTCCCTGGCAATAACTGTTGTATCTTCAGATTCAAATTGTCAACGTCTACATTTTTTGCCGCTAAAATTGCTCTTTCTGCAAGCCACTCATGATTTAAGTACTGTGTGTGTACATCGGGAAATATTTTATCAATGAGAGTGTCTTGCGAGTCAACGATTGTGCAAAAATCTGTCGGTAATTTTACGCATCCAGTTTCATCTATAGTTACTTTTCCATCACCGATATCTAGGAGTTGTTTTGAGAATGTTTCAGCGGATGGATCTTGAAGCATTTGAACGCGCATATTTACTTTCAGCTCTACTTTTTCAACATTACGCCACAGTGTAGATGATTTTAAGCAAGCATTAATCTCATCAGCGTATGTTGAACGTGGAATGACGGGAAGTGTTTGCCTGAAATCACCTGAAAGGACTAACAGAGTGCCGCCAAATAGTTTGTCGTTGTTTTTGATATCTTTTAACGTCCTGTTAAAAGCCTCAAGTGAATGTTTGTGCGCCATAGTACATTCATCCCAGATGATAATTTTACACTGTTTCAGCACGGTGGCCATGGACGATTGTTTTTTTATGTTGCACACTCCGTCAGGGTTATTTTGAATATTTAATGGCAGCTTAAATACTGAATGAGCTGTTCTGCCTCCATCCAATAAAGTTGCAGCAATGCCTGACGATGCAACGGCCAATGCGATGCCATTATTTGATCGTATTTCAGCAAGAATTAGCGAAATAAGGAATGTTTTTCCAGTTCCACCTGGTGCATCCAAAAAGAAGAATCCACCTTGTCCTGCTGAAACTGCGAGCATAATGCGGTCGTAAATGATTCTTTGTTCCTCATTCATTAATGGGACATTGCGAGTAACAATCGCCGCCATTTCTACAGTGTTGTACTGCATTTCACGATTCATTTCCATGTTCATGAAATCAGATGCAGCTCGATCTGGCGAATTCATACCGAAATGACTGAGTGATAAATTAGCAATTATAATGCAGAGATCTTCAATAGCAGTCAATGCTTCATTGTACATAGCGTCGCTGAACGTTATCGTTACATCGTTGCATCGTGTACGATGTTGATGCAATATATCATCAGTCATTGAATCTTTGTGATTATCCCACAATATCTGTGCTCGAGCTGGAAAACATGTAGTTAACACTATAGCGAATAGTAGACGAATTTGTATTGCTGTACAGTTCAATGCTGCTTCAGCAAGCATACATTCCCACTGGTTGTCGTCTTCCAGCAAGCCGAGTGCAAGGCACGCATCTTTATACGTTGAATACTGTTGCCCATTCACTTTCCGTATATCTTGAAATGACAATGGGCCAGTAACATTAACCAACAACAATCGAAGATAAAAGCATTCAGTTTGCTTTGGATTGACTGTAAATACTCGCCCCAAGGCGTTTGATTTAAATAAATTGGGACATGCATCAACTGGGGAGCCTTGCTTGCGGGGCATCCATTTTTTTGTTTGAGCCCATGTGAAATAGCATGGTACTTGTGAATAGAGTAACGTTCGTGCAAAGGCACCAAAATCATCCGCACGATTACACAATTCGAAAAATTCAGTGAGTGTAGTTTTAGGTGGATTTACAGCACGATCAATTGCTGTCTCGTTCGTGAAAAATACACGCTGGCCGTTTTCGAGATGGACGGCTAACTGAACAACTGCTGGATCCCGTTCATGAATCGGGAAACCAAAGATACGCCAAGCAGCTTCATTGGAGCTGATGTACCGACCAATTTGATAAAGTGTTATTTCATCGTTTTTATTCACTGGTGGAGCATTCACGTTAGTATTTTCCACTCTAAACACAGCCATATCACTGCCTTTATGGACATACTTGCAAATGTATTTGATGCTCTTCACAGAACTGCAGAACTCAACATTAATATGAGCATTGTATGTCTTGCTCAACAGAGGTGAATACGGTACCACCCAACGATTATCAATGTCAATGTCTGTGTTGTTGATGTTTTTAATAAATGATCGTCCGCCATTATCGGGACTTCTTCGACGATATATTGGATATCCGTCGACATTTGTGATCGTATCGTTCGTGAAATCTTTAGGGAAATTTTTAGTGCATTTTCCATCTGCCATGCAAGGCGATGTACGATTAAGAGTACCGCATGGACCATGAATCATGTTCGCTGTAACAATATCAAACAGCAGTTGGTCAGTAGACGGATCTGGAAGTTCTGCAGAAATGATGCTATCGATTTCTTCAGGACGGATTCTATCGATTAACCAAACCAAAATGTGAGCATGAGGTAATCCTCGCTTTTGCCACTCAACTGAATACAGCCAGCAACGTGTGCGGCCGAATACATGTAATTTAGTAATGAAACTTATTAAAGACTTCAACTTTTGTTTGAACACACGTGCTGTAACGTCATGACGATGGATTGAATTTTGGCCAGGCAATAGCAAAGATGCAATCTCTGGCCATTTTGGATTACATGTAAACGTGATAAATAAACACGGTCGTCCATATTCGCGCACGAAAGTCAGAGCACGTGGACTGCCCACATACGATGATGGTAGAATGACAGAGTTAAGAATTTCGGCAGCGTCAGCGTTGTTGTTAATAGCGTTCCGCAAGTGAATGTACTCTTCCGCACGCAGCTTGAGTTGATTATATCGTACGTATCGTAGTCGTTCGCCTTCTATCTTGGCGTACATGTCGACCATGAATTGTTGACAAAGCTCGCGACATCGTAGAATGACGTTGTCCCGGCCGCGTCGAATCATCAATCGGTACGCATAATAATCTTTCGAGCTAACGTTCTTGTTTGTTTCGGCTCCTGTAATAATATATTTTTAAATATTAGATTAAATCAATTACGATAAATAATTTAATTTTTTTTTTAATTAGTAATCAAGTTTAAAATGAATGAAGTACCTGATACGGGATCGCGTTGTTTGATATTTATGCAGTATCCGTCTTGTCCCTTCCAGAACATTAGCGGATATTGGAGAGCATCATATGAACGATGTGTATCAGCAATGAACTGAAGATTATTACTCCTTCTACGAACCACAATTTCTCGTGCGCCTGTACAATCGCCAACCATGATTCCCGCAACGTCGTCAACAACAGGTGCATTAAAT
Organism: Diaprepes abbreviatus; assembly: GCA_034092305.1. Classification (NCBI taxonomy): domain Eukaryota; kingdom Metazoa; phylum Arthropoda; class Insecta; order Coleoptera; family Curculionidae; genus Diaprepes; species Diaprepes abbreviatus. The sequence goes on along the minus strand of JASJET010000181.1, from coordinate 4,312,864 downwards.
CTACGAATATGTTCTCCAGCTGGTGTTTTATCAGGATTAATGACAATAGCGTGGTTATCGTTTTGTAATTTATGCATGTGTGATTTGAATATTTTCAACAATTCATTGTGCTCATTCAGTAGAGCGTCCAGTTCGCTCACGATGCGTTTGGCAAAAAATGAATCAAGGTTGTTATAGTCACAACGTGCATTCACACGATTGGCAAGTGCGCTTCCGGAATCCTCGCCGCCCATAAAGTAGATTTGTAAAAATTTATGTGCTTCGTTTGGCATTGGCAGTAATGAGCCTATTTTATGATAAACTTGGCCTCTAATTTTAAATGTAGAATTGTATTGTTGACCAAGTGAATTAGTATTTCGAACTATTTCTGTTGCTCCGAACGATGTCATTTGAAAGCATGAATTGAATGTTCGAATGGACTTCAAGAACACGTTAGAATCTGGATCCGTGCCGATAAGTAAACCGTTCAATGGTTCCGGTGGTGTTTCAATGTCGGGTAGTTGAACTTTTCCTGACGCGCAACACATCCCAGCTGGCTCGTTTTTAAATTTAAGAGCATGACAATTTGAACATTCTTTGTCCATAGCCCCAATCACCACTTTTGTATGGGCATAATATTCCATATCAGGCTCATACTGGAATGCTAGCCGCAAGAATGAATCAGATGTAAATGCTCGGTGTACCTGTTGGCGTTGCTGGTTGTTTGTTCTGCGTCTATTGGCTGTGAATCGGCGTGATTGTCGTTGTTGTAATCTTATCACTTCATTGCGTTCAGCTCGTGTATCTTCAGATTGTTCTTGACGCAATTGCGCCATGCTCACACGTACATCAGTATTTTGTTGCTGGATTTCTTCTTCAGTTCTTTCGGATCTTATATTTCTCTTGTTTCTGGTTGTACTTGTATTACGGCTCAAATCAGCTCCTTTGCGTTTTCGTGGCATTGTTCGCTGTACAAAATACACATAAATAGAACTAACAAAATTACTTAAGAATGAAAAACATCATAATTATATTGTTATTCATGTAAATATTAGACTGTTTTACGCAAGCGACACATTTTACTGTTAATAATTATATCGAAAATATATTGTTGGAAATGATGAAAAAATGAATACAAAACAAAATTACCGTTTACCGAATCTTTTTTGACCTTTTTCAACAACAATTTGAGTATAAAAAAAAATATACTTACAACAACACAAAAGTCGTTGTTGGTAGGGGCCCCTGACACGCGTTGAGTATTTTTAGGTTATAATTAATAATAGCAGATACTATTAATCTTATTAATATTATTAATTTACTATTAATTAATTAATTGTATGATTAATTTAAGAGAGTTATTATTAGTATTAATTTATAATTAATAATGAGAGTTACACTGACATAAAAAAATAACAATTGTAAACGTCACTACTAAGTTTGATGCATAAACACATAAACATTAATGATGGCCGACAACTGTGGAGGGAGTGAGAGAAACAGGAGACCGACTTCGGTCTCATCCCTACTCCGCGTTGTTCACTGGATAGTTACACCGATATAGTCTGGCCAATGAGTATCCAGTAAAAGCGCGGAAAATTTTAAAAATTAATTAAATTACTAAAATGATTATTAAAAAATAGGGGTTGGTGATAGAAGGGTATAAATTTAGGGTTGAATGTATTTTTTAATGCGACATAATAAAAAAAATAAAATAATAAAAATTTGTATAGAATTATAAAAAAAATGTTAAGGGTGGACAACCCTTAACACTTAGGGGTATGAAAAATAGATGTTAGCCGATTCTCAGACCTACTGAATATGCATGCAAAATTTGGTTAAAATCGGTAAAGCCGTTTCGGAGGAGTACGAAGACAAACATTGTGACACGAGAATTTTATATATTAAGATATATATATATATATATATATATATATATATATATATATATATATATATATATATATATATATATATATATATATATATATATATATATATATATATATATTGTAACGATTATACTCGATCAGAAACAATGGTTCGTGTTGGATATCAGAGAACCTAAAAATAATTTGCTAGATTTGAAAATTGTTAATTTAACATTACTGCACTCTAAAAACATATTGATTCATTTGAATTTATAGTGTTCCGCTAAGCAAAAAATTATCAATTTCAAATTAATTTTATCCATTATTTCATTCCTGGAATATTAATAATGTTTGGGCTAACTACAGTGTTGTTAAAGCTAAATAATGAATAATAAATAATAAATATTGAGCATTTAATGAAAAAATATGGAACTGCTATTGTATAAATACAGATTGTTGTGGAAATAATGACATATACTCAAATAAAGTAAATATTAAATTCAAATGAATTGTAGAAAACTCGATTTGTTTAGCAAAATCCAAATCACCATTTATTTTGGGAGATCAGGGGTCAGGTAATTTGTTATAAACAAAAAACTGTTATTAATTAAAAAAAAATTTTCATATTTCCCGGGTGATTATAAGCAAAATGGTCTCTTGTGATTTTTCCGTCCGAAGCATAGTTTGCAAAGTTAAAATATTAAACTGACCTATAATTATTCAGAAACTCATCAATGGGTTTTGAATATGAAACATGTAGATGTTAGAAAAATAGGGGAAAATACCATTAAAACTTTTAAATTACATTTAAAGGTATAATGTAATAAGATTGTTAGAATTTGATTAAATTTTCAAAAATCACAAACAACAAAACATCTCACTTGACTATTTCTTCATTTTGTAGTGACAGAGGTCAGGTATCAACCGGGAACAGTGGCGTGATGGCTTAAGCAGTGAAATAAATAAGAATCCGTAAAACAGTGGCGTAGCCAAGTATGAAGTTTAGCAAAAAATAACTTGTTTAATATTTTTTACATGATATAAGAGCAAAAAATGGAAAAAGCTTATTCATCTGGAGATGAACTGGGTAAAAATTCGTAAAGAGGTGAAAAGCGTAGAAATTATGGTTTTTTGAAAAAATTTCGATACTCACCCACTATTTCGAGGTCGTAGAACACGATTCTGGCCTTGATTTTTCACTATTTTTCCTCGCTTTCCCGGAAAACTAAAAAAAAAACGAGTCACTTCACAAAGCACTTTTATTTCAGTTAAAAAGCGAATTTATGTATTTATTTTCCATGAAACTAGTTAAAAATATATTGTACGTAGTATATTTCAATTATTTTTGCACAAATTTTACCAAACCCATTTAGAAAAACTTGTATTTTCAGCGAAAAATCAAAAATACAGCTCGGAAACGTCATCAACCGTCAGACTATCTAAACTGGACGCAGAATCACGTAAAAAGGCGCAACGTTGCCAGATGTAAAATTTTTTCATAATAGAAACTATAAGATTTGTCCTTCTCAGTCAACAACATAGTTTAATTTCTTTAATGTTCAAAACAGTTTCTGAGTAAAAGTATTCTTAACCCCTCAAAAATTTTGGTTGGTTTTAGTTAGGGTAGGTTGGTTCAGGTTTAACTTGATTTTGGTTAATTTGGAAAACAGAAACTAACCTGAACTCATCTAAATTAACCTAGATTTATACTTTCCTGGTATAAATTTTAAAATTTATCCGTTACAGTTAACAACATAGTTTAATGTTTGTAATGTATAAAAAAGGGTAAAATCAACTTTAACAATCCAAAATTTTTGGTTAGTTCTAGTTAGTACAGGTTTAGCTTGGTTTTTGTTAGTTTAAAAAACTGAAATTAACCTGAACTAACCTAAATTGACCTAGATTTATTAATTTAAAAACAACTTCTGTTAACGGACATAAGCAATATGATCAGTTCATATTATCCGCTTAAAACTAGTGGTATATGGAGGGAAACAGACAAAAGCAACTATAATCCTTAAAACCTTTAACATTTAGAGTCAAAATCGCACATCAAAGGCATAAACATGAATGTAATTAAAAGTACTTCAATACTCAAAGGAAAGGGAAAAAGTCTTTTTTGGGACCTTTTCTTTCCAATTCAAATAGAAAGAGAAGAATATATATGAATTTCGAAGAAATCGTTTTTGCAATCTGGCAACATCGCCACCTATGTAAACTATTATTTGTTGATGGCGCCCGTTTTCTTTTGATCTGCTATGATTTTTGTCGTGATAATTTTTCGAATTTTTTCGATAAAAAAAGTGCATATTTTTGAATTATTGTATAATACAGAAGCTTCTATTACTGTGGATTTTGTGGTTATAACAAAAGTTTAACGAATTAGTGAAAAAAATTCAACCTACAGTAAAAAATGTTTTTCGCTGTTTTCCGCAAAATTGAAGAAAAATTATGGAAAACTGATGTCAGAATCGTATTTTACGACCTCGAAATAGTGGGTATATACCAAAATTTTTTCACAAAAACGTCATTTTCCTATCATTTCACTCTTTACGAATTCTTACCGATAAAATGACCAGGAGGCTCAAATAATTTTCTTTTTCCAACTTTAAAATATAGCTGTAAAGGGCACTGAGATTCTCAGTGTCGCTTTTTTAAAGTCGGAAAAAGAAAATCATTTGTGCCTCCTGGACAATCCATCTCAAGATGAATAAGTTTTTCCATTATTTACTCTTATATCATGTAAAAAATATCAAACAAGTAATTTTTTGCTAAACCTCACTTGGCTACGCCTCTGTTCTACGGATTCTAATTTCTTTTACTACTTAGGTCACTGTTCCCGGTTGACATCTGACATCTGTCACTACAAAATGAACAAATAGTCAAGTGAGATGTTTTGTTGTTTGTGATTGTTAAAAATTTAATCAAATTCTAACAATCCTATCATATTATGCCTTTAAATGTAATTAAAAAGTTTTAATGGTGAGTTTTTCCCGTGTTTTTCATATATTTACTTGCTTCATATTCAAGCCACATGGCTGAATTTCTGAATAATTATAGGTTAGGTTTAATATTCTAACTTTGTAATTAATATTTTAGAGATATTCTAAAGAAGAGAAAAATAAATTCTCGATAACTTGATAGAATCAGAAACTGGTTTTTTCCTTACCGAGGCCTATAAATTTAAATAGACTGCATCCCCAATAACCCTACTTCGGAATATTGCTATATATATAATATATATATATATATATATATATATATATATATATATATATATATATATATATATATATATATGTATATATATATATATATATATATATATACATATACATTTTTGTAATATTTGCTTGGGTATAGGTTTTTCATTAGAGAAACAAAAGACAACAATTTTTCTGACGTTTCGCTCTACATAGTGAGCTTCTTCAAAGAGCTGCTATATTTATTTTAATTCTTGAAAGTAGTCCGATCCCCTGTGGAATTAACAAAATGAAAATAGTGACGTCATCCGAACACAATTGTAGTTACCATGAAGAAGATTTATAAATTAATTTGATTTGATACGCATGACATGTGACAGGTAACAGGTGACAAGTGCCGTTTAGACACACGAAATTAATAAAATTAAGATATATGTAACGCACCAGAGTGTCCCAGTACCTACTAGATTAATTGAAGTATTACGTCATCTCATGGCACACCACTCACCTATATCAAAGGAAGCCAATACTATTAGAATTTTCTCACGGTCTCAGTTTGTTCCCACGTGGAACTGTCCCAATAAATACTGACCATTTTTTATTAGGGGGTTCGAAATACATATAAAAAACTTTGGTGAAACCACGTTTCTTCATCGGTTACAAAAACTCACTGGGCCTCCGGGCTATCATATGTTCACACTTTTTATAGGAAGGGGCGTTTTAAGAGCGTGACTCACCAAGCTTGAGTCTGGAGAGTTTCTAAGAAAACGAATTTTCGACATTTAAAACTTTAACTCTCTTTAGAAACAAGTTTTTAAACGTACGAAAAAAAAAAAGCTGAAAGTAAATAAACTAACCGCATTAATATTAAAATATAGACTTTAATAAATAGGATCATTTAAAGTTAATCGAAAGTTTTGTTACTCAATAAACTCCTAAACTTTCATTAATAATTCAGATCAGTAGTTAGGAAATAAACGTAAAACAGATCGATCTTTCTTTGAGGTAGGTTATTTATTTTTTGTGTTATTTACCCTAATGAATTTTTAAAGAGGACTGTATAGGGTGAGTCAACGATTGGATGAAGTAGGTTTGTGCCTTTTCGGTGAAATTAACAAACAAACTATATTTATTGTTTGATACAGTTTATTTTTACGCAGATTTTAAAAATATTTAGGACTCTACAGGGTGAGCCAAAAAACTAGGACAGCATAAAGTTGTATTTTTTTAAATAGAACACCCTATATACGAATCATATTTTCGATTTAGCTTATAATTTTAAATCTTTTTTATTAAGGGTTTACTATAACAAAACTTTATAGTTTCTGAGATAATTAAGTTTAAAGAAAAAAAGTCACATTTTCAAGCATCAATTCAATCCTAAATAACGTTTTCAATTTTGTGACAAATATATTCAAATATGGAATTTAGCAAGGCCAAGGACAAGTTAACATAACTTTTACCTAATATTTGCAATAAAAGCTACAGGGTGTTGAACACATCTGCTCAAATTTGAACAAGTTTAAATGAATAAATATCTTTTTTTTTTTTAAATGGTACACCCTGTATATTTTCATGTTATTTAATAGAGTAATAAAAACCCTAAAAGTTTTGTTCAATATATCCTATACCTGTTTATAATAGTTTTTGAGATATTTCAGTTTTTCTTATTTTCCATACTTTTTTACAAAAATAGTCTTCATTATCATAGTAGCCATGTAAAATAATAAAAAGAAACTACAGAAACAAACAGAATGTGGTTAAATATGATGAAATACATTATTCGTTATATTACAACGGCAATAGTTTAATTAAACATAATGTGAAAAAATTAACACAACAATAACGACAAGGCAAATACATATTTACTTTTATACTAAATTGAAACAAAAAAATTACCTATTAAATACTGAGATTAATTATTTCTTTTTAATAAGTGTTCGAATAAACGACCCTCTTGTGCAATGCACAAATTTAGTCTTTTTTGCAGATTTTTTCGGACCCTGGACAAAATTAGTGGCGTTATTGTTCTACAGGTATCCCTAATCCTGTTTCGCATATCTTCCACTGTTTTTGGTGGATTAACATACACCTTATTTTTAATATAACCCCATAGGAAGAAATCTAATGGGGTGATGCCGCAAGACCTTGGTGGCCACTCAATGAAACCCCATGTCCAATCCATTTTTGCGGATATCGTTGGTCCAAAAACGCACGAACTTCACGATGGTAATGCGGAGGCGCACCATCGTGCTGGAACCACATACTGTCGAGCTCATCCCTATCGAGACCTTGAAGCAGTTGGGGTAGTTCTTCTTGTAGAAAGTTCAGGTAACTATGGCCATTTAGTGGTTCATTAAAAAAGTGGGGTCTAATAATTCGATTATGATGAATACCACACCAAACATTTAATGACCAGTGGTTTTGATGTTGCACCTCTCTAATCCAAAATGGGTTTTCTGTGGCATAATAATGCATGTTGCGTCTATTTACGGCACCGTTACTTCTAAAAGTAGCTTCATCACTAAACATTATCTTGCATAATAAATTTGGATTTAATTGAATCTCCGCATTTGACACACAGAAAAATGTTCTTTTACATTGTTTTTGCCATGGCTACTATGATAATGAAGACTATTTTTGTAAAAAAGTAGGGAAAATAAGAAAAACTGAAATATCTCAAAAACTATTATAAATAGGTATAGGATATATTGAACAAAGCTTTTAGGGTTTTTATTACTCTATTAAATAACACGAAAATATATAGGGTGTACCATTTAAAAAAAAAGATATTTATTCATTTAAACTTGTTCAAATTTGAGCAGATGTGTTCAACACCCTGTAGTTTTTATTACAAATATTAGGTAAAAATTATGTTAACTTGTCCTTGGCCTTGCTAAATTTCAAATTTGAATATATTTGTCACAAAATTGAAAACGTTATTTAGGATTGAATTGATGCTTGAAAATGTGACTTTTTTTCTTTAAACTTAATTATCTCAGAAACTATAAAGTTTTGTTATAGTAAACCTTTAATAAAAAAGATTTAAAATTATAAGCTAAATCGAAAATACGATTCGTATATAGGTGTTCTATTTAAAAAAATACAATTTTATGCTGTCCTAGTTTTTTGGCTCACCCTGTAGAGTCCTAAATATTTTTAAAATCTGCGTAAAAATAAACTGTATCAAACAATAAATATAGTTTCTTTGTTAATTTCACCGAAAAGGCACAAACCTACTTCATCCAATCGTTGACTCACCCTGTACTTAAATAATAATACAAAGAATTTTAATATAAAATGATGACAGAAGTAAATGTACACACAAAATAAGTCGGCAATGATTATGGGCGATTTTCTTGATCTTTAGACGAATTAACTTCATTAATATAAATGAGGAAATAAAAGCATGAAATTATATTATAAATCGATAATGTATGTTAATTTTTGCAATTATTTTAGGGTAAAAAAAAATTAGTGAAGTTCTTATTTGATTTGCTGTTTTTGTTTTTATTTTTATTTGTTACAGGAAATAATATTCGATAATACAAGGAATAGATACTGTAATGGAACAAATATTAATTATTTTACACTGTTCAATGTGAACTATATTCCGTTAAAATGAACAATTAAATAATCACTCTGTGAATAGATCTCCCGTGGGAATAGGGTAGTTATATTTTTTATCACTATCCACGAAAGTCTAAAGGAAAAATAAATCAGTTATCGAACTTAACTTTTATGATCCTTGTCGTTTAAATGTTTTCTTAAAAATATATAAACTCAGTAAATTTTTGATGACATAAAACTAAGAGACCCTTCCTAAGATTTGGCTATAAATCTTTCGAAATAATCCTACTCTGATTATGTAAGTAAAATAAGTAAAACAAGACTTGTGAAGGGTAGTTTTTAACATATGGTATATGAAATACCGTTAAAATGTATTAAAATATTGAACGATTTTCCCATTATTAGGAAACAAGAGAACAATTAAATAAACTCATTATACTGTAATATAACGTTTGACCTGTGTAAGGAATCTAATATGGCGATTCTTTTTCCTGATTGCAAGAAAGAATACTTTAAATACCAGCAATAAGAATAAAAGGGCACTCAGGTTTTTTCACAGATGTTATATTATCTTATTCCTTTAGTTATAGAAAGAAATAGAATAGTTTTATTAATTGTGTTTATATAAAAATTAAATTTAAGACGCTCACAGGCCAATTCGTGAATCAAGCATCCGGTATAGAATAGCTAACGCCCTCAGCACGTAACGATCGAAACCTTCGAACTTTAAGGAAAAGAAATTGACGTTTACCGGGTTCCATTGGGTAATATGGGTACAAACGGGAAACAGAGGGGTGTCGGGGGGTGTAAGATTCGAAGACACTCTTTTAAGGAATAGTAAATGTCAATCACAGTTTGAATGTCGTTAGAACGGTACCGTGAGTACCAGTGCCGTAGAATAATTACGTCACGGGTATAATCGTCGGGAAAGAAAGTTACCTTTGTTTAATTTAGGAAATTAAGGGATTATTGTGTGTTATTTTAGTGGGACATTTCGCGATTTTCATACGGTTCGATTAAGTAATATAAATAGCTGTTTTTTCGCGTTTTATTTATTTTTTTTTGTTTAATATTTTATTAAGCTATTTATAAGTGTTTTTTCAAAATTGGGTTTTATATTTTTGGTTAAAATAACGGCCGAGAAGAGCAATTATGTTGGTTTTTCGTAATTGTTATTAGTTATAAGTTTCTCATTGTAAATAGTTGGTTTTTATTCTATTTATTTTGTTAATAGACTAATTGTTTTGAGAAACTTGTTTTATTCAATTTAATTAAAACCGAATTAACTCGCGGGCGCGCTGTTGCGAGACCTACAATACAAGAGATGTCTTCTGACCAACTAATTAGCAGTTGTGAGTTGTGGTTGGTAAACTTAAATAACCGTAGTTGTTTGATACTAAAGCTGCAAGAGAGAAGATGCACGACCAGACTTCCAGAGTGTCTTTATTACTGTGAAATTTAATTGTAGGTTATTAAAATAGTTACTAATTAATATAGGGCAAAAAAATGATTATAGATAAAATGATTAACGCTACCTCAATATGTCATTAGCAGGAGTCTATAATCAAATTCTGCCACAATACTTTTTTCAATCTTTTGGCAGAAAAATATTTAAAAAATTATTTTTGATTCCTCGAAATAATAAAATATATTTTCTCTTTCAACTGGGTATTGTTTTGAATTGCATTCAAATAAAAATTGCATAGCAACTTCCTCTCTGAGATCGTCTTGCATAGGCAGGTGTAAACCCTGGTAAATTATAATATAATAATAATAATAGTAGTAAATCGAACATGAGATCAGAGGCACTGACACTAACAACAATACGATTGCTGAACCTGAGCCACAAGTGGAACCTGAGGTCCAAGAACAACAGGAACAGCTGAATGACGATACCTAACATGACAGCACCGAACTCTTTTATCAGAAACTGTCAACAGAAATGAGTGCCGGGGTGTTGGAGAATAAGGGAAACAATCCGTTAAGAAGTCCAACATTACCAAAAATTAATTCATCCAAAAACATGTTAGACATCATGAACAATCGGATTTTACCAGCTTATGTTTCAGATGGTTACACTCTGAAGTCCTTGCATGTTACCATCTACTGTGTCGCGACTGCAATAGCTAGAGCTTTAGAAATTAAAGTTACAACAGAGCTCCGATCAACAAGAACAGAACCCAACACACCACCATGGGGAAGACGTCTAAATAAAAAAATTGAAAATCTTTGAAAAGATATAGGACAGCTGATGGAGTACATCAGGGGCACAAGAACAAAAAGATTGCAAAGACGAGTTGAAGAAATCATGAATCGTGTCCGATATCATTCGTAACAAGATCTAGCGAATGTTACTGCCCAGCAATGCCTTGATATGCTAAAACAAAAACTCTCTGTTATGGTAAGACGGCTAAAGAGATACGAGACCATTAATAACCAAAAACGTGACAATGCGCTCTTCCAACGATCAGAAAAGACTTTCTACCGTAAGCTAAACTCTCCACCTAATATGGTAGATAATAGATATCCCAATAGAGAGCAGGTAGAAAAGTTCTGAGGAAACCAACCTTCCACACCTGCCAATTGTAACATTGCAGTTGCTGGCTGGATCAATGAAGAACACCAAATCTGCCGAGACTACAGCAAGATGCAGTTTGAGCCATTTATCACCGAGGAAATTTCAAGAATAATCAAGGAATTCCATAACTGGAAAGCTCCAGGTCTCGATGGGATCCAGAACTACTGGCTCAAAAAGTTCTGGTGTATGCATCATCAACTGGCTAATCTTATTAAAGATGTTTTTCTTAACCCAGCGAAAATGTCATTGTTCTTGACCGAAGCTATTACATACCTCCTACCAAAGGACCAACACAACACACATGACCCAGCTAAGTATAGGCCAATCACCTGCCTCCCCATACTATATAAGGTAATCACCTCCTGCTTGACCCAACACATTTATGCACATTGTGAGCAAAAGCAACACAAAGGATGCACGAGGAGAACAATGAGATACAAGGAACAATTCATTGTTGACTCTGTCATATGTAACCAAGCTTGTACCAACCGAAAAAACCTCTTTGCTGCCTACGTGGATTATAAGAAGGCCTTCGACTCGGTGCCACATGAGTGGCTCAAAACTATATTAAAAATATATAGGGTCGATAATCATCGTGTTTTCTTTTTAGAACGCATCATGTCTACCTGGAGAACTAGGATCCAATTGCAAGTGCCATCCGATACGAAGGAGAATATTTCAGGGCGATTCACTTGTCCCATTGTGGTCCTGCCTTGCAATGAATCCAGTAACGTGCCGTTTAAACTCCATCAGATACGACTTTAGTATTAGAAATAACAATGAAGAGGTGGTAAGGACTCATCTTCTATACATGGATGATCTTAAATTGATGGCTGCTACCAGAAACAAACTGGAACAAATGCTTAACATTGTACAGGAGTTCTCCGGGCATATTGGAATGCAAGTGCCATATTTTGAACATCGTTAAAGGAAAGATATAACCGGGAGCATTTGAGATACAGAACGGTGAAACTATAGCTGCAATGGAAGCAGAATAAACATACAAATACCATCCTACAATGAAGGTCGAATTGACAACCGAATTTGTCAAAAGGGTAAGGCTGGTATTATGAAGTGACTTAAATAGTAGAAAAAAAAGTTCTGCACTTAACTACTCTCTTGGAACTGTGGAATGCAGCAGGAAGGACATTGAAAACCTGCAAAGAAAAATAAGAACACTTTTGACAAAAAAATAAATTAATCGCAAACAAGAGTTTTGCACTTTTTGTATTCTTGCTTATGAATGGCTTTCAAGCAGTTTCCATATATTACATCTCGGAGGCTAAAAATAGAGAGTACCAGCGAGAATAAAAAATAAAGTCTTAAGCTTTATATACAAATCATGGAGGTAACTGTAAAGAAGTTTTAATTTAACAAAAGCCTTCTGAATACGCTCATCAAATTGCAATGCACTATCAAAGACAACCAGATTTTTAACACTATCCTCAATAGGTAGAACTGAATCGCCTATCTTTATTTTTATAAAATTTTTAACACTCTCGATATCAGTTTTTTTCCAAATATCGTTATACAGCATTTATTCGGATTAAGATATCAGGAATGCTGCAATGAAACCGAATGAATTGCTTTAAGGTCTTATTGATAGCGTTGCAAGCTTCAAGAACACCCTCTCTTTTAAAAGAAAAATATACTTGGGTGTCATCCACGTAGCAATACGATTTGCATCATCTTAAGGCACTTGGTAAACACGAAGTGTAAATTGCACCAGCATTTATTTTATATGTAGGTGGTCTGTAAATACATTCAAAAATTAAGGACGTATTGTTAATTAAAATTTGTATCCATAACTGTTCAAAATTTTCATTCGTTGTAAAATCATTATTTAAAAGAGAAAACTTCAGAGTATTTTTAATATGATCCCCCAACCATTCCTGTTTAAGTTCCAGCTACATGCTTTCAATTAACATAAAAACCGACATGTAAAGAAATAGTAAAAAAATACCAATGTCAACAGAACCGCAACATGATGTGTATCCGACACGCACGTGGCGGTTTTTGTTATATATAACTGGGTCAGAAATTTTACGTTTAGCACATATGCTTGCTTCTAATGACTTGACGTAGGTAGTTGTATACCAATTTTTTATTTATAATCCTTCCGTAGTTTTCCTTAAATTGTTTTTCTACGGCGTCAATTTGCATGTCTACGTCTTTAATTTTTCACAATATTCGTAAAAAAGCATCCTTCCTTTGACCCTTGACTTACAGAATAATAAATTTGACAGTTATTAAGAATAAAAGGGATCTATTTTCTCACATTTTTTACAGAATATCGGCACTAGTATATTCGAAAGTATAATTCTTTCAGTCTTAAAAGAAACAAAAATATATTCTGTTAATAAAACAAAATTGTAATACGAGGTTCACTAAAAAACTTGTCTTTCTAACAATCAAAAAAATGCTTCACTGTTCCAATTTCACACAACTCATTTTTTATTGAAAAAATACATCATGGAACTCCAAAATACTGACTGTTTCTCGGTAACTCACGGTTAAGGTTTTTCCATCATTATTATTAATAGGAAACAAAGATTGAGACTGAATGATGTTGTATCTGATAAGATTGAAAGTAGCATGGGTGTTCCACAGGGTAGTGTGTTGGATAGCTCTGTATTCTGTAATGGGCTAAACAGTTTTATCAACAATGTCTGAGGCAGTATTTTTTATTAGGGCCTATCCTCGAGGGATTTGTATTAATAGCTTAAATAAAAAAAAACTGATATTAAACATTTGAGTGAAATATATTCGTATCTTTTATTGTTGGATAAATCTTTATCAACATCTACAAATATTACTAATAATAATGATTATATTCTTATCCTTAGATAATAACTAAATAATAATTTCAGCATTACTGCATTATTACTCTTAATTACAGTTTCATCCTAACAAAACTTAAAAATAATTCCTTAGAGTTGGTAGCCCTATTGACATCTGACAAGTTTCCTAACCTCATAATGCATGTTCATTTTACAATACATGTGATGCGTGAAGGAACTAACAGAATGGTTCCTCTTGTTTTATTTTTTATTTTAAATTTTAAAGTCAATTTTAAGTATGTGATCTTAGTTTTTAATCTCTTTTGTAAATGTCATTGTCATATAACCTTTTAACATCTTAGTGAACAACCTTAAATAAAGATGTAAGTTTAAAAATTATTGGGGAAAATTATTTCATTAATTTCCCTTTTTTTGTAACTATTGTGGTCTCCCTGAAGATAAAAATTATAATATAGATTTTCGAAAGCTTTGATTAACTTTAAAGAGTACTCTTTCACTTGCTGCTCACCCCAATATTAGTTAGTACATATATATATATATATATATATATATATATATATATATATATAGATTGTAAAAAGTTTTGACTTTCTTGTCGGTATGGTGGTACAGGTAGGCCATCATCTCGATGGTGGTGGAATGGGATGAATTGCGTTTTACTAACTGTGCAACCTCTAACACATAAAGGATATGATGGAGCGAAGTTTGCATTTACTGTTCGCATTTAACTTCATTCATACATGGAGCTGCATATGGTTGTACGTTTGCTGAATGTGATTTCGGCACTACAACGGCATAATGTGGATATATCCACTGCTATTGCATCTCACACGGAGGAATCCGTGAAAGCCGCATAAACATATATACGCCATCTGGCGGGAGGTCGTCGAAGCCGCGTTCAGTATTTGCATGCTTTCTTCCGATCTGTCCTTTGCACAGCCAGGTGCATGGCGGTATCCTGATGAGTTTAGTAGAGACAAAACATGTACCTCTGCCGTGTCACTGTGGCGGGGAGGGTAAGTTTTGACTTTCTTCTCGGCATGGTGGTACAGGTAAGCCATCATCTCGATGGTGGTGGAATAGGATGAATTGCGTTTTACAACAATTTATTCTAACTGTGCAACCTCTAACACAGAAAGGATACTATAGGGAGAAGTTTGTATTTATTGTTCGCATTTAACTTCATATATATATATATATATATATATATATATATATATATATATATATATATATATATATAACCGGGTACCATATCTCAGAAAGTAATAGTCCAGGAACTTTGAAAAAAAAAACACTTTAAGAAAAGTGGCCAAGAGAAATTACTGGAAATAATTTTTAAGTTTTTAATTCCATCGCTAGGGGGCGTAATTGCTATGGTCATGTAATAAAGACATTTTATATGTCCTTATATAATCTGTCAAAAAAATATTATACTGATAATTTTAACACAATTCTACAAATTTTCCTTCAACACTTTTTGCTGTAAGATATAAAGTTAGGACAAGAGAGGGGGGATCTACTGATAAAAATCTCCTTTAAAAAGGAAGTTTTAAGTATTAAAATGAAATAAGAGCTATATTAAAATGATTTCCGCGGCCCTAGCTAGTGGGCGTTATTTGGACCCCTCCTTTTCTTTTCAATTTTACTTCGAAATTTTAAATGGAAAGACATAGTTTTTATTTCATGTTCGGAAAGTAGATTAAATTTGCAAGAGAGAATGTAAAAAAATAATTCGATATTTTTATTTGTTTCGGAATTATAGCCGAAAGAATAATTGATATCAAGGTGACTTGAAAAAGCAATTGTTTTCAAAGGTCCGTGGTCAAGCGTGTCATGAAAAATAATAAAGAACTTTTTAAACTTTTCATAAGTGCGCCCTTTTTCACTTACCATTAATTTTTTAACCTATTTTATTATTTTACAGTCACAATTAATGTTTACTTGTTGTCTTGTTGCTGTGTACCTTCCTTCAAACTTGATCCACGCATAGGATTGGTTCAAATCATGTAAGATGCAAGATTTGAAGCGTGTTTGAAAGCCTATTAGCCCAAACAACAAACATTTTAACATTATTAATAAAACCATAGCAAATTTATTCAACAAACAACAAATAGACTTCACAATTGTTTAAAATGACCACCGTTGTGCAAAATGCAACTATGACATTATATTCTAGTGCTGGAAACGGCAACCATACCAAACTTATGGTAACTCTTATCAGTAGATTTTTCTCCTCCTGTCCTGCCCCAACTTTACATCTTACAGCAAAAAGTGTTAAACCAAAAAAAATGTAGAATTGTAGTAAAATGTATTTTTTTTTTAAATACGTTACAACATATATATATATATATATATATATATATATATATATATATATATATATATATATATATATATCTTCATGCGGCTTTCACGGATTCCTCCGTGTGAGTTGCAATAGCAGTGGATACATCCACATATCACTTTGGCGGGGAGGGTAGGATTTTCTCGGTATGGTGCTACAGGTAGACCATCATCTCGATGGTGGTGGAATTGGATAGATTGTGGTCTGTAGCAATCTATTCAAACTATGCAACCTCTAACACGGAAAGAATATGATGGAACGAAGTTTGCATTTACTGTTCGCGATTTACTTCATATATATATATATATATATATATATATATATATATATATATATATATATATATATATATATATATATATATATGTGTGTTTATGCGGCTTTCACAGATTCCTCCGTATGAGATGCAATAGCAGTGAAGAACCTAAACCCAAGGAAAGACAAAATAAAGAAAAAATGATATAATCTATGGTTCAAGAATCATGAAAATATAATATTTATATATATATATATATATATATATATATATATATATATATATACATATATATATATGGCTAGGTAGACATTGTTTTTAAATATTCCTCGTAAATAATAACTTCATTGGTTAACAGCACAGTAACAGAAACTGTACATGTCACACACTGGCCTATTTAAAAATTAATTATATACACTTATTAATCGTTATAAGCAATTAAAAGTTTTGTTGATATCAAAATCGGTAACCTCCATTAATAATGGAGGAACGAAAGCATGGAATTAAATTGAAATCGATAATTTTCCATTGGCCTGACCGCAATAAATTTAAATACATTACGTCTATTTTCTGTTCCAAAGCACTTTGGGGTATTAAAATTGTATTTATTGTTTTCTAATAGACCCAACTATCTCGTAATTTTCAGCTTAACTCGAACTAATTTGAAGTAATGTACTTGTATTAATTTTATAAGGTTTTTGGAGGCAATAAAATAGATAAGTTTTGTTGAGACATTGAAAAAACAATGGATGCGTTTTATAAACACATATATATATATATATATATATATACTTATATATTCAGGAAAATAGATCCGATTTTGCATCTTATACTATAGTTTATTCAAGAACTAGAGAGAGTAATAAATCATTTGTGACCCTTCTTTTCTTCGCAAATTACCTGTGTTCTTTAGTCCGGTGTGGAAAAATCTGTTAGACACATATATTTTTCATAGAAATTGATTAGAAATTAATCAAAAATACCGATCTATAATAATGGACTATTTAGTTTGGATAACAATAGATATTTGGAAGTGTAAAGCGTTAAAAAGGATTTTAATCCTTGTCATAGGCGTCGGAAGGAGGTTTATTTTATCACTAAGTATTTATGGCATAGAATATTATTTCGGTAATAAACTTAAAATAAATTTTTTTTTAACATTATTTTATTTCTTATGATTTCTTAATAATTCACATACATTAGAAAATATAGATAATTTTGACATATTTAACACAAATCACAACAGTATTTTTATTATTTTTAATTTTGGCATAAAAACCGTTCTAGGCACATTCAGACTAAAACATATCCTTATTCTCTCAAAAAATTCTAAGTTATAATTTAAATACTTACAAAATACCCATTGTCAAAAATACAAAAAGTATACATATATAAAAAAATAAATTCGTCCATATAATATTAAAATTTTTTTGGGGCTTTCGGTCATTGTATTATTAATTAAAACCATTTTTAGGACATTTTTTAAACCATTTGCACAATTACAATTAAATACTTAAACGGGATTCAAATGTAATTAATTTTTATGTTACAGTTAAAATTAGACCTACTTATTTTTACTTCTATTGCACTGACATCTTAATTTAATTTACTTTATTATATGGAAATCCGATAGCCCCAAAAAAAGAAAATAAATGTGTTAATTCTACACGCTTAAGAAAAAGACACAAATACAATAATAAAATAATAAAAAAATTACGGCTAATTGGAATTAAATATATATATATATATATATATATATATATATATATATATATATAAAATTAAAGAGTGGGACACATTAAAATAAAAATATATATAAAAATATATTAACAAACATTAAACAATAAAATACAACAAAAACAAAAATTTTAATAATAAATTGTGTTTACACTGGCAAACATTACGTATCTAATTCGTAATCAAAATCAGTGAAGCTACTTTCGCTCAAATTAATTAAAATTGGTTCCTCTATTTCACTGATTATGAGATCGAGTTTCCACATTTTGATTTATTCTTTTATTATATGGATTTTTCCTAATCTTCCGCAGTAACTTTATTCAAAAAAATCTTTCAAAAGTTCTGTTAAATTACTAATTTTGTAAGTTGTGTTATTTCTAGCAACTCTACCTTTTACTTGAGAGAGATATTTTCTCCAACGGACAGTTCTTTTAATTTCAGGTAAATCCCGATCTTCATTGATTTTAGTTAGAATTTTGTCGACGGTTGGGATCTGCTTCTCATAATAAAATGTATGTACAACCTCTTTTATTGCAGTTTTCATTTTTTCTTCCAATGAGGTTTTTGATCTGCCTGTGATCGAGTTTGGCTTGATGGTACTAATAATTCCAGTCGTTTTTCCCTCCATCAGTATTCGGTACATAGTAGATTTTCCAACTCCTGTCATGTTGAAACACATCTCAACATTATTATCTAGATATTGATGTCTTAAGGCATCATAAACATTCTTCGTAATAAGTTTTTCGTTGAGGAAAAATGCCTTGGTTTAACGATTTTGGAGTAAATATAGAGGTGGAAACCATATCTTTTGGGTATCTTACTAATCTCAAATAATATATAAAAACCAGCGCAAACAAGATAAATCACTGAGGACACACAGTAAGGTGTACTTTGCTCACTGACAAAAATTAAATTGAAGTATCAGAAATTTTATTGTTGGAGTAAATTTATGAAAGCTTATAATATTTAAATATAATTAGATTTACGGCAGTCCTCAGTTACCTGCGGCACTAGCACAGCTACGTTGGAGGTTTCTGTAACAGCTTTATTACTCTTTATTGCTTGAATAGAGTATAGGAATGTTTATGTTTGTGATCGCCCCCCCCCCCAAGAGCTCAGAGGTAAGATTCTGCCCTTTCTATTAGGAATGTGTATGCTGCTGAAACTCCCCCCCCCCCCCCCGTTGACAACTTGTTTTTCTTGCGATAGCCGCCCCGCAAGAGCTTTGATTCCAGGGAACTAGACCCGATTCTGCCTCTTATACTAGAAATGTGTATGTTTCTGGCATCCCCCCCCTCTTCAAGAGCTTCAAATTCAGAAAAATAGACTCGATCTTACCTTTTACATTAGAAATGGGAATGTTTCCGGCGTACCCCCCCCCCCCCCGACGACAACTTGCTTTGCTTTCGCTTGCTATACTATACTTTTGTGATATCACCGCCCCCCAAAATGAGAGGCTGATCCGTCTCTGTATATATATATATATATATATATATATATATATATATATATATATATATATATATATATATATATATATAAAGGGTGTTTTTTATAGAGGTATAAAACTTTAAGTTGGCAACACTTTTTTAACTGGCGGCCATTTTGTCAGCTGTTAAGTGATTTATTTTTAGTTTGGTTTGGCATTTCAACATGAATAGGCTGACGCCTGAGCAATGCTTCCAAATTGTGCAAATTTATTTTGAAAATCATGGTTCTGTTCGAAATACGTATCGCGCACTACGTCCATTTTACGGTCAACATAATCGTCCATCAGAGCAATTAATTCGATTAACTATGGAACGTTCTCGCACCACGTTTACTCTAAATGATAATACGCATCCACAGAGACGTCGTACAGTGCGTACAGAAGAAGTCATTGCTGTTGTAGAGCGGAGCGTACAGGAAGACCCGAATCAGTCTATCCGCCATTGTGCGGAAAGATCTTGGTTTGCGTGCTTACAAAATCCAACTCGTGCAAGAATTGAAGCCACACGATCACCTAGCAAGGCGTAGATTCGGTGAATGGGCCCAAAACAAGATTGCCGTTGATCCCGATTTTCATAAGCGAATTTTGTTTAGCGATGAAGCTCACTTTTGTTTGAATGAATACGTCAATAAACAAAACTGCCGCATTTGGAGTGATGATAATCCTCAAGTGTATGTTGAGACACCGTTACATCCAGAAAAACTGACTGTTTGATGTGCTTTATGGGCTGGTGGAATCATTGGTCCGTACTTCTTTAAGAACGATGCTGGTCAGAACGTTACAGTCAATGGTGACCGCTATAGAGCCATGATTACTGACTTTTTCGTTCATCAATTGAACAACCATGATGTGCAGGAGCTGTGGTTTCAACAAGACGGCGCAACATGTCACAGAGCTCGTGCCATAATTGATTTATTGAAGGAAACGTTTGGTAACCGCATAGTTTCACGTTTCGGACCCGTGAATTGGCCTCCAAGATCGTGCGACTTAACGTCACTAGACTATTTTCTGTGGGGATATGTGAAGTCGCTAGTCTACGGCAATAAGCCCGAAACGATTGATCACTTGGGGGACAACATTCGCCGCGTTATTGCCGATATACGGCCACAAATGTTGGAAAAAGTCATCGAAAATTGGACCCCCAGATTAGACTACGTCCGAGCCAGACGTGGCGGTCATATGCCAGAAGTCATATTTAAATTATAATGCCAGAAGGTTATCTTTCGAATAAAGTAAATTTCATGTCAATTTAAAAAATTCATCTTTGTTTTATTCCATTTAAAAGTTCTATACCTCTATAAAAAAACACCCTTTATACATATATGTATATATATATATATATATATATATATATATATATATATATATATATACATAGTTTTAAGTTACCTGAGGATATATAAGAAAATTTCATGCTTCAAACTCGATAAAAAAGCCAAGAAATGCTAATAAATACTATTTTTAGCGATTTTGACTATGTTTCACCACTTTCGAAAATCTGAAGAAATTCATGGGCATAGTTTGGCGTCTAGAAAACAACATATATTTTTTTCGGCCCTGCCATTGTCCTAGTTTTAATTTTATTGAATTTAAAAATTTTCGAACACCCATAAAAATTTGAATTTCGTGCCAAAAATTTTTGTAAAAGATATCTTTTTTTAGGCAATAAAAAAACCTACAAACTGAAAAAAAAAAGAAGTTTCTACGATGATTAGAACCGAAGATATCGCCAAAAAACGAGAAAAGACGTTTTATTTTTATTTTTTGAGGTTATGTAACTATAAAAGTGGCTAAAAATTTTTTTATGGGTACTTTTTGATGTAGAACAACCAGGTTTTGTTTTTATTAACGACGGGACAATTTCGACCCTCTTAATTGGCTAGACCCTTTAGAAATATTTACTAGAACAAGTCTCTATACACGGTTTTAATACATTATTAATAGGGTTCTTTATCCAGAAAACATACTGTATAAAACAATTTGCTGATAGTGCCATAACAAATTATAAGGATAAATTTGACTTGTACTAAGTTAAACATACGAAAACAAGTTGTGAAAAAGCGATTGATCAAATTGTCTTGAAACATTTCACGGATGTAACACAAATTGGAAAAAAGGAAAAAGTGAAAGATGAAATTGCTTCTGACATAAAACAATTATGGAATTTTTTCCTGTATTTTGTGAAAATATAATAAACGCGAGAGGATCTTTTTAGGTGGAAGAAATTTTTGTTAGTTACTACCGCAACAATATTTTGTTCTGAATATGCAATAATGGTAACCGGTAGATCATTTTTTTTTGCATACGCACAGCATTTTTTTGATGGTGGAATTAAGTTTTTTACAAAACCATGGTTCACAGAAGAGGTGAAAATACTAGCAAAAGAAAAACGACAAGCATTTACAAAATACCGACAGCACAAAACAACAAACCATTTCGAGGTACAGAAAAAAAACAATCAATAAATATGTTCAACTAAGTCCAATCGACAGCCAACAATGGGTCAGCCATTTTAAGAACTTACTCCAGGCACCAGCTACAGAAAACAACGTAGACGAAAACCAACAAGAAATCACAGAACTAACAGATGTTAACATCAGTGAAGCAGAGATGCACCTGACAATTAAGAAATTAAAAAACAGAAAATCACCTGGTACCGACCAAATTACGAATGAGATTCTAAAGTATGGAGGCCCCAGCCTTGTCACACAGCTCACTTCTATTTCAAAAAATACTCCGCACAACGTCAGTACCCAACGAATGGCGGAAAAGCATCACAATTCCGATCCACAAAAGAGGATCAAAGATACAACCCGAAAACTACAGGGGAATCAGCCTACTGAATAGTTCAGCCAAATTGTTAACTAAAATACTGTCACAACGGATCGTAGACAAGTTAGGGGCGTGCGAAGAACAGCAGGGCTTCTGGAATAACCGCTCTACTATCGACGGTATATTTATTATCAGGCAGCTAGTTGAAAAATCAATCGAATACGATAAACCGCTATTCATTTGTTTTGTGGACTTTACACAAGCGTTCGACCGAGTCAAACTGAACCACATAACAGAATTACTGCGAAGAAAACAAGTAGACGAAGCAATCATACGCACAATATACGAACTGAATTCCAAAAACACCATGGTAATTAAAACAAATAACACTCTAACAGAGAAAATCCCTCTATCCATAGGAATAAGACAGGGTGATAGCCTAAGTCCAACACTTTTCAATGTAATCATGGACGAAATCATTGATGAGGTAAAAAGCACAAATATTGGGTACCCAATGGGACACAACACCGTTCAGATTATATGCTTTGCAGACGATGTTGCCTTGACAGCAAATAGCGAGGACAACTTACAAAGAATGATTTTCCATCTCAATCGAACAGCCAAACAGTATAATATGAAGATATCTGTGGAGAAAACCAAAGCAATGGTAATAGCAAAAGAACCGGTGAGATGCAAATTAATGGTTGATGACAAACATATCGAACAGGTTGGGAAGTTTAAATACCTGGGAGCACATATAACAAGTAACAGGTCAGTGACGGAAGAAGTACGCACACAGGCCAACAAAGCGGCCATGATATCAGGCCAACTAAGAGACATAATCGGGAACAATAAACATATGACAGTTGAGATCAAAGCAAGAATTTACAAGGTCTGTGTAAGACCGATACTGACCTACGGCGCAGAAACAAGAAATGAAACCACCAAGACAAAACAAATTATGAGAACCACAAAAATGAAAACGCTGAGAATGATCACGGGAACAAGTTTAAGAGATAGAATAATAAATGCAAAAATACGCGAGGACAGCGGAGTAGGGGATGTTGTGAAGTGGGTTTGAAACCGTCGTAGGCAGTGGAGAGATCCCGTGGAACGAATGGACGATGACAGACTAGCAAAAACCGTGATGAGAGAGAAACCAAACACCAAACGGCCGCCTGGACGGCCCCCCAAAAGATGGAGAGACAACTGGATTTCGATCTCAAACGAGGATCGATGAGGCATTGTATAGATAACAGAACTTGGTTCTACCTAGAAGAAGAAGAAGAAGAAAATCATTCGTCTACTATTGCACGAGGCATCTTCAAGGATCTTTGCTGGTGTTCAGCTAGTCCAGATTGTACAATTTGTTTCTTTTTTATACATCTTTCATGTTCCTTAAGCCTAGTGGATGTAGACCATCTTGTTTCACCTACATACACTTTACCACAAGAGCAAAATATATTGTAAACGCCTTGTGTTTGAAATGAAACTTCAAACACTGTCCAACTTTGTTACATGTGTTGAAAGTTGTCCGCATATTTGATTTTCGGAGCAATTTGGCAATCTTGTCGATGGTTCCGTGTATGTAAGGTAAGACAACCCTGTCCATAGGAGGTTCATTTATGACATTTTGTTGAGGAGTTGTGTTTTTATAATTATTAATAGAACATCTTATATATTCAGCGCAATATTCATTGCTTCTCAGAGCATCAGTCAGTTTTTCTGTGTCTGATTTCAGTGATTGTTTGTCCCATATGGAAAGTGCTCTATGTACCAAAGAGTTTATGACGGATTGTTTTTGAGAAGGATGATCATGTGACGTTGCAGTGAGATATCGGTTTGTATGTGTTGGTTTTCTGTACACAGAATGTCCGAATTTGTGATTCCCTTTCCTTCGTACTAGTACATCAAAAAAGGAATGGCACCATTTGATTCAGTTTCCATAGTGAATTTTATGCTAGAGTGTTGTTGATTTAGATGATCCAGGACATTATGGATGTTATCTGCGCCTTGTGGCCAAACTACGAACGTATCATCTACATATCTACACCAAATTTTAGATTTTAAAGGAGCAAAAGACAAGGCATTTTCTTCGAAAACTTCCATGAAAATGTCAGCTACCACAGATGATAGCAGAGATTAAAAGTCTAGAATTCCTCTAGAAACATGACTAACAATGCTAACTAATCGATATAATATTTCTATAAAGACACGTCCGAACTCAGACTATTCTTTGTTAGAATATTTTTATAAGGACACGTCCGAATTCAGATAGTTCTTCGTTACAGTATGAATATTTCTTTTCAAATCCCTATTTCTAATACTTCTTCAGCGGCTATTAAAGATACTCCAGCTATGACGTGGTATTACAATGGGTTTCATAGAGCATTTAAAACAAGCGTGAAATTATTAAAATGCATGCATAGTGTCAAAACTATTGCTTATTAGCAGAAACGTAATATAACCCAAACTTTATAATATACTGTCACTGATATAACTTGTAGTTATCTACCATTTAACACACCCTGTAACAAAATCGACGTTTTTTCATCCCGTTACAATTTATATTTGCCATCGACGAAAGAAAAAAGAAGGACAAAATCCAGCAACACAAAATCATATTTCATCGAAGAGCACCAATTAATCATCTTATAAAAATACCTATCACTCCGTCATTATGTTTTCATCGGATTAACTGGAAATTTTCCTAATTGTTTTAATTTTCTGGCAATTAATATTTTTTTCTTTTGAGTCTGTTTTAATAAAATTTCGCTGTTGTTAATTATGGCTTATAGAGGCTTTATTGTCTTTTGATAATGGTTAGGTTACTTTTGTTTCCTAATATGTTAAGTGAGTCTGATCGATTAATCAATTTTAGTTCTTATTATTTTTAAAATTTAGAAAAAATTAATAACAGTATGTTAATTTAGTTTTTTTTATATACTAAAAAATGGATGAATTATTGAGAACCAACGTCAACCAAGTGTTAATACAGAAACTAAGGTTTTAAGTGGTCCTGTGACATCGTTTTGCAGTTGCAATTAGAATATCTACTGAGTTCGTTGTGCGATGTTCTGTCTTAAGTACCACGACAGTAATAATTAAAAATTTGCGAGAGAACAAGCCTTATAAAGTAATATGAATCCGTAGTCTCTAAGGCATCGGGTTTGTGAATGTAATAAGGTTACGAAACCGCGGTAGCTCCAGTTTATTAATTAAAGTGTATGTTATAATAGAAACAATTATAACCTCAGTAATATTGCATGTATCAAAATAAAATAAAAACAAATACAGTCTACTTGAAAATTGTTTTAACACTGAGTGTATTAAATATATGTTAGATTAAAATAGAATGGGTCAAGTCTATTCCAAAGTACAGAATTGCATCGCTTTTTCAGACTAAACCCCGTAAACTCTCAATAGCGAGAACAATTTTTTAATACTCTACAAAAAAATCCTATTTGGTCCTTTCAGTACTACTCTAACTTCAAGGTGACACGGGTAGTCATCTTTATTCTGTTATTTTACGAAATCTACATTTTCAATATAATATAATATTAAATTGATTTACATACAGTGATTGTTCGTGAATTAGTGTTCAAGACAAATGCACAATATGTAAATAATTTGGTAATTATATCAACGAAATAGTCTATTTTTTAGCTCTACACTGTATATTCTGACGAAGGTAAAATAAATTACCGACGTTTACCTTTTACATTTTGATCCCATTTTTTACGGATCATAATCCCAAGAAAAACAAAAAAAAAACACACTTAGAGCGTCTACTTTCAAATGCTGAGTGCGCCTTTGAAAACTCCAATATGGCGGCTCCAATATGGCACCCGGAAGCCGTAGAAAAATCGAATGTCTAGCAGAAAAAGCTTGTAAAAATAAAAATTCGCTAATAGATCGGGTCGTTTTTGGGTCATATTTTAGTTTATGGATGCCCCTAAAAAGCTGAAATGGAAAGTTGACAAAATACAATATATCGGATCCAATATGGAGGTCAAAAATCCAATATGATGGCCGAATTTTTGAAAATCAACCGATTTGCACCAATTTTGATATACAGGAGTTTTTTGGAGTCGCTAATCATGAATCCGAGTTTGGATTTGCAAAATTCAAGATGGCAGATCTGATTTGGCTAACGAATTTTTTGAAAATTAACCAATTTGCACCAAATTTGTTATACGGGGGTTTTTGGGATTGCCGTATGCGAATCTGAAGTCACATTTCCAAAATCCTCAAGTTCAATATGGCGGATCTAAGATGGCTGACGTATTTTTTGAAAGGCAAGCGATTTGCACCAAATTTGGTATAGGGGGATTTTTGGAGTTGTTGGTCACGAATTCGAAGTCAGGTTTGCTAAATTCAAGATGATAGATCCAAGATTGCAGACGATATTTTTGAAAATCAACCGATTTGTACAAAATTTGTTATACTGAGGTTTTTGGGGTTGCTGATCACAAATCCAAAGTCAGATTTTCAAAATTCAAATTGGTAAACCCAATAAAAACCCAATTCTCTGTATTAGATCCGTTGGTGCGATACTGAACTTCAACTGTGGAATTCATAGTTAGTTTGGTTGCCGATGCCAAATAATGCGACCTCTATCCTTGGAGTAGCAAGTTCGTGTATCGAGTTTTGATATATTTCTTTTTTAATTTACCGTCACGCCACCACATGGCGGTTTTATACAAAATTTGTTGATTTGTGTTATTTTGTTATTGAGTGAGCCATCGAGATGTCGCCACTGTGTTTTATTTACTATTTTTTAACCGTGTCATGTGTTTATGGGACACAAATACGAGATCATGGTTTCTACCGAATGCAATGGCCTGACGAGTCCTATACTAGGAGGAAACAGCGCTGTCGTTATTTTTCGTACCCGGAGTTTTTTCATGTTCTTTGGAGATATCCGCACTTTTTAGCATGAGAATAATATTTATCAACAGTCTTAGTCCGCATAGCTGAGAATTTTTTATTTTATTTATATATATATACAGGGTGATTCAAAAATCGATCACGAAACTTAAGGGGGTGATTCTACTTGACAAAATAAGGGTAGAGCTTCATATAATTTTTTTTCAAAATGTCATTCGTTTTCGAGTTACAAGCCGTCCAAGTTCAAGTTTTTATTTTTTGTTTTTTGAATTACTCGCTTACAGGAAAACCGATTTGACTAATATTTGAAAGATAGGCTAAGTCTTCTGCGCTTCATCATTTTAGTAACAATTCACATTGATTGTTTGCCGCTAGAGGGCACTTTACCTACATTGAAAATTGTTTTTTTGTCATAATTTTTTAGTGTTGACAGCTACAGTAGTTTTTGGCATAATTTCTGAAAGACTGATGCCAGGCCTTTAAAAAAGGTGCTCTTTATTTACATCGCTAAACCCAACGGTTTAGACGTAAATCACCCTTAAAAATTAAGTGGTAAATTTACTTTTCTCATTTCATTACCACCAGCTACCAGGTAAATAGCTATCAAAGTATACTAGAGCTGTCAGTTTAACATCAAATAAATTCGCTTTTTAAACTATTTAATTTATAATCTTAAAATAACTAATAATGGCTAATCACCAATATTCAAATATCGAATATTGTGATATCCATTTTTGTTATGGAAAAGCAAATGGTAATGCAGAGTTGGCAAGAAGATATTATATGGAGAGTTATCCGGAAAGAAATATCCCTCATGCTCAAACATTTTCCAGTGTGCACAGGAGGCTTACGGAATGTGGTTCCTTTAAAAGTTATAATGGAAATAGGGGAAGACCTAGAACTGCTAGAAACGTGCAACAAGAAGAAAGAGTGCTTGAAATTATTGAAGATAATCCAGGTATTAGTACTAGAAAAATTGGGAATGAAGTGCGGCTCTGTCAGGCTAGTTCATGGAGGATACTAAGAGAAGAACAACTCTACCCGTTTCATTCAAAAAAGTTGCAGGCTCTTTATGACGATGATCGGCCGAGACGGTTGGAAATGTGCAATCAGATCCTAGCTAAGTATGAATACGATAATCGATTAATTGGCGTCATATTATTCACTGACGAAGCTGGTTTCACTCGTGATGGCATAACAAATCTACACAACATCCACACATATGCTTACGAGAACCCAAACAATGTGGTAGAAACGAAACATCAGCGTAGATTTTCACTAAATGTGTGGGCAGGGATAATAGGAGATTACCTTATTGGTCCTCATTTCTTTGATGGCCCATTAACTGGTGACGTATACTTAGATTTTATCCAAAATCGTCTCCCATTGTATCTGGAAGATGTGCCATTGGAAGTAAGGGCCAACATGTGGATCCTCCAAGACGGAGCTCCGCCCCACTTTAGTATACGTGTCCGACAGTATTTGAATGCAACGTATCCTGAGCGATGGATAGGACGAAGTGGACCGTTGGCATGGGCAGCGAGGTCACCAGACCTTAATCCTACGGATTTTTTCTTTTGGGGTCATTTGAAACAATTGGTGTACGATATTCCAGTAATCAACGTCGAGGATCTTCGCTTCAGGATTATCGAAAAGTGCCAAATTATTAAAGAAACACCAGGAATTTTTCATCGAGTTAGGCGACATTTTTTGAAGAGTGTTAGGAAATGTATGGAAGAAAATGGGGGACATTTTGAGAATCTTTTTTAGTTTGTTTAGTACTGTTTCATTAATTTTTATCAATTAAATGTATATCGCAATAATCCATAATATGAATATTTACTGATTAGCCATTATTAGTTATTTTAAGATTATAAATTAAATAGTTTAAAAAGCGAATTTATTTGATGTTAAACTGACAGCTCTAGTATACTTTGATAGCTATTTACCTGGTAGCTGGTGGTAATGAAATGAGAAAAGTAAATTTACCACTTAATTTTTAAGGGTGATTTACGTCTAAACCGTTGGGTTTAGCGATGTAAATAAAGAGCACCTTTTTTAAAGGCCTGGCATCAGTCTTTCAGAAATTATGCCAAAAACTACTGTAGCTGTCAACACTAAAAAATTATGACAAAAAAACAATTTTCAATGTAGGTAAAGTGCCCTCTAGCGGCAAACAATCAATGTGAATTGTTACTAAAATGATGAAGCGCAGAAGACTTAGCCTATCTTTCAAATATTAGTCAAATCGGTTTTCCTGTAAGCGAGTAATTCAAAAAACAAAAAATAAAAACTTGAACTTGGACGGCTTGTAACTCGAAAACGAATGACATTTTGAAAAAAAATTATATGAAGCTCTACCCTTATTTTGTCAAGTAGAATCACCCCCTTAAGTTTCGTGATCGATTTTTGAATCACCCTGTATATATTATATATTATATTTTATATATATATATATATAATATATATATATATATATATATATATATATATATATATATATATATAAAATATAATATATATATATATATATATATATATATATATATATATATATATATATATATATATATTGTTGCGTAATGTTTCACGGATGGGAACATGTGATTCAGTATTAATCCGGGAATGCATCCGTTCGTTCGTTTGGTTTCCTGTAGAGGTTTTCAGTTGATCTTCAACCATCAAGCATAGAAGATGCCAAATAAGATTTTGGCGAAACATCTGCAAACCTCTACCAGTTGATCTACAAGCACAGAAGATCCCAAATGAGATTTTGGCGAAACGTCTGCAAACCTCTGCATGAAACCAAACGAAGAATATATATATATATATATATATATATATATATATATATATATATATATATATATATATATATATAGAGAGAGAGAGAGAGAGAGCCTTTACTTTTACTAAAAATTTCCATTTTTTAAGAAAATATTAAAATACGGTTATTTCTTTTAGATTGATTTTTTCTTCAATATAGCTCTTATAAAATGGCGTAAACAAGCGTATTTATTTGTTTCGTTACGATTTTACCGCTAACAAAAGGAAAAATGAGTAAAAACATCAACGCAAAGTTATATTTCATCGACTGGAATCAATTAATCATCTTTTGAAGATACCTATCCCTTTTTTGTTTTTATTGGATTAAGTGGGAGATTTTTTTATTAATTGTTTTCAATTTCTTAGCACTTAATTTTTTGTTGATTTAAATAACTCCGATTTTTGTTATTTTCGGTTTTATTCTATAAAAAATATATTATATATCGTATTATTACAGAGAACACAGAATATATCATATTTTTCCAAAAGCTAAAGTAAACGATTTTGATGATTCTGCTAATTTCGTTTAACCGAATAACAAGAATTTCTATGACTCCAACAAATGACTCATTTAAATGAGCTGGATTTGTAAAGCCTGTAGAAGAAATACCCTTTTTACATTTAATTTTGGATAAATGCACAGATTTTTGATGGAAAAATTTTCGTACATATATAATATGAAAAGAAACCTAAATGTCTCAGATCTTCACTTTTAATTTTTTATTTAAAATTATATTTTAAATACCCATAACATATTTTGAAGCACTGCTACTCTATCACATATGAGAATAATAATAATAAAATAATAATTCAAGTATCTATTTAAAAATTCAAGGTTTATAAATTCGTATTAATAAATAAATTTAACATTTTTATACAGAGATAGGAAGAAATTTTTGTAATAAGCTTTTTAAAAAAATCATTAGACAAGTCGACAAAAGGGTCTAGTTGATTAAAAAGGTGGTAATAAAAAAATAAAGAACACCCGGTTGTTCTACATCAAAAAGTACTCACACAAAAAAAAATTTAGCCACTTTTATCGTCACATAACCTCAAAAAAAATAAAATATCTTTTTGGTTTTTTGACGATATCTTCGGTTCTAGTCATGGTAGAAACTTCTTTTTTTTTTCATTTTGTAGGCTTTTTTATTTCCTATAACAAGATATTTTGTACAAAAATTTTTGGCGCGAAATTCAAATTTTTATGGGTGTTCGAAGATTTTTAAATTCAATAAAATGAGAACCAGGACAATAGCAGTGCCGATAAAAAAATATATTGTTTTTTAGATGTCAAACTATGTCCATGGATTTTTTCAGATTTTTAAAAGTGATGAAACATAGTCAAAATTGCAAAAAAAAACATCTATTTGAATTTTTTCGCATTTTTAGCGAGTCTTGAATCATGGAATTTTTTTATAAATCCTAAGTTGTTTTAAAACTATGTATGTATATTATATATATATATATATATATATATATATATATATATATATATACATATATATATATATATATATATATATATATATATATATATATATAGGTTAGAAATAAGTCAGAGGACAAAATCTCAGTCTGAACATAAACTATCCTAAATAATTAACAAAAAATCGATTTCCTGAACAAAAAAAATCATAAGGATAAAAAATATATAGATTTATAAACAATATAAAACTTAATATGGTAGTAAAGTCATCGTGGCGGTCGGCCGTTCACAATGCTACTTCTCAGATTACTCTTCTGCGGAAAATGCCCGTTAAGATAAAATCTTTGATTCTTTCTTGGCTTTTCCAAATTCCGATATACTCTACATCCTGATTTTTACCGTATTTCCCTTACTTTGTGACTCAGAGGTCGATAGAATACTTTTTCTAACCACTTTGGGCATTTGACACTAATAAAAAAATGTGTGTTGATTGGTAGAAACAAATACAATGAAGATGAAGTGGGGTCACCAAACGATAACAAGTGTCAGGATTTTTTTGTTTATCTTTCAAATTACTTACTTACTTACTCCGTGGCGTTATAACCCTGGGTGGGTTTTAGCCGACTTTACGACATGCCTCCATTCATTTCGATCTCTCGCAAGCTTCATCCAGTGTTCGATGCCCATAGTTTTGAGATTTTTTTGTTATATTATCTCTCAATCTGAGTCGGGATCGTCCCAGTGGCCTTCTCCCAGTCGGTGCTTCCTCTCAAGCGAGTCTTATTATTCTTTCGTCAGGAAGTCTTCTGATATGTCCTGCCCACTGGACCCTTCTGGCCTTTATTTCTTTTACTACATCTGTATCTAGGAATAGTTCTTCTAGTTCCTTGTTAGTTCTTGTTCTGTATTGTCCTGTCATTTCATCTATCGTTGGTCCCGAGATTTTCCTCAAGATTTTTCTTTCAAAGACTCGTAGTCTCTCTTCGTTCGCTACCGTGAGCGTCCATGTTTCGCAACCATATATGACTATCGATCTTATAACTATTTTGTATAGGTCCATCTTTGTTCGTCTTGTGAGGTGTTTCGATTTCATCAGATCTTGCAGTGCGTACAGGCATCTATTTCCTGCTTGTTTATTTCCTGTGATTCGTTGTTATCTTTGCATTTTGTTGTTCCTAGGTATTTAAATTCTTTGACTCGTTCAAAGTTATATTCATCGATGGTGATGTTTTGACCTATTCTGTCTCTGTTTCGACCATTCCGACTCATGAATATGTATTTAGTTTTGTCTTCGTTAATTTGAAGTCCCATCTTCTTTGCTTCCCTTTCGAACCGTATTAGAGTTTCGTTCATTTTTATTCTAGTACTACCAATCATGTCGATATCATCTTCAAATGCCAACAGTAGATTTGGTCCATCTTGATGGAATATAGATGTCGGTGCTTCAATTTTCGAATTTCTGATTATATATTCCAGCACTATGTTAAAAAGTTGTGGTGAGAGCGCATCTCCCTGCTTAAGACCGTTGTTTATTTCAAACATTTCAGAGTAGTACTGTCCCACTTTCATTTTGCACTTCAACCCCTCCACACCAGCGAAGAATAATCTTTGATTCAATAATAACAGTTAATTATTAATTTTTTCTAACGCACATAAAGGTTTTTTTTTAATTTATATATGATTAAGCGTTTGTGTAACGAATGTGTGTAAGTTTGTGTAACGAATTCTGTTATATATATATATATATATATATATATATATATATATATATATATATATATATATATATATATATAAGCATTTAATAAAACAAGATTTTTAATACGTTAATTATTGCTTTACTGTTTAAAATAGTAATAATACTTCTTAATACTTACATGTATATTTAACGAAAAAAACTTTTTCATAATCTGAAATGATTTATTTCTATGTTACTTTGTATTTAAAAAAATTACAAGGTGTGACCAAGTATTTGAAATAAAAATACCCTAAAATTGTCTTAATCTTGTCTTAATCATGCCCTCAAGGGAAAAAACAATCATGAGGTAATACAAAATAATTGAAAATGGTTTCGGTATATATATATATATATATATATATATATATATATATATATATATATATATATATATATATATATATATATATATATATGTATAGTTTTTAGACAAAACACCATTTTTAAAAATCTAAAAAAATTCATGGACATAGTTTGGCGTTTAAAAAATAATATATTCTTTTTTGGCCCTGCCATTGTCCTAGTTTTTATTTTATTGAATTTAAAAATTTTCAAAAACCGTTAAAATTTGAATTTCGCGCCAAAAATTTTTATAAAAAATTACCTGTTATAGGCAAACAACAAAAAAGAAGATATCGTCAAAAAACGAAAAAAGACGTTTTAATTTTTTTGAGGTTATGTGATCATAAAAGTGGCTAAAAATTTTTTTGTCTGGGTACTTTTTGATGTACGACAACCGGGTATTTTTTTTAAATTTTTTTATTACCGGAGGTACAGTTTCGACCCTTTTAATCGGCTAGTTCCTTTCGTCGTTCCTCAGATCTAGATATTAGGCTATAATTTTCCGAAGCGTTTTGACAATCCGAATCCGAATCTGAAATTAGAATTATTCTGTTGCTTCAAGTTTTAAGCTGTTTTTGCTGCTCTTTAACAGCCTATTGCCAAACTATACAGGGTATCCGAAATTGGTGATGACAGCATTGCAATCTCGAAAACTATAAGAAATAGACAGGATGTTAAATGGGGAAAGTTCTAGGCAATTATGTCAATAGTCAGACGCTGTAATTTTTTTTTTATCAGTATATTACAGCCTATCCGGATCCCTACGTGTTCAGGTGTTGCTGATAATCATTGTAAGTAGTTTGTATGGATTATAAAGGCTGCTACGTAACCATAAGGTAATTCGTGTACCACACGCACTTCACCATTTTTCTTTAAATGATATTTATTAAATCTGCAAACTCAAGAGAAATAATTCCATTTTAACTACGGTTTAAAGTCAAAAAGCAGTAAAATCGAAAGAAATATGTTCATTTCTACCTGTTCAAAATCCTGTTTACAAGAAATCGGGAGACTAACAAGTTCGGTGGCGCCAATTCACCATAGATTTATCTGTTTTATTTCGAATTGCAATATTTTTACGAATTTTCGTTTGGGGAGGAAAAGCGCAGTGGAAAATATTCGATTCAGTGGCGTACCATAATTTCAAATCTTTGCAAATCAGACATTAAAATTATGTAAAGAAAAAGCAGTTCATTGGACGTCAAAATAAATAACCAAAAAATAAATGATGATAAATCTAATACCTAGCAACTGATTGAAGCTCTGAGAGATTGCAATTTGGCGGAACGCTTTGTTTACCCGAAGTCTTTGCTTGGTAATATTCGGAGACGAATCTCAATGGTAAAGGCTACGATGAATAGATTAACTAGAGTATGAAACAACAGAGCACTTTCGTGGGGCATCAAAATAAGACCTATAACAATTTTAAATTCATTGGTATCTCTGTATAACTCTGAGACAAAATTATACGAGGACAAAAAAAATATATGCTTTTATAATGTAGTCCTGCTGGTGGTGGTTATAGCCCACCTCTTAAATGCCTTCATTTTCCCCTAGTTTAGATAAAATGCTAACAAAACTGTCTTTAATATGTCTATAGCGCGTACTTCGGTTCTTTGGTCATATTACTCATAGCAGTTAGGTTGATTATTTCGAGAACAATCCCAGGAAAAAGAACCTGGAGTCGATCTCTAATAATATGAACAGATTAAATCTAATAGTGCACATGTGAATCGTTTTATCATGCTCTAATAGAAGTCAAAGACAGACAACAGCGGAGAAGGCTGATTGACGGAGTGCGAAACACTTAGAATCCTCAGTAATAAGGGAACGACAAGTGAGAGACATGTCGAAGAGCATTCTAATAACATTAATTGTCTCTTGTAACATGTTAATCAAATTACATAGATCTATTGATTAAACACTTACTAGTTTGTGTTTGTTTGAAGGTCATAGACAATGATGTTTCTTGCGAAGTAGTAGATATCTGTTGGACTTCCATTGTCTTTATTTTTGTTGAATATCACGACGTTTCGGCTAGTAGTTATCTCTAGCCGTTTTCTAGTTTCACTTGAAAACGGCTAGAGATAACTACCAGCCGAAACGTCGTGATATTCAACAAAAATAAAGACAATGGAAGTCCAACAGATATCTACTACTTTACTAGTTTGTGTTATAAGAGTGTCCTTCTTTTTTACAATAGTGCGAGAGACCACAAAGCAAGCGAGGTTCAACCAATCCTCCCCGAATGTAACTTCTCTACGATGGATCATCACGGTATAATCCAGATTTGATTCGATTTGACTTCTTTTTATTCACAGATTCACAGAAAGGCACTATTTTGTAGTATATGACCAGTTGAAAGATGATAGTGATATTTATTTTGAACGCCCACAGGAATCATTTATTTCTGATGGAATGAATGTTGATCTCTTTTATGCTACCTGTTGAAAATCTACTGAGGAAGTTTATCTTCAACAGTATATTGTTAAGTAAGTTGTCAGAGAGGCCAAAATATGATATGTAGAGTAAACCTGGCAATTTCTTCCAAAGAAGGCATTATTTACATTTGTCGAGGTTATCCCAAAAAGCTCCAAAATGAAGAGATCACGTTGAGTAAAAGCACCTAAATTCGAACTTTCTAAAAGCCTAAAAGCTCCAAAAATACAG
Source organism: Diaprepes abbreviatus (assembly GCA_034092305.1). NCBI lineage: Eukaryota > Metazoa > Arthropoda > Insecta > Coleoptera > Curculionidae > Diaprepes > Diaprepes abbreviatus. The sequence goes on along the minus strand of JASJET010000181.1, from coordinate 4,276,369 downwards.
GGTTTTTCACCCTATACGGCACGGAATATTGCGGCCAAAATAGGTGACGGGAAGAACATATCAGGGAAGATGTTTATGAAAGAGCAAAAGAAGTTAGGGAAATATTCAGATTTGTATTTAACGTCAGATATATTATTACTAACAGATGTTTTTGAACAGTTTCGCAATACATGTTTGACAGTTTATAAATTGGATCCTGTGCAATATTACACTCTTCCAAGGTTATCTTTTGATTGTACGAGGAAGTTTTCGGCCTGAAACAGAGAGGGCGCTAGTAGGATCAAATAACTATAATATTTTGTAAGCATTAACCTTGTGGGATATATGGGGTCCAATATGGTTACTTTTTAAAATTATTTTCATATTATACAGGGTGTCCCAAAAGCTCTGAAAGTATCAAAGTTGTGTTTTTTTTAAACGGAACCCCCGGTATATTACTGCATTTTTGGATCCTCCGATCAAAATAAGTGCCTATTTTAATAAGGTTTATAGTGCCCAAACTTCAAAAGTTTTTAAATAATCTGAATTTTGACAAAATCTAATCTAATTTTCATGTTTCAAATATTTAAGAAGTATTTCAGTTATGTATTCGAAATTTACAGTGAAGTAGAATAATAAATCATATTTAATATACCAGTTATAATAAACTTGCTATATTATACAGGGTGTCCAAAAATTAAAACTAATCAAATAAGAACTTAAAGTGATAGCAAGTTTATTATAATTGGGATGTACAATATGATTTATTGTTACACTTTACTGTGAATTAGGGAATACATAATTGAAATACTTTTTAAGTATTTCAAACCTGAAAATCAGGTCAGATTTTGTCAAAATTCAAATTATTTAAAAACTCTAAAGCTTTAGGTACTATAAACCTTTTAAAATAGGCACTTATTTTGATCGAATAATCCAAAAATGCAATAATATACGGGGAACTCCATTTAAAAAAACACAACTTCGATACTTTCAGAGTTTTTGGGACATCCTGTATAATATGAAAATAATTTTTAAAAGTAACTACATTAGACCCCCATATATTCCAAAAGTAAAACTTTTTGAAAGTCAATATAATCCTGTATGTAAGAAAAAATAATAAATTAACTGTAAATTTCAATAGCTTTATATAAGGGTTGTTCCCTAAGGCATATTTTAGGAATCCCCTGGAAATTTGTTAAGATCGAGTGAAAATCGATCGTTTACAAACAACTATAACTGGTTACTTTTTCGTAACGCCAATGCTAAATCGGATACATTGCGCGAAAATACAGCAAGCAAAAATTTTCGCCGCTTTTAACTCGCTTTATTTTATACGTTCAGTTTGAAATGATGCTTTTCAGGAAGCAGATAAAAGTTTTAATGATGAAAAATGGCTTGTGCCTAAGTAGGATCAGAAATAATATCTCGACAGGCTTTAATTAGGATTAAATCACTTTGAAAAAATTATTACATGGTATTAGTAAATAATATTACGAGCTTATATCAATATAAAGTTGTATATTAGTAAAAAAAACATCTACCTACTGTCAATGGTCATAAAGCAGATGACGTTCTGCATACTTTTCGATTCGTCCAATGAAAAAAAGGTTTCCTTATCAATCTCATCCGACAATATATTAGGAAATATTGTTTCGTAACTTATACTTTATCGGGGATTAATCAAAAATTAAGATAGGTAAAACATTTTCCCAAAAGCTCCCTATAAATAAAAGAATACATTAAGGCTGCTTTGTGTCATCTACACCGTCAAAATTTTGTATCAGTGGATATGAAAATGTAATGGAATTAATACGGGATATATTAGATTGTATACCTTACAGTTTGCTGAAAAGAGGAATCTTGTGAGCAGTGTATTCCTCTTTTCATATTAAAACGGGCTTTGCACGCCAACTGTCGGTTGTCATTTCCCATTCTTAAATAGCGCTGTTGCAAACGTAGGTCCCTTTCTATGATTTACAAACTTAAATTTACCACTAAAAGTTTGAGTGTTTCGTCCCCAATCAACGGCGGTGGATTTCTCAGTGAGTCCGCCGGCGCCCATCGTTGTACTTTACCATTTTTTTTGGAACTTGTATTTGAACTAACTTGGCGGCGGAAATCGACGGTGAGATATTCCGATCGTCCACCTGCAATTAGTTAAGCTCTTAAATAAATTATTTTTTAAATTTTTATAGCCAGATTCACTAAGAAGATGTAAGACTTAGACCCGATCTAATTGCCTTGGAAATTAGATTTTCTAGATGACCAGTTTTGTTTTTCTTATGATATGGTTTTAATTGTATTTTAAAGGTTCAAAACTTACTTGACATATTGTAACCCTTGTCAATTTAAATTCTCTACTATCGGTCTAGATAGGTTTTGAAGTTAAACCATGTTAGTGAATTAGGGGGTTAATATTTTTATTGTACCATAATACCTAATTCTAATTCATAGTGGTGGACAACACCTGATATTTTATATGCACTTACTTTGGTAGGTTTTTCGTAATTTTTATTTTGTAATAAATAGATTTAAGGAAGAGTCTTTCTCTTTTGTAGAAGTCCTGATGATGAGAAGAAAATTTCTGAACATCTAGACTAATAAAAAAGGGTTTTCTTTTCTGGCCAATCATCCTTTTGACTGCAACCCCACAAAAGGACCTTAAAGCATTCGGTTTAATTGGCTTAATTGTATATATATATATATATATATATATATATATATATATATATATATATATATATATATGTTATATCGTAGGTTTTCACGGATGGTGGAATGAATGGTATGGTTTCTGGATTTTAATCCATTCGTTAAAAAAATCGTGTTTACGACGTTTCGTCAAAATCTCATTTGGCATTTTCAAGTGCGGTTCGTCTCATTACTCGCTGAGAATTGATGGTGTCCTTTGTTGAATTTCGAGTTTTGTTTAATTAGCTCGCCTTCTGATTGGTCGAGCGGCTACACAGGCTCTTCCTCTCTACCGAGTACGATATATTTGGTTCTTGTATGCTTTTCTTTCGTGTATTAGTTGATTTTTGTTGTTTTGTTTCTTGAGATTTTATTAATGTTTTCCATGTAGTTGTAATATGTGAAGCATCGTCTCGTTTATTCAGCTGTTCCGCTTTTTCGATTTCTAGGACATCTCTTATGACGCGTACCTTGTAGTTCTGTACTGGTGCTATTTCTTTTGCTTTTTCGAAATCCATGGTATGTCCGGTTGTTTGGTGATGTTGAAATAGAGTTGAGGTTGTCTGTTGTTCTTGAGACTATTTTTATGTTCTTGAATTATTGCTGATATGCGCCTGTTTGTTTGTCCTATTTATGTTTGATGGCAATCTGCACATGGAATGCTGTAAACGCCCTGATTTTCAAGATTGGTATTATCTTTGGGATTTCCCAGGATGTTGGCTATTGTTTTTTCATTTAAATAGGGGCTGTATGTTGTGATTCCTTAAGATTCTTCCGATTCTGTCTGTTATTCCATTTGTGTATGGAATTATGGCTTTGTTCTTTGTTTGATCTTTATCTTTGGTCTTCTCTTGTCTTTTTATGGCTTTCTTTATATCTAATTGTGAGAAATCATTCCGTTCTAAAGCTGTTGAAATGTATCTTATTTCGTCTTGTTTTGTGTGGCGTTCTGTTAGGCGGAAAGATCTTGATACTAGTGTGTTGACTACTGCCTGCTTTTGAAAGGGATGATGATGTGACTTTGCATTGAGATATCGGCCAGTATGTTTGGGTTTTCGACATACGCTAAAATCCAGGGTGTTGTTGGGTTTTCTAGTTAATAACAGGTCCAAAAGAGGAAGTTTCTTTTTTTGCTCGATTTCCAGCGTGAATAGGATTTTGTTCAGGTATACGAGGAAATCGTCTAGGTGTTCTTTTCCATGTGGCCCTATTATAAAAATATCATCCATATAGCGTTTCCAAAATTTCGGTCTAGGTCTGGTTTTGAGGCTTTGACCTTGGCTTTCCTAGTTTTTTCAAGGTATGTTGTTGGAGCTCTGTTGTTTGTTTGTAAGAAGAGTCTTTGAGAATTTCTGACGTTTTTTGCATATATTCGTTGGTGTTCATTATAACCGTGACATTTCCCTTGTCTGCTGGCAGTATTGTTATTTCCTTATTCTTCTTTAAGGATGAGAGGGCTTGATGTTTACATCGTGTTAAGTTTGAGTTGGGAGGCCGGCTTGATTTCAAAATTTGCGTTATGTCTTGCATGTCTATATTCAAAATTATCTCTTCCGTAAGGATTGTTTTTGGCATTACGGCAAAATTAAAACTTTTAGAAAGAACTAATTTCTCGAGTTCTGTTAATTGGTAGTTGGAGATATTAAGAACAACTATATTGCGGCCTAGTGTTTGCTGTGTGTGGTGAGTATTGCGTTGTTGTAGTGCCTCAAATTTTTTTTGTTTTTTTGCCTTTAGCTTGAAAATGCCAAATGAGATTTTGGCGAAACGTCGTGAAAATGATTTTTTGAACGAACGGATTGAAACCCGGAGTAACCAAACTATATATATATATATATATATATATATATATATATATATATATATATATATATATATATATATATATATATATATAGAATTTCAGTGAAAATAACCGAGAAATAATATTAAAAAATAAGTTTGTGAAACTGAAATATTTTTTACCTTTTCTCAAGTTGTTTAGATAACCAAGGCAGATCTGGAGAATTTTAAGGTGAAAAACTCCAATTAAAGTTTTTCTTATTGCGGTGCAGTATCGTTCAAAACGTTACTCGAAACCCCTCGAAAGATAAAACGAGTTTCTGCGAAGTAATTTTTTCGCACCAGAAAGATCTTTAGTGGCCCAATAACTTCAAACAATGACCTGTAAAATTACGAATATTATCCTGCGGGAAACCAAGGGTAATCTCTTTCCATAAAAAGGGAATAAAACGCTTTCGGGTAAAGATACTAAAATGCAAAAAAAGGCCACAAGAACGAACAAGCCGATTCTTCGGCAGGCAATAACTGAAGAGTGTGGTTAAGGTTTATTTATTGAGTATTGTTATTTTTTGCAGTAAAACTCTATTAACTATTTGATATATATATATATATATATATATATATATATATATATATATATATATATATATATATATTGCGTTGATATTCTCTCGCAACGTGCCCGTAAAAAAATATAATTATTATTTAAATAGTTTATCTTTTTATTGGCGAAATAAAACTTATTGATAGCAAATATATATATATATATATATATATATATATATATATATATATATATATATATATATATATATATATATATATATATATATATATATGTGATACTTATTGAATTGTTGGGCGCCAGGCACAAATAACTATACCAAAGTATAATCAATTTGCACCAATTTTTTTTTTATTTTCAATAAATATTACTCAATTACACATGTGTTGTATTTCTGAATGTACCCTGTTTTTTTTAGTGATTTGACATTTGAAACATTGATGTCAAATTTCTCTCTCTCAGGTGAGTTCAGATGAAAATATAATAATTGTCAGAAAAGGTCAAATCAAAAACACAAATACAAACTTTATTTAGAAAAATACAATAATGTCAGTGGGTGGAGTTTTTCTATGTAAATTTTTATAAAACAGTTTATCTTAACCTAATTAAATTCTAAAAATTATTCAATCTGCACTATATTCTTTTTTATGGGATTTTGAATTGTTAAATCTGGCAATATAGCATAGATATCTAAACCGTTACAGTAAAAATTTGTAAAGCGTGAAAAGCATAGAAATTATGTTTTCTTGAAAAAATTTCGATACTCACCCCCTATTTCGAGGTCGTAGAACACGATTCTGTCCTTGATTTTTCACTATTTTTCCTCACTTTCCCGGAAAACTCAAAAAAAAAGAAAAACGTCACTTCACAAAGCACTTTCTTTTCAGTTAAGAACCGAATTTACGTATTTATTTTCAATGGAACTGGTTAAAAAATATTGTAAGTAATATATTTCAATTATTTTTGCACAAATTTTAGCAAACCAATTTAGAAAAACTTATATTTTCAGCGAAAAATCATCAACGGTCAGACTATCTAAACTGGCCGCCGAATCACGTAAAAAGGTGCAACGTTGCCAGATGTAAAATTTCTTCATAATATAAACTATAAGATTTGTCCTCAGTCAACAACATAGTTTAATTTTTTTTAATATTCAGAACAGTTTCTAAGTAAAAATAATCTTAACCCTTCAAAATTTTTGGTTGGTTTTGGTTAAGATAAGTTGGTTCAGGTTTAGCTTGATTTTGGTTAATTTGGAAAACAGAAACTAACCTGAACTAATCTAAATTAACCTAGATTTAAAGTTTCCTGGTATAAACTTTAAATTTACCCATTATAGTTAACAACATAGTTTAATATTTGTAACGTATAAAAAGAGCTAAGATGAATCTTAAACTTCCAAAATTTTGGGTTAATTCTGGTAATTACAGGTTAACATTAGTCTTTGTTACTTTAAAAAACTGAAATTAACCTGAACTAACCTAATTTGAACTAACCTGAACTAACCTGAACTAACCTGAACTAACCTGAACTAACCTAAACTAATCTGAACTAACCTAAATTGACCTAGATTTATTAATTAAAAAATGTCATTGTCCAGCAGAGACCACGTGGAGACGGGACAAGCTCTGTCACTTGACACTTTCTGCTGACGGACATAACCTATATGATCAATTCATATTATCTGTTTAAAACTACTGGTATTTGGAGGGAAACAAACAAAAGCAACGATAATCGTTAAAACTTAAATATTTAGAGTCAAAATCGCACATCGAAGGCATAGGCATAAGAGTAATTAATAGTACTTTAATAATCAAAGGAAAGGAAAAAATTCTTTTTGAAACCTTTTCTTTCCAATTCAAACAGAAAGAGAAGAATATTTAAAGAAATCGTTTTTGCAATCTGGCAACATCGCCGACTTCAACAGTACGCCATCTTTAGCGAACTATGCAAACTATTATTTGTTGGTGCCGGCCGTTTTCTTTTGATTTTGTTGTGATTTTTGTCGTGATAATTTTTCGGATTTTTTCTTCTATCACTGTGGAATTCGTTGTTATAACAAAAAACCTATACAATATATATATATATATATATATATATATATATATATATATATATATATATATATATATATATATATATATATATGTATAAACACATCTTTATTGCTATAATCAAAATTTTCGACTCTAAAATGATTTTTAAAGATTACCAAGAAGTCAAACAGAGCTTAATCGGAACTATGTGGGGGTGGTGTAGCTCAGAACAGCTACGTCAGATAAGGATGAGTTGAATTTAAGCTGCTGTGTGAACACGTGCATTATAGTAAAGAAAGAAGGCTTCCTTATAACACAAACCAGGATGTTTTTGATCAAAAGACATATGTAATTTTGTTAATGTATTCCGGTCAGTAAATGCTGTTAATGCAGTACCCCTATGTATGTGTTCAGCAAGAATAACTCCTGTTTGATATCGAAATACTTGAACCTCCTAAAAGGAGATTTTGTGCGAACCGTCCGAAAAATGGAACTAGTATAAGATATAGGTTAGTGAATATTTTTGTCACAACTATGCTCCAAATTCACAATACCCATATTTTGTTGAGAAACGTTTCATAAAACACAAAATAATGAGCTCCTCGAAATCAATTTAAAAGAAAGTTATTGAACGTTACTAGATACAGTACCGTCAGTTGTTAATATCATGGGTATATAGCTATTTTTTGATCATCCCTCGTAAAACCCTAAATTTATTAATAAATTTTCCAAAAAACAATTTCACACAAAAAAAAATTAAATTAGACTCAGAAAATTATAAACTTATATTAAAAATGAAATAATAATAATTCAATCTTTCCCAGATTTTAGGATTTGTTTTTTTTTTGAAAAATAAAAAAATTTTCGTATTCCTGGCCGAATCGAAACATATTTTTGCTTAGAATCGTCCAGGAAATACGAAAATATTTTTTTGTTTTACAAAAAAATATGTTTTTTAATTATTAACAATTTTTATGTTTATAACAAAATACCACGCCACTGGGTCAAATTATAGATAAAAAAAAACTTGGGTGGAGCCATGTTTCATTATCTGCTACAAAAATCCACTCGGCTTCCCGATTACTACTGTAAAACCATTTGTTAAAAGTAACTGTCATAATCAGAAACAATTTTCTAGTGCTACTTTCTATACTACTGCAATTTTTTTAAACATCATTATATAAAATTTTATATTATCCAGACAAAAGACTTACATGATCTAGTTCTGAAAGAAATAATAACAATAAAATTCAAGTTAAGGTTTCATTGTAAAAGTTATATCAGAGTATTTAAAACTACTAATAATTTATTTCTATAAAAATTTACCATTTTTTTATTGTAATTCCAAAAGTTCTGGTTAGCTCCCAAAAATACTGCACCTTTGAAAAAAAAATCCAAATTAAAAATGATGTGTGAAAATATATACATAAAATAATATATCGTTTGAAGTAAATTTTTTTTAGAATAAATTTGCAGATATATGAGTGACATCTGTTATTTCTGTCCGCAAATAAACATCTAAGATCACTCATAGAATTTCTATCAATCGTGCTATGTTCCAGCGTGTCTGAAAGTCGATAAGTGCGGATGTCCATATTGATCTCTTATTCTAAAGAGAATCGATAGTAGAGTTTGATGTTTTACCACTAGAGGCCATTAGTTATGAAATATTGACATTATATGCATACTCATTTATTAGGATTTCGTTTGATACCATTCACAGCCTTCTAAATAAATTTTTCACGTATTTTATGACACGCTGAAAGAATAAATGAAATATTTTTTTTCTAGTCGTGGCTGGGGAATTTTGCATAAGTTGGCACGACATACAAAAAGCACTGGAAAATCCTGGAGTTAAACAAAAAATTGTTTGTGTTTATTTATAGATAAAGAATAATTGTATATAAAAAGTTTAAAGAATAATATTATTTTAGGTCCATTTACTTATTATAAAACTAGAGATAAAAAAAATAATTTTTAAATATATTATTATATTTTTTATATTAATTAAAGCAATTTTTTATAGTAATGGTGAACATATTAAATATTCTTATCATGGAGTGCGTTATACATTTTCAGATAAACAATTGCAGATATAGAAAAAAATTGTTAATTGTTGGTAAATAACATAAATATATAAAGATGTAGACTCTGCGTCCCATAAAGCCGTGTTGGATCTCGTTTAAAAAGAGACAGAGCCAAGTAAGTAAGTAGTACCTCTTTTTCTATAGGCGGAATTAAGAGGCCCGTATGTGTAATACCCCTCTGATCTGACAACCAATACCAACCAGAAAAAACCAGAGATTTTCCCTAATGGATTAATGCCACGCACATATAAAAGTAACTGTACTAATCGTTAAATAAACAGAAAATGTCCGGACCGTGCTATGCGCCATTTTGGGTAAAGTGAAGTTATAACAGCAGTGAATACGCTGTCACCACTGAAAAATTATAACGACTAAATATAATCGTTTACCTCCCACTGACAAGGTTTGAAGCAACTTGCATACCTTTCCGAAATTTCATCGACATAAGTAGTTGGACGAAACGAATGGTAGAAAGAGATAAAATGACAGTATTACACAGGCCAACAAACGAGGTCCTTCGGAATAAAAAGCGTATTTATAGTACGTTTGGTTTTCAAGCCCCTACAAATCTTCACAAAATAATAAAAAAAGGTTCAATAGTATCATTAATGGAGGTCTTCTGGCTGGCCTATGGTTCCGGCCCCTGGTCGTACACAGTTCCTCTATCACCGGTCAAGTTTCAGGTTTTCTTTCAAACTCAGTTGTCAGGACAGGAAGTCTTGCAATAATCGGCTGGATGTTTAGTGAATTCATACAATAATTGATTGGTGGACAGCTAGGACAATGGATTTAGTCATACTACATAGAGCAATGGTTTCTACCGTTTCAAGTTTTATGAGTGCTGGCTTCCTGCAATTACTGTATGTAGGGGGTATGTATTCCTATTAAAGTCAATATATTGCTTTGTATATATATGAGTGTTTTTTCTTGATATGCCTTTTTCTTTGTATATTAGACTCTTAAGGTATTTGGCCCTTGGTATACATTTTTGTTTAACAGTTCCAAAGTGCCAATTTAAGATAATTTTGTGGTCTATATTTACACCTAAATATTTGACTGATGGCTTGGTGCATATTACTTGGTTGTTAAGTTGTATAAAATAAATTTAATTCAGTGAAAAACAAAGATTACTTCACAATAATAACAACAATAACACTATTTTTTGACTTTTGACGGTTAATTTGACGTGCCAAAACGTCACTTTTACCCAAAATGGCGCAGAGCATACTCCGGACATTTTTCGTTTGACAGCTCCATTACCATCTGTCATCCATTTTATTTTCAGAAATCCGTGATTAATGCGTACAGGATTGTTAGCTCCGCCCGTAGAAGAAGAGGTACTACTGACCTATTTCGCTCTGTATCTTTTTAAGCGGGAGCCTATATCTTTATATGTCTATGACTTAATATGTATATTTTTGTAGGTTAAATAGATTGTGTATTAAATAAAGCTGATCAGTCAAAAACTAATGAATCTTTAACGTATTCTATAGAATATCATGTTTTTTATTTAAAGATTTGTTTTAATAAAGTCATGTTCATGAAATATGTGATTAAAATATATATTCAAATTATAACCCCTTCGAATGAGCGGGCGAAGCCGCGACTGCTATTTTATATATAAGTTTTTTTGTACTTTTTATAAACTTCATTCTATTTGACATCCTTAAACAATCTTATGGTATCCTAAGCATAAAAAGAGTTAGTCGTTAGCAACGAATTTTCCACTTAAAATTATCATTGTTAAATAGTTCTTTTATGACTTAATATCTACACCGAATTGATGCTATCTTTTTCTAAATGCATTTTTTAAACTAGTATTCCTAGCTAATCAGTATATTAATTCGAGAACAAGTGTGAATTTCTGGTTGCCTAAGTTTTTACGTTATTTTCAACGTTTATTTAATATCTAGCAATATTTATTTTATTGATAAAAATAATTCTTAGAATCCTATTTTGTTGATATTAAACATCACATTTATAGTAATTTTAATCATGACAAACAAGAAAAATGGAAGCAAAATTAAACAAGAGTATTGGAAATTGACAAACATCAAAAAAACCGCTTCCAACTGAAAAATAAACAACGACCAAACAAATTTATTGTTATTTAAAACTGCTGATGATCGAAGATCGTTAGAAACTCTACCAATTATATTTATGTATATTGAAAAGAGCCCTGGACTTAGTACTATTCCCTGGGGAATAGTTTTGTTTCTTATATAGTTGGTCAGTTAAATAATTATTACGTGAATATAACAGTCAACAATTGACTCCAATTTGCTCGAATATTTCGAACAAAACATTAGGTGATTTGAAAAGTTTCTAAACTGCTCCATAGATGGCGTTGATATCGACATTTTCCATCCTTTTTATAAACACATGTGAAATTTCAAGCTTTCTTTCTTTCTTTTTCTACAGATGCTTCAGATATGCATGTTTTGCTTCTTTTTTAAAAAGGGAAAAATTGGAAATTTGTGCAGTGGTAAAGTATTTATACAAAAAAGATTTGAAGTAAGATTAAATTCATACCGATACTGTAAGTGTATTAGAGAAAGATGCTTCTTCATCAGCAGCAGTATTTAATTGGACTACTGAATTTAAACTTAGTTGTAGAGACATCTGTGTAAAGGCACGGAGTGAATGTGCAAAAACTGCTACCAATGAAGAAATTATTGATTCTAAAGGTAAGATTGTTGTGGATAATAATGGAATGATTACTAAAACTGTGGGCATCTCAAACGAATGGATATTTCTGATTTTGTAGAATGAATTAGGGTTGAGAAAGCTATTTACAAGGTGAGTGCCTCAGTCGTTAACTTTGGATCAAAAACACATTTAAGGGAGAGTTTTATTATAACATTTATACCGATTTACACAGAATAAAACTAATTTAGTGCGTCAATGATAAAATGGGTGGGTCTTGGGTTAATTACTATGATTTTGGTCAAAATTGTCCAAAAAGATTATGGTATCAGTTTTTTTGAGGTGTAAAACGAATATTGTAAATTGCTTATCTGCAAAGAGGCAAAACAATAACAGTAAAATATTATTGCAATCTTCTAGATCAGCTAGATGTAATAATTCGGGAGAAAAGTCCAGGTTCACAGAAGAAAAACATAATTTTTCATCAGAATAATGCACCTGCTTACAAAAGCTTTGGGGCGATGACTAAAATCACTGAATACAATTCGGATTACTTGAGCGTCCACCCTATTTACCAGATTTAGCTCCTTTTGACTTCCACCTGTTCTTTCACCTCAAAATATATCTGCGCGAAAAGCATTTTTCATCGATTGAAGGAGCCATTCTAGCCAAAACGAGGTATTTTGAAGGCCTTCCCGAAAATTACTTCAGTGATGAGATACGTAAATTGGAAAATCGCTGAAAAAAGTGTCTTGAACTTAAGGAAGATTATACTGATGAATAAACGTATTTTCAGTAATTATAATAATTAAAGACCAAGAGATACCCCGAGAGTGGAAGAAACGTATAACAGTACCTACTTTCAAGAAGGGTGATAAGAAAATTACAGAAAACTATAGAGGAATAACTTTATTAAATTCAATAATGAAATTATTCACCAAAATCCTTGAAGGTATACTAACTGACTATTGCAGAATATCAGAAGAATAGTAAGGTTTCCGCAAAAAACAGATCTACAGTAAATGTCATACTCATCGTAAGACAGATAGCAGAGAAATCTATTGAATTAGCTAAGTCGGCTTTTATGTGCTTTATAGGTCTCATTAAAGCCTTTGATAGGGCGAGACTCGATGATATTCTGCAAATAATGCGAATTAAAGGCATCCCAAACAATTTAATTAACATAGTTGAACAGCTAAACTCGAACACCACAACGCAAATCTCAGTAAGCGGCAACCTAACTAAGGATGTACCGATAGCGTCGGGCATACGACAGGGGGACTCCCTGAGTCCATTACTGTTTAACATAGTAATGGACCAAATAATTGAGAACGTCAAAAGAGCGGCACCAGGGTACAGAATGAATACCGGGGAAATAACAATAATATGTTACGCTGATGACGCCGTCATAGTCTCGGAAAATGAAAACGATCTCCAAAGACTTCTATTTGCATTCCACACCCTAAGCAAGCAATTCAACATGAAAATATCCTTCGATAAAACTAAGTCAATTGTAATAAGCAAAGTGCCCTTAACATGCAAACTAGTAGTGGATGACAAACCAATAGAACAACTCATGACCTTTAATTACTTAGGAGTTGAGATATCCGCAAACCAAGACAGAACAAGAGAAGTAAGAAACCAAGTAAACAAGGCAAATAGAATCTCAGGAAGCCTGGCGAATATAATATGGCACAACACATACATGAGCAAGGACGCAAAAACAAAAATCTACAAGACCTGTATTCGACCGATAATGACGTACGCAATAGAGACGAGAGCTGACAACACAAAAACAAAATTAATTCTAAGAACTGCCGAAATGAAGTACTAAGAAGAATATCGGGATACACATTAAGAGATCATATACGCAATTCAACAATACGCGAGGAACATGGAATGCAGGATATAGTAAGATGGGGACGGAAGCGCAGAAGAGCCTGGAATGAGCACGTAGGAAGAATGGCGCAAAATAGGATAGCGAGAATCGCCCGAGATGGAACACCGAAAACCAGAAGACCAATAGGTAGACCACCTAAAAGATGGAGAGAGTCCTGGATTTCAACATCAAATGAGATGAATGATTGAGTTGGAAAAAAACAGGCTGTAAGCCTATAACAAGAGGAAGAAGAAGAAGAATTAATGTTGCTTCATATGTAGTCTAGAAAATTGTCAAACCACTTTGTGTGATGATAAATATTATCAAAAGCTTTTTTAAATAGAGATAACTGTTCATACTATTGTCATTTTGGCCGTTTTTCTTGACTTAAAAAAGCGTTTGATGTTTGGAATTGGAATTAGAGGTATCTCGTCCAATTTAAGTAAAAATTACTTAACTAATTGACCACAAAAAACAAAAATAAATAGCAATCTGAACAATTTTAATTTTATTACTGCAGGAGTTTTCTAAGGAAGAGTATTTGGTCCATTGCTCTTTAATATATATAAAACGAATTTGTATAAAGTTTCTAATGACTGTGAAGTCTTCTTTTATACTGACGAGAGTAGTAATAACAATAGAAAGTTGGTATTTATGGAAAACAATACTTCTGATCTTCATTAAAACTTATATTTGCTTATAACTTAAGGAAGCAACTTTATCAATAATAACAATTATTTTGTATTTTGCAATACACATATCTAGATCCATGTTGTAAATTACAGTATTGATAGTCTTTATCAGTTTATAATAATACAAATAATAAAAGATAAATTATATATAAAGTATTTTTTATTTAATATCAGTTACATAAGGAAAATATCTTCTTAGTAAATACATCTAATTATTAGAATAAATAAAATAAATTTAACAATTAAGTTCAAAAGACTGATCGATCTTGTCCTCTATAAATATATAACACCCTACATTTTAACAGTTTAATCGAGGTGTTAATTGACTTTTTAAAGTATTTATCGGTGGAAAATATCTTTATATATATATATATATATATATATATATATATATATATATATATATATATATATATATATATATATATATATATATATATATATACATAGGATGTTCAGAAAGTGTGAAACCCTCTGGCTAATATTATAAATACTAACGTCCGGAAAAAATTATCATCAGGTCATATTTTAAGGTCAGGACTTCCACTTGAAATTATAGATTTTAAAATGACCTTGACCGTTACGTTCAAGGTCACCTTCAGAATTTCAAGTGGAAGTCCTGACCTTAAAATATGACCTTAACGTCATAGCCAGCGTCATATCCGATTGTATAAAATACCGAAAATAGAACAAGGTCAAAATTAAAGAAGAATTTTAAAATTAAAATGAGATATTGATCAAAGCTAAAATACAGTTTATCGCTGATTGAAAAAGAAAAAGAAAATCTTTGTTTTGACATCATCATCTTTCTTAAACTTTACGTTTCAATTTTTCCTTGCATTGTGTTATAAATGCTTGGACCTCTCTCTTTCTCTGTCTCAAATCTTCAGTCCCACATTCTATATCACTCAAAGCAATATTATATCTGATTAATTTCTCATTAATTTCATAAAATTTCAAGTTTTTAGTACCACCAATGAAATAATCTATTTCATATTCGACTTTCTTCACATCTGCTTCCACATCAGATATAGCCCGTTTTACTTCTATGGTGATCGGATCCAGACAGTCCAACGTATCAGAACTGTTTACATTTGATCCTTCCGGCATCAGGCTGAATTTTCGAGGTAGTGTTGCCAAACTATTTCTTCTCATCCCTAAAAAAAAAATAAAATTCTATTATTAAATATATTCCAAAAACTTTATCTAACCTTTTGTAGAGGATGTGCACAATATGAATGCTAAATATAACTTTGGGTATCATAATGATTCATTTTCAAAATATAAGTTTTTATAAATTATCTCTTAAAACTAAAAAGTAGTTCAACAAAAAAAAACACGTCAAAAGATAAAAATAAAAAAGTAAACACAGTGACTACCTCTAAATTTTGAGTACAGACCAAAACCTGCTGGGACTGACTAAAGTTCTACTTTTAATGGTTGTTTAGAACCATATCTTTATATTTTTTTTTAAACGAAATACTATTGTAAAATATAGCTGCTTAATTAGAGAAAACTCTCCGAATTATTGCAGTTCTGTGTCTTGGTATTGATAATACTTTACAATATCTAGTATTTAGTTCATGAGTCTCGTTTCTAAAATGCTTGTTCTTAAATAGATTGGGGTTCTTGTAGACATAATTTTATGAAGATATCCTGTAAAGTACAGTTTCGTTCAGTTATCGATGCTCAACCATCCCCGTTCAGACATTCGGTTGGACCCTCAATTGAACCTGCGAAGAGCAAAAACAAAACAGCATTCAAAGTTCTTTTTAAGTACAATATTGACGCTGTAGCTCAAGGAAGAGGCTACATATACGATTACAGTAATTAAGAAAGGACAATACAAGGACTTCGATCAACGGAATTCGCAGATTTCTGGAGAAGAACCCTCAATTACTATCAAGAGTGTCGACCTCAGAAATAAATATTAAATTTCAGAAGTGAATAGAGTTGTTTTGACTCATCAACATTAAGTAACTTTTTTCCTTTAAAGTAAGTAAAGGAATATATATATTTGTATTTAAAAAGATATTATGTTTTGCAGATATTTGAGTTACTGTTTACTTCATATTCTGCCAGATGATGTCCGTAAGGTAGAAAATTAAACATCAGTTATGGGTCATCTGCATGTGTTTGGTAAGTGCAGTATTCTATTTATTTTAACAGATCAGCAGTATAAAATATAAAAAGCAGAGGTTCAAATATAGACCCCCTGTGGTACTCCTAATGGAATAGGGCATATTCCGGAGGTTTTACCACTCAACTCTAGACATTGTCAAATTTCGTCAAATATGAATGAACAAACTGAACAATATTCACCGAAAAACCATAATATAGTTTCGAGCACAGTAATCTAAGATTTATAGCATTAAAGGCTTTCAAGTAATCCAACAAAACTAGATCCGAAACACGACTTCCATCAAAGTCCGTGAAGAAAGTGTCTACAACCTTGATAGTACCGCTAAGGTGCCAAAACCCTTTTTAAACCCCGACTGAGTTGATGGTATAATACCATATCTTTCCGAAAAAATAGCCATTTGGTTGCAGACTATTCTCTTAAGAATCTTAGAAAGAATAGGTCCTAATCGAACGCATTTTTTTAGCATTTCCAGCTTAAATAAACTTTAAAGAAATAAAAAATAAACAAAGTTATTAACAATAGGATCAAGGAAGCAGAAGAGTTGTGGCTACAAAACGAATGTAAAGAAATCGAATCCTTAGAACAAAAACATGACATTTTTAACTTGCATAAGAAAATCAGGGCCCTAACCAGAGGAAACAACTCAAGCGCAATAATTCAGTACTGGACAAACACAACAATCTGCTGTACGAGAATGAAAAAATACTTGAAAGATGGGAGGAATATATGGGAGAATTATTCGATGAAGAACAGCAGACAGAAACAGATGTCCTTGGATTTTCCGGACCAGGAATAACACTCAGCGAAGTAACATATCAATAAAACGACTAACACACAATAAGTCACCTGAGCCGGATAATATACAATCAGAAATACTAAAACTATTTGAAGATGACCAACTTAAACCCCTAACAAGTCTACTTAATAAAATTTACGAAACTGGCGAATTGCCTGGAGATTGGCTAGTTTCCACCTTCATTCCTCTTCCTACGAAAACAAATGCTACCAGATGCTCTGATTACAGAATTATAAGCTTAATGAGCCATGCGCTGAAAGTCCTTCTCAGTATCATTCACTCTCGAATATATAGAAAACTTGAAGAAAACGTCAGCAATGTTCAGTTTGACTTTAGAAATGGACTTGGAACACGAGAAGCTCTATTTTCTATTCAAATTTTGATACAAAGAGCTCGGGACGTAAACTGCAATGTCTATGCATGTTTTATCGATTTCGAGAAAGCATTCGACAAAGTGCAACATCACAAACTGCTTCAAATATTAAATGAATCTGGTATCGATGACAAGGATTTACGCCTTATTAGAAACCTTTACTCACAGCAAAGAGCGACTGTACGTGTAGGCAACGAAACATCACAAGAATTTACAATAGAACGGGGAGTTCGTCAGGGCTGTATTTTATCGTCGACGTTAGTCAATACGTACTCGGAAATGCTGTTCAGGGAAGCTATCAGTGGAATGAGAGAGGGCATAAAAATTAATGGTGAAAGCATTAACAACTTAAGATATGCAGACGACACAGTTCTGTTGGCCGATAATGCAGAGGATCTGCAAACACTAATAGACCACGTAGTGGGAGCCTGTGAAAGATACGGCATGAAATTAAACTGTAAAAAGACAAAAATCCTTATAGTAAGCAAAAATGACGAAATACACCACCAATTTAGAGCAAATAATGAAACTTTGGAAACTGTTGACAAAGTTACGTATCTAGGATGCAGTCTGAACAGAGAATGCGACCACTCACAGGAGATTAGATGCCGCATAGAGAAGGCGAGAGCTGTCTTCAACCGCCTCAGAAAGATCTTGTGCAATATGCACCTGAACATTGATATAAGAACACGAGTCTTGAGATGTTATGTATTTTCAACTCTTCTATATGGAGTGGAAGCCTGGACTTTGACAGAAACAACATCTAAACGACTGGAAGCCTTCGAAATGTGGTGTTACCGCCGCATGCTCAAAATTTCATACATGCATCATGTCACAAATAACACCGTGATGCAACGTATGAAAAAAGACCCAGAAATTATGCGCAATGTGAAAATCAGAAAGATATCATACTTAGGGCATGTAATGCGCAATGAGAAATACCAACTAATTCAGTTAATTTTGCAAGGTAGGATAGAGGGTAAAAGAACTCAGGGTCGCCGACGAACATCATGGCTGAGGAATATCAGACAATGGACAGGAATGACGACGGTACATTTATTTAGAACAGCTGTCAATAAGGTCATATGGGCCAATGTGATTGCCAATATCCACAGAGGATAGGCACCAACAGAAGAAGAAGAAAGAAATAATAAGGGTTAGACGTTAGAAATTAAAAAAAAAACTGTAATAAAAGTGTCTTACCTTCGGTAACCAAGCTGTACCTTCTTTGAGACAACTCACTACCTCTTCGATCCTCCTTCCCACCACTCATCGCGTTCACAATGTCTTCCACACTATACAAAGATGCAATACTAGTATTATTTTCGTGAATATCCGGCAACAATGATGGCCTTCTCCGCTGAGTCCCTCTCGGAGTACCAGGAGGCGAAGAGTATGGTTCACTATTCAATCTTTTCGGCAAATCAAATTCATTCACCAATTGCACTTGAGGTAAACAATGAGAAAAATCCTTTTCTATGCTAGTGAGGTCCTCCACATCCGTTCTTGTATATCTATGTTTATTCAACTTGGATTTTTGAGGTGTGGTATTTCGAACGATTATCTTGTTGTCAATGCAATAATCTCGAACTAGATTATAACAACAGTAAAGTGAGAGAACGCTGATTAATAGGATAAGAATGAGGAGGAACGTCCACCAGAGAAATGGATCCATTGCTTTTAAGTAGAAATAAATATTTTTATTGGGGATCTACATTTAAGGTGTGTGTTATCGGATGTATTTTTCAGCGTAAGCGGTGTTAGACAATTTTTTATTCTTTACATTTTTTTTGGACTTAAAGGATTCATAATGTTTCATTTTCACATATTATTTTTAATACTTTAATCCTACTGTGGCATTCCAATTGATAATTTGTTTGTAAGCTACTTGGCATATTATCTAAATTATAAATCACTAGCAGTTACCCGTCACGGCTTCACCCGTAGTTAAGACCCCCGGGGATTTTAAGAAAAAAAGGCCGATGAAATTTTATTAACGCACATTTCTACGAGCCTTTTTGTGCATACGTTCCAGTGAAATGCCCTTACTTTAATAGCATCAGAAAAAAAGATCAAATGTAGTTAATTACCTCATGCAGTTTATCATTGATGCAATAAAATCAATGTAATCCATTACAGTGTGAATATTTAAAAGAAACTTAATTGCCGAAAATAATTCATCATCAATCATGACAATTGGATTATTCTAGCGTGATTGCAAATTGATTAAAAAATTTTCCACATAGTTTTTACGATTATTTGGATGTTGGCAATCACGTTGGTGTACATGACTTTGTTGACAGCTGCTCTGAATAAGTACAAGGTCGTCATTCACGTCCACCATCACGTCACTTTGTTTGTGATATGATGGATGTATGAAATTATGAACATGCGCCGATAGCACCACATTTCGCAACCCTCCAGTCGTTTAGATATTGCTTCCGTCAAAGTCCAGGCTTTCACTCCATATAAGAGGGTTCATTTTGACTAATGAAAACTTCGAGAATTTACTTCTTGTTGATAGTATTACTTTATCCCACTCCTCAGGTATCTCTACTCTTTCTATTTGACGTGTCTTTTTTCAATTAGTGCGAAGTCTACAAGATTTCGTGTCATCAAGGTGTTACTATTAAAAAAATGTAGCAACATGGAACATCCATAGTTATCGCCTTTTTTCTCTAGCCCTTCATTATAGAGAAAGATGGAAACAATTGAGAGAGACCTAAATTCAGGAGTGGATGGACAGAGGTTGACAGAGAGATAGAGAGAGAGAGAGAGAGAAAATAAAAACGAACAAGGCACTTGCCTGGATTAATAACTATGAAAAAAATAAGGAGACGTTGTCTGAGAGTTAGAATTACGGAAGCTAGAAAACCACATTTTGCAAGATATGGATTTTTAAAAAAAGATTTTAAAGCAAGGAGACAGAAGTTTGTAACAGGCTTTTTTAGGCATTCACGGTATAACTGTAGGAAGACTAGGCGCATCCAAAATCACTTGGTCACACAATGTACGCCGCCAAGAGATTTAAGAGAAAACAATAAGCCAAGGTCAGTTAATTATCCACACACTTTATTTAATTTAATTAAAGATCACATTAAGACCTTTAAACCAAGGCAATCTCGATACTCACTGTGCAAAAATCCTCTTTGTTTTTACTTGCCGGAAACTATAACCATAAAAGACACGCATTCCATGTTTCATCTTGAATCTTCTTCTTTAGGTGCCATCTGCGCTTCGAAGATTGGCAATCATCAGGGCGATTCTCACTTTTGAGACTGCAGTTTTAAATAGATCATTGTTACTGCAACCAAACCACTCCCTAAGGTTCTTCAGCCATGAGTGTTTCTCCTTCCTATTGATCTCCTTCCATGGATTTTTCCCTGCATAATAATCTGTAGTATTTGATATTTTTCTCCTTTCATGACATGTCCCATATAGAGCAGCTTTCTTTTCTTAATTGTTAGAATTACTTCTTTCTCCTTATGCATAAGTCTCATTACTTCCCCTTTGGTTATTCTTTCTACTCACGAAATCCTCAGCATCCTCCGGTACATTCACATCTCAAATGCGTCCAGCCTCCTCACGTCAATCATCTTCAGTGCCCAGGCTTCCATCCCATAGTATAGTACAGATAGCACAATACATCTCATCTCAGTCCCTTCATTCTTGTAAACGTGCTTCTGGCCTCTTCAATTCTTATACGTACTTCTTGGGAGCTGTCATTGTTTCCATTAATGGTTATGCCCAGATATTTGTATTCTCTTACTCTTTAATAGGTTGATTCTTTATATATATATATATATATATATATATATATATATATATATATATATATATATATATATATATATATATATATATATATATATATATATATCCTACGAATGTCCTGAGTAGTTTTTATCATCAGCATATATTTTGTTTTGTTTATGTTCAGAGTCCATATTCTTCGTTTACTGTGACCATTTTATTAATTACCGTCTGTAGGTCTTCATGTGTTCCAGCTAAAAGAACCGTATCGTCTGCGTACCTCAGATTATTTATTGTCGTGCCATCAATTTTAATGCGCATGTCCAGATCACCAAGTGATTTATTTACTATATCTTCCGAGTAGAAATTAAAGAGAATTCGTGAAAGTACACACCCTTGACGAACACCTCTCTGTATTTCTATTTCTTCTGGTGTTATGTCGTCTATTCGAATTGCTGCTTTTTGGCCATAGTATAGGTTTGAAATTATTTTTATGTCTCTTAGGTCTATCCTTCTCTTTACTAATGTTTCGATAAGTTAGTCATGTTTAACTTTATCAAAGGCTTTGTTGTAGTCTATAAAACATGTGTAGGCCTTGATTCATATCTAGGCATCTTTGTGATAGGAGATTAAGTGCAAACAGTGGCTCCCTTGTTCCTAGGCCTTTACGGAATCCAAATGATCGCCGATGTCTACATCTAATTTTCTCAATTTAGAATATTTGATCAATATTCCATATAAAATCCACTGGAAAATATTCAAAACATACTCTAATATAAAATTTTGCTTTCCACGATTTGACACATGTGCTTGATGTGGCTCATTCTAAGAAAAACTTATTTCCCAAGAAATCACGGACACAGAGAAAACCCGAATAACGATGGAAAAAGACATTCAGTTGAGAAAGATCGAAGCACTTTTTCCAATGAAGAAACGGTACAAAATATAGGAATCTACCTCTTCTCTACACTTCAGTAATCCAGTATTTTATTCACGTTAGTTGTGGCACATAATTTTTGGTATTCACACTCTTGGATCAGATGAGGCTTTTATTTACACCTACAATGGTTATTAATCCAGGCAAGTGCCTTGTTCGTTTTTACTCTCTCTCTCTCTCCCCCTCCCTCCCTCCTCCTCCCTCCTCCTCCCTACCCCTCCCTCCCTCCCCTCCCTCCCTCCCTCCCTCCATCCCTCTCTGCCTTCTGGAAATCTACAAAAGCCATATGGAGCGGTACGTTATTCTCAGTATTCTAATGGTGTATAGGTGATCTGTGGTGCTAAAAAATGAAATATACCTGGTGGTTCAATAATTATGTGTAAAAAACTTGATTCCATTGCAGCTCTTTGGAAGCCCATGTCTCCGAAGAGGAGCCCTATAAAAAAAAAAGTTTATATGAACACATTTTCTTGGGCACCCTGTATAACATAAAATTTATTAGTTAACAGTTTTTATTTCCTACTTATCCGATACTAACATTAGTCACTAAACTCCATATCTCTAGTTTTTGTATACTGTGGTAAAACAGGCAGCAAAAACATAAAGATATCGTGATGACATAATAAATTTAATTTGGTGTAGCACATCGGGAAAAATAAATAAATAATTTTTTGTTGTGTAACACCAAGCTCAAATTAATAGATTTATGGAAGTAAATACCCACCGTCTAATAACAAAACGTATATAATAAATATGGTCACGTGGTTACTGTTATCTGATAATACAATTTCGAAATACCAACTTAGATGAGAAGGATTAAGACGCGTATAATCCGTTACGTCAAACAGTAATTAAATGAAAATTTTTATTAAAATTGATTACCCAAGATATTGCATCTTTGTTTCGATATTTTGGAATTTTAATGCAAAAACTAGGTTACAATAATATGGAAATTTGACAAAGAAGTACCCGTTTTTGAAAAAAAAAATGCGACCTGCGATTTTATTATTGTAAAGGGTTCATTTTAGCATCCCTTAAAACATACATCGATGGTAAGATTGGTAATTTCCTGCTAAGAAAATAGCGGCTCAGGTTTTCTAGTTTATCTCGAAAACTGAAAGTTGTATAAAAAAATGTTCAATATAAAAGTTGTAGATAATTAAAAACCCTATTGATTTGTTTAATTAAAGTTATAGGTGGCGCCACTAGTTATCGAGATATAATTTTTTTAATTTATTTTAAACAAAGTTGTATTTTTTTACGAAATATCGTTGTGTGCTAAACCCATGACCTGTACAATCAATGGTTTCTGAGAAAATGAACTTCAAAGTTGAAACTTTGACTTTATAATTAAGATACAATGACCAATCTTACAACAAATTGTGCAAAATAACCTATATTTTTTAGATATATTTTTTATAAAATTTATTTTTAATTTGGAGCCGAGAAATTAAAAAAAAAACAAATATTGAATTTTCAGAAACTCTAAGTTTCAAATTTAAGTCTGTAGTGCTGAGACTCGGAGTTTCTTCAACACTTTTTAAAATTTCTTCTTGAATCTTCGGTGTCTTTCGTAGCAAGAGTAAAGTTACCGGTTTCTCGAAGGCGCCTTTCAACAGTGGCAAACATATAGTGAAAATCTTTTTCTATGTATTCTCACCGATTTCCCTTTTACAAGACCTTAGTTTTGGAGGGCACGGACTATGCTTCGGGGAGGTATTGAATCGACAAAAGCCTAGTCTTAATTCGAGGTCAAAGGGTAAAAAGCTCCTGTACTGTTTGAATGGTAGAATAGATGCAATAGCTGTTACTTAAAGTCATTTTTACTATGTTTTCAGAAACTTTAAGTTTCAAACTTAAGTCTCTGGTGTTGAGATTCGAGTTTTCTTCAACACTTTCTCAAATTTCTTTTTCATTTTTCGGTATCCTTCGTAGCAAAAGCAAAGTTACCGGTTTCTCGAAGGCGCCTTTCAACAGTGGCAAACATTTAGTGAAAACCTTTTTCTATGTATTCTCACCGATTTCCCTTTTACAAGACCTTAGTTTTGGAGGGCACGGATTATGCTTTGGGGAGGTATTGAATCGACAAAAGCCTAGTCTTAATTCGAGGTCGAGGCGTAAAAAGCTCCTGTACTGTTTGAATGGTAGAATAGATGCAATAGCTGTTACTTAAAGTCATTTTTACTGTTTTCAGAAACTTTAAGTTTCAAACTTAAGTCTCTGGTGCTGAAATTTGGATTTTATTCAACACATTCTAAAATTTCTTCCTCAACCTTCGGTGTTCTTCGAAGCAAAAGCAAAGTTACCGGTTTCTCGAAGGCGCCTTTCAACAGTGGCAAACATCTAGTGAAAATCTTTTTCTAAGTATTCTCACCGATTTCCCTTTTACAAGACCTTAATTTTGGAGGGCACGTCTTATGCTTTGGGGAGGTATTGAATCGACAAAAGCCTAGTCTTAATTCGAGGTCGAGGCGTAAAAAGCTCCTGTACTGTTTGAATGGTAGAATAGATGCAATAGCTGTTACTTAAAGTAATTTTTACTGAATTTTCAGAAACTTTAAGTTTCAAATTTAAGTGTCTGATGCTGAGACTCGGATTTTATTCAGCACATTCTAAAATTTCTTCCTCAACCTTCGGTATCCTTCGTAGCAAGAGCAAAGTTACCGGTTTCTCGAAGGCGCCTTTCAACAGTGGCAACATCTAGTGCAAATCTTTTTCTAAGTATTCTCACCGATTTTCCTTTTACAAGACCTTAATTTTGGAGGACACGGACTATGCTTTGGGGAGGTATTGAATCGACAGAAGCCTAGTCTTAATTCGAGGTCAAGGGGTTAAAAGCTCCTGTACTGTTTGAATGGTAGAATAGATGCAATAGCTGTTACTTAAAGTCATTTTTACTGAATTTCCAGAAACTTTAAGTTTCAAATTTAAGTGTCTGATGCTGAGACTCGAATTTTATTCAACACATTCTAAAATTTCTTCCTCAACCTTCGGTATCCTTCGTAGCAAGAGCAAAGTTACCGGTTTCTCAAAGGCGCCTTTTAACAGTGGCAAACATCTAGTGCAAATCTTTTTCTAAGTATTCTCACCGATTTCCCTTTTACAAGACCTTAATTTTGGAGGGCACGTATTATGCTTTGGGGAGGTATTGAATCGACAAAAGCCTAGTCTTAATTCGAGGTCGAGGCGTAAAAAGCTCCTGTACTGTTTGAATGGTAGAATAGATGCAATAGCTGTTACTTAAAGTCATTTTTACTGAATTTCCAGAAACTTTAAGTTTCAAATTTAAGTGTCTGATGCTGAGACTCGGATTTTATTCAACACATTCTAAAATTTCTTCCTCAACCTTCGGTATCCTTCGTAGCAAGAGCAAAGTTACCGGTTTCTCGAAGGCGCCTTTCAACAGTGGCAAACATCTAGTGCAAATCTTTTTCTAAGTATTCTCACCGATTTCCCTTTTACAAGACCTTAATTTTGGAGGACACGGACTATGCTTGGGGGAGGTATTGATTCGACAGAAGCCTATTCTTAATTCGAGGTCGAGGGGTTAAAAGCTCCTGTACTCTTTGAATGGTAGAATGGCTGCAATAACTATTCATTTACAGTCATTTTTACTGTATTTTCAGAAACTTTAAGTTTCAGATTAAAGTTTCTTGTGCTGAGACTCGGAGTTTCTCCAACCCTTTCTAAAATTTCTTCTTCAACCCTCGCTGTCCTTCGTAGCAAGAGCAAAGTTACCGGTTTCTCGAAGGCGCCTTCCAACACTGGCAAATATTTCGTGGAAATCGTTTTCAGTGTACTCTCACCGACTCCTCTTTTACAAGGCCTTGATTTTGGAGGGCACGGCATAATGCATTGGGGGTGGGGCATTAATTGAGAGATATTGGGTGGTAACTTCTATATAAAGTATATGTTTGGCCATATTGGAAATGAAAGATTTAAATTACTGCACGAGTTGAAGTCAATTTATTATAGCACGAGTCTAGTTTGAATTATAAAGAATTTATGAAAGAATTTTTGTATAGATAGCTTACTTTTTGTGTTTGTTATACTCCGCGGAATCTATTTGCCATATTTCGACTCCTAATATGACAAGCTTAATATAAAAATTTCCCACATGGTACATCTTCACCGTTCCCAGGATAAAAGTGTATAAAAATACCCTCTGATCCTCTTTCGGCTTTGACCACAGTCGGATAAAAATAAATTCCCAAGAAAACTTTTCCCTTTTTAAATTATCTATAAAGTCTCCTTTTACCATCGGTAAACACTAAAATGTTCGGGGGATTTTTCCACGCCCAAGAAAAAGTTTTAATGACACACAAAGTTAAATTGAATTGAAAACGTACCCGCCGGTTGCTCTTCGGCGCTCAGAAACATCGAAACAGGAAATTTTTAATTTCCGGAAAAACTGGAAAATCAAAGAGCCGATTTGACGTGATGGTGAAAGCTGGATTAATGAACTTTGCGAAAAAAATATTTAATTACTCCGACAAGACAAATTTTAATTATCTTTATTTAATATACTCTTGACGATGTCACTTTATTTTTACGAGGGACAATAGAAAAAATATCTCACTAGCTATGATGATGTGTTGCCTAGTAACGTTCCATAATGACAACATTTTGTTACTGGTGCGTCAAATTTAATTTAAATTTGTTTTGTATTTTATGAAGTGTTTTTGAAACAGAAAATGAGTTTTGTGAACTTACATAGTGATCAAGTATTTAACAAAGGAATACAATGACTAACCGACGTTTTCTCGCAAATAATTCATTTATAATTATCTATCATATAAAAAAGCTTAACATTTTACATTTGCAATTTTTAGTTAGATTACTATTTTCCCTTTTTAGATTATCATTTTTAATTTTTAAATTATCTAAGGTTTTTTATGTATATATTTTTTACGGCACTTATTGATCATGTGATATTTGAAAAAATCTAAAAATTATATCAATCTTAACCCCTATATATTCCATGGAAATTAGATCAAAAAAGAGCTGTTTTGTTAACAAAAATGTAACATTGGTTTTTTGCTGGAGTGTGTTCAATTCGGCATCCTATAAAACATATCTCGATGGTAACTCTAAAAGACCTGTGCAAAAAAATGGCGGACCAAAAATGGCCACGATTTTCGAAAAATGTTTCAAACAAAAGTTGTAGAGAATTAAAAAACCTATCGATTTATATAATATAAGTTATACAGGGTGATTCAAAAATCGATCACGAAACTTAAGGGGGTGATTCTACTTGACAAAATAAGGGTAGAGCTTCATATAATTTTTTTTCAAAATGTCATTCGTTTTCGAGTTACAAGCCGTCCAAGTTCAAGTTTTTATTTTTTGTTTTTTGAATTACTCGCTTACAGGAAAACCGATTTGACTAATATTTGAAAGATAGGCTAAGTCTTCTGCGCTTCATCATTTTAGTAACAATTCACATTGATTGTTTGCCGCTAGAGGGCACTTTACCTACATTGAAAATTGTTTTTTTGTCATAATTTTTTAGTGTTGACAGCTACAGTAGTTTTTGGCATAATTTCTGAAAGACTGATGCCAGGCCTTTAAAAATGTGCTCTTTATTTACATCGCTAAACCCAACGGTTTAGACGTACATCACCCTTAAAAATTAAGTGGTAAATTTACTTTTCTCATTTCATTACCACCAGCTACCAGGTAAATAGCTATCAAAGTATACTAGAGCTGTCAGTTTAACATCAAATAAATTCGCTTTTTAAACTATTTAATTTATAATCTTAAAATAACTAATAATGGCTAATCAGTAAATATTCATATTATGGATTATTGCGATATACATTTAATTGATAAAAATTAATGAAACAGTACTAAACAAACTAAAAAAGATTCTCAAAATGTTCCCCATTTTCTTCCATACATTTCCTAACACTCTTCAAAAAATGTCGCCTAACTCGATGAAAAATTCCTGGTGTTTCTTTAATAATTTGGCACTTTTCGATTATCCTGAAGCGAAGATCCTCGACGTTGATTACTGGAATATCGTACACCAATTGTTTCAAATGACCCCAAAAGAAAAAAATCCATAGGATTAAGGTCTGGTGACCTCGCTGCCCATGCCAATGGTCCACTTCGTCCTATCCATCGCTCAGGATACGTTGCATTCAAATACTGTCGGACACGTATACTAAAGTGGGGCGAAACTCCGTCTTGGAGGATCCACATGTTGGCCCTTACTTCCAATGGCACATCTTCCAGATACAATGGGAGACGATTTTGGATAAAATCTAAGTATACGTCACCAGTTAATGGGCCATCAAAGAAATGAGGACCAATAAGGTAATCTCCTATTATCCCTGCCCACACATTTAGTGAAAATCTACGCTGATGTTTCGTTTCTACCACATTGTTTGGGTTCTCGTAAGCATATGTGTGGATGTTGTGTAGATTTGTTATGCCATCACGAGTGAAACCAGCTTCGTCAGTGAATAATATGACGCCAATTAATCGATTATCGTGTTCATACTTAGCTAGGATCCGATTGTACATTTCCAACCGTCTCGGCCGATCATCGTCATAAAGAGCCTGCACCTTTTTTGAATGAAACGGGTAGAGTTGTTCTTCTCTTAGTATCCTCCATGAACTAGCCTGACAGAGCCGCACTTCATTCCCAATTTTTCTAGTACTAATACCTGGATTATCTTCAATAATTTCAAGCACTCTTTCTTCTTGTTGCACGTTTCTAGCAGTTCTAGGTCTTCCCCTATTTCCATTATAACTTTTAAAGGAACCACATTCCGCAAGCCTCCTGTGCACACTGGAAAATGTTTGAGCATGAGGGATATTTTTTTCCGGATAACTCTCCATATAATATCTTCTTGCCAACTCTGCATTACCATTTGCTTTTCCATAACAAAAATGGATATCACAATATTCGATATTTGAATATTGGTGATTAGCCATTATTAGTTATTTTAAGATTATAAATTAAATAGTTTAAAAAGCGAATTTATTTGATGTTAAACTGACAGCTCTAGTATACTTTGATAGCTATTTACCTGGTAGCTGGTGGTAATGAAATGAGAAAAGTAAATTTACCACTTAATTTTTAAGGGTGATTTACGTCTAAACCGTTGGGTTTAGCGATGTAAATAAAGAGCACCTTTTTTAAAGGCCTGGCATCAGTCTTTCAGAAATTATGCCAAAAACTACTGTAGCTGTCAACACTAAAAAATTATGACAAAAAAACAATTTTCAATGTAGGTAAAGTGCCCTCTAGCGGCAAACAATCAATGTGAATT
The DNA here is from genome assembly GCA_034092305.1 of Diaprepes abbreviatus. Taxonomy (NCBI): domain Eukaryota; kingdom Metazoa; phylum Arthropoda; class Insecta; order Coleoptera; family Curculionidae; genus Diaprepes; species Diaprepes abbreviatus. Next base: position 4,246,730 of record JASJET010000181.1, on the reverse strand, counting down.
GTTACTAAAATGATGAAGCGCAGAAGACTTAGCCTATCTTTCAAATATTAGTCAAATCGGTTTTCCTGTAAGCGAGTAATTCAAAAAACAAAAAATAAAAACTTGAACTTGGACGGCTTGTAACTCGAAAACGAATGACATTTTGAAAAAAAAATTATATGAAGCTCTACCCTTTTTTTGTCCAGTAGAATCACCCCCTTAAGTTTCGTGATCGATTTTTGAATCACCCTGTATATGGCGCCACTAGTTATCGAGATATTTTTTTCCACAAAATTTATGGTTCTAGTTTAAAAAAAAAAGACTTTTATTAACAAACTACCCATTGAAAATTTAACACAAATATAGGTATTATCATTCTAAAAAAGGTGTCAAACTCGGAATCTGTGAGTTTTTTATTTTCCGAGAAATTCGATGTCAAAGTTGAAAGTTCAACCTCAATTTTCTGCTTTCCTAATTAAGATACAAAGCTCACTTTAATAGAAATTGTTTATATTGTTTTATATTTTGAAGATCTCTAAAAAAGTTTTATTTTTCAATTGTGGGCGAGAAATTTTGCAAAAACTAATTTTTGCACCAAAAAAATTGCGATAACTTTTCACCAGTTGGAGATAAAATGTTTTCTGTGCGTTGGATTTAGATGTATCATTTCCGATCTCAAAAAAAAATTAAATTTTGGATGAAAAAAAAAACGTTTTTTTTTATAAATTCATAATGGCGTGGCAAATGAATATTAAGGGCTCTAATTTACAGAAGATGCTCTTTAATACTTGTACTTTACCTCCGAATTTCTGGATCCAAGAAATACACTTCAATACGTTTTGTGAACCTTCGAAAATTGGACCGAATTTAATCGAAAATAGCTGCTGCAGGCCGCTGTCGACAGGTTGCCATAGTTTAGGCGCATTATTGATTGACTTTTCAAGGAAACTTATGCATTACAAGTAATATTTATAATATTGATGTTGTTTTATTCATTTATATGATAGTAACAATTTGATTAGTCATATTAATTATTAATTTGTTTATTAACAAAATTTTGACAAAAAATTATACAAATATTCAATTATATATTACATATTCTACTGTTTTTTTCCTTTATATTATTATTATTATTATCTAACAGTTTATTAACAAAATTTTTACAAAAAATTATAGAGAAAATCACAGAAATATTCAATTATATATTACATATTATACTGTATTTTCCTTTATATTATTATTACCTAATAGTTTATTGACAAAATTTCTATAAGCAAATCATATAAATATTTAATAATACATTAATAGTTTATTAACAAAACTATGCTCTTTAATTATATAAGTTTGTATTAGGACAAATTAATATCATTGGTCGCTAATTATTTTCGTATTTTTGGCGCGCTAGAAGCAGATGTATAATAATATAGAGGAAAAAACAGTATAATATGTGATATATAATTGAATATTTGCATGATTTTCTCTATAATTTTTTTGTAAAAATTTTGTTAATAAACAAATTATTATTCAATATGACTAAACAAATTGTTACTATCATATACATTATTAAAACAACATCAATATTATAAATATTACTTGTGATGAATAAGTTTCCTTTGAAGCGCCAATGAATAATGCGCCTGAACTATGGCAACCCGCCGACAGCGGCCTGCAGCAGCTATTTTTGATTAAATTCGGCCCAATTTTCGAAGGTTCACAGATCGTACGGAAGTGTATTTCTTGGATCCAAAAAATTCACAGGTATAGTACAAGTATTAAAAAGCACCTTCTGCAAATTTGAGCCCTTAATATTCATTTGCCACGCCATTATGCATTTTTTAAAAAAAATAGTTTTTCATACAAAATTAATTTTTTTTAGGATCGTAAATGATATATAAATCCAATGCACGCATTAAAAAAATTTAATTTCTATCCGGTGAAAAGTTATCACAATTTTTTTGGTGCAAAAATTGGTTTTTGCAAAATTTCTCGGCCCACGATTGAAAAAAAATCGGTAATTAATTAATAAATGTCTTTTTTTTTAAACAAAAACCATAAATTTTGTCGAAAAAAAAATATATCTTGATAACTAGTGTCGCCACCTATAACTTATATTATATAAATCGATAGGTTTTTTAATTCTCTACAACTTTTGTTTGAAACATTTTTCGATACAATTTTTACTCTTCGAGATAAACTGAAAAAACCGAAAATTGTGACCATTTTAGGTCCGCCATATTTTTTTGCACAGGTCTTTCATAATTACCATCCAGATATATTTTATAGGATGCCAAAATGAACACATTCAAGCAAAAAAAAACCAATGTTACATTTTTGTTACTGACGAAAAAGTAAATCCATTTATTGACAAAGTGCACAGATGAAAACAAGTACTCCTTCCTCGCGCTTTAACTCCTGCGAACCGAGTTTAAATGTCTTTTTAAGGAACTGAATTCTGGACTTTGTCTTTTTACATAGATATACACACTTATCAACCTTTTCTCATATTATGTTGATTTCCTAATGTTTGAATCGTGGGGACACATCACTGTAAATTTAGAAAGAAACAGTTTTAAGACGACTTTTTAGAGGCTTCCTCGAATTGGCTCGACATTTTGGTTAGATTCTCATTGTTATCAGTAATTCGCTGGTGACCCAGCATTTCATCATCTGTATTAATACCCTTATTTGTCCAATTGAGCTTTGTAAAGATACCTTCTAGAACCAGTGTGTAAAGTTGTGGTGAAATTCAGACTTCTTGTTTAATTTCTATATCAACTGGAAAGGTCTTGGTTTCCATATCTAGCTTTTTACTCGATGTTGCTTGTTGGGTGTCCCAAAATTCATGCAAGATTTGAATTTGCCGTCATTTGGCAACCAAAAACAACCAGTTTGATAGCTGACAGTTTAGGGTTAGTAAAAATGGAGCACAATTTAATTCTAATGCTTATCAGTGGCTGTTGTATACTTTTTGCAGGTCTTCGTATAAAGTTTCCACTCTCTTGATACTTTTTTCAAATATACTACATTGTAAATTCACCTTTCCTAGGACATATTGTGATATTCTTTTTGTCTATATCCTTCGTGATATAAAACTACAATTTGTGTCGCAGAACCTCATTACAGCATCTAACTGGTAGCATATTGTAGCTATTACTAACTTAATTCACTAAATAAAGTAAATAAAACACCCTTCTTCCACAAAACCCAGCACATTTTCACAATATAAGAAAATATGACACGCAGTTAATCTTTATCTAATGCATATAACTGTGCCAAAACCTTTTTCAGCCATCTAATTCCACCTGTAGATATCGGAAAAAACGCAACCAATCGGCTAAGTTCGCCCGTTTCCGCCGGAACCGGGCTTGCTTTCGGCACTACTCAAAGCCTGAAATTTTAGTCTGATACGGGGCTCGTTCCTAGAAAAACCCGCCGGTTTTTTGCCATATTTTCTCGCTTAACTTTCAGTTAAGTTATCCGAAAGTTTTTGTTTAAGTGTTGGTTATTACTTCCCTTTTAATTACCATGTTAAATTCAGTGACTCTTGAAAACTATTAACTCTAAACTAAAAACTTAAAAGAATTTAAAAAACAAAACGTTAATTTAATTTCATGAACTTTATAATCCAAAAGTAGCCCTTTAATTTTAAATTAAATGTATTTTTCATTCCAAGAAATAAGTTATTAATTGTAAGTAGAAATCTTTGAAATTGAATATTTTCTTCGATGATGTTGTGAAATGGATTGAAGCAACTGGTGAATCTTTATTTCAGAAATTTCAGTTTAGATGATTCGAATTAGCTTTCTTGATAAATTGTAGGAAACCAATGTAAATAAAACTAAATTTTGAAAGCATATTTGAAAATATGATTCGTCATTTTGAAAAATCAAACAACGAATGTTTAAAAACAAAAAATATGTATGCAAAACTCAGTTTTTAATAAAATAATTGTAGCATTATGTTAAAAATGAATTAATCGTAGGCTCTGGCAGTTTTCAGGATAAAAAAATTTCGTTTCAAATCTAGAAAACTAACAAGTATCGCTTTTATTTCTTACGTAACCTTCAAACAGTTTGGTTGTCGTACTTCATACGAATATGATATATTATATTTGCACTCTTTTGCGCTTAAAATAATTTCAAATCAAGGATTGGGTATTATTTGAAATCATCTAGTTCTCTTATCAATACTGATAATGTGTTCTTTATGTTTCGTAATAAACGTGTTTAAAATTTTTTTATTTTCTCTTATACTTACAAGGGAAAGAAAGGTAGAAAAATTATAATTATTATGATGTTATATCAAAAATGGAATTATTCCTACTTCAAGGCTCTTTTCAGGTTCAAAAACTTCCAATTTAAATTAAAAAAAAAACAGGTATCTCTTTTACTTCTTATGTAACTTCCCAATACTTTTTGTTGTCATTTCATTTAAAATATAACATTTTCACTCTTTTGTGAAATTAAAAAGAAATGTTCAAAATAAAACTTTTATAGAAAAAAATTATCTGTAAGAATTTAAAATGATTCAGTTCAATTATCAGTATTGATAGCGTCGTAATCTGATAAGGTCCCTGTACCCAGCGAGAATTACGAACAAACTGTAAAGTAAAAATTTGGGGTGTTTCGTCCCGGTGCCAGCCTTAGGACTCCTCAATGGGTTTCGACTGACACCTTCCCAGACACCCGTTGTCGTACTATGTAATTTTTGATTCTCATATTTGAACTTAAACTGTGGTGGGAATTATCGGTGAGATGTAGTTTACACAACAATAGTTAGTAGTAATTGACCTATCTTAATATAATAAAGTAATTATAAGAAAAGATATGTCCCAGATCATTTTGAAACCTTTACATGGTTTAAATGTACAACCGCCCTAAATTGTCAGCAGAGGGCTTAAACTGACAAGAGCAACAATAAATCAGGCAAGTTTTAAGCCCTAAAAATACAAGCATCAAAAAATTATTTTGTTTTATTACTGAACCGGAAAAAATGGAGAACTTTATTTATATTCAGGATACAACTATTTCTCCTACATAATTCAAGGCTTTATCCCAAGGTTCTTATCCTTACTATTCCTATATCTATCCATCTATCTAATGAGCCTTAATCATCCATCTTTGAACATAAGCCTCCCTTTGTTTTCTCCATTGTTCTCTATCTTGAGCGGTTTGTAGTAGTTTGTACCCATCTTTGTCCGGCTTGCTTTTTAAGTCGTCTGTCCCTCTCATTTGCGGTCTTCCTTTTCTTCATTTGTGTTGCCAAGATCTCCATTCTAGGATTATTTTGTTCCATCTATAATCTTTCTGTCTTAGAGTATGTTCTTCTTTTTATCTATAAGTCTGATACCTAGCATTGTTCTTGATGTTTTGGCAATTCTATCTATATTCTCTTTGGTAAATATCAATGTTTGGGATCCATATGTTAAGACAGGTAGTATGCATTGATTGATTCTTCACTTTGATTGTCTTTATTTAGTTTTGTTATTTTACCTATATATATATATATATATATATATATATATATATATATATATATATATATATATATATATATATATATGAATAGTTTGGTTATTCCGGGTTTCAATCCGTTCGTTCAAAAAATCGTTTTCACGATGTTTCGCCAAAATCTCATTTGGCATTTTCAATTCAAAACGATTTTTTGAACGAACGGATTGAAACCCGGAATAACCAAACTATTTATTCTACCATCCGTGAAAACCTACGATATAACATATATATATATATATATATATATATATATATATATATATATATATATATATATATATATATATATATATATATATATATATATGCCTTAGCCAAGATTTTATTTTATTTTTCTTTTTATATTACACGGACAATAACTTATCTATTTGTTTATTTACTTGTTTGGCTTTGAAACACGCTAAATGGTGCTCTCCTAGAGGGATCGTTTGATGCGACACGTGGCTATTGTTGCCAAAATTAGTAGTAAGCCTGGTTGCCTAGTACCGAATAATGCGACCCCTATCTTACTCTTTCTATTTTTGTTTCTTGTTTCCTTCTTTTATTTTCCTTGATGTTTTTTCTAATTGTTTTGTTAGTCTCTGTATATTCTGCTGTGTTTATTTTACCTTCTTTGCGCAGCATCCCTCTTTTATTCATTAACTCCTTTGTGTGTTGAGAGATATAGTTGTCCTTTTTTCGATGATGCTTGTGCTACTTCTTTCCTGGATTTTAATAGTCAATATCTTATCTATTTCATCGATATTTTTATTCTCCAGGTTGTTTATATTTGGTATATATTCCTTTATTTTTTCTTTATACTTGTTTCTGTTATGTTTGAGCTTTTCCATATCTAGTTTTTGTGTTTGACTGATTCTTTTCAGATTTGAAAAATGCTGTTGATTTGAATCTTTGCCCTTACAAGTCTGTGGTCGCTGCCAGTCGAAAATTGGTTAAGCACGGTTACGTCTGTAACGATGTCTTTTTTTTTGTCGAAAGTTTATAGTTTATTTCATTTTTAGTTTTACCATTGGGACTTATCCATGTCCATTTTCGTTGTGGTTTCTTGTCAAAAAAGAAGTTCATTGCAAAGAGTTTTCTTTCTTCTAAGTAATTCCTATATAAGCGTTTATTTGTTGACATCTTTCTTTGTCAACCTCTGTCCATCCACTCCTGGATGTAGGTCTCTCTCAATTATTTCCATCTTTCTCTATTCTTCGCCAATCTCATCCACTGTTTGCCCACCACTGTCCTTATGTCGTCTACCCATCTTTTTTGAGGTCTTCCCGTGCTTCTTATTGTCTCCCTCGGTCTCCATTCCAGGATTCTTCGTGTCCATCTGTTGTCCTCATATCGGGCTATGTGACCAGCCATCGCCACTTCTTCTTTGCAACCTCCTTCACGATGTCTTTGACTTTCGTTCTGCGTCTTATCTCGGTGTTTCTGATCCTGTCCCTTAATGATATTTCAAGCACGTTTCTTTCCACCGCTCTTTGGACTGTTTCTAATTTTTTAGCGGACTTTTTGGTGAGGGACATGGTCTCTAATCCATACGTACACACTGGTACTGGCTGTTGGTTTCTTACGAGATGTAAAGAATACATTCTTTGTATCTCGTAAGAAATGAAAGGTTTAAAAATGATCTAAGATATATCTTTCCTTATAATTACTGCTAATAAAAAGAAGACACATATTTCTTACTACTTCACTTTATTATATTAAAATAGGCCAATTACTACCAGCTATCAAACCAAATATTATATAGATTATGTTTTTTCTAATCCAGAAGAGATGACAGTCTTGTCTCGTCTTGATTTCTTTCGTCTCAATTTCGTTATCGAGAGTGAACACTGCAGAAACGAGACGAAATTCAGTCGAGACGAGACCCGAGTGAAAATTTTGTCTCGTTTCTCGCAGATCAATGACGACATTTCCAATTAAATAGGAAATTTCCCACGATTAATATTTCATTGTTTAAAGAATATGAAAATTGACTGGAAAATAAATAACTACACATTAACGGAAAAAATCGATGCAAGAACTAAGTAAATGATACGTACATTTCAAGATAATTACTAATAAAATACAATCATTTATTTATTCTATATAGAGTAATTTATAGTATGTTGAATGGAATAAACGAATAAAAATCAAAGAATCGATGAAAAAAATTAGGTGTTTAAATAGAAACTAGGTAATATAAATTTGTATCATTTCACAAAAATCTGTTCTGTATCTGAATTATCATCGTGAAAAAATGAAGAATTAATTATCACTGTCGAACAGGGGCCTTGCCGAGGTGCGAGTGCTAGTAAGTAAAATTAAAAAAAAAAACATTTATTTCCTGATTCAGTGGACTATCAATCAAATCGTTGTAAATTAGAGGATGGCCCGGTTCACTTCAATGCAGTCTCGTGATCTTCTTGCACTGACATTATTTATACCTGAATAATTATCGCTTGCTATTAATTATTTGATCCTTTTTTTGATAGTGAATATTAATATCAGATGAATATCGATTAAGTAAAGAATATATATGTTATGTTCCATATTCCTTCATTAAACTATCTATTGGGATTAGGTTTTTATTAAACTAACTAAAATTTGCATCTGTGATGCCTCTCTTTCAAAAAAGTGATGTCTAATTATTTATATATATTGCTCTCGTATAGGTAATTAAAACAAATAACACTCTAACAGAGGAAATCCCACTATCCATAGGAATAAGACAGGGTAATAGCCTAAGTTCTACACTTTTCAATGTAATCATGGACGAAATCATTGATGGGGTAAAAAGCACAAATATTGGGTATCCAATAGGACACAACACCGTTCAGATTATATGCTTTGCAGACGATGTTGCCTTGACAGCAGATAGCGAGGACAATTTACAAAGAATGCTTTTCCATCTCAATCGAACAGCCAAACAGTATAATATGAAGATATCTGTGGAGAAAACCAAAGCAATGGTAATAGCAAAAGAACCGGTAAGATGCAAACTAATGGTTGATGACAAACATATCGAACAGGTTGGGAAGTTTAAATACATGGGAGCACATATAACAAGTAACAGGGCAATAACGGAAGAAGTACGCACACAAGCCAACAAAGCGGCCATGATATCAGGCCAACTAAGAGACATAATCTGGAACAATAAACATATGACGGTTGAGAGCAAAGCAAGAATTTACAAGATCTGTGTAAGACCTATACTGACCTACGGCGCAGAAACAAGAAATGAAACAACAAAGACAAAACAAATTATGAGAACCACAGAAATGAAAACGCTGAGAATGATCACGGGAACAAGTTTAAGAGATAGAATAAGAAACGCAAAAATACGCGAGGACAGCGGAGCGGGGGATCTTGTGAAGTGGCTTCGAAACCGTCGTGGGCAGTGGAGAGATCACGTGGAACGAATGGACGATGACAGACTAGCAAAAACCGTGATGAGAGAGAAACCAAACATCAAACGGCCGCCTGGACGGCTCCCCAAAAGATGGAGAGACAGTTGGATTTCGACCTCAAACGAGGATCGATGAGGCATTGTGTAGATAACAGAACTTGGTTCTACCTAGAAGAAGAAGAAGAAGCTTTCGTACTTTCGATTACATAAATCTGATAGTTTAGACTTAAAAAGGAGACCGTAATATGTTACAACTAATACAAATGATAGTTTATACATGTATATATAGGAGAAACAAACTGCTAAAGTCTTAACAGTACACGCATGATTTGCTTTGGTTAGGAATCAGAAGCACTAATTCACAGTGCAAAAAACTATCAAAAAAGGTGGCAAGTGAATCCTTTAAGTAACTTATATTGAACTTAATAACAAGTACGTCATCTTCTGGGATTCCATGCAACCTGAACAGCGGAGTCTCTGGCGAGATCTGTATATCAATAGTGCATCCATTATTTTTACTTTTCACCACTGATACATTATCAATGCTGTTTTTTTTTTTGTTTTTTATGCAATTGACACTAATGTTTTAATTTTGGAAAATAATGTGAATTCTTTTAAAACCTCCATTGAAGTTATTTATAGAAATAGTATGATTTAGTAAGAAAAAAGCTATCTGATCCTACATTTCACTAAATTTTTCATTTTCTTCAATAAATCTTCAGAAAATAACTTTCTTCTCTATGAAAATTCTGATTAAAGTTTAGAGCTTTCTCAGTTTCCAAAAATATTTGGTCTCACTCTAGATATGGCGAGGAAAAATTGAGTATTTATATAATTATTGTAATCCTGACATTCTCTTAACTCTCTGTTCTTTTTCTTCCATTATTGACATATTGACAAAAGTTGGTATAGGTATATCCCATTTTTTTTTTCGATTGATCTATTAGGATATCTGTGTATCGCCTACCAAGTTTCTTATTAAAGACACTGGAAAGATTGGTGAATCGACACATTAAGGAAGGGGAAAAGGTGCAGTGTCCCTTACACCCTTTACAATTTGCCTATTAGACAGGAAAATACACAGATACGGCGCTACATCGACTCATCACAAGAGTCGAAAACGTTCTGCCGATGATCGATCTGCGATCGATATCGAGGAGGCGTTTGACAACACATCTCATTATTCGATATTTAATGCTCTACTAAGACAGTAGTTGCATGGATCAGAGCAATGTTAACTCAAAGTTTAATACATGCTGAGCTTAATAATTCAACTGTTAAAGTAGGGCTGTCCACAGGGAGGCGTTTTAATGTCTTTATTGTGGAGCCTTGTGGCGGACAGCCTGCTGAATCAACTAAATGAGGCTTTGAATAAACCCGGACAAGGTCGGGTAGAGGTGGTACCATTTACAAAAAAGAGAAAAAGGAGGAGAATTCCCATAATTACATTGACGGGAAGGACCCTTCAATACAAGGGAACCATTAAATACCTGGAAATAATTCTGGACTCATGACTGAGCTGGAATAATCACATTGAAGTTCGAATCAAGAAAGTCACATGTTTTTTCTGGGTCTGGAAACGGATGGTAATCCGCCTCAAGATCAAGTACGCTGCTACTTGATAAATTGACAAAGACTAATTGTGGTTGGTATGAGGAAATTAAAATTGTTGCTGGAAAGTAAATTTACTGAGGAGCTTCTGGAATGAGGGGTGCCAAAAAACACATAATTGGATCTAGCGCACGGTTTACTAGGGAGCTTCTCTCCTTAGGAAGAGAAGAGCTGCGAACTGAGGTGGACGTTGTCACCTGAGGGGCCATGTCCAGATGGTATCTGGAAAAGGGTGAAAGTATTGATCATGTCCTCAAAGAGTAGCCAACACTAAACGGGCTGAGGTAGAGGCATGTCGGAGATACAATTTGAACAATCAACAAGCCTTGTTCGATTCGCAAATTCAATCAACCTCGAATGACCTACAGCTATGGTGGAATGTAAAGGACCCAACGAGGCTTAGACATCAATGATCAAATATCGCCATCTTTTGTTCATTGATTCACCGCCTATAAAATATATTTTTGAAACAATACTATTAAAATAAGTGTATAAAAAATGTTACAATTCAAGGTGTACGAATACTTTTCAACACACTTGGTGTATATTTATTAATATTATAGCTTCTGTTCCAATCAACAAAACTATATAATTTTCCCAAAAATAAATTATTTATTGTTTTTATTACTAAATATACTACAAAGGTATATCATTAATTTCCACTTTGCATCGTTTTTCTCTCCATAATAACACATATTTATATTTTAACATAAAAAATTCTGTTTCTATGTTTATCAAAACAACGAAATAATTTTCTTTTTTGGGCTTTATGCGTAATATATTAGTGTAATAATAGATCAAATACGCTGCTTAGGGATGTAAACATTCCTTCCGTAAATATTGGTTGTATCAAAGCAATATTATTTTCGGAAAAATACAATAGGTTTTTAGATAATAAAGGTCAAATATTGGTAAAAATACCGACACCGGTAACTACCGAATACTTTGGAGTGTTGAGCTGGTTATCAGGGACATTTTTGCAGGATATCTCTATATTTATTAAAGTTAAAGATTTGTTAAACAAAATATGCAATAAACAACACTTTCCTATCCCTTTCTGTTTTTAAAATACAAGACGAAATTTAAAATTTTCTATTTACAAGCTCCCGTCGCATCTTAATGAACCAGTACGTAACATAACAGTTAATGACAGAACAGATATAAATAACCTGAGTCACATCTACATAATTCTTATTAAAAACTAATATACCCTCTTAAAATTTAATAAATAGGAATATCCCCTTAAAACATTATATTTTACCAATTATAAAAAATCAAAGATTCTATAAGTAATCTTAATCTTTAATTGTGAGATTTTAACTTTTAAGTTGTTTAACAAACCTAACTCCAAGAATACAATATATATATATATATATATATATATATATATATATATATATATATATATATATATATATATATATATATCAATATATCTCATTGCTCTTGCCAACTATTGTAACTTTTAAATATTTTTCACAACTTCTTGCTTATTGATATTATTTATTAATTAATTTAGTAAACTTCTTTTCCTTCTTTTAAATTTGTCTTTCAATCTCCAGAAATTTTTTTATCCATGCTCTATGTTTCTTCCCTTTTTAAAATTTTTAATGAATGGGACCTGCAATGTTATCTCTACCACAAATTAATCTGCACTGTCTTTCATTAATATTTTTTTATAAAATAACATATGAAAATTTTGAGGTTATGATACTGGTAATGAAAAAACTAGCGATATATACACTGCAACCGATTAATATCCACTCTTTCCTTTATTTTTTTTAAAATAACAAATGAAAATTTTGAAGTTATGTTACTTTTTACGAATAAGACTAAAGATGTTTACTGTACAACTGATAGACCTGCACTTTTTTTTTAAATAAATTTTTGCTTTTACAGTAAGTGGTGACGTAGTATAAATTTTTGTTTTAATTTTTTTCTGATTGGTCGGCCATGTGACGTGAACTGGCAACTAGATGGAATTTTAAGCTTTAAAATACAAAATGGATTCCTAATTGTCAATTTATGATAAAATTTTGATATTTTATTAATATTATGAACTAAATATTATATTTGATGAAAATAAATTATGATTTATTTAAATTTTGAACTTTTCTTGACATTTTGATATATCTACACTTTACTTATGATTATTATTTAGCACATAAAATGGATAAATAAAATTTGGTTACATCTAAAAAAATTTTACATTTATATTTAAATTTTAATTGTAACTTGCTGAAATTGATAATTCTTGTTTTATTAATATTATAATTATATTAAACAATGTTTTACCTACAATTAGGTACAATTTTTTTCTAGTTTCTTTTTGAAATTAACTTATAATCTACATTTTCTTATACTATTCTTACCTATTTACAATATTTTTAAGGATTTTGTAAATATTGTTGTTGGAATAAGTAGAAAAAAATAGTGTATATTTCACTAAATGATTATTATTTGACGTTTATTCTCACTCATATTTTTTTGTGGATTTCACTATATTGTTTTAAAATTCCTTTTTTAAACACTGTCTCTGGTCAATATATATATATATATATATATATATATATATATATATATATATATATATATATATATATATATATATATATATATATATATATATATACATTGTTCCTTTCTTGGATTTAGGTTCTATATTCAACAAATAATGCAAACAACTGACATTTCGCCCTTTATTTAAGGCATTTTCAAAATTTTTTTCCCCCTAAAAATATTTTATATAATTAAAACACCCACATAAAAAACATATTTACAATTTCAAAAAACAAACAAGAGACTTAAAAAATATTATTTAAATTTTTTAAATTTGTAAAAATATTTAATTTTACCGGCACACACCTTGACATTTTGTTACGAAAACATACTTTTGATTATAATAGTACCATAATAAAAAACATAGATATGAATTACCAAAAATTACAGATAAAGGAAAATTAAAAATTAAAAAAGATAAAAACACTGTTAACGACAGAACGTATATGGGAAATTTGAGCCACATTTACACAAGCCTAATTTAAACAAAAATATTAAGTATTCGATCCTGTCAAATAAGAATCAAAAATTGAATATCCTCTTAAACATAAAACTAAACGTATACCTCATTTGTTTTTTTTATGCATTGTAAAATATAAAAAATATAAAAAATAAATAAAACACATTCGCATTACATGTATCCTCAGTAGACGATGTAAAGTTTGAATTTTATTTAGTAATGGAGTAACAAAATGTCAAGATGTGTACCGGTAAAATTAAATATTTTTAAAAATTTAAAAAATTTAAATATTATTTTTAAAGTGTCTTTGTTTTTTGAAATTGTAGATATGTTCTTTATGTGGGTGTTTTAATTATATAAAAATATTTTTAGGGGAAAAAAAATTTTGAAAATGCCTTAAATAAAGAGCGAAACGTCAGTTGTTTGCATTTTTTGTTGAATATAGAACCTGAACCCAAGAAAAGACAAAATAAAGGAAAAATGATATAATCTATGGTTCAAGAATCAAGAAAATAAATAAATATATATATATATATATATATATATATATATATATATATATATATATATATATATATATATGTATATATGGAACCTCAGAAACTTTTAACCTAAAATTATTTCACAGCCTTTGGCCAATTTAAGTCTGAATTTTCAAAAAAATAATAAAACTTTAGATTTACACTTTTTTGAAAAGTTTGGAAAAACTGAAATCGAGCTGTCAAATAATATACAAGATGTTGTATTTAAAAAGCATAAGTTTAGTCTATAACTGAAAATATGATGTTTTTAGAAAAAAAAACTAAGTACGCCAATGGATATCACGTAAAAAAACTCTAAAATAACTCTTTTTTACTTTTTCATCTCCCTATATATTAACAAAAATGCAAGAGGGCTTGTAAATGAAAAATTTACATTTTTATTCAGCGCTAGAAAAATTTTATTTGTAATAGGGTACCATGAAAAGGTGTCGAAAATTGGACATCCTGTACACAAGCCTTTTTTTCCCATGAATCTATTTACTTTCTATGCAAAATAAATAAGAGTCATATCTCATAAAGTAAAACCAATAGAGTAAAATTAATTTTATATTCATATTTTGCAACCTCAACTTCATATAAAATCAGCACTATTATTAAAAAACTAAATATCCCGATTCATTTTGTTGCCTGGTGTATCTAGTCAGTAATTAGACCTAATTTCTTTAACCTTCCAACTTTTAACATTATTATAACACTCACATATCTCCGTTAAAAAGTTGTCCAGATACAAAAGTTGTGTACTTAGCACAAAGTTTGAAAATTCGCACACAAAACCAGGGCAATTTTTGTTATAAATTACTTTCAATACTTGGAGGTAACGATCCATCAATCAATTCAGCGCGGAGCAAATCGGAACTTTTTCGGGATGGGTGAATGCGTACTTTGTTGATGTGTATTTTTTTATGATGCCGGATTACCGGAATCGCTGAGATATTCCCATAATGTATCTACGAGGGAAATTCGGAAGAATCATTTGTATTTTTAGCTCATATTATTTTAACAAGAAAACATACCTGCGTCATATGATTTTGCGTTTTGTAATCTGACAGTGTGGACGAACCCTATATTTTTACGGTATATATATATATATATATATATATATATATATATATATATATATATATATATATATATATGTATATATATATATATATATATATATATATATATATATTATATTTTTAACTTAATTAAAATTAATAAAAACAAAACAGATTTTAAAATAGCCTTAAAGTTTAAAATTTAAAACAATACAAACAGGTTAAAATAGTGAAGATTATAAAATAGTACATACCTTGAAAGTAGTTTTGTGTGTATGTTTAAAAATAAATTCAATTATGATCTTTGGTATGCAATTGATATGGATAGATTTATTTTTATAAAAAGCAAAAAATAGGAAAAAAGGTTATTATTTATTTTTTAATGACGTTCTTTCACCCGTATGAGTGTATATGAAATCGTTCCAAGCATCATTACATTATTTCTCATATTTATTATAGAGTCGCTTCAAGCATGTTTTATTCAAAAATCAAATTATAGTATATCTGACTTAAAAAAAACTATTAAAAAATCAACATATAACTGAGGAACAAAGTAAAAAATTAACTATACATAATGCTATAGCACCAAAAATTTATGGGTTACCTAAATTACACAAACCAAATACACCTCTCAAACCAATTGTCTCAAGCATACAGTCCCCATTTTATAACCTGTCCAAGTACTTATCAAATTGCCTAACAAACATCACAGGAAAAAATAATCACTATATAAAAGACTCTTTCGCATTTAAACAATTCATTGATACAATACAAATACCAACAAATTATAAATTAGTTTCACTAGATGTAGTTTCTTTGTATACAAATATACCCAATGACATCATTCCCAAAGTTTTGGAAGAAAAATGGGACGATTTAAAAGAACACTCAACATTGACCCTCAATGAAAAATTTACAATAAATAATAATTATTTCCAGTTCAAAGATAGTTTGTACCAACAATTAGACGGTTGTGCTATGGGTTCACCAATCTCCTCAACAATAGCACAAATAGTTATGGAATATGTAGAAGAAGAAGTATTGAAAAAACTGGATTTTAATATAATCTTTTTTAAACGCTATATAGATGACTGTTTGGCTGCTGTACCCGAAAACAAAATAGATAGCTTATTACAATATTTTAATAATTTCCACCCAAAACTGAAATTTACAGCTGAAATTGAAATAGAACAAAAAATAAACTTTTTAGACTTAACTATACACAGAAATAAGACGGATAACAATCTTCATACAAAATGGTACACGAAAGATACTTGGTCAGGCCGGTATTTGAATTTTAACTCTCAACATCCAAATAAACAAAAAAATAGTGTCATAATCGGCTTAGTTAATCGAGCTATAAAATTATCTTCACCCGAATTTCGCCCAGAAGTGCTAGAAAAAGTGGAAGAGACCCTAATAATGAACCATTTTCCTAAACTACTCATAAAAAAAAATAATTAAACAAAGAACCTATTTGCATTATAACACAAACAAAAAAAATAAAATTAACAATACCAAAACACAAAACACTTTCATTGCATTACCGTATGTATACCAACTGTCTGAAAAAATAAGATATATTTTGAATAAACATAACATAACGGTATGTCATAAGGCGAACAATTTGCTTGGGTCAGTTTACACGAAATTAAAAAGCAAAGTTCCCACCAAAAAAAGATCTAACGTAATATATGCAATTCCATGCCTAAATTGTCCTAAGAAATACATTGGCATGACGACACAATATATTGAAAATAGAGTGAATGGACACAAATATACTAAAAACGCATCGACATCTTTACATAAGCATGAACAAACATCTAAGCATGAATTTGATTTTAAAAACACCCATATTTTAGATACTGACAGAAATTATCATAAATTAGTCATCAAAGAAATGATACACATAAAAAAAGATAAAAATGTTGTAAATGACAAGCAAGAATTAATTTAAGTCAGATATACTATAATTTGATTTTTGAATAAAACATGCTTGAAGCGACTCTATAATAAATATGAGAAATAATGTAATGATGCTTGGAACGATTTCATATACATACTCATACAGGTGAAAGAACGTCATTAAAAAATAAATAATAATCTTTTTTCCTATTTTTTGCTTTTTATAAAAATAAATCTATCCATATCAGTTGCATACCAAAGATCATAATTGAATTTACTTTTAAACATACACACAAAACTACTTTCAAGGTATGTACTATTTTATAATCTTCACTATTTTAACCTGTTTGTATTGTTTTAAATTTTAAACTTTAAGACTATTTTAAAATCTGTTTTGTTTTTATTAATTTTAATTAAATTAAAAATATAAAAGTGTAATTACTGTGATATATGTTTATTATATAAAGAATTCTGTAATTTTTGTAGATATAAAATAAATATACCTAGCTCTTTTGAAGAAGCTCACTATGTAGAGCGAAACGTCAGAAAGAAAATTATTGTCCTTTGTTTCTCTAATGGAAAAACCTATACCCAAGAAAATATTAGAAAAAAATATTTAACAAAAGGTTTAAGATACAAAAATAAATTATATATATATATATATATATATATATATATATATATATATATATATATATATATATATATATATATTAACGACATTTAACGTTTATGAGCGCCATATTGGCGTAGTTATCTTGGATCTCGCAAATAAACTAGAGTAACGATTAAGTCGACATAAGAATTGTTTTTTATAACCTTAAATTTCCCATTTATGCTATGGGCTCATTTTAGCGGCCACATTAGGTCACCATTTTGAATTTTCTGAAGCAGCCACTCGCAATTAGAAAGAGAGATTTATAGCGAATACGAGGACATTACAGATTCGCTATAAATCCCTCTTTTGAACGAATGGCTGCTTCAGAAAATTCAAAATGGCGACTTAATATGACGGCTAAAAATGAGCTAAAAAACTTCGATCATACCCTAGATTTAAACAACAATAGATTTGTTTAAAGGCTGTTTATGGTCGGTGGAGAAGAGGCTTTTTTTGATGTTTGACGGAGATAAACATATTTACTTATCTTATCTTTCAGTTTAATTGCTTGTCGTAACTTTTTTCGGTGTTTTTAAATATTAGAAATTACTATAAATGCGAAGTTTACAATTAATATTATCAAAAAGAGGATTTAAAACTCATTTTTATCGGTAAATATTGTTAGATATTGTTTACATATTGAAAATAACAATAATAATAATTTAGGCAACCATATAGTCATACCTTTATGTATTCTACAATTGACGTACCGAATATCATATGATACTCGTTTAAATAATGCAATTAGAAAAGGATAGCATAAAATCGGTATGTCTGTATCAAGAAATTAAATATCTAATGTTTATCAACACTTTTTCAAATATAAATAAAAATATTATTACGTTATTCAGCGTTCAAACAACTGAGCCTTAGTTCTGACGTTACTCTATATATATATATATATATATATATATATATATATATATATATATATATATATATATGGGACAATCCGCGTCAACCGGATCAGAGCTATGACCAAAATTTGAAGCAACCAAAAAAATCGACCAATAGCTCATTTTAAAACTTAGATCGTCTACTTTTAAATGCAGAGTTCGTCTTTGAATAATCCAATATGGCGGCCGGAAGCCGTAGACAAATCGAGTGTCTAGCAAAAAAGCTTGTAAAAATAAAAATTCGCAAACGGATCGGGTCGTTTTTGGCTCAGATTTTAGCTGATGTACGCTCCTAAAAAGCTGGCGTGGTAGATTGAGAAAATCCAACATGGCGAATCAAATATGGTGGCCGAATTTTTGGAAATGAACCAATTTGCCCCAAATTTGGTATAGGGGTTTTTTGGGGTCGTTGATCACGATTCCATGATAAATTTCCAAAATACTCAAGTTCAATATTGCGGATCAAAGATGGCGAACGTATTTTTTGAAAGTTAATCGATTTGCATCAAATTTGGTATACGGGGATTTTTGAAGTTGCTGATCGCGAATTTAAAGTCAGATTTGCCAAATTCAAGATGGCGGATCCATGATGGCGGACGATATTCTTTAAAATCAATCCATTTGTACAAAATTTGTTGTACGGAGGTTTTTGGAGTTGTCGATCACGAATCAGATTTTCAAAATTCAAGATGGTGAACCCAATAATAATCTAGTTCTCTATATTAGGTCCAGAATCTTGGATTTCGAAAATCCGACCCAGGATTCGTGATTAGCGACTCCAAAAACCACCGTATAACAGTTCAGTTAATTTTTAAAAAATAAGTCTGTTATATTGGATCCGCCATCTTGAATTTTTCAAATTCGACCTCGGATTCGTAGTTAGCGACCCCAAAAACCCCCGTATCCCAAATTTGTTTCAAATTGGTTGATTTTCAAAAATTCGGCCATTATATTGGGATTTTGACCGCCCTATTGTATCCGCCATGTTGGATTTTGTCAACCTACCACGCCACCTTTTTAGGAGCGCCCATCATCTAAAATTTGAGCCAAAAACGACCCGATCCATTTGCGAATTTTTATTTTTTCAAGCTTTTTTTGCTAGACACTCGATTTTTCTACGGTTTCCGGCCGCCATATTTGAGCCGCCATATTGAATTTTTCAAAGGCGTACTTGGCATTTGAAAGTAGACGCTCTAAGCTTTAAATGAGCCTTGGTCAATTTTTTTGGTTGCTTCTAATTTTGACGCGGATTTTACACACACACACACACACACACACACACATATATATATATATATATATATATATATATATATATATATATATATATAATAATTCCTGAACTTGTCAAATGTCGATCACTTTCTCTAATTTTAATTTTTTATTGTTTTAAACTTAAACTTAAATCCACTTTGGTGAGTTTACTTTAAAATTTAATTAGTTAATTTAATATATTAATTGGAGATTGTCCTGATGAAGAGCATAATAAATACTCGAAAGATTGACTAACAAAAAAGGGTTTTTCTTCAAACTGTAGCTATACAAGACTGCAATCCCACTAACTTTTTTTTGTTTTTTCTTAACTAGTCAGTTGCGACTACTTTTGCTTATATATATATATATATATATATATATATATATATATATATATATATATATATATATATATATATATATATATATATATATATATTTGTATTCCGCTAGGGTCACTGTATCTAGCGAGAATTACGAATAATCTAAAAATTTGTTTTCAGCACTACAACGGCATAATGTGGATATATCCACTGCTATTGCATCTCACACGGAGGAATCCGCGAAAGCCGCATAAACATATATATATATATATATATATATATATATATATATATATATATATATAAAGTTAGTTAAATTCCATAAGAATGTGTTAATTTTTTTTTTCCAAAAATGCCAGGTTTCTGAGAAATTGAAAACTTTATGGAATGTGCGATGAAAGAGATTAATATTCAGTCGTCATATAGATATTTCTAAGTAACATGTCCAGGGCTCTCTAGCTTTATGATCACAAAAAAAATCACTACTTTTTATAGTAAATTAGTTACGGGACTTTGTCCCGTTTTTACATGTACCTTTTTGATGTTATATAATTTTCATAAAGCTATCTAAATAGGAATTCGAATTATGAAACCCCCAATTTAGTTCATATAAATAAAAGACCGATTTGTACCGACTTTCAGCAAGTCATAACGTCGCTTTTTCCCATATTAACGTTTTCGTTTCTGATAATCCACGATATTTGGATAACTCGCCTTCAACGTTCGCATTTTGCTTTAGATAAGCCGCAGTCATTTCAGAAACTTCACTAATATCCTCGAAAGTTATATGAAAAACTCCATTAAGCCCGGTTTTCCAGAAGCGGCAAACAGATATGCTACATGAATCTGTTAGAGATTCCGGAATTCCGACATTGATATGAAGTATTATCAAAAAAGAAATACGAGAGGAGTTCGAAATATTTTTTACCGAGGATGTTCCCACTGTAGCAGTATTTAATAAATATATATTTTTACTTACCTTTAACCATATATACTTTTGACAAATATGGAGGTCTATTGTAGTTACTTTTTAACATTATTTTCATATTATACAGGGTGTCCCAAAAGCTCTGAAAATATCAAAGTTGTGTTTTTTTTTAAATCGAACTCCCTGTACATTTTTGGATTCTCCGATCAAAATAAGTGCCTATTTTAACAAGGTGTATAGTACCTAAACCTTAAGGGTTTTTAAATAATTTGAATTTTGACATCTAACCTAATTTTCTTATTTCATATACTTAAGAAGTATTTCAGTTATGTACTCTAAATGTACAATGAAATATGTCAATAAATCATATTTTATATCCCAATTATAATAAACTTGCTATATTATACAGGGTGTCCAAAAATTCAAACTAATCAAATAAGAACTTTAAGTGGCTATAACTTGATTAATTTAAAAAGAATGCTATAGTTTTTACCTTACCAGAAAATGTACCTTTTAAATACCTATCGAATGATATAAGGGTGTTCTATACCTTCGCCTTTTCACGGAATACGCTAAATAATCGTTTTCTATATCATTTTGTGTTTTTAGAATAGATGTTAAGGTAATTTCAAAAAGTAACTATATTGGAAGGCTTAGGATTCCAAGCCGAGCAGTCGTCGAGGAAGCATCACTTGAAAATGCCAAACATCATGAAGATTTTTCTATATCTATATATATATATATATATATATATATATATATATATATATATATATAAATATATATATATATATATATATACATATATATATATATATATATATATATATATATATATATATATATATATATATATATATATATATATATATATAATATATATATATATATATATATATATATATATATATATACATATATATATATATATATATATATATATATATATATATATATATATATATATATATTTAAACTTGGTTGGCCAGAAAAGAAAACTCTTATTTGTTAATCTATCTTTCGAGAAATTTTATTCTCATATCAAGACTTATACAAAAGAGAAAAAAAAACACTTCTTAAATACAGGGTGAGTCAACGATTGGATGAAGTAGGTTTGTGCCTTTTCGATGAAATTAACAAAGAAACTATATTTATTGTTTGATACAGTTTATTTTTATGCAGATTTTAAAAATATTTAGGACCCTACAGGGTGAGCCAAAAAACTAGGACAGCATAAAGTTGTATTTTTTTAAATAGAACACCCTATATACGAATCGTATTTTCGATTTAGCTTATAATTTTAAATCTTTTTTATTAAGGGTTTACTATAACAAAACTTTATAGTTTCTGAGATAATTAAGTTTAAAGAAAAAAAGTCACATTTTCAAGCATCAATTCAATCCTAAATAACGTTTTCAATTTTGTGACAAATATATTCAAATTTGGAATTTAGCAAGGCCAAGGACAAGTTAACATAATTTTTACCTAATATTTACAATAAAAGCTACAGGGTGTTGAACACATCGGCTCAAATTTGAACAAGTATAAATGAATAAATATATTTTTTTTAAATGGTACACCCTGTATATTTTCATGTTATTTAATAGAGTAATAAAAACCCTAAAAGTTTTGTTCAATATATCCTATACCTATTTATAATAGTTTTTGAGATATTTCAGTTTTTCTTATTTTCCATACTTTTTTACAGAAATAGTCTTCATTATCATAGTAGCCATGTAAAATAATAAAAAGAAACTACAGAAACAAACAGAATGTGGTTAAATATGATGAAATACATTATTGGTTATATTACAATGGCAATAAATTGAACATAATGTGAAAAAATTAACACTACAATAACGACAAAGCAAATACATATTTACTTTTATACTAAATTGAAACAAAAAAAATTACCTATTAAATACTGAGTTTAATTATTTCTTTTAATAAGTGTTCGAATAAACGACCCTCTTGTGCAATGCACAAATTTAGTCTTTTTTGCAGATTTTCTCGGACCCTGGACAAAATTAGTGGCGTTATTGTTCTACAGGTATCCCTAATCCTGTTTCGCATATCTTCCACTGTTGTTGGTGGATTAACATACACCTTATTTTTAATATAACCCCATAGGAAGAAATCTAATGGGGTGATGTCGCAAGACCTTGGTGGCCACTCAATGAAACCCCCACGTCCAATCCATTTTTGCGGATATCGTTGGTCCAAAAACGCACGAACTTCACGACGGTAATGCGGAGGCGCACCATCGTGCTGGAACCACATACTATCGAGCTCATCCCTATCGAGACCTTGAAGCAGTTGGGGTACTTCTTCTTGTAGAAAGTTCAGGTAACTATGGCCATTAGTGGTTCATTAAAAAAGTGGGGTCCAATAATTCGATTATGATGAATACCACACCAAACATTTAATGACCAGTGGTTTTGATGTTGCACCTCTCTAATCCAAAATGGGTTTTCTGTGGCATAATAATGCATGTTGCGTCTATTTACGGCACCGTTACTTCTAAAAATAGCTTCATCACTAAACATTACCTTGCATAATAAATTTGGATTTAATTGAATCTCCGCATTTATTGTACGACAAAAGTTTACACGACTTTCAAAATCCTGTCCATTGTCCATGCAATTCTTGGTGTAATACCATGTGATATGGATGATACCTATATTTCTTGGTAGTACGATTAGCGGTGGATTGTGATGTTTCACATAATGCTGCTAACTGACGGCTACCAATATAAGGATTTTCCTGAACATTTAACAATACTTGTAGTTCTTTTTCTTCATTAGTTACTGGTTTGTTGACCACTTTACGTTTTGGATAACCAACAGTACCAGAAGAATCAAATCTTTGCATTAAGTTTTGAAAAGTATGGATATTAGGCTGGCGTCGATCAGGATACTTCATTTTGTAAATTCTTTGAGCAAGAAGGCAATTTTTTTGAGCCTCTCCTATTGTATAAATCATATCTATTAACTCATTCTTTGGAAAATTCATTTTACAATATAAGATAAATGCAAAAGAAACCAAACTACACTACATAAAAACCAAAAGAAGCGATTGCGGTTATAAATTTGACACACAGAAAAATGTTCTTTTACATTGTTTTTGCCATGGCTACTATGATAATGAAGACTATTTCTGTAAAAAAGTATGGAAAATAAGAAAAACTGAAATATCTCAAAAACTATTATAAATAGGTATAGGATATATTGAACAAAACTTTTAGGGTTTTTATAACTCTATTAAATAACATTAAACCATTTAAAAAAAAAGATATTTATTCATTTAAACTTGTTCAAATTTGAGCCGATGTGTTCAACACCCTGTAGCTTTTATTGCAAATATTAGGTAAAAATTATGTTAACTTGTCCTTGGCCTTGTTAAATTCCAATTTTGAATATATTTGTCACAAAATTGAAAACGTTATTTAGGATTGAATTGATGCTTGAAAATGTGACTTTTTTTCTTTAAACTTAATTATCTCAGAAACTATAAAGTTTTGTTATAGTAAACCCTTAATAAAAACGATTTAAAATTATAAGCTAAATCGAAAATACGATTCGTATATAGGGTGTTCTATTTAAAAAAATACAACTTTATGCTGTCCTAGTTTTTTGGCTCACCCTGTAGAGTCCTAAATATTTTTAAAATATGCGTAAACATAAACTGTATCAAACAATAAATATAGTTTCTTTGTTAATTTCACCGAAAAGACACAAACCTACTTCATCCAATCGTTGACTCATCCTGTACAGTGAAGTGTGTATAAAAAATCAGGTTATGTTCAACAGTATCAGACATTTTGTACTATGAACTAGAATTATATATTATGATGAAATGAAAGTATTAATAATTAAAAATTAATTTGTTTAAGAGCTTAACTAATAGCACGTGGATGCTCACAAAACGTCATTTAAGAATGAGAAGTGACAACTGACAGAAGATGAATATACTGCTCATAAGTTTTAATATCACTTCAGGGGCGGAGGTAACAATCGCGACAAAAATTCATCATTGTATCGAATTTAGATAACAGATACAAATTGCGACTAAAGATTGTCACAACTGCTAGGATGTAATGTAATTACACAATCATAAAGGCACACTCCGCACCTTGTTGGACAAATGTAAGAATAACAATAAAGAAATGGCTCACTAAAAAGATTGAACTGTAAGAGATCGACCGCCATTACTCTCTAGTTGTAGCAAGTAATTGTATATTATACTGAAGTTTTCTATGCCCCCTCTTTTGTTCATAGAAAGTGGTTTGTTATTTATGTGAACCATTTCTAGAAAAATTCTTTTGTGAAAGTTGCTTTCTCTTGCTAGGATTTTTGATCCCTCAAAGTTCAATATATGACCCTTATTTAAAACTTGATCGGCAAGGGCACAGAAAAAACCTCCTCTGTTACAATCGCTCTTATGGGAACTAATTCTACCTAAGAGGTTTCTGAAAGTTTGACCCATGTATACTTGGTCACAATTAAAACATGGAATCTTATAAACAATGTTTCAGTTTTGAAAGTGGTGTTTTAATCCTCGAGTAAAGTGGTACAATTGTTTCTAACTTGCCCTTTCAGAAATGTTCTCTGGTAAATCATATTGTGTGTTATATATAGCGCCAAAAAAGTGCCTTAAACCTTCCGGTTTAATCAGCTTTATATATATATATATATATATATATATATATATATATATATATATATATATATATATATATATATATATATATATACTAGCTGGGGATGCTAGATTGTTAACACTACACCTTTTGTATGAACAACTTAGTACTTTGTGTATTTACTTCTCATAAACAAATTTTGTACATTCTATCTTGTTTCTTGCTATTCCCCCTGCCTCAGCTCCTTTTTCTCCTCCTTTTTAGTAGAACTCTCAAAATTCAATCCCATGTGTGTTTTTGCCGCCCAAACTTTTTTCGCAGATTTATGTGACTTCACCCTACATTGTCTCCTTTTTGCAAATTCTAATGTGGCATTAATTTCCTGGTGCTCATTTTTTTATTCTGTCTCTAATTATGACAACTTAAATTCTTAAAAGATTTCGACTACCCATATTTTACTTCTCTGCCACGTTGTAACACCCAAAATTTAGTCTATACATTTTTTTTAATACGTTAATTTGCATTTTTCTGAAGTTTTATTTCTTATGAATGTTTTGTTTATTGTATAGTTATATTTTTTCTATTGGAATGTTAATTTCTTTTTCCTGCCTTCCCCTGTATTTAATTTCTATGCGTAAATGTTCATGATCCATTTTTATCCCACCAGTTCGTTTATTTATCTTTTCTTACTTCTTTCCTAATGCCAATACTTTAATCGTATTTGTGTTTAGTTTCACGTCATCTTCTTCCAATATTGTATTCCAAATTTCCAAATTTCTTAGTATATCCTTCTTTTTTCCTGTAATATCTGCCACATCGTTAGCAAATGTTCCCTCTGAAATATTTATTTTTTATGAAAATCTACAGCCTACATGTAATTTCTTGCTTCTAGTCGTACATTCTTTTTATTACTTTTTCAATAAAAATTGCGAACAATATTAGACATATTTTGCTAAAATATGTCGCAATGCCTCATTAGTCAAGCTCAAAAAAAAAGGAAAGGACAAATATTAATAACCTTTTATTAAGAACAAAGAAAGGAAAAAAATCCTAATACTTTCTAAGTAAGCAACGAAAAGAAAGAATATTCTTATCTCTTTAATTGAAAAACAAAGTTTAAGGTGCTTTTAAGCAAATGTAATCATAAAAATAAAAGAAAAAACATGCTATTTTACAGAATACTTAAAAGAAGAGCTTCAGAGTGTGTGTTTGACTCATCTGAATATTTATCTGATGCTTCTGATTCAGCAGCATCGTGTTCTTGGTTATTACTGCATTTTTTATCATTAAAACAAGGATATATATATATATATATATATATATATAAATATATATATATATATATATATATATATATATATATATATATATATATATATATATATATAAAGAACTAATAATATTTTTTTGGTTATAATAAATTACCTATCCGTTTTCGCCAATCGACCCCCGATATTCATAATCAAGGGATCAAAATACATATAAAAAGTTTTGGTGAAGCCATGTCTCTTCCTCGGCTACGAAAATTCACTGTGCTCCCGGACTATGAGCCAATGTTACTTACAAGGAAGATATCCTAACTCGGCGCCTCCGATTTTATTATGTTGTAGACCACGACGAAAAAAAAAGACAAGCGATTTTTTTTTCTGCGGAAAAACACTTTGAGGGAGTGAAATCTGCCCCCCCCCCCTCCCCCGAAAGATCACGATCCAAAATAGATTTTCCAATATATCTCAGGTTCTAATTGGAATATTGCAATGAAACAAGTTGGATAATACCTCTAATATTAATATGCAACTAACTGATGTAATTTTGACCATAAGGGTTGCAACCCCTACTTTTTACATTGAAAAATCTACTTTTTTGGATACAAAAAAATTCAAAATGACCTAAAAAACATTATAAAAAATATATTCGTTAATTAAATATAAAAATAAAGGTGACCACTTCTATATTATTTTCTTAAACTACCCTTACATGAAAAATTACCCTTTAAAAAAGGTTTCTCAGTATGCTTCAGCTTCTGACTAATATTTTGCAAATAATCAAATTTCATTTTAATTTTAAAGCATAACTAAACTATTTGCTTCAATTTGAACCGTAAGGGTTGCAACTCCTCATTTTTATTTTAAAAATTCGAACTCACTTGTGTTTATTTCTATAAAAAAAATCAAAATAATCTCTAAATGTTTTGAACAATTCTTTTTACTGAATCAATACAAAAATGAAGCTGACCCTTTCAAGATAATTTCATGTAACCACCCGTCAACGAACATTTCATCCCTCGAAGAAGATACTTTGCCGATAACCAAATAGTATATTACTTTAAATGCGAAGCAATTTCGACTGTAAGGGTTGCAACCTTTATGGTTCAAATTGCATCAAATAGTTTGGTTTTGCGTTAAAAATAACATGCAATTTGATTATTTGCAAAATATCGGTCAAAAATTGAAATATACTGACAAACCTTTTTTGGGGAAGTATTTTTTGTTTAAGGGTGGGTTAAGAAAATAATCTAGAAGTGGTTACCTTTATTTTTGTATTCAATTAACAAATATATTTTTTTCTAATTTTGTTTAGCTCATTATAGATTTTTTTGTATCCAAATAAACACAAAAAAAATAGATTTTTCAATGCAGAAAATAGGAGTTGCAACCCTTATGGTCGAAATTGCATCAGTTAGTTGCACATTAACATCAAAAGTAATACGCAACTTGTTTCAAAATTCCAATTAGACTCTGAGAGAGGGGCGAATCCAGCCTTTTTCTTTTTTTGTCGACGGGAGGGGGGGAAACACCAGAAACATTCCAATTTCTAGTGTAAAAGGCAGGGTCGGATCTATTTTTCTGAATTTGAAGCTCTTGTAGAGGGGGAGGGTGCCAGCAGCATACACATTCCTAGTATAAGAGGCAGAATCGGGTCTATAGTTCAATTTAATTTCTGTCAGCGAGCAAAGTACACTTTACAGTGTGTCCTTGGTGATTTATCTTGTTTGCGCTTGTTTTTATATATTATTTGAGTTTAGTGAGATACCCAAAAGATATCGCTTCCACCTCTATATTTATTCCAAAATCGTTAAACAAAGGCATTTTCTCCTCAACGAAAAACTTATTAAGATTAATGTTTATGTTGCATTAAGATATCAATATATAGATAATAATGTTAAGAGCTCTGTTGAGATGTGTTCCAACATGACAGGAGTTGGAAAATCCGAATACTGAAGGAGAAAAAAACGACTGGAATTGAAGTACTCCCAAGCTACATTCGATCACAGGTAGACGAAAAACCTCGTTGGAAGAAGAGATGAAAACTGCAACAAAAGGAGTTGTACATACATTTTATTATGAGAAGCAGATCCCAATCGTCGACAAAATTCTAACTAAAATCAATGAAGATCAGGATTTACCTAAAATTAAAAGAACTGAGCTCTGGAAATTGATCAGAGGACTTAATTTTTGCTGGGACATACCAGATAGGAAATCTGTTCTTATAGATCGTCCGGAAAATGTCCGTTGGAGAAGGAAAAATCTCTCTCAAGTAAAAGGTAGAGTTGCTAGAAATAACACAACTTACAAAATTAGTAATTTAACTGAGCTTTTGAAACATTTTTTTGAATAAAGTTACTGCGGAAAATTGGAAAAAATTCATATAATAAAAGAATCAAACAAAATGTGGAAACTCGATCTCATGATAGGTGAGATAAAGGAACCAATTATAATTAATTTAAGCAAAAATAGCTTCATTGACTTTGATTACGAATTAGATACGTCATGTTTACCAGTATAAGCACAATTTATTATTTAAATTTTTGTTTTTGTTGTAATTAATTAATAAATATTTTTTAATTTTTTTATATATTTTTATTTTAGTGTGTCTCACTCTTGAATTTTATATATTTAATTCCATTTAGCCGTAATTTTTTTATTATTTTATTATTGTATTTGTGTCTTTTTCTTGCGTTGAATTAACACGTTTATTTTATTTTTTTGGGACTATCGGATTTCCATATAATAAAGTAAATTAAATTAAGATGTCAGTGCAATAGAAACAGAAATAAGTAGGTCTAATTTTAACTGTAACATATAAAAATTAATTACATATGAATCTCTTTTTAGTGTTTAATTGTAATTCTGCAGATCTTCTTCTTCTTCCTTCTATAATAGGTCCGTGACCTGTTCCTTCTTCGATTTTCCTCATTCTGGACTTAAATTATCGCTCCACCTTTTCCGTGGTCGACCTCTACTGCATGTACCACTAGGCGATTTATCTCGTGCGATCCTTACCAGTCTATCCTGTCATTCGGCTTATGTGTTTGTTCCATTGTGTCTTACGTTGTAGGACCCACTCATTAATACAGTCTGTGTTGCATGATTGCCTGATGTTATCGCTTCTTTCTCTGTCTAGTAGCGTTTTTCCTGTTATTCGTCGAAGTATTCTCATTTCTGTAGTCTCCAATAGTTGTTTCGTTTTTGTCGTCTCTGGCCGTGTTTCTGAGGTGTATGTCATAATAGGTCTAATTGTGGTTTTGTAGATCCGAACCTTTGTTTCTTGTTGTAAGTGTTTGTTTCGCCAGATCACGTCGTTGAGACAACCCGCCACTTTATTTGCTTTGGCCACCTGCTGAAACTCATTTCTTGTTGGATTATTTGACCGTCTAGTTCTAGTTTGCATCGGAGGGGTTCTTTTGAGGTTGTCATACATTTAGTTTTTTCGGCTGAGATAATCATATTATATTTTCGTCCCGTAAGACTAAAGGTATTTAACAATCTCTGAAGGTCGTCTTCATTTTCGGCACATATCACAGCGTCATCAGCGTAACAGAGAATTTTTATTTCTGTATCACCCATTTCATATCCTCTATCAAGTCGCACCTCCTTTATTATCTCGTTCATTATCATGTTAAACAACAAAGGACTAAGCGAGTCTCCCTGTCTAATACCGCTGTTGACTGGTATGGGTGTTGATAATTTGCCGTTTGTGCGAATCTGAACTTTATTGTTTGCGTATATGTTTTTGATGGTCTGAATTATATTGATAGGAATATTTCTCTTATATAACAGGTGGATTACGTCATCTAGCTTTATGCGATCGAATGCTTTTGTTAGATCTATAAGGCATAAAAATGTTGGTTTATTGTATTCTATAGATTTTTCGACTATCTGTCGTAGAATAAATACTGCATCCACGCAAGACCTTAATGATCTAAAATCCTGCTGTTCGTCTTCCAGTGTTGTAACCGAATTAATTTTATTTTTGATTACTTTCGTAACGAGTTTCAGAGTTGTGTCCAGTAGATTAATACCCCTGTAGTTCCCTGGTTCTTGTTTGTCACCTTTCTTAAACATAAGCATCATTGTGCTGGTTCTCCACCTATCTGGTACTTTGCATTGTGTCAGGATTTTTCGAATGAAGCTTGTGAGTTCCTGTGTTAGTCGCTGTCC
The DNA here is from genome assembly GCA_034092305.1 of Diaprepes abbreviatus. Classification (NCBI taxonomy): domain Eukaryota; kingdom Metazoa; phylum Arthropoda; class Insecta; order Coleoptera; family Curculionidae; genus Diaprepes; species Diaprepes abbreviatus. Next base: position 4,215,597 of record JASJET010000181.1, on the reverse strand, counting down.
TCCGTATTTCAACAATTCGTTATGAATTCCGTCTTGTCCGGGAGACTTTCTATTTTTTTAAGGATTTTATAGCTTTCTCTACTTCTTGAATGGTGACTTCCACATTATTCCTTATTGCTGGTATGTTGTTTTTTCCAATGTTAGCATCTTCCTCAAATAATTTTGTTAGGTAGTCTATCCATTTCTCCTCTGATATTTTGTTTGTTTCGGAGAGTTCAGATACTTCTTTGCGCTGTTGTCTTATCAGTCGCCACATTTGTTTTTGTACACTATAGAAGTCTCCTTCCATTCTTTTAGAGAACTGCTCCCAATGTTCACTTTTTAGTGCAGATGGTTTAAGAAATAAATAAACTGAAACGTCAAATATCCTAAAAAGGTTTTTAATTAATAATAAAATAACCGATAGCCCCAAAAAAATTTTAATATTACATTGACGAATTTATTTCTTTATATATGTTTAACTTCTTGTATTTTTGACAATAGATATTTTAGAAGTATTTAAATTATAACTTAGAATTTTTTGAGAGAATAAGGCTACGTTTGAGTCTGAATGTGCCTAAAACGGTTTCTAAGCCAAAATTAAAAATAATAAAAATACAGTGGTGATTTATGTTAAATATGTGAAAATTATCTATATTTTCTAATGTATGTGAATTATTAAGAATTCATAAGAAATAAAATAATATTATAAAAACTTTTTATTATAACTTTATTACCGAAATATTCTCTGCGAAAAATACTTAGTGATAAAATAAACCTTTTTCCGACGCCTATGACAAGGATTAAAATCCTTTTTAACACTTGACACTTCCAAATATCTATTGTTATCCAACCCAAATAGTCCATTATTATAGACCGTTATTTTTGATTATAAAATTGCTAGCCCATTCCTATGAAAAATATATGTGTCTAATAGATTTTGCCAAAGACACCGGACTAAAGAACACAGGTAGTTTGCGAAGAAAAAAAAGGTAAAAAATGATTCATTACTCTCTCTAGTTCTTGAATAAACTATAGTATAAGAGGCAAAATCAGGTTTATTCTCCTGAACTCAAAGCTCTTGGGGGGGGGGGGGGGGGTCGCCCCCATTGCCCCCCCCCTTGGATCCGCGCCTGCCCTGAGATATATTGAAAAATCCATTTTCGAGGATGAAATTTGGAGACAGATTTTACCTCTTTAAGGTGCTTTTCCGCAGATAAAAAAAATTCATTTTCTCTTATTTCGTCGTGACCTACAAAGTCAAAAAAATATTGAAATCAGAGGTATCGAATTGAGATGCCTTCCTTGTTAGATGAGAACATTTATATTTCTCATAGGATAATAATTTAAGGAAACTATAATAGTAACTTTTTGTGGCTTTTTTCAAGAGATCTATTTAACTTCAACCGAACATTTTCGTTTTTTTCCCATTGTTTTTGGAACAAATCTAATTTTGCTAATGAGCGAGTAGAAAGTTCGGTAATTAAGTACATAAAAACTCTTTTTATCTTTGGCAAGTTTGGAATTCCAGCTCTTGAAATGTTTTTAGTATTAGTGAAGTTTGACGGAGAAAAGTCTGATAGATAAAGTTTCATAGCTTGTTTTGCTGTAATTTAATCGTTTTGATAAATATATGGATTTTAATAACTGGAAATTACCACTGACTCCGCGAGGAGAGAATGGGAGATGAAATTGTCTTGTCTTGTCTTCTCTCGGAAATCTCTTTTCGACATGACAATAAATTCAATCATCTACAGTACAAATATAATTATAGTCAGGCATCAAGTTTTACGGATAATATACTTCCGACATATGACGAAATAGATATTTAAAAAAACAGTTGTTTTCTGTGAACTTCGCTCTTGGTTCATTACAGCTCCATTGGCGAGACCATTGGGAGGTCAAAACTAGTACGAAGCGAGTAAGCTTGTTTCTTAAAGGTCTTAAGGAGAAAAAGAAACTTTTCCAGATACAGAGACTGACATTATTTGTTTATATATATATACAGTGTGACTAGTAAAGTCCTCATTATATGGGATTTTTTTATTAAAAAAATTTGACTTTGGCATCAATTTCTGCTTCGATCGAGATGAAAATTAACCAAAAAAAAATAGTAGTCACGTGATTAGCATTATGTGTCAAATTTTAATTTTTTTTCAAAAAAATTCAAAAGTGGAGTTATATCTCAAAATATCGAAAAAAGTTATTGGAAGAAGTTTTTCTAAATGCAATTTTTAGCTCACATCTGAAATTGTTATTATATACCAGACTTCATTCATTCTCAAAATACAAACAATGCCTAATCTTATTATGTAAAAAAAGACAGATAAATTTACCAAAAAAACACTAGATGCAATAACAGGTTTCTTTTGTTTGCGAAGTTCTGCTACTGATTGTTGGTACTAATCCATATTTGAGGAAATTTAATTTCCAGAAATGATCTTACTACTTGAGAGTTGTGACACGGTATATCATCTGGCTGGTATGAGAATTTTCTGCCTATGAATTTCTGGTATTGAGTTTGTTAAAAATACCAGCACTAGTAAAATAACATTCATCGGACCAGATTAACAATCTTCCAAAATTTTCTTTGGCTCAAACGTGCTCCATATATCAATTGTAGGATATTACTCGGCACTTTGCATCATCGGTACGTAAATTTTGCACAATATTAAATTTATAGGAGTGCTACTTATATTTTTTAATACATGATCATACTGGTAATATGTCTTTGACAAGTAGAGAACTGGAAAAATTCTCTTAGTACAATGTTTTGCTTCAGGAGCTGTATAAGATAATTTAGATTTTTTGCCCATTTTTATGTAAATTGCACCACTGCATATATATATATATATATATATATATATATATATATATATATATATATATATATATAATATATATATATATGTTTTTTATTAATGTTTTCCATGTAGTTGAAAAATTTCTAGCATCCTTTCGTTTATTTAGCTGTCCCGCTTTTTCGATTTCTAGGGCCTTTCTTATGACGCGTACCTTGCAGTTCTGTACTGGTGCTATTTCTTTTGTTTTTTGAAGTCGACGGTATGTACGGTTGTTTGGTGATGTTGAAATAGGGCTGAGGTTGTCTGTTTGTTTTTGAGGCTATTTTTATGTTCTAGGATTCTTGCTGATATACACCTGTTTGTTTGTCCTATATAAGTTTGATGGCAATCTGCACATGGAATGCTGTAAACGCCATGATTTTCAAGGTTGGTCTTGTCGTTGGGATTTCCCAGGATGTTGGCTATTGTTTTTTGTGGTTTAAATTTGGGCTGTATGTTGTGTTTTCTTAAGATTCTTCCGATTCTGTCTGTTATTCCTTTTATGTATGGTATTATGGCTTTGTTCCTTGTTTGATCCTGGTCTTTGGTCTTTGTTGTAGTCTTCTCTTGTCTTTTTATCGCTTTCTTTATATCCGATTGTGAGAAACCATTCCGTTCTAGAGTTGTTGAAATATGTCTTATTTCGTCTTGTTTTGTGTCAAGTTCTGTTAGGCGGAGAGATCTTGATATTAGTGTGTTGACTACTGCTTACTTTTGAGAGGGATATTGATGTAACGCTGCATTGAGATATCGGTCAGTATGTGTGGGCTTCCGATATAGTCTAAAGTCCAGGGTGTTGTTGAGTTTCCTAGTTAATGACAGGCCCAAAAAAGGAAATTTCTTTTCTTGTTCGATTTCTAGCGTGAATTGGATTCTGTGGTGGATATTGTTCAGGTATATGAGGAATCGTCCAGGTGTCCAGGTGCCTTTTGCAGTGCCTCTTGTTCGAAATATATCATAAAAAGTTTGGCTATGACTGGTGAAAGCGAGGACTTCATAGGTGCGCCATCTGTTTGGATATTTGATTATTGAACATGAAGTATGTGTTCTTTAGGCAGTGTTCTGCAAGTTCAATTGTGTAGACTGGATAATCCTCGTCTCATCCAGTGGTATGCTTGGATATAGCGATTTTATGTCAAGACTATATATATATATATATATATATATATATATATATATATATATATATATATATATATATATATATATATATATATAATATATACGGCCGTAACTATGCAAAATAAAATTATAGGACAGTTCAATAGGATAAGAGTAGAAATAATGCAACTAGAAAAAAGGACCAACAAAATTTGGTGCATCCTATACATAACTTCAAAAGTAGCCAAAAACCTATTTTTCGAATATATAACCTCAAAATACTGACATGATGGACTAATTCTGACTTCGGATTTGAATTCTACGAAGCAAATTACTTCGCAAATTACCCCCAGCTGTCCAACAACAGAACCTTGTAGACCTGGATAATTTAAAAAATAGATTTTTTTCTAGATGCTTCTGATATCGAAAATAAGAAAGAAACTGAATTAAATTCGTTTGTATATTGTTAAAATAACTTTAAATCAATAAAAGGGATTTCCAAATCTATATGAAGATTTCTACTTCATTTTTTTGGAGGTCTTTTATTATATATAAACAAACCAACCGAAGTTATTGTACTACATATCCAGAAAAAAGTTTTTGTATATATATATATATATATATATATATATATATATATATATATATATTGTATGTGGAATATGACAATGGACTTTTCTGGGGCCTCCTGGTCCTCCTGATTTGACTGTCTTAGATTATCTTATATGGGGGTCGATAAAAAACATCATTTTTTGTAATCTAGTCACGATGGAGCACTGATGGTACGAGCAAGGGAGGCATTCGAATTCTCTAGATTCATTTAGAGCGGTCACCCATGACCAACTAACTCGAAGATGCGAAATAGGTTTGAAAGTTCATGGTGGAAATTTAGAACCTTTATTAACATAAGTTGTGTAAGACGTTTAGCATTTTTACAATACAAAAATATTAAATTGCCAATATTTCAAAAACGGCAAATTTTTCGAATAGACAACCTTACTCAAAGTTACCTTTATTTTTAATGCTAAATAATATAACAATAGAAAAATATGAGTTTTATGTTTAAAAAAGAGACTGAACGATTTTTTCAAGTTAATATTTAATGTTAGTTTTTGACCACCCTGTATTAATTTATTATCAAAATATTCATACAGTACACTGAAGTAAATCCCTTCTAGAACGAAACCAATCCCAATTAAATAATAGAGGCTTTCATAGAGGAGAAATTGATAGTTATGTTTGGACCTGCCAATGCCATTTTTGACATAAAATATAAAATATTTCAAGAACAGTTATACTTGTATAGGATATTATACATAAAATATGTCTATAATTTTGCATTGAGTATAAAAATGAAATAATATATAGGGTGTCCCATTTAAAATAAGCTCAGAAGTGCCCACCATCTTGAGACTATTTTAGCCGAATAGCCTCATCGATTTTAGTAAACTGCCAAATTTTAAATCAAAATCTAATATCCGAAAAATCGATCTTTTCAGTTCGTCGTGGGACACACTGTATATATAACCTTTCCGCTTTTTGAAAGTCAGTTAAAAAAGCTACTAACAATTACATATATTTTCATTATTTTATTAACTGTGAGAAAGCTTATGCGTCATTGCGTAAAACTTATTTATAGGAAAGTAGGTTGCATAAAAAAATCATTAGATTGAAAAAAGATTTATCAGAAAATTACCTACGCTTCAGCAATTTATCAAATAATTAAAATCAGTCAAACACCCATTTCTACTTCCTTTAATTTCTCAAATCATTTCCCAATTTTTCTCGAGGAAAATTAAAATATTGTCAGCGAAAGGAGTCCAGGTCTTAATTAGATTTTTAATAATGGGTAAAAGTCGATAGATTGGACTGAAAAAAAAAATGTTCCGGAAAAAGAACATAAAAACCGAAAACTAAGGATACTTTTTAAACAAAAAAAAAATCGCTCAAGCATTACATTAGGACTCTGTAGACTTTTTGAGAAACAACAATATTCTAATTTTAACTACCTAGAAATAAACGTAATAACGAATGTACAGTGTGGGCAAATTTCGATGTTTTTAAAAACCGCAACCTGTACAAAAAATCCGACCCCCCATTCTCGGGCTCTTTTTTGGAGAAACATATGAATGCGAAAACAGATCATGGCTGTCTTGATTCGTTTACGATATATAGGGCGATTTACAAATTTGGCCAAATTCTAATATGGTGTATAGTTTGGTTATTACTTAAGACATCAAAAACGAAAAAAACCTTCTATGGACATTTTTTTGCGAAGATTACATTGGCGCTCTTATGTTTTTATTTCCGATTACCAGAAATGACTTAAAGGGTAATTTTCGAAGGACATTTTTCACTTTTTAAGATTCAATACAGCGTAATTATGACGACTAAATCTAATGAAAAGCCAAAATGTCAAACGAAAAAACTTTGATTTAGATGACATACCCCTACCAAGATAAAATAATTCCTTATTTAATTTATTAAATTTAAAGCAAAATTTTGTAAAGGTGGAGGACTTACGATGATAAGAAATATCAACTTTCAAAGGAAAAAATAAATGCTATATATACATATATATATATATATATATATATATATATATATATATATATATATATATATATATATATATATATATGTTTATGCGGCTTTCACGGATTCCTTTCTGTGAGATGCAATAGCAGTGGATATATCCACATTATGCCGTAGTAGTGCTGAAATCACATTCAGCAAACGTACAACTATATACAGCTCCGTATATGAATGAAGTAATGTACCTCTGCCGTATCACTGTGGCAGGGAGGGTAAATTTTGAACTTCTCGATAAGGTGGTACAGGTAGGCCATCATCTCGAAGGTGGTAGAACAGAATAAATTGCGTTCCATAACAATTTATTCTCACTGTGCTACCTCTAACACAGAAAGGATATGATGGAGAGAAGTTTGCATTTACTGTTCGCATTTTACTTCATTTATACATACATATATATATATATATATATATATATATATATATATATATATATATATATATATATATATATATATATATATATATATATATAAAGGATTTTTTTATAGAGGTATAGAACTTTTAAATGGAATAAAACAAAGATGAATTTTTTAAATTTACATGAAATTTACTTTATTCGAAAGATAACCTTCTGGCATTATAATTTAAAGATGACTTCTGGCATATGACCGCCACGGCTGGCTCGGACGTCGTCTAATCTGGAGGTCCAATTTTCGATAACTTTTTCCAACATTTGTGGCCGTATATCGGCAATAACGCGGCGAATGTTGTCCTCCAAGTGATCAATCGTTTCGGGCTTATCGGCGTAAACTAGCGACTTCACATATCCCCACAGAAAATAGTCTAGCGGCGTTAAGTCGCACGATCTTGGAGGCCAATTCACGGGTCCGAAACGTGAAACTATGCGGTTACCAAACGTTTCCTTCAATAAATCAATTGTGGCACGAGCTGTGTGACATGTTGCACCGTCCTATTGAAACCACAGCTTCTGCACATCATGATTGTTCAATTGATGAACGAAAAAGTCAGTAATCAGGGCTCTATAGCGGTCACCATTGACTGTAACATTTAGATCAGCATCGTTTTTAAAGAAGCATGGACCAATGCTTCCACCAGCACATAAAGCACACCAAACAGTCAGTTTTTCTGGATGTAACGGTGTCTCAACATACACTTGAGGATTATCATCACTCCAAATATGGCAGTTTTGTTTATTGACGTATCCATTCAAACAAAAGTGAGCTTCATCGCTAAACAAAATTCGCTTATGAAAATCGGAATAACGGCAATCTTGTTTTGGGCCCATTCACCGAATCTACGCCTTGCTAGGTGATTGTGTGGCTTCAATTCTTGCACGAGTTGGATTTTGTAAGCACGCAAACCGGATAGACTGATTCGGGTCTTCCTCTACGCTACGCTCTACAGCAGCAATGACTTCTTCTGTACGCACTGTACGACGTCTCTGTGGATGCGTATTATCATTTAGAGTAAACGTGGTGCGAAAACGTTTCATAGTTAATCGAATTAATTGCTCTGATGGACGATTATGTTGACCGTAAAATGGACGTAGTGCGCGATACGTATTTCAAACAGAACCATGATTTTCAAAATAAATTTGCACAATTTGGAAACGTTGTTCAGGCGTCAGTCTATTCATGTTGAAATGCCAAACCAAACTAAACATAAATCACTTAACAGTTGACAAAATGGCCGCCAGTTAAAAAAGTGTTGCCAACTTAAAGTTTTATATCTCTATAAAAAACACCCTTTATATATATATATATATATATATATATATATATATATATATGTATATATATATATATATATATATATATATATATATATATATATATATATATATATATATATATATAAAGGGTGTTTTTTATAGAGATATAAAACTTTAAGTTGGCAACACTTTTTTAACTGGCGGCCATTTTGTCAACTGTTAAGTGATTTATGTTTAGTTTGGTTTGGCATTTCAACATGAATAGACTGACGCCTGAACAACGTTTCCAAATTGTGCAAATTTATTTTGAAAATCATGGTTCTGTTTGAAATACGTATCGCGCACTACGTCCATTTTACGGTCAACATAATCGTCCATCAGAGCAATTAATTCGATTAACTATGAAACGTTTTCGCACCACGTTTACTCTAAATGATAATACGCATCCACAGAGACGTCGTACAGTGCGTACAGAAGAAGTCATTGCTGCTGTAGAGCGTAGCGTAGAGGAAGACCCGAATCAGTCTATCCGGTTTGCGTGCTTACAAAATCCAACTCGTGCAAGAATTGAAGCCACACAATCACCTAGCAAGGCGTAGATTCGGTGAATGGGCCCAAAACAAGATTGCCGTTATTCCGATTTTCATAAGCGAATTTTGTTTAGCGATGAAGCTCACTTTTGTTTGAATGGATACGTCAATAAACAAAACTGCCATATTTGGAGTGATGATAATCCTCAAGTGTATGTTGAGACACCGTTACATCCAGAAAAACTGACTGTTTGGTGTGCTTTATGTGCTGGTGGAAGCATTGGTCCATGCTTCTTTAAAAACGATGCTGATCTAAATGTTACAGTCAATGGTGACCGCTATAGAGCCCTGATTACTGACTTTTTCGTTCATCAATTGAACAATCATGATGTGCAGAAGCTGTGGTTTCAATAGGACGGTGCAACATGTCACACAGCTCGTGCCACAATTGATTTATTGAAGGAAACGTTTGGTAACCGCATAGTTTCACGTTTCGGACCCGTGAATTGGCCTCCAAGATCGTGCGACTTAACGCCGCTAGACTATTTTCTGTGGGGATATGTGAAGTCGCTAGTTTACGCCGATAAGCCCGAAACGATTGATCACTTGGAGGACAACATTCGCCGCGTTATTGCCGATATACGGCCACAAATGTTGGAAAAAGTTATCGAAAATTGGACCTCCAGATTAGACGACGTCCGAGCCAGCCGTGGCGGTCATATGCCAGAAGTCATCTTTAAATTATAATGCCAGAAGGTTATCTTTCGAATAAAGTAAATTTCATGTAAATTTAAAAAATTCATCTTTGTTTTATTCCATTTAAAAGTTCTATACCTCTATAAAAAAATCCTTTATATATATATATATATATATATATATATATATATATATATATATATATATATATATGTATGTATAAATGAAGTAAAATGCGAACAGTAAATGCAAACTTCTCTCCATCATATCCTTTCTGTGTTAGAGGTAGCACAGTGAGAATAAATTGTTATGGAACGCAATTTATTCTGTTCTACCACCTTCGAGATGATGGCCTACCTGTACCACCTTATCGAGAAGTTCAAAATTTACCCTCCCTGCCACAGTGATACGGCAGAGGTACATTACTTCATTCATATACGGAGCTGTATATAGTTGTACGTTTGCTGAATGTGATTTCAGCACTACTACGGCATAATGTGGATATATCCACTGCTATTGCATCTCACAGAAAGGAATCCGTGAAAGCCGCATAAACATATATATATATATATATATATATATATATATATATATATATATATATATATATATATATATATATATATATATATATATATATGTATATATAGCATTTATTTTTTCCTTTGAAAGTTGATATTTCTTATCATCGTAAGTCCTCCACCTTTACAAAATTTTGCTTTAAATTTAATAAATTAAATAAGGAATTATTTTATCTTGGTAGGGGTATGTCATCTAAATCAAAGTTTTTTCGTTTGACATTTTGGCTTTTCATTAGATTTAGTCGTCATAATTACGCTGTATTGAATCTTAAAAAGTGAAAAATGTCCTTCGAAAATTACCCTTTAAGTCATTTCTGGTAATCGGAAATAAAAACATAAGAGCGCCAATGTAATCTTCGCAAAAAAATGTCCATAGAAGGTTTTTTTCGTTTTTGATGTCTTAAGTAATAACCAAACTATACACCATATTAGAATTTGGCCAAATTTGTAAATCGCCCTATATATCGTAAACGAATCAAGACAGCCATGATCTGTTTTCGCATTCATATATATATATATATATATATTAGAATTTGATGAAATTTCAAAATCGCCCCATAGATCGTTAACAAATCCAGATAGCCATGATGTTTTCAAATTCATATGTTTCTCCATACATCGAAATTTGCCCACCCTGTAGATGTATTCCATTTAAAATTTGACAGACAGGCGAAAAAAGCTTATCACTTTTCAATATCCCAAATAACTGCGAGCTAATTATTTCTCCAGGGTCTCGAAAATAATTTATCTGCTTCTCTCCTCAAATTAACCGTTTAGCACTTTCTTTCCTTGACCCCTTTTGTATTTCACTTTTCAGCCAACCGCAGCCCAAGTTATAATCTTGGTTCGTATTATTATAACATGAAGTCAATTTGAACCCAATACGCTCCTCGAGAAAATTAAATTTCAACCACTTTAAAACGTGGAAAATAGGCTCAAATTAAATTAAGAAACTCGGCGTGTTTTCCACGGAAGACTTTAAGTCAGTTTTGCAACGGGTGCAATTTTTATTTTTGTTGAGAAGAGAGGTGTTGCTCAATCTACGTTAACGTTATCAATGAACTTTCGAACTTACAGGTCGATAATTTTCTGGAAAATTGGGTCATCACAAAAAAAGACGTATTTAAAATGAGGAATAATAAATGCATCATTTTTATGAATGATACTGAACATACATTCATTTATATCGTATAATATCTTATATAAATGTATCAAGGGACGGGAAAATGCGTACGAAGAGCTAATCAAGTGTGCAAAACGTGCTCAGTACCAACAGTTAAAGATTCTCAGGCCTAAAGAGTTTTGTTGTACCCAATACAGTCGATTTACAGACACATTCCCATACAATAATAACTTTAAATATAATAAATCTGGCAGCGCCGCAAATGTCTATATTGAATGGTCTATTGCACCCCTAAGGGGTTCGAGGAGCCTTACTCGGGGGGTCGCCGGCAAAAGAAAAAAGTCAAGGTTCTACATGGTTCACTACAGTAAAACACAATTTTAGTGAGAAGGATGGGCTTGTTATATCTATATATATATATATATATATATATATATATATATATATATATATATATATATATATATAGTCGGTTTATAACGTCCTTCTACGTCTTCCGATTTCCAGTCGCCACTGATCCCGATCTTGCCAAAGATCGTTATCCAGTTGCCTTATCCTGATTTCTTTGTCAATTCCTCCTCTCCAACTTCTTCTTGGTCTTCCTGGTTTCCGTCTTCCTCGTGGTTTCCATTCTAATATCTGCTTTGGGAGCCGTTCTTCAGGCATCCTTTGAACATGTCCATACCACGTAAGTTGTTTAATTTTAATGTCGTCCACTATGTCATGTGTAACTCCCATAATCTCCTTAATTCTTTCGTTGGTCACTCTATCCATCCTTGATTTACCTGCCGCACGTCTCCAGTAGTCCATTTCAGTAGCTCTTAGTTGTCCCTCCGTCCTCTGTTTGATTTGCCACACTTCGCTGCTATATGTGATAATACTTTTTACTATCGTATTAAATATTCGATGTTTATTAGTTTTTGATACCTGCTGGTCCCATAGAATTCCGTTCATCATAGCTATAGCTCTCCTGCCTTGAGTGCTCCTTTCCTTTATTGCTTTATCCAGTGTACCATCATTTGTTATTTTTAACCCTAAGTATGTGTAACTCTCGCATTTTTTAATACATTGCCCATCCTCCAATTTAAGATCTTGCTGAATCCCTCCAATACACATGTATTCGGTCTTTTTTATGTTAACCTCCAGACCCCACTTGTTATATTCTTCGATTAACTTCCTTGCCATGTAGTTGAGGTCATCGTACTCCTGAGCCACCACTATTTGGTCATCTGCGAAGCATAAGGTGTACAGCGTATTATCGTTTAATGGAATACCCATAGCACTACATTTCCTTTTCCATGGTTTAAGTACTTGTTCTAAATATATTTTAAACAATGTGGGTGATAGGCAACATCCCTGCTTAAGTCCTCGATTAACTTTAAATCCGTTCGACATTTGATTTTCCAATTTTACATGTGCATTACTATTTTTATAAAGGTTCTTGACAGCTTTAATAAGGGTCGCACTTATATTTGTTTTCTCGAGGGCTTGCCATAAGCGGTTTTGTGGTACACTGTCATAAGCTTTTTTAAGATCCACGTACAAAAGATGAACTTCCTGATTGTAAGCCAGCTTCTTTTCGATTACTTGGGTGATAGAAAACAGATGGTCCATAGTGGATCTTCCTGCTCTAAATCCGGCTTGTTCCTCGGCCTCCATGTCTTGGTATTCCAGTTCTATCTTTTCCTTTATTACTTTCCCGTATATTCGGCTTAAGGTACTCGTAACGGCTATACCTCTGTAATTTTCACATTCATCCCTTCTTCCTTTTTTGTGTATGGCGGATATTAGTGAAGTTTTCCATTCGCTGGGTACCGTGCTTCCATTTAGGCATTTCTGAAATAAATTCGTCATCTGTTCATACAGCTTTCTAGTTCCGTATTTTATCAACTCTGCTGGGATATTACCGGGCCCTGGCGCTTTTCCGTTTTTCAGTGATTTGCATATCTTAATGACGTCGTTTAGGTATATTCTACATGGGGAAGCTATTACCTGTATGTGTTGTTGTTTTTCCTCCTTCTGAAATTCCACCCTATCTTCCTGGAGCAGAACGGAGAAATACTTATCCCATTGTTCGAGTGAGATTGGTGCAATTACATCTTTTTTCTTTTCCTGTCTCAGGGATTTTATAATTCTCCAGCTTTCCGTACTTCTCTGTCCCCCCAGAAACATGTTAATCTTGTTACATTTAGCCTCCCATGTTTCGTTCTTCTTTAGGACTATCTTTCTTCTAACTTTTGTTTGTAACTCTTTATATTTTATCTTGTCTTCGTAGGATTTTGTATTTAAATAGGTTTTGTATTTGTCCCTAATGTCTTGTTCAATATCTTCATCCCACCAATACGGTTTTCCTCTCTGTTTCTGTCCCCTTTCTTGGTACCCCAGTGCTTCTGTTGCTACTTCCTGAATGCAGGTCTTGATGGGCTGATACTGTTCTTCCATATCTTCAAACTCTACGTCACCCAGTTTAGAGTCTAGTCTGTCCTTATACAGTTTCTTAGTGCTGTCATGTTCTAGGCTGTCTATGTTGTATCTGATTTCCTCCGTTTTCCTATAGTTATTTTGGGCTTGTTTATTTTTCAAAAAAATGTCAAATCGTGATGCTATTTTTGAAATGTTTGAAATCATTTTCTAATTGCAGCCTATTTCTTTTTTTAGTTTTAATATCCACGATTGAAGAGAACGTCAATTCGCATAAGTATGAAGTGGCGAATGGCACTAATAATTTAAGAGCTTCCCTTGCCAGCTCAGGATATTCTTGTTCCCTTTTCATCCACAACAAGTTAAGAGTTTGTAAATAAAATTTTACAACACTTACAACATTTTAAGCATGCCGTCAGCAGCTAAATCTATAAGATTTTCTTTCATATTTGTACTGAGATCAGCTAGTTCTATTGACTTATCCAAGAAAGGGTTAAGAATTAATCTGCGCCCATTGTCCGCTTCAGAATGCAAGTCTGGAAAGTATGTTAATAGTTTCTCTTGCAGATTATGCAAACTCTGTATCATGCAGGGAATGTGAGCTCCGACCACAAGCGATTGATCTGTTGCATTATCTTCAACAGTCTTCTGAAGGCATGGAAATGATTCAAATATATTGTTTTGCTGAGAGATTGACCATAAATGAAGTTTCGCATGGAATGCTTTCACTTTATTTTTCGCTGTTAAAATATTTTCATCTCTACCTTGGAGATTCTTGTTTAAATTATTGAGACGACAAAAAAAATCTGCCAGAAATGATAATTTCAAGAGCCAAACAGTGTCAGAAAAGTAATTAGCATATTCAGATTTAGCATCTTGTAAGAACATTAGCAATTCAGCTTTAAGTTCTAGAACTCTTGTCAATACCGTTCCTTTAGATAGCCACCTGACCTCTGTGTGATAAAGGAGATTATGATGAAGCACACCCATATCTTCACAAACGATTCGGAACAGTCGGGTTTGCAAGACTTTACCTTTGATAGAATTCAAAATTTTTCTCACCTCTTTAAGCAAGTCATTTAAATCAGACGTTAAAACCTTAGCGGCTAGAGCTTGTCGATGAAGAAAACAGTGTGTCCATGATACGTTTGGCATTATTGATTTTAACTTCGCAACAAGTCCGCTATTTTTGCCAGACATACTTTTAGCGCCATCGCTACAAATAGTGATACATTTTGTCCAATCAATGTCGTAGTCGCAAATGTTTTTTAAAAATATATCGTACAAACACTGGCCACAAGTGTTCGCTGAAAGCGCTTTGCAAAATAACCTTTCTTCCGCGATACTGTCATCTGCTTCAAATCGCACAAATACTACAAACTGAACACAATCTGAAACATCTGTAGATTCGTCAAACTGCAAAGCAAAATGTGGGCTCTTCTGTAATTTTTCGACTACTTGACTTCGAATATCATCGGACATATCGTCTATTCTGCCTGAAATAGTGTTATCAGAAAGCGGTATGCTTTTTAACTTGTTTGCTTCCTGCTTGCTGACCATAATTTCAACCATATGTAGAGCTGCTGGCAAAATAAGGTTTTCGGCAATTGTGTGCGGCTTCCCTGCTTTAGCGACTCGATATGCGACTTTGTAGCTAGCCAATAATGATGACTCGTTGACACTAGATATCTAAAAACAAACAAAACAATATAACAATAAATAAATGATTGACAAAAAAATGCACACCAAAATTAATTTTAATTTACTTGTATGCAAACATAAACACTAAAGACAACAACAATTTAAATGAACTCGGCTTGAGTTCGAGCGCTTAAACACTGACCTGATGATTTTTACAACACTATGTGAAGACTAGGATAACACTATTACCTGAATCATAGTATTTTGCTGCTGGTTAAGAGCGTTCAATTTTCGTTCAAAGAAATCCAACGGCTTATCAGCTTCTTTGTGATGCTTGGTTGTGAGATGTCGCATAAGCTTTGACCGTTTCATACTTTCACGTGACAAAACATCGCCGCAAATTACAGAATGAGGGTTATTATTTAGGACTGTAAACCCATATTTCAAGTAATTGTCGTCATAGTGTCTATTTTTTTTCGGGTGTGATTCACCTCCGCTACTGGCATCCGTACCAGATGTTGAAGGCTGCGATCTTTTGAGAAACTTATCCATTTTTCAATCGCTTGGAACAAGTGAAAAAGGAAGACAATCACGTCCGTACTGTTCGGTGACGCTCAGTCAATTAATTGAGAGTTGAGTGAGTCGAGACAAAAGAACCTACTAGCACGGGCGGCGGCGGGCGGTGGGGGACGCCCCGCCGCCTCTCGTCCCCAACAACAATGCGGTGTGGCAACGCCGCAAAGTTAGGCCCGCGCAAGCTGGCTTCCAAATCAAATCCAAGCTCTCGCGGCATCTTGCAGAGTGTAGGTTTTAATAATGAATATAGGTACCTAAATAAAGAAAGTCACAAATGTAGTCTTTTAATAATTATATTACTAATTTTTTGTCTTTGTATGGTCATAGGGGGTTGCCAGACTTTTTAGTCTGAAAAGGGACCGTGTATTCAAAAAGTTTGGAAAACATTGGTCTATTGAGTAAACGTGTGCATAGCAACGTTCATATAGTGTGAGTCACATACCTATACTAATTACCAAAGATTCTCGAATACTAAAGAAAATTAATGATTATTTTAATAAAAATAGTAATATAGCATAATTTATTTTTTCTTATGATAAAAAGAACTTTATTTAAAAGTTAATTTTAAAAAGAATTTTATATGACATGTTGTTATAAGTAACTATGTAAATTAATCATTATTTATATGAATAAATAAATTATTCATTTCAAACAAAAGTCTTAAAGAAATTCATTGATCTTGTATTTATTTTTCTAAATTATAGGTTCCCCATATCAATTATCCAAGGTTTCAGTTTCAATTTAAAGGCCATCAACAATGAAAATTTTCATCAAAAAAATACTTTTTTTATTTTCTTTAATATTTTTAATTAAGTTACAATAAAAAAATCAAATATAATTTGTTTTTAATTCCTTAACCTTAATTACATTGATACTCACAAACTAACCTAATTTAGATTTAAATTATCGCGCCTTAAGTATGGCGATAACAAGGTTGCCAAGTTGTGATCACTGTACCCCACTACGCGTTAGATGTTTTCAAATTATTTTTATTTAAAAAATCTGTATTATCTAAACAAAACGGTCAAGAAATTCCGGGTTTTTTCTAAAAAATTCATAATTTTCGGATCTATGTTGTATTAGTTTTTAAAAAATTTGGTAAAAACCGTTTTTGAGATATTCCAAAATGTATTGGCATTTTATCCAGCATGTTAATTATGCATATTTTAATTGTTAATATTTCGTCTCACAGACGATTAAAAAATTTCGTTTTTTTTTTAAATTAAATAAAAGACACTTTTGTAAACTATATATTCAAATTCGATCACATTCCTAAGAAAAACCGTTTCACGAGTGAACTACCTTAAAAGCCACTTTTTCTAAAAGTAAACAAAATTTGAAAAAAATCTTTTTTTTTCAAAATTGAAGAGGTGTGTGGTGGAGTGCTAAACTTTGTTGTGCACAGAACGGCATAGTTTTTCTCCACGTCCCAAACAACACAAATACGTCTTAAAGACGTCCATAAAACGTTTGATCTCAACATTCAGGACGTCTTATGGATGTCCATTAAAGTCGAATGACGTCCATAAGACGTTGTATAGACGTCTTATGTTACAAAAGGTCACGTCTTTAAGACATTTGCTTACAACATCTTACGGACGTCCTTTCCCAACATATCCCACCATTAAAATTATGTACATTAAAAAGGGTCCCTTTAATTTTTTGTTTGTCTTGTTTACAAAGTCAAACCGCGATTATTCAAAAGTCCAAGAAATAACTTTAATTAAGCAAAAATCAAGAGCAAACTATACACTACCATTTTAAATAACTACAAGTTCCACATGAATAATTTGCTTTAAAAAATATGTTCAACATAATCTCTTTATACAAAAAAATACATAACTTAAGCATAATGTAAACCTTTTCTAATTTGAAATTTAATAAGTGAGGTAGAAGAGCAAATATTTTCAGAACTACTACTGTTCGAACTATAAGTGAACCTATCAAATTTAAGCCCTAGTTTATCCCTTCGATATAATAACTCTAAAAGGTAGACTATTAACAAAATAAAAATTTATTAAAATAAAAAGTACACAAATCTTTAAATAGTTTTAAAAACAAGAATTTTTATTTAGTCGAATAACAAATCTGATCTGATGCCCATTTCAGCCATGTTTGGATTGAAATTTGCTCATTCTTCTAACTTTTTGCCAGTCCTGTTGTCTCTCTAGATCCTAATAACAAACTGATTTTAATTTTATAGAATAAAGTTTATCATTTGTGGGAGTAAATTTTTTGATATTTTTGCGAATTTTTATAATTGTCCTCTACTATAGAATCGTGACTTATGCTATTTCAAGGTTAATATGTATAATGAAAGACAGAACTTACTCATAATAAGTCTCACCAAGTTGGAAACGTAGAACTTTCTCTTTCCTTTTCGTACTAATCAACTGTACATGGTAATTTTACAAGCTCGCTTTACAAAGTCATAAATGCTCCTTACTCCCAGTTTTGAAATTTCTAAAAACTTAAACAAAATTACTTCTTGTAATTAACAAAACTCTATTTTCTATGTTCTTTAAATATAAACCAATCATCAGGAACAAATTAAATCTTACAGGTTTCATTAGTGGAGCACTCCATAAACAAACATTTCGCCTTCCACTTCATTAGTAATATTTCTTGTAATATTTAGGACCGGATCTGGATGAGCTGTGCAAGCCTTTTTCGCACAGATAATATTTTTGAAGATTTCATTTCATACTTCTAACATAGAGTTACTACAAAAATATAAGCGGTAAAGCATTCGGGAATTTCCTGTAACACAATCTATAAATAACGTTACTGTTTTTCCTAAGTACAGATGATTCTCGATCTTACCTTAAGTATTACATAAATACGAATAAAAAAGATTTTCAGAGGCACATAGATAAATCAACTATTTTAATAAAATTCTTTCAAAAGCTAAATTTTCACAGTCGGCACCCCAACAACATTAAAAATGAATAACGACATGACGAAACACAAATACAAAATTGAAAAATTACAGTTGACAGAAACAAAAGGCGGGTTTTTTAAAGTTATAGTTTCGCTGGCATCGTATTTATGTGTGTCATTGTTATCGGTACATCAAACAGCCTGTGACAAAAAGCACTAAAGTATTGATAAAAAAGATCATGCAAAAGTTCTATTAAGCAAGGTCGTAGTGAGGCTACTAAAAATTTGTCGTTCAATCAAAAATTTTAACCTCAACTTGTATTCAGCTGAGCTCTGTGCGGCGTTGCAAACTTATTTATTACCCAACTGCGACAAAATCCATAGGGAAGGAAATGCTTTTTAGTTTTTATCAACTAAATTATTCACAACTGTATTTATTTTCATATAAAATGTAGTATGTAGACTTTTAAAAGACATCTTAAAGACGTTGTATATAGACGTCTTATGGACGTCTTTAAAACAACGTCTATAAGACGCCTTATTTATGTCTTAAAACGTTCAGACATAATCTGGATATAAAAATGACGTCTATAAGACGTCTAGTGCTGTGTGGGGTATTTATGGGAACTTGTGTAGTTTGAAATAGACTTGATGGTCTCTATTTTAATCTAAATTTTCTTTCGACCAGACGATGTTCTCCTCTCCTAAAAAATTAATATTGCGTGCTGAAACTTCTAAAATAAATTTCTCTCCCTGTATTTTTGTCGGAACCACGAAAAAAATCCTCTTGTGAATAAATGGTTAAAACACAAATTTTGATAAAAATCATGTCTAAAAAAACTTTTTTACAACACAGCGAGAAAAAAAATGTCACTCCACATCTTTGCAGACTATCCCTTTCGAAAAGTATCTGCAATCTGCTTTATAGCATTTTCCTCTATTTTCATCTAAACATGCCATTTGCAACTGTTCAAAGAGGATCGCTTGTTGCTTTCACTACATCTCTTTACCTAATCAACATAATCCCTGCCTTTCTCGAGCCCTTTCAAGTAGCCAGAACAGTTTCGAGAAAGCCCGCCGGCTTTACGAAATGAGCCGCTAACTTCGAGAAACCCGATAAACACAAATGAGAAAAAAGGACGCGCGTGAGTTCATCTAAAATTAAACATACTAATTTCCAGAGGATGTAGACAGCTTATTAGGGATGTATGGTGGTAAACATGAAGCGTAAACGTTAACAGTCGACTTATAATCTATTGTAGATCTATATATTGATCGATACCTTTGAGCATATAGTACTGGAAGTAGCACTGAGTGCTTTGCACGCGTTACGAGACAGAAAAAGAAAAAGAGAGAGAAATGGCAGTATTCCCCTCCTTATCCTCCTATTTTCGAAAAGCGCGTCGACCAATTCCTTTGAGAGTGAGAGAGCCAGCATGCACAGCTATTCGTTCGTTTCTTTTAATTTTACCACTTTCTCTTTATAAATCATATTGACATGTCGAAACTCAGAAATAAAACATTACTCAGGTCAATTTAAAACAACAACGTTTTATATAAAACAATTTCAATTGTGACAATAATGACTATTGATTTTTTGTTGCTCACGAATTCAACAAGATAAGTATGCGATGTAAATTTGCTCAACTTTTATCGATCGTTTATATGGCGGGTAGGCAACTTGATATACATTGAACACGATTCATTAGAAATTGCACAACGAGGTTAACTTTAGTTTCTATACCTTGTCTGGCATATTTGTGTGAAAAAAGAGTTACAAATATATTTTAAAAGTATATTTATTGGTAAGTTTAATAGCTACAATTGTTTTTCTAATATACGAATATAGTAAAAGCACGACCTACTTTGTTGTCAATGTCATTTATGAATGAAAATTACGGAATAACGTGATACTGTGCAATATTTGGGTATGTTTACATCATTACGCTTTGTTAATTATCGAGTTCTTTAAAAATATTTATCAATATAATTATTCAGTGGCACAAACTACCTAATGATTGAATTAATTGCATTCTGTCACAACAAAAGTATCTAGTTAACTAACCATTGATTAAAAAATTTGACAATGTCCATTTTCTTTTTCAGAAAATCACTATCCGAAAATGCGACCGTTATTAAAAATATTTATGTCGCCAACAGTCCGCCATTTTTGTACCCCTTCTTGCGAACCTTCGCGCAACGTTGCCAAATCAATCTATATTTCTAAATGCACTGATATTTTTACCAACCTCGCTCTTGAAGACTGGCTGTACAAAAACTTAGATTTCACCAACCGTCATATTTTAATGCTGTGGCAAAACGCACCCTGCGTGGTGATTGGTCGACATCAAAATCCTTGGATAGAGTGTAATTTTGCTATGTTGCCGTATATCGCGGGTGGAGTACAATTAGCGAGAAGAAATAGTGGTGGCGGGACTGTTTATCACGATATGAAGAATTTAAATTTAACGTTTTTTACTGCTAGGAAGGAGTACTGTAGGAAGAAAAATTTGGAACTTATTTCCAGGTAAAGATAATGAAATGGTATTTATTTAAGGAAAAATGGTAAAATTATACTTATTCATAAACAACTACTTTCGTAAAATAGCAAGGGAAGTCAAAATTTCGAGTACACATTGTTGCCAAATAATTTAACAATGTTAAATACGTCTTGCTTGCACTTGACCATAAAAATAAGCCCGAAAAATCATACTTTCTTTTCTGTCATGAAAATTTTGTTTTGATAGAGCACTTGATTATCTGCCCTTGAGGTGGGATTCACAACGTGGTGGTTGAGGCATACTTTTTACACTTTATTACTCAAGTGAAATGAGGATAGCAATGTATATACACTGATAGCAAAGACTATATAAACACAAGACTTTCACGCCTTGGCAGCTATCGTTTCCTTTCCAACTCATTCATGAATTTAATTATAATAAACAGTAGTAAAAAAGCACGAAATGAGGGGATGCAGTGTTGCCGTTTTGAATAGTAAATCTAAAATACGGGTACAAGTTTTTAATCTGGCTGACAGGATTTCGACTATTTCTATTATAATACGATATTTGTGTAATTAATTGTGTCTTGTAATGCGGTTAACTAACTAATCATATGTAAAGTAATAAAAAATAGGTAATTAAAATTAATTCCTTAATAATATGTATTTTTTTGAAAAGTCAGGCTTTTAAATTATACATTATATAAAAATGCAACTCATGGCGTAAATAAATACGTTTTTGATATTTTTTGGCATACTCCAATATATTACAGAATGAAACAAATCAAAGGCGGACCCAAATGACCCATGGAAACTTTTCCTGTATGGAAAATTTAAAAATATTTCTTAAAAATAAGTAACAAAACTTACCTATATATAAAGCACCCTAAAAGGACAAAATTTATTTATTACACAAAAAAACAATTTTATTGTTTATAAACAAAACTTTCTTTGTAATTCACTCTTTCACTTTGCACCACTGAACTAAGAAAAAAACGAAATAAATCTTCCTAAATAATCGAATTGAAGCTAAAACTGCAACTAAAATAGCGGATAATCTACTAAAACCGAGTTTGCGAAAGCAAAAGCAGACAGTACCTTACACAAAATATCCCCGATATTTTGAAATACTTTCTTAGGGCTATTCTTTTGAATTATAACTTTCAGTTCTATCATTTGAAGTAATCATGATCACTTCAACCTAATGACAGGTAAATTCTCGGCTCCCATAGCAGTGGCCTCGTCATAGGTTAAATTAGGCAACCAACAATACATCGAAGAGGTGTCTTTAGCCGAAGGGACGTGCAATGTTGTCATATTTCGAAGAAACCTTCAAAAACTGAAATTTTATCGTATCATAAATGTAGCACTGTGATCATTATTTTAACAATAGGCCTATATTATACTATTGTTATAAAGTTTTTGTTTTCTTAAAGAACAAATATATTTAAGTCACCTTCTAGTTTGTAGTTTTGTACTTGTTTTTCTATAAAATCATGTAGCATCTTATTAGTGATATTGAAGAATTGGCAACGTTGTAATTTCAGTAAAAGGTCGTTAGGACGTGGCAACGTGCATTTCGAATGAGGGGTTTATCTTCTTTATTTGGCAAGAAGGGATATCCAATATTGCCACGTTTTGAACGGAAATCCAAGAATTCAAATTCTTTTATACTTGTTACAAAGGCATGTATATAACATTTTATTACTTTATTCAATCTTTCGCAACATTGTAATTATGAATGAGTTGTGTCCTATCGCTGTGTCCATTTTATAAGCGTCAAAATTATAGCATTGGAGTAACAGCCTTGTGTTTATATAGTCTTTGCTGATGGGTATATTTTTGGGACTAGATCAGTGTCTTACTTTATTTTCGCTCTAAATGAATTAAAATAACTGCATATACAATAAGGACTTAAAATCTGAAATAAATTTATTATTGAAAAACGCTCCATTTTAGAAAGGTCGACTTGTCAGAACAATTTTTCAAAAAGCCCAGAGTTTTTTTAAATAGATAATTTATTCCGGACTTTTAGCCCTCATTGTATACAGTACATACCAAAAGTATTCTTATACGGTAACAAAATCTGTTTACAAAAACAAATATGTTGTTTTAGGGCCTTAAAAAAATCATTCGATATCCACTCGGAAATCTCTCCAAGAGAAGACTTATGTATAAAAGACTTCAAAATCTCAGGGACTGCTTCAAAGTTAGGAAGAACCAGTGCTTATCATCATTGTACAATTTTAGTTGATTCTAACAAAAAAAATTTAAGTCTGGCTTTAGAAAATACATTAGCAGGGAGCGTTAAAACTAATGCCACACAATCGATAAAATCTAAAATTATGAATTTAAGCGAAGAAATGCCAAATATTACTGTTGAACAAGTCATGAAAGCGATAATTATGGAGTTTGATAACAGATTAATAAAGGAGGAAACTTTTGAGGAAGGTGATTTAATCGAGGACAGTGCCTGCCTTCGGGGCGTGAAAGTTATTGAATCGATAGACGAAGAACATTTCCCCGGTATCACTGAAATTAAGAATACGTATTTGAGTGACAAGTGGAGATTTGAAAAGACTCCTAAGTTCGAGATATTTCGAACAATTTTTAGTGATATAAGTGATAATCAGGAGGAAAGAAATTGTATTACAGCGTTTTTAACGGTAGAAGAAGGCAAAGTATCGAATATAGGAATTAGGAAAAAATACGGAATAGATACAGAAAATAAAGAAATTATTTTTTCTATGCTCAATAAGAATTTAAATGAATTTATTATTAATGATTTGCTGGCAAGTTTAATGGGAAAAATGTTTTCTCAGGAGGTTTTAAATGAATTTGAAATGGTAGTTAGTGGTTTAAAAAATAGTGATATGTGTAGGACTATGGTAGTAAATAGAAATTGAATTTTTAAATATGTGGTGTATTTTTTTTAAATATGTATATATATATATATATATATATATATATATATATATATATACATTTTTTTTGATTTTTTCTTAGGATTAGGTTCATATTTAAAATACAGTTTTCATTGCTCTGACGTTTCGTTCTTTATTTAGAACATTTTCAAAAATAATCGTCTGTAAAATTTAAATGTTTCACTTTCAAGTTTAAAAAAATAGGATAGATCTGGACAGATCTTTGCATCTCAATAGGAAAATACGGCGATTTTTCTGCGTGACTAATTTGGTGTAGATATTGGACAGATTTTTTAGTCTGCTTACCATTTGACTTCCATAATTGAAGAGATAGAACGGAATAATATCTACACCAAATTAGCCACGCAGAAAAATCGTCGTATTTTCCTATTGAGATGCAAAGATCTGAACATCTATCCTATTTTTTTAAACTTGAAAATGAAACATGTAAATTTTACAGACGATTATTTTTGAAAATGTTCTAAATAAAGAACGAAACGTCAGAGCAATGAAAACTGTATTTTAAATATGAACCTAATCCCAAGAAAAAATCAAAAATAAATATATATATATAATTTGCTGAATTTTTCTTAAACCATTTTTCTATATAAATGTATAGCAACTTCTTTGGGTTATGATCTAGATTAATACTACTATTCTGTGCTTGACGTTTCGCTGAACGTAGTGGGCTTTTTCAAAAGTATAATCTACAATAAAAAGGAAAATTTCCTTTATTATTATTTGTAGTTTATGGTAGTTTCTTTCCGGGTTTCAATCCGTTCATTCAAAAAATCTTTTTCACGACGTTTCGCAAAAATCGCATTTGGCATTTTCAAGTGCGGTTCGTCTCATTACTCGCTAAGAACTGATGCTGTCCTCTGATGAATTTCGAGTTTTGTTTAGCTGGCTCGCTTCCCGATTGAACGAGCGGCTTCGCTAGCTCCTCCCCTCTGCCGAGTGCGATATATTTTGTTTTTGTATGCTAGTCTCTCGTGTACTGGTTGATTCTTGTTGTTTTCTTTTTTGGTTTTTTATTAATGTTTTCCATGTAGTTGGAAAATGTATGGCATCGTCTCGTTTATTCAGCTGTCCCGCATTTTCCATTTCTAGGGCCTCTCTTATGACGCGTACCTTGTAATTCTGTACTGATGCTATTTCCTTTGCTTTTTCGAAATCAATGGTATGTCCGGTTGTTTGGTGGTGTTGAAATAGGACTGACGTTGTCTGTTTGTTTTTGAGGCTATTTTTATATTCTTGAATTCTTGCTTATATGCGTCTTTTTGTTTGTCCTATATACGTTTGATGGCAATCTGCACATGGAATGCTGTAAACGCCATGATTTTCAAGGTTGATTTTATCTTTAGGATTGTTTTTTGTGGCTTAAATATGGGCGGTATGTTGTGTTTTCTTAAGATTCTTCCGATTCTGTCTGTTATTTCTTTTATGTATGGGAATGGCTTTGTTCCTTGTTTGATCTTTGTCTTTGGTCTTCTCTTGTCTTTTTATGGCTTTCTTTATATCTGATTGTGAGAAACCATTCCGTTCTAGAGCTGTTGAAATGTGTCTTATTTCGTCTTGTTTTGTGTCGAGTTCTGTTAGGCAGAGAGATCTTGATATTAGTGTGTTGACTACTGCCTGCTTTTGAGAGGGATGATGATGTGACTCTGCAGTGAGATATCGATCAGTATGTGTGGGTTTCTGATATACGCTAAAACCTTGGGTGTTGCTGAGTTTCCTAGTTAATAACAGGTCTAAAAAAGGAAGTTTGTTTTCTTGCTCGATTTCTAACGTGAATTGGATTCTGTGGTGGATATTGTTCAGGTATATGAGGAAATCGTCCAGGTGTTCTTTTCCATGTAGCCATATTATAAAAATATCATCCACATAGCGTTCCCAACTACATGGAAAACATTAATAGTAAATTAAGAATGAAAACAACAAAAATCAACCAGTACATGAAAGACTACCATACAAGAACAAGATATCGCACTCGGCAAAGGGGAGGAGCCTGCGAAGCCGCTTGTCCAATCAGGAAGCGAGCCAATTAAACAAAACTCGAAATTCATCGGAGGCCACCATCAGTTCTCAGCGAGTAACTATACCAACAGCATTTGAAAATGTCAAATGAGATTTTGGCAAAACGTCGTGAAAACGATTTTTTGAAGGAACGAATTGAAACCCGGAATAACCAAATCATTCATTCTACCATTTGTGAATATATATATATATATATATATATATATATATATATATATATATATATATATATATATATATATATATATATATATGAGAAACTGACTACGGCACTGAACTCTACATGAAAAGCCGCAATAGTTGTATTTTTAACTTTGCAATAAGTTGCAAGATAACCGAGATATGGTGGGGCCTCAAAATACATAATTTTCGAAATCGCTCTATATCTCCAAAATGAAGAAGTTTATGAAGATTATGCTAGTGCCATCTTTCGTTTCTTAAAAAAGTAGCATATTGTCACGAAAACCGTATTTTTACTAAGAACGAAGATAACCCATAAAACCATCGAAAAGAAGACATCCTATACATAAGAGACAATTACAAGTAAAGTTTTCACGAAATGGATATTTACACTAAAATAAGAAATCAATTATTATTACCATAATAATTTTATAGGAAAAAGATTCTGATATTCGGACTTTTTTTCTTTTTTTAATAAAAGGTATTAATTTACAAAGTATCGCGATTTAAGTTGTTTTAGTTCCTAAGTAACAACACTATTCCTTGAAGGTGAATCATAAAATATGTGCTTTTACGACCACACAAAGTGGCTTATCTCGGTATTCGCTAAAGAGTCATTATGATGGAAACGTCTTAGAATGAATTTCAAAGATGCGAAATCGAAATAAAATGAAGAATTTTTATGGTCTTTTAAAACGTTAAAAGCAGATGCTGTTTGTTATTCTTTGGAAATTTCACTCTGGGTTTCCTTATATGTGTTTTGATTTTGATTTCATACAGCTTTATCGGTGGTATGGTGAGGTTTAAGGAGAAAAAACGACTTTTTTGAATGCATTCTTTGAGAACAAAAATTGATTTAGAGATTTGGTTGTATTGATTCCAGATATTTATATGATGACACTTATTTGATTTCATTTTCATCCACTGATAGCCCAGGGCGGATTTGTCAAAATCCATCATGATTTGGATGTTGCGAGGGGGAACGTTAATTTTTACTCTAAACCCCCCAGAATAATGCCCTTAATATATATATATATATATATATATATATATATATATATATATATATATATATATATATATATATATATATATATATATATATACAAACAGATGGCGCACCTATGGGATCCTCGCTTTCACCAGTCATAGCCAACCTGTTTATGATATATTTCGAAGAAGAGGCACTGCAAAAGGTACCTTTAAAACCAAAATTTTGGAAACGCTATGTTCATGATATTTTTATAATATGACCACATGCAAAAGAACACCTGGACGATTTCCTCACATACCTGAACAATATCCACCACAGAATCCAATTCACGCTAGAAATCGAACAAGAAAAGAAACTTCCTTTTTTGGACCTGCTATTAACTAGGAAACTCATCAACACCCTGGGCTTTAGCGTATATCGGAAACCCACGCATACTGACCGATATCTCAATGCAGCGTCACATCATCATCCCTCTCAAAAGCAGGCAGTAGTCAACACACTAGTATCAAGATCTCTCTGCCTAACAGAACTTGACACAAAACAAGACGAAATAAGACACATTTCAACAGCTCTAGAACAGAATGGTTTCTCACAATCAGATATATAGAAAGCCACAAAAAGACAAGAGAAGACTACAACAAAGACCAAAGACCAAGATCAAACAAGGAACAAAGCCATAATACCATACATAAAAGGAATAACAGACAGAATCGGAAGAATCTTAAGAAATCACACCATACAGCCCATATTTAAACCACAAAAAACAATTGCCAACATCCTGGGAAATCCCAAAGACAAGACCAACCTTGAAAATCATGGCATTTACAGCATTCCATGTGCAGATTGCCATCAAACTTATATAGGACAAACAAACAGGCGCATATCAGCAAGAATCCAAGAACAAAAAATAGCCTCAAAAACAAACAGACAACCTCAGCCCTATTTCAACATCACCAAACAACCGGACATACCATCGACTTCGAACGTCTACCCAATATTATTTTTCCGATGAGCTACCCTAAAAAAATCAAAGAATGAAAGCTCTACGTTATTTAGAAGCGGAGATATTGTTAATATTTCAAGCGCGCGCCGATTTGAAGACGCGCTCTCACTTTGTACTCGGTGAGATTCGGTTACCCCCTCCAACTTACCTTATCTGGCGTCCAGCACGTACCCTCAGTTTAACGATCTCCTGAAGGGTTGATTATGTATAAATTGACCTCAATTGAATGATTTCATATACTTTAGGCTCTTATTAATGAACTGTAAAAAATTCAGCTCTTAATATAAATAAACAATCGTTTTGTGATTTTTTGAAAAAAAAATTGCTAACTCGGCTCCTATTGATCGTAGAGACTTTTTTTTTCAAAATTCGTGTTTTTTTACCAGCTTTCCAATGATATGCTTCATTAACAAATCGGACAAAAAATGCGTTTGTTAATTAATTTATTTATAAGCGAAAAACTACCCATATCTTCATGACGATTTTACATAAACAAAATATGAAAAATATCCACTTTTTTTCACTATATGATAGCTTAAGTTTCTACGAAGAGAATGAGCATTGACAGAACTCTAGCAGTTTCCTAGAAGACGGTACAGCCAATCAAAAATAGTCACTTCTTTCGTTTTTCTAATAAACAATTGCAATTTTACAAAAACTATTATACCGACAGCGCCCAACTTTCGCACACTTGTTAAGCACTTTAAAACTCATATTCTGGTAAAAGTTGAAAACAATTCAATAAATATTAAGAAAGTTATTAACAATTGAAAAATAAGCCATTTTTAATGTTTAATTTGCAATAACTTTTTTGTTTACAGACCGATTTGGACAAACAAAAACTCATTTTGAAGAACATTTTCTCTAAATCCCTTAGATTTTCCATAAAATCAAAACCGAGGAAAAATTATTTTTCGACCTATTTTTTAAAAAAAAAACAATGTTCCAACCAAAATTTGTTGAGACACGAGATGAGACGTCATTTCTACTATCTTCCCCTATCCATTTCTGCAATCAGATCGCAGGCAGTATTTGAGTCATTTTTACCTCCCAAAAATCGCTTCGTTTCCTGGCCTATCTGATTCAAATGAGACAGAGGTGGATGTGCCTCAGAGCAGTGCATTAGGACCATTGTTTTTTTGTATTTTTTTTAAATGATCTCCCAACAATAAACCCCGATTACTCTAACATTTTTTTAACTATGCAGATGACACAAATCTTAAAAATAAATTAATCCTAAACCTTTTAAACAAAATATATGACAATTTTAGACAACTTAAATTCTGGTTTTCTTGTAATCATCTGCATTTAGAAACCGAAAAAACTCAATTTGTTAATTTTAAAATATCTCAAAGAAATGTTAGTTTACCATCCTCAGTGACAATGGATAATATAGAGATCGATACAGGCGATAGCAGTAGGATGTTGGAAGTGTGGCTGGATTCTAATTACCATACACATAAACTTTTTGTACAGCAGACTTTCGAGTGTTTACTACTCTTTGAGGGGGGGGGGGCGGTAATATCACAAAAGTACAGTATAGCAAGCGAAAGCAAGTTGTCGCCGAGGGGGGGGGGGGTAGACACCAGCAACATTCCCATTTCTAGTAAAAGGCAGAGTCAGGTCTATTTTTCTGCATTTGAAGCTCTTGGAGAAGGGGCGATCACAAGAAAAATCAAGTTATCGACGGGGAGGAAGGATGCGAGCAGCGTACACAATCTTAGTATAAGAGGCAGAATCGGGTCTATTTTCCTAAATTCAAAGCTCTTGGGAGGTGGCTTTCGCAAGAAAAACAAGTTGTCAACGGAGGGGGGGGGGGAGTGCCAGCAGCATACAGATTCCTAATATAAAACACACAATCGATTCTATATTCCTGAATTCAAAGCTCTTAGGAAGAGGAGGGGCGATCGCAAGCATACACATTCCTATACTCTATTCAAGAATTAGAGAGAGTAATAAAACTGTTACCGAAACCTCCAACGTACCTTTTCCAGTGCCGCAGGTAACTGAGGACTGCCGTAAGTCTAATTATATTTAAATATTATAAGCTTTTATAAATTTACTGCAACAATAAAATTTCTGATAGTTCAATTTAATTTCTGTCAGTGAGCAAAGCACACCTTACAGTGTGCCCTTAGTGATTTATCTTGTTTTTGCTTGTTTTTATATATTATTTGAGATTAGTGAGATACCCAAAAGATATGAATTCCACATCTATATTTATTCCAAAATCGTTAAACCAGGGCATTTTTTCCTCAACGAAAAACTTATTACGCTGTCCTAAGATATCAATATCTAGATAATAATGTTTAAAGCTTTATTGAGATGGGTTCCAACATGACAGGAGTTGGAAAATCTACTATGTACTGAATACTGAAGGAGAAAAAACGACTGGAATTGTTAATACTCCCAAGCTACATTCGATCACAGGCAGATGACAAGCCTCGTTGGAAGAAGAGATGTAAACTGCAATAAAAAGAGTTGTACATACATTTAAGTATGAGAAGCAGATCCCAACCGTCGGCAAAATTCTAACTAAAATCAATAAAAATCGGCATTTACCTGAAATTAAAAGAACTGAGGTCTGGAAATTGCTCCAAGAACCCAATTTTTGCTGAGAAAAAGCAGATAGGAAATCTATTCTTATAGATCGTCCGGAAAATGTCCGCTGCAGAAGGAAATATCTCTCTCAAGTAAGAGGTAGAGTTGCTAGAAACAACACAACTTACAAAATTAGTAATTTAACTGAACTTTTGAAAGATTTTTGTGAATAAAGTTACTGTTGAAAATTGGGAAAAATCCATATAATAAAAGAATTAAAGAAAATGTGGAAACTCGATCTCATGATCGGTGAGATAGAGGAACCAATTATAATAAATTTAAGCGAAGATAGCTTCACTGACTTTGATTACAAATTAGATACGTAATGTTTACCAGCGTAAACACAATTTATTATTTAAATTTTCTGTAACATATAAAAATTATTTATATTTGAATCCCTTTTTAGTGTTTAATTGTAATTCTGCAGAAGGTTTAAAAAATAAACTGAAACATCAAATATCCTAAAAATATTTTTAATTAATAATAAAATGACCGATAACCCCAAAAATTTTAATATTATATGGACGAATTTATTTTTTATATATGTTTAACTTCTTGTATTTTTGACAATGGGTATTTTGTAAGTATTTAAATTATAACTTAGAATTTTTTGAGAGAAAAATGTTACGTTTTACTCTGAATGTGCCTAAAACGCTTTCTATGCCAAAATTAAAAATAATAAAAATATAGTTGTGATTTGTGTTAAATATGTCAAAATTATCTATATTTTCTAATGTATGTGAATTATTAAGAAATTATAAGATATAAAATAATATTACAATAACTTTTTATTTTATGTTTATTACCGAAATAATATTCTACGCCATAAATATTTAGTGATAAAATAAACCTCTTTCGGACGCCTATGATAAGGATTAAAATCCTTTTTAACACTTCACACATCCAAATATCTATTGTTATCCAACCCAAATAGTCCATTAATATAGACCGGTATTTCTGATTATAAAATATCTAACTCATTCTTATGAAAAATATATGTGTCTAACAGATTTTGCAAAAGACACCGGACTAAAGAACACAGGTAGTTTGCAAAGAAAAAAAAGGAAAAAATGATTTATTACTCTCTCTAGTTCTTGAATAAACTATAGTGTAAGAGGCAAAATCGGGAAAATTTTCCTGACTCAAAGCTCTCCCCACCGCCCTCCCCTTGGATCCGCGCCTGCCTCTGATAAGATGTTTAAAATACAGAAAAGAGCCCTTCGTATTATTTTAAAATTAAATTATAAAATGTCATATAGAGGACAATTTAAAAACCACAATTTATTGACAGTGACTGCACTCTATATCTATGTTTGTATTATGTTTTTTATTAAACACAAAGACAAATTCAAATAGCTTGAAATATCTCATTCGTATAACACTAGGAGAAAAAATACATTCAACATAGCAGTCCACTTCCTTGCACTAACAGAGCAAAGCCCCTACTACAATTTTATAATCCTAGACAACTCTCCTATACTAGAAATTAAGAACTTGCAGAATGTAAAGCGCTTTAAGGACAGTCTCTTCAATTACCTTTGTAATCTCGAGCCCTATAACTTGAATCAATACTAGCTACGTCAATAACGTGTTTATTAATTGTGTTGTTTTCCTTATGTACAATGATTGCACTTGGACCTAAACAGTTCTTATAAAAATGTTTATGTACATACACACTGTGTGTAATGTGATGTATTTTTTTGTTTTAATGTATAGTTTCATATTACAAGTGAAATAAAACAATATATTTATACTTTGCATGTAAATGTATCTCTGACGTATTTCAAGCTTTGTACTGATGAATTGCTTTGAAATAAATTCTATTCTCTTCTCATTTTACCTTGTAGAATCACTTCTCTAAGTATCCTGGTGCATTATCGGGATACCCTGTATAATTTTAAAAAGTTAATTGTAAACAGTTTTCTAAAATAATAAATTTTATTGGAAAACACAAGCGCACGAATCAAAAATAAAATTTTAAAAGCATATTCGTATTATCATACATAGATAAAACATATGTAAGTTGGTCCTGTGCCAATCCACTTAAAACGGTCCTTTCAAAGGGCCGGTCTGGGACGGAAATAAGAAATTCGATTTTGTCAATACTGCCTTACTCTCCGGAAACCGGCTGTTTTGTTGACCTACTGCCCTTTGACATTCGCATAAATTACCCGGTATATTTCACTCTGTTCCCGAAATATTCCCCTTTGACGAACAATCGAAAGGATTAAATTACATTTGAGTCTGATAAATGTAAAAACGGCGATACCGTTTTTAGTAAAATGGAGGAAGTAGTTTTATGGAGAGGAACGTTTACTTAGAGCAGTAAAGTCAATGAATAAATATACCAGCTGCAAGTACATCATTTCATCAGTTGTTGTTTTGTATAAATTTCGCAAGATATTTCTCTATTCAGATTGCATGGAATTCCGAGAGATAGCGCAGCTTTTATCGAACTTTCTATTTATTTTAATATAAGTTGTTTAAAGGATTCACCTTTCTTATTGTGTTCTTGTCTACCCAATACTGATAATATATTGCTAGTATGAGAGGTTATTGTATTTGAAAGTTTAATAAAGTTAAAATAAGTACAATAAAATAAATTGCGGAAGCTAATTATTGTCTAGTTCAATAAAATACAAACAAAAAATTTTATAAGCAAGAAAATCACAACAAACCTTATAGTGTATGTAAAGACGAAGCGCTCAATAAGAGAATAGCAAAGTTTATAAAAGTGTCACCTAACGAAGGGTTTGGCAGTCTGATTGTAATGTTTCGAAGCATAGTAACAGCCATTGAGTTATCCAGATTCATTTTTTTAGCAGCATTTGCGTTAAAAATAACCATTGAGTTATAACAGTGTATATGAAAAGTAGTGTCTTTATTGATGTACTGAAATTTTGTGCCAATTTGTGATAAATTTAATGCGATCGGAGTGTGTACAACAAGAACTACCAAACTATTTCAAATCTGGTACCTTAGAAAAATGAGGTTAAAAAATTGTGACTCTTTTTTACGGTTTAAACAATTTCATTCTATTTAAAGGTATTTTAAAATTGCCTTTTCGAGATTAAAAAAACCAAACTTTCAATCGTTTTATGTTATCTTAAAAATTTCGAAATATTCAATAAATATTTGTCAAGGTAAAAATTTGCAAAGCGTGATAAGCATGGAATTATGTTTTCTTGAAAAAATTTCGATACTCACCCCCTATTTCGAGGTCGTAGAAGACGATTCTGGCCTTGATTTTACACTATTTTTCCTCACTTTCCCGGAAAACTTAAAAAAAGAAAAGCGTCACTTCACAAAGCACTTTCTTTTCAGGTAAAAATCGAATTTACGTATCTATTTTCAATGGAACTAGTTAAAAAATATTGTACGTAATATATTTCAATTATTTTTGCACAAATTTTAGCAAACCAATTTAGAAAAACTTATATTTTCAGCGAAAAATCAAAAACACGTCTCGGAAACGTCATCAACGGTCAGACTATCTAAACTGGCCGCCGAATTACGTAAAACGTTGCAACGTTGCCAGATGTAAAATTTCTTCATAATATAAACTATAAGATTTGTCCTTCTCAGTCAACAACATAGTTAAATTTTTTTTAATATTCAGAACAGTTTCCAAGTAAAAATAATTTTAACCCTTCAAAATTTTTGATTGGTTTTGGTTAAGATAGGTTGGTTCAGGTTTAGCTTGATTTTGGTTAATTTGGAAGACTGAAACTAACCTGAACTAATTTAAATTTTCCTGGTATAAACTTTAAAATTTACCCATTACAGTTAACAATATAATTTAATGTTTGTAACATATAATAAGGGGTAAAATGATTCTTAACCTTCCAAAAATTTTGGCTAGTTCTGGTAAGTACAGGTTAACATTAGTGTTGGTTACTTTAAAAAACTGAAATTAACCTGAACTAACCTAAATTGAACTAACCTAAACTAACCTGAACCAACCTAAATTGACCTAGATTTATTAATTAAAAAATGTCATTGTCCAGCAGAGACCACGTGGAGGCGGGACAAGCTCTGCCACTAGACACTTTCTGCTAATAGACATAAGCAATATGATCGATTCATATTATCCGCTTAAAAGTACTGGTATTTGAAGGGAAAAAAACAAAAGCAACTATAATCCTTAAAACCTTTAATATTTAGAGTCAAAATCGCACATCAAAGCACTGGTATTTGGAGGGAGACATACAAAAGCAACTATAATCCTTAAAACCTTTATTATTTAGAGTCAACATCGCACATCGAAGGCATAGACATAAGAGTAATTAATAGTACTTCAATAATCAAGGGAAAGGAAAAAATTCTTTTTGGAACATTTTCTTTCCAATTCAAACAGAAAGAGAATAATATTTAAAGAAATCGTTTCTGCAACAGTACGTCATCTTTAGCGAACTATGCAAACTATTATTTGTTTACGGAGGGCGTTTTCTTTTAATTTTGTTGTGGTTTTTGTCGTGATAATTTTTCGGATTTTTTCGATAAAAAAAGTGCATATTTTTGAATTTTTGTATAATGCAGAAGCTTCTATCACTGTGGAATTCATTGTTATAACAAAGGTTTAAATTTAGTAAAAAAAATTGAATCTAAAGTGAAAAGTTATTTTCTCTGTTTTCCGCAAAATTAAGGAAAAATTATGGAAAACCGAGGTCAGAATCGTGTCCTACGACCTCGAAATAGAGGGTTTGCATCAAAATTTTTTCAAAAAAAAAACGTCATTTTCCTATCATTTCACTCTTTTCCACTTGTTCTTTGAAGAAAATTGACTTAATAAAAATAATTTCGTTTTTTAAAGATTAATAAAACCATTGGTCTAAATTGCTTTATATACCGAAAATTCTATTATAATAAATAAATGTGATTTTTAGTGTATTATTTAATATTTTTATGTTTATTATTATTAAAATAATAATAACTTGTTAGTTTAAAGCAGGTTAAACTTGATTTTTCGGTGGAACTTTTATTTAGTGGAATAAAAAACTGCAATTTTGTTTAAAAAATAAACTGTGTTCAGTTACTCTTACTATTTCTTGAAAGTACATTACCATTTTTTTAAGTAATATAAAAGCATTGGTTAAACAGCCCTTATTACTGTTTTTGGTAGATAATATTCTAGTTTTGGACGAACTTTAACTATAAATACTGTTTTGAAAACTTGGTTTTCTGAATAACATCAAAATTAGTATTTTTGATTTTGTAGAATTTTTATATTTTATTAGAAAAATTATACTAGTATACTTATAATATAATTTAGTTTACATTATCATAACCACATTACATTTTAACATTTTCTAATATATTTAAAAGAACTAATTTTTATCGAGTTGAAATTTATATAAGGAGTGGTTACTAATACTCATTCCGGAAGTTTAAGAAAAGGTGTAATTTGATTTTTAAGTTGTGTAAATATACTTATATATTAATAATTGGTAGATATTATTTTTGAATTTAAGTGTAGATTTAGTATTTTGGATTTAAATTAACAAAAAGTTAATTTTTTATAAGTGAATAGGGAAAATAATTATTTTTCTAATATTTTGAAAAAAAAACTGAAAATATTTTGAGATGATAATATAATATTAAGAATATTTTAGTAAATATAAAGACTTAAAATTTAAAACAATTTCAAAAAGCTGATAAGGGGATTGAAAATTTAACATACATTTAAAGGTATACCAGCCCTCCGTGGTCCCGTAATAAAAGTTGTATTCTTTTTAAAGACATAATTCCAGAAAATATAAACATTTTCGATATGTCACTTCCTTCTTACCTTGAATTGAAAAACATCAATCAGGTGAGGCGTCCGGGGTTTCTCGCTTGGTCGGGTGGTAATCGTGGGTCCTCGCCACTCCCTACGGGGGATGCTGTCAGCGCTCCCTCGGATTTGAATTATACTACAATTCTGAGTCTTATTGAAGTAAATGACATTGACGAATAATCTAGTATGATTTTCAATCCAAGTATCGATAGACCGAGTGACAGACTTCCCGTACTGACGTTTACTGGTTGATTGAACGAAGTCGACGACCTTACAGAGCAAAACGTACATGTGAATACCGTTATTGGACATGATGCCGCTGATGATTGTGAAATTTTATTTAATAATGTTTCTAATGTTTTAGAAAAAGACAGTGGGCGTGTACTTAGGCATTCAGGTTTCCACTTATTTCTGGTGGTTTCTTGAGATCTGAGATAGGACCGGGCGATCTCTAAATGTATCGATATTAAGTATCGAATAAGAAAATACACCGATATGTTGCCATAAAAGTATCGACGATACATTCAGTGTCATTCTTCTTCTTGTTTTATTTTGGAGCTTCGCCTTATCAAATGTAACAGCAAATTGATTGTTGTACCACCGGAATTTACCTGTGAACAACACAGTTTCATGTGCCCTTCAGTCTATAACTTAAAATATGTTCTAACAATATTTTTCCTAAAAGGCATTTTGCTAAAATATTAAGCTTCTCAGAGAAATATAAGTGGTCGCAAAAAATCTACCCAACTTTTTTTTTAATTATTACTGGTGTACAAGAACAATCAATTTTTAGATTTCCAACTAACCCCATCTTGCAGAAAATTTAATTATGAAATTTTTTTCTCTCTTCAACTTCAAAATGAATACTTACAAAGCTATAAGAAAAAAAAAGGAGAAAAAAACGCGTTTTTTAAGTTTTCTACACATTTTTGTTAATTCATAGATTTTCCGCAACTCTTTGAAGAAAGGGAGAATATCGTACTGATTGTTATGTACGTTATTCTGGAGAGTTCAGAGCAAAAATTAGCCGGACCTTCTGAACAGCCAAATAATAATGGATTTTTACAGATTTGAACTGGTCTATATCTACTACTTCGCAAGAAACATCGTTATCTATGACTTTCAAGCAAAATTTATTTATTATTACATAATTTTTAGTTTTTGTTTACTCGAATATGCATTCGAATAACTTACATTAGTTGTAAATAAATCAGAAAATACATTTTATCAATACCCATACATATATGACTACAAGTTTGTCCACATTGTTACACATATTTTATTTCCCTATTATCCAACTTCTATTTCATCCAATAAAAGTTTAACTAGGCATTTGTATATATGAATAAATAATCAGCTAGATTGGAATAAACGATTTGAAATAGCCAATACAGAAATAGGTAAAGGCTAACGAGGTGGGATCGTGAGAAATATTACATAATTTAACGATATAAATATAGGTTTTGTTAAGAATTTTGCCAGAATAAGTTTCTTAATTGATAGGTATTTAATTACCTGTTGATTTAAATATTTTGGATAAATTTAAAATATGATAAAATATGTCGGTGATACTATAGCCATCTATGGACGAGATATTGCATTCCTGTTACTTTTTCACATAAGACTGCGAACACTGACCTCTACTATGGACCCCTACTCTTGTCGGCTGCTAAAGCCAAAAAATGGCAAACCATGGGCGAAAAAATGCGTTTCTGCACATCGGGCGCCAGTCATATTTTTGGACGTTGATTAGATAAGGGCATGCGCATAAGCGACTTCCTATTATCGATCGGTTGTTTCGTAGCGCCATCCGTAAACAGCACAGTATCGGCTCAACACCATTTTTGTGTTTATTTTTGCTTTGTGAGTTGCGTGCGATTTAAACGGATTTATAGCGTTTTAAGTGATTTATTTTATTTGTTTTTGTGTTTTTATTTAATATAATGGAATGTGTACATATTTTATTTGTTTTATTTTCCTTTTTCCCTATAGGGTAAAAAATAGTGTTGCTTTACAACGTTTTCGAATTTATAGTCTTTTCGTATAACATTAAATTTCCAAAACATGTAGTATGATATATTTATAACACTTTCCAAATGATTACCAAAAGATAAACTGAACTTTTAAGCAATCAATTCTTTAAAAAAAATCTGAAAATTTGCACCAAACCATAGAATAGTTTATTCTATCATATGAAAAAAGTACATTCATCAATTTGTCAAGAAATGGTACAATTTCTCCATCTATTACATTACTTGCATAAATAAAAACATACATCCTCAAAATGGAGTTGGAATATTTTAAAACATACATATACAACTTACAATAATTATAATGCATTATTATTTTGTTATATACATAAAATATTTCAGTACAAGGTTTATATTTTAGCCAGAATCGGCTATTGGCTCTATAATTTCTAAGCTCTGTTTGAATTATTGTTTCAAATCGTCAACGACTTTTTTCCAGTTGCTAATATGCACAATGTCCATATTCTTGCATAACTTCATCCACCTTATATTTAACCGATGTTTCCATCCAGCTCAAATGTTTTTTTTGTTCTGCAGCCATTCTATGATTTATTATTTTGTATGTCTGAAGATTGAGGACATGACGTTAAAAAGCGTTGTTCATTATTAATATTGGTTTTGGAAGTAAATTCAGATTAGTTATGTCCATACTCATTTTATGAAATTGTCATGATTCATGTGGTCATGGCAATCCCCACTTTGAAATCGTCAAATTAAAAATTCATTAATATGTTAACAAAAGCAAAATATTACGAAATAAGTTAGACAAAAGTGAATTTCTTTTGTTGGTATATTGTTTTTATTCACCCCCAGCAATGACCTTGTTCACTTATTTTATTTGAAATAACATTTTCATAATTTTGTCGAAAAAATTAATACGATAAGAAAATATATGCTCCGTTCACCATTACGGCAGAAAAATATTATTATATAAAATTATCTTTAAATCCTGCATATTCGTTGACAAACCAATTTCGTATCAATATTTTCTTAAAAAATGAAAAAAAAAAAGATAAGGAAAAGAAGGTCATTATTTTTTAATAATTAGAGAATAAATTGCCGGGCCTTAAAAATGTTAATTATTCACTCCTACCCTACAACAAGAAAGTTAACGCACACAGATGGAAACAATAGATTAGAGAAATAGTAAGATACATTTTCTTCACAATTTTACTTTGACAGTATAAGAAATGACTAAACTAACTCCCATCGGTAGACACAGACCGGATTATTCCCTTCTGCTTCAGATATTATTTGTGACTCCCAGAACAAGAAAGTTACATGACACCGACTTTTTTACTAAAGATTGCAACCATGGTTGCAACTTTGATAACTTGCTTGATTTAAACACCATTTATGACTAATTGAACTAACTAAATAGATTTTCGAAGTTCGGTCCTGTCGATGGCCACCTGATCGTTTTGTAGTGCGCATGCCGACATCTGATCTACGATGTTTACATTTTATTGTCGTAAATTTGCCGTTTTTGGGATTAAACTTTGCGGATCTATAAATATTTTATCTATACTGCGAATAGCAAAAGTACAAAAGAACTCTCCTTGGTATAATATACAGGGTGAGTCAACGATTGGATGAAGTAGGTTTGTGCCTTTTCGGTGAAATTAACAAAGAAACTATATTTATTGTTTGATACAGTTTATTTTTACGCAGATTTTAAAAATATTTAGAACTCTACAGGGTGAACCAAAAAACTAGGACAGCATAAAGATGTATTTTTTTAAATAGAACACCCTATATACGAATCGTATTTTCGATTTAGCTTATAATTTTAAATCTTTTTTATTAAGGGTTTACTATAACAAAACTTTATAGTTTCGGAGATAATCAAGTTTAAAGAAAAAAAGTCACATTTTCAAGCATCAATTCAATCCTAAATAACGTTTTCAATTTTGTGACAAATATATTCAAATTTGGAATTTAGGAAGGCCAAGGACAAGTTAACATAATTTTTACCTAATATTTGCAATAAAAGCTACAGGGTGTTGAACACATCGGCTCAAATTTGAACAAGTTTAAATGAATAAATATCTTTTTTTTTAAATGGTACACCCTGTATATTTTCATGTTATTTAATAGAGTAATAAAAACCCTAAAAGTTTTGTTCAATATATCCTATACCTATTTATAATAGTTTTTGAGATATTTCAGTTTTTCTTATTTTCCATACTTTTTTACAGAAATAGTCTTCATTATCATAGTAGCCATGTAACATAATAAAAAGAAACTACAGAAACAAACAGAATGTGGTTAAATATGATGAAATACATTATTCGTTATATTACAATGGCAATAGTTTAATTAAACATAATGTGAAAAAATTAACACAACAATAACGACAAGGCAAATACATATTTACTTTTATACTAAATTGAAACAAAAAAATTACCTATTAAATACTGAGATTAATTATTTCTTTTTAATAAGTGTTCGAATAAATGACCCTCTTGTGCAATGCACAAATTTAGTCTTTTTTGCAGATTTTCTCGGACCCTGGACAAAATTAGTGGCGTTATTGTTCTACAGGTATCCCTAATCCTGTTTCGCATATCTTCCACTGTTGTTGGTGGATTAACATACACTTTATTTTTAATATAACCCCATAGGAAGAAATCTAATGGGGTGATGTCGCAAGACCTTGGTGGCCACTCAATGAAACCCCCACGTCTAATCCATTTTTGTGGATATCGTTGGTCCAAAAACGCATGAACTTCACGATGGTAATGCGGAGGCGCACCATCGTGCTGGAACCACATACTGTCGAGCTCATCCCTATCAAGACCTTGAAGCAGTTGGGATAGTTCTTCTTATAGAAAGTTCAGGTAACTATGGCCATTTAGTGGTTCATTAAAAAAGTGGGGTCCAATAATTCGATTATGATGAATACCACACCAAACATTTAATGACCAGTGGTTTTGATGTTGCACCTCTCTAATCCAAAATGGGTTTTCTGTGGCATAATAATGCATGTTGCGTCTATTTACGGCACCGTTACTTCTAAAAGTAGCTTCATCACTAAACATTACCTTGCATAATAAATTTGGATTTAATTGAATCTCCGCATTTATTGTACGACAAAAGTTTACACGACTTTCAAAATCCTGTCCATGCAATTCTTGGTGTAATTCCATGTGATATGAATGATACCTATATTTCTTGGTAGTACGATTAGCGGTGGATTGTGATGTTTCACATAATGTTGCTAACTGACGGCTACCAATATAAGGATTTTCCTGAACATTTACCAATACTTGTAGTTCTTTTTCTTCATTAGTTACTGGTTTGTTGACCACTTTACGTTTTGGATAATCAACAGTACCAGAAGAATCAAATCTTTGCATTAAGTTTTGAAAAGTATGGGTATTAGGCTGGCGTCGATCAGGATACTTCATGTTGTAAATTCTTTGAGCAAGAAGGCAATTTTTTTGAGCCTCTATAAATCATATCTATTAACTCATTCTTTGGAAAATTCATTTTACAATATAACATGAATGCAAAAAAAAACCAAACTACACTACATAAAAACCAAAAGAAGCGATTGCGGTTATAAATTTGAAACACAGAAAAATGTTCTTTTACATTGTTTTTGCCATGGCTACTATGATAATGAAGACTATTTCTGTAAAAAAGTATGGAAAATAAGAAAAACTGAAATATCTCAAAAACTATTATAAATAGGTATAGGATATATTGAACAACACTTTTAGGCTTTTTATTACTCTATTAAATAACATGAAAATATACAGGGTGTACCATTTAAAAAAAAAGATATTTATTCATTTAAACTTGTTCAAATTTGAGCCGATGTGTTCAACACCCTGTAGCTTTTATTGCAAATATTAGGTAAAAATTATGTTAACTTGTCCTTGGCCTTGCTAAATTCCAAATTTGAATATATTTGTCACAAAATTGAAAACGTTATTTAGGATTGAATTGATGCTTGAAAATGTGACTTTTTTTCTTTAAACTTAATTATCTCAGAAACTATAAAGTTTTGTTATAGTAAACCCTTAATAAAAAAGATTTAAAATTATAAGCTAAATCGAAAATACGATTCGTATATAGGGTGTTCTATTTAAAAAAATACATCTTTATGCTGTCCTAGTTTTTTGGCTCACCCTGTAGAGTCCTAAATATTTTTAAAATCTGCGTAAAAATAAACTGTATCAAACAATAAATATAGTTTCTTTGTAAATTTCACCGAAAAGGCACAAACCTACTTCATCCAATCGTTGA
Organism: Diaprepes abbreviatus; assembly: GCA_034092305.1. NCBI lineage: Eukaryota > Metazoa > Arthropoda > Insecta > Coleoptera > Curculionidae > Diaprepes > Diaprepes abbreviatus. The sequence continues at coordinate 4,172,660 of JASJET010000181.1, read as the reverse complement.
CTCCCCCTGTACAAAACAATTCTCATTGGTATATTATACAATCCCATTTTCTCTGATTGGTCAGGATGTCTTGTTCAACCAATCATACGCCGTTTTGCACTATCGATGACGAAAAGTTAAAATTTCTCGGTCCAAGTTTACCCAAAAACGTCTTATTTCCTCCCTTAATGTTTTAAGCAATAGTTGTTCAAAAATTTATTAAGGCGAAGTTTCGTCTCATAAATAAGTCGAAAAGACTGAAAGGAGTCGCCGAGGATTGATGAATAAATTACACCTAAAGTTGGTCCTGACACCTTGATTTATAGTTGATATTTTCTGATTTATCCTGGAAAGAAACAGGTGGAACGGCGAGTAAAGAATGGTGTTCTTTTGTAATGCCAAATGATTCCGGAGTAATAGAATTAAGGAAAAAAATGTTTATCGGGCAACTTGATGTAAATTAATGTGTTAGCAGGATGACTGTGATTAAATTTTCCATCTTAATTTGAAATGTCGACGAATAATTATCTATAATGTTAGACAAATATTGGCAAAACCTGCTTGGACTTATATTGATATCTTTTTCATCTCAAAAATATCATCAAAACTATCATGAAACTGTCATTTTTAAAGTGGTAGATTCACTAAAATTTTTAAAAAAGCCGGATTTGTGTACCCAAGGATTTTTGAGTTCGCTGAATACGGAAATCAGTTCAAATTTTCATATTTAATATGACGTATTTATTTACTTCCAAGAAGTACGAATAAGGATTGAATAGGCAAGAAGCACATTTACAACAATGAAGAGGCTTTATTGCTGCCGAGATCTAAACCTTAAATTAAAAATACGACTGATGAGATGTTATATGCTATCTGTACTATACTATGGGATGGAAGCCTGGACACTGAAGATGATTGAAGGGAGGAGGCTGGAGGCGTTTGAGATGTAGATGTACCGGAGAATGCTGAGGATTTCATGGGTAGAAAGAATAACCAAAGGGGAACTAATGAGACGTATGCATAAGGAGAGAGAAGTAATTCTAACAATTAAGAAAAGAAAGCTGCTCTATATGGGACATGTCATGAGAGGAGGAAAATATAAAATACTACAGATTATTATGCAGGGAAAAATCCAAAGAAGGAGAAAAAACTCATAGCTGAAGAACCTTAAGGAGTGGTTTGGTTGCAGTAACAGTGAACTATTTAGAGCTGCAGTCTCAAAAGTGAGAATCGCGCTGATGATTGCCAACCTTCGAAGTGAAGATGGCACCAAGAAAAGAAGAATTTATTTTAATACATAAGATGGCAAATTTCACTTATGTAAATTGAAGAGTGTTATTACTTCTGCGTTTCACCAATTTATATTTCACAAAACTCATTTTTGTGATTAAAAACACTGCATAAAACACAACAGTTTTTTCCAAAAGAAACCACATAGAAGATGAACATGGCAAGTCCCGATGGAAGAACAAGGAATGAAATAGATTTCATTACCACCGACAAGAACCACATAGTTAAAGACATTACGGTATTAAACAGGTTTGCTACAGATAGCGATCATAGAATGGTACGAGGTAAAATAGAGATATGTTTAAAAAAGGAGAGGTATAGGATGATCAAGAAGAAGAACAAAGGGAGACCATGGATGAAACCATCAGATGTAGATGGTTTCCAGCAATGTATTGCCAACCTAATTAGTAGCCCAGAAGCAGAAACTGACGCTGACGACCTAAATAATAAATTAACTACTGCCTTACTAGAAAGTCAGAACAAATTTTGTCCTAAAACCCAAAAAGAAGAGAAGCTCAGTCAAAATACGAGACAACTAATGCAGAGAAGAAGAGGAATCAGAAGCGAAATGAACACTAAAGCTGTAAATAAATAAAGAAATATCTAAAGCTGTTCGACAAGACACTCGAAAATGTAATCAAGAACAGATCGAACATACCATTGAGAACAATAAAAGTATGAAAGTATTGAGAAGAAAACTAAGAACGGGAACAAGACAAATAATCAAAGTGAAAGATAAGAATGGTCAGTTTTCAACAGACAGAGACGAACTCCTTAAAGTAGTCGAAGATTTTTACAAATTGCCATACAGAAGCCAAAACAAAGAGAATAGCAAAGATCAAGTACCAGAAATATTGACAAGGAAAAAGAGCATTGTCAACCAAGGATCAGAACAAATGCCGGAAATCACAATAGACGAAATAAAACTGGCCCTAAGAAAAACTAAGAATAACAAATCTCCAGATGAAGGTAGTGTAGTTACTGATGTAATCAAAATTGGAGGTGTTTGTCTACTTAAGAAAATAAAAGACCTTTTTAATATGTACCTTTTGGACAGTACAATACCCGACAAGTGGCACAATGTTGAGATAATTTTGATTTGCAAAAAAGGAGATCCCATGATTTGGAAAACTACAGACCAATAAGCCTTCTTAGTCACCTATATAAACTCCTAACAAGAATAGTAACGAATCGACTTGAGAAAAAAACTTGATTTCTATAAACAAATAGAGCAAGCGGGGTTCGTACTGGGTTTGGAACAAACGATCACCTATAGAATCAAAACGGTAATAGCCAAAACTATCAAATATAATCGACTACTCGTTCTGGCTTTTATAGATTTCCATAAGGCCTTTGATACGATAGAGCTTGACAAAATTATGGAAGCATTACAACCATGCCGCATTGACTATCAATACCCAAAGTTAATTTACAATATATACAGGAATGCAACTATGTCGGTGAAAATACACAGAAACACGGATCATATCCCAATTGGCAGAGGAGTCCAACAGGGTGATACTGTATCGCCTAAACTATTTACTGCAGTACTAGAATACGCCTGTAAAAAACATAACTGGGAAAAAAGAGGCCTGAATGTAGACGGACAAAGATTAACAAATTTGAGGTTCGCGGACGACATAGTTTTGTTTTCCGATAATCTCAAGGAGATATGTACAATGTTACATGAACTTCAGCTAGTGTGCGCCAATGTGGGTCTTAAAATAAATATATCAAAAACAAAATTTATGACCAATCTGGTACCTAGTGGAAATATCAATATTGAAGACAACGAAGTGGAGCTTGTGGAAAAATACATATGCCTTGGACAGGAAATAAAGATCACAAGAGATAATCAAACGTGCGAGCTACGGAGAAGAGTAAATCTCGCATGGGCAGCCTATGGAAAACTTAAAGACATCTTTAAAAGCGATTTACCAATTTCTTTAAAACGTAAAACATTTGACCAATGTGTGTTACCGGTTATGACCTACGATGCCGAAAGTTTGACATTGACAACTGCAACTTCTAGAACACTGCAAATAGCTCAGAGAAAGATGGAAAGGGCAATGCTAGGTATATCGCTGCGTGACCAATTTAGAAATGAAGACCTGAGACGAAAGACAAGAATTACCGACGTAATTTCCCGAATTGCCACACTCAAATGAAACTGGGTCGTACATGTCGCCCAAATCAGTGATGGAAGGTGGACGAAGAGATTACTCGAGAGGCGAGATTCGACAAAAGAAGTAGCGGAAGACCCCCTATTCGTTGGACTGACGATTTCAACAGAACTGCAACAAATTGGATGCAAATCGCTCCAGATAGAGCACAATGGAGAAGAATGAGGGAGGCTTATGTCCAGCAGTAGACGCAAAGGGCTGGATGAAGAAGACGAAGATAAAACACAAACTAATGAACGAATTAATATCAAATTTAACTTTCAAGTAGGAAAAAGTTGTCTCTTATGAGCTCCATCAGACAATGCAGGTTTGGTTATTTTTCTCACGGATAAATAATTTTTTTCAAGTATACCCTGTATTTTACACTATTTGTAAATATACATTTTAATGTGACGTCACTATTTGAACCTGATTGAAATAAATTAATAGCGAAAATACAACTTAAACACATGTACAAGTCGACTTGTAACATTCATTAAGCTTATAAGGCGAAACTAATTTTCATATTTTAGATAGGCAACTCCATATACTCTCCAATGTATTAGCTTGGATTGCATTAAAATTGCACACCAGCAAAGCGCTAACGTTCCCAGGCGTAATATTGTAATACAGACCAATTATTCTTGACATTTAGGTGAAGTACGTTAAATTATTTCGATAATTGACTGCTTGTTCGAGTATAATCTAAGTAAAAAATTTATTTAAATTTAATCACTAAATTATGAATAGAACTTTAAGAAATATTTGTATGTTTTATTTTAATTTAATATTATTTTGGGAGGTTGCGTAAATCTGCAAACTTAAGGAAAAGCCGGCACTGTCATAGATTGAGGAAAAATTTCCGATATTACCTATGAAGCGTTAGGAAATTGAACAATACCAAATAACCAAACTCCGACATAATTATAATAACGTAGTTTCCTCGGAATCCCCTGTTGAAAGCCCCACAACTCAATTTTCTCAACCGCGAATTCCAAGAACATGTAAAATAATCCCATACGGACACGGTAGCATAGAACACTCATTAAAGAAGATACGACTTAATGAAGTTAGTTTATCTTGCTTACTCGTATGAATATGCTATTAGGGTACATTGTGGCTTGTGTGTACATATCTGATGAAGCCGTTAATATGTTGATTAAACGTTCGTTGGTTCATTTTGGCGTAAGTTATAGTTACGTTACGGGGGACGCGGAGTAATTGGAAAATAGGTTTAACGTCCGTAAATTAATTAAGAAGGAAATTTCCATTTTCAGATCAATCTAACGTAATAATCTGTTGTTTGTTTTCGTCGGGGAGCCTAGTCGATCAAGAGACATGGCTACACCAACGTTTTTTATATATATTTTGACTCCCTGATTATGAATTACAAGGGTAGATTGTAAACTTCTTAATTCATTTTTATCTGATTAGACACAGTAGGTGGTGTGCAATCGGAAGCATTTCTCCTCGTTGGATGTTCCTTTGGGAATACCTCAGGGTAGAATTTTAGATCCCTTATTGTACACAATTTTTACTTTTAATTTTTTTTTAACTCGCGTCAGCATTGTAATTACCATTTCTATGCAAACGATACTCAGATTTACTATTCTTTTTACCAGGAACACGTCAATGTTGCGGAGAAAATTATAAACTCCGATTTAAATAGCTTTTAAAATACAGCTACAGATCATCTCCTTAAACTTAATCATAGCATATCCTCAGTTGTTTTATTTGGAAATGAAAATCGAGTTAAATACTTAAAAAATCATATGGAAATTAGATTAAATAATATACGTCTGCATTATTCTGAATCGGATAAGAGTTTGGGTTTAGTGGTGGATTCTCGGCAACTAAATTAAGAATTGAATAGGGTCTTAAACCTTATTTCCAGCGACAGACATTGTCTTTCTCGGTTGGCTAAATAGTTGCTGTGCGATGCTCTTGTACTCACAATTTAATTGTATTTACCCTGTTTGAATGTTGTTGATCGGAATAGAATTCAAAACGGAGTCAGGCGTAGGAACCATATTTCGCCAACCTTGCTGCCGTAGTCTTCTACTTTAAGCTGATTAAATTTTAAATACCTGCCTATTTATATCAAAAAAAATCTTTTTCGAACATATATTCACAACCTGAACCTACGCAGAGGGCATCTTATAACTGTATCATAACAACGAAAAGAAATTTTTAAGAGATCATCTTCTTATAATGTTGCAAAATATATAAATTATTTAGGAAATATTATTTTAGACTGGTCTGTTCTAAAATTTAAGAAGGAGTTGAAGAAGAAGTTACTTAAGCGACAGTGATGGCAGCATATGTGGGTCTTTCTCTCGTGCACATTATCGTATTTCCAATTTAATCTCTTCTACCTCCTCCTTAGCCCGTCCTTTTTTCTCCTTTCCAAATTAATCGCATAATGTATTTAGCCTATTTTTTATTATTATTTTAGGTTATTCTGAATGTCTACTTTTTCAAGGTCTATTGTTGACCGTTGAATTGAAACTTATTTTCAATTGTAACAAATTTTTATAAATTGTACAATGGTTTGTACCAATAAATGTATTTCTAATTATTATTATGATATCAAGCCCAACGGCTTCGCATTCCCTCAAGGGAATATTGGTTCATACCAGGTACACAAATATACCACAAGTATGAAGGATAGAACAACTAATCAAGAAGTACTTGACAGGATGAACAAACAAAAAGAGGTAACACTGACTGTTAAAATAAGAAAGCTTCAGTACTTGGGCCATATTACAAGAGGCAATAAATACCAATTGCTCCAATTGATTATGCAGGGGAAGATTCAGGGCAAGCGCAGCATCGGGAGGAGAAGGATGTCTTGGCTGAGGAACCTCAGAGAGTGGTTTTCTTGCAGTTCTGTTCAACTGTTCCGGGCGGCAGCTTCTAAGGTTAGAATTGCCATGATGATAGCCAACCTTCGCAGCGGAGATGGCACTTGAAGAAGAAGAAGATGAAGTTCTGTTGGGACCCTTTCCATGTTATCGGGTCCTAGGTGCTGTGGTCTGCTGTATTTCCCACAAAATTTCGGATGGTCTGTGAGGTTGTAAGGGGAACTGCATTCTGAATAGGTTTATATATATATGCTTACTTGCCCCCCCCCCCCATTGTCTTCAAATTTGCACCTCCAGATTTCTGTATTTGGCGATCTTCTTCTTGTATTTTGACCTAAGGTATAGACATTTTATCTGTTAATATTATGTCTAGCTTATTATGAGCAACTGTCTGATCTGTTCGGTCCCAATATAGCTTGACTTCGTTGTTCTCAAGAATAGGCTCCGGATTGTATTTTTAGTAAGTCACTTTTCCTATCTGCAATAGATTTAACTTATCTGCTAACTCCTGGTGAAGTATCTTTGCGGTTGAGTTATGTATTTCCTTATATTCCTTTGCGGCAAATATTTGGCATCCTCCAGTTGTGTGCTGGACTGACTCTGATGTTTAGCAACCACATCTACATTGGTCGTTTTCTATTGAGGAATCTCTGATGATGAACTTCCGATAGTTTTTCATTGAAATAACCTGGTCTTGGATAGCTAATAAAAAGCTCTTAGTTTCCGGAGACATCTGTCCTGAAATCCACCAGTAGTTCGACGCTGAGTTGTCGACATTGTCCGACATTTGGATGCCGTCCATGAAGTGGCTTCCGTAGCCAGGCTTGGTCCCTTTGGTGGTGAGAAGCAATATCTTCGCATATTGCTCGATATAGAGTGGAATAGCCCGCTAACCTGTGGAAATGAGAACGTAAGTTTATTACTTGTTGGTCGAGCTACTTATCAATATCCACCAATTCTCTTCCTCCTTGATGTCTTGAGAGCATTGTACATTCAACAGCACTCCGAGGGTGATGTTTTTATTATTATATTATTATTGTAATGTACTGGCTTGGTCGAATGTTGAGGAATAATTACATCTCTTGTTTAATTATAACTTTTTTATCTGAGATAAAACTATAAATAATCTAGAAACTTTTAAAGCTAAAACGACCGTTTTTCACCAGAGAGAAGAGAGAGAGAGAAAGAGAGAGAGAGATGGAGAAACATAATGATGGAAATGCGGCACCAGTTACACATAAATTCTGGGTTGCCTATATTACAATTATTATTATTATTATTATTTCCAAAATATGGCCAGGTAATTTGTTATGAAAAAAAATATTGGTAATAATTAAATAAAAAATAGTTTCGTGTTTCTCGGCTAATTCTGAGCGGTGTCACCATCTTGACAATATTTTAGCGGAATTGCCCCCATCGACTTTAGTAAACTAACAAATTTTGAACATTTTCCAAAGTCTATTTTCCGAAAATTCAATCGTGGCAGTTCGTCGAAGGACACCTATAATATTTATACTTTTCTAATGGAGAAATAAATGTTTAATATTTTTATTTGTTTCCGATTTTAATTTTTAGGATGTTGTACAGAAAAACATTTAATTAAACTTAAAACTATCTTTATTTATTTACTAAAACGCACTTAAATCAAACCGAACTCCAATTTAAATCAATTAATTTAAAATTATGCATTAATTTTGGTAAGCAGTGTACCATAAGACTAGACTTTTTTTGGATCTTTTTATTTCGATGAAAAAGCTTTGCGACAGTTACTCTTTTGAGAGCAACTATCATCGAGAAAACAGTTTACTCTATCTCTCCTGAACTAACACAAGAAATAAAAGCAGTATAATGTTATTATAGTACTCTCTCTAGATTGTTACAATAATATTTTTAATTTTCTTAACCCATTAAGTTTAAACACAATGTTTCCACGAAGAAAAATGCAAGCCACTAAAAGGCAAAGTTACAGACTCTTTTACAAGCTGTAACTAAAGGGCCCTCGAAGTGAAAAACACGTTTATATACGACCCTTTGTGCTTCTTTTGTTTTTCGACACTAAACGAAATTGTTGCGGAATCTATTAAGAACATAAGTATGTCATTTGGTTTTCCGGTTAATTTACTAAAGATAAACATAGGACACGTGTTGATTCCATGAATAAAATTGTCTGGATTTTGTATTAATAGGAAGTTCTATATAATTTATATTGTTTATAATTGACGTTTCAATAATTTATCGTACTTTCATCAGAATATACAGTATGTAGCTAAAAATAATAGAACATTTTCTTTGTTATAATAGGGATGTTCAATGTATTCAAATAAAAAAATAATTTTGCCGCAAAACGGCATAATAGGAATCCTAAAAACTTTTTTTTTCTTTATGTTATAGGAATTTAATTTTTATTAAATAATAAAAATGTAATTAAATCACTCTCAAGTCACATGACAACGAACATTAACCAAAATGAATGACGTGGCTTGCTCGCAAACATCATCGCTGTCAAAAGTTACGTTGTTTGGTTAACATTATTTTATAGTGTTTTCCGTGCAATTTCTTCGAAATTTGCTTACTACTCCCTTTGAAAAGGATTCTAAGAAGTTTCTTCATGATGGAAAGTTGATTTATTAAGGCAAATAGTTTTAATTTACCGCGAATTGATTGTTTTCCGGTGACCAATTTCTTCTCAACAAACAGTATTTCTGCAACTGATAATGAATATATAATAGTAATAATAGGTATTTATAAGCTCAAAACTAAAATAAAACAAGCACAATACATTGTTATCCAACTCTGATTACTTTATTTCTAACCTCAAAATTCCCGTTGTCATCTCTGAGAACTTGGAAAATAATAATTTTTAATATAAGAAAAATAAACGAATATTATCAAAACTTACATCAAAATGATCTTCACAAAAATACATTTTAGATTGTGTAGACACTAGTGGCGGATCTCTGTGGGCTAGCTTAAGTCACATTTTCCTATCATTTTCTAAACGTGGAACGTAAATAAATAACTTTTCAGGTGTTTTAATTGTAGTACTTGTACACTGGGGTACCGCACAATACTTATGAAACGTAGAACTCATCTTTTGTTACAAAAATTACGAAAAAACTTTATATATTCTTGTCAGTTTACCCACGGATTTCTGAAAATAAATGGATGACAGGTGGTAATGGAGCTGTCAAACGAAAAATGTCCGGAGTATGCTCTGCGCCATTTTGGGTAAAGTGACATTTTTGCACGTCAAATTAACCGTCAAAAGTCAAAAAATAGTGTCATTGTTGTTATTATTGTGAAATAATCTTTGTTTTTCCTTGGATTAAATTTATTTTAAATAACTTAATACCCAAGTAATATGCACCAAGCCATCAGTCAAATATTTAAGTGTAAATATAGACCACAAAATTATCTTCAATTGGCACTTTGGAACTGTTAAACAAAAAATGTATACAAAGGGCCAAATACCTTAGGGGTCTAATATACAAAGAAAAAGGCATATCAAGAAAAACAACTCATATATACAAAGCAATGTACTGACTTTAATAGGAATACATACCTCCTATATACAGTAATTGCAGGAAGCCAGCACTCATAAAACTTGAAACGGTAGAAACCACTGCTCTATGTAGTATTACTAAAATCCATCGTCCTAGCTATCCACCAATCAACTATTGTATGAATTCACTAAACATCCAGCCTCTTATTGCAAGACTTCCTGTCCTGACAACTAAGTCTGAAAGGAAACCTGAAACTTGACCGGTGATAGAGGAACTGTGTACAACCAGGGGCCGGAACCATAGGTCAGCCCGAAGACCACCCATTAATGATACTATTCAACCTTTAATATACTTTTTTTATTATTTTGTGAAGATTTGTGGGGGCTTGAAGACCAAACGTACTAAAAATAAGCTTTTTATTCTGAAGGACCTCGTTTGTTGGCTTGTAGGGTTCAAATTTATATGTCCTAATAAATTATAATCAATAATATTTATTTAGTTGTAGTGTAGTATAGTGTTTAACACAGTCTAAGGAAGTAAAATGTTGCATTTAACATTATTTGAATATAAAATTGAATGTTACTTATTTAAATAAAGGTTTTAAATATCTTACAAATTGTTACTTCTCAAATTTTTTATAAGTTGTGTTGATGAAAACAATTATGTTACACTTAACTGTTTCAAAGTAAGATACTCGACCGTTTGGGGATATAGGGACACAAGTGTTTATGTTAAATCCATAATTAGAACTAGCCGTAGAAAAAAAATTTTTAAACAGCACGCTCATACTATTGAGATATGAACAGAATTTAGTGTAATAATTTTATATGTCTATAATCTCAAATTTACTTGAAATTTGCGAAACATTCAACTTTCTAAGGAAATTTTAATTAGAAAATACTAAAAATAACGGGGTTCTACCTAATTAACATTTCAACTGTTTTTTCAAAAAATTAATCGTTTTGAAGAAACGGTTCGTTAACATATTGCTTTTTTTAAGGACTAGTTATTTTTAACAACCAAAAATATAATAAAAATTTTTAATTTATTTTTACGACCGACCAATAGTATGACAGACGTCCCCACATAACAATCAATTGACACAAATTGAATAAGTTGGGTAAGGTTATAACGTAATACTGTCATTTTATCTCTTTCTGCCATTCGTTTCGTTCAACTACTTATGTCGATGAAATTTCGGAAAGGTATGCAAATTGCTTCAAACTTTGTCAGTGGGAGGGACTACGTTTAGTCGTTATAATTTTTCAGTGGCGACAGCGTATTCACTGTTATTATAACTTCACCTTACCCAAAATGGCGCATAGCATGGTCCGGACATTTTCTGTTTATTTGACGATCAGTACATATACTTTATAAGTGCGTGCAGTTTACCAGTCTTTGGCAGCATATGACGTCATAGCAGGCAAGTGACAACTATTAGCTTTTTGGAGCGAAATCTTTTGGGCAACATTAGGTATTTATGCACGGTTTCAAACATTTTCCCAAAATAGTCACGATCCCTATTGTCAACCTATTTTGAAAATATTTTATATTTACCTTGAACGACAGTTATATATATATATATATATATATATATATATATATAAATTTTTCTTTCTGTAATATATGTTTTCAGTTCTAAATGTCTTTACACGTTTATGTATTCTTTGATGGAATAACAGTAAATCTACTCCCATGAAAATTGAAAAAAAATTGGTAGTAGACATTTTTTTATAATCAAGATTTGGATAGGTTGCTAAACCTGATTAAGTCAACCAACCTGTTTCCATAAAACAGATATAACTGGCGAGCCTATAAGTCATTAGGCTGCAACCCTATCCTGCTGTATCATTTAATCAATCAATGATGATTTACTGCTTAAATTTTATTTTTTATAAATTTCACTCACACAAGTTTCTCCCATTATCTACAACAAATGTTATTCTTATTTTTATTTCTTTTGGAAAAGGATGAAATACAATATTTTAAAAATATACTGTGAATATTTTAAAACGATTCGATAAAAATTAGTGAAATTATAAGTCCGGAAGTTTTACCTTTCAGCGCAAATATTCGAAACAAATAAATACAGTGAACTGGCACGTAGAACAAAGCTCGTCCCTCATACCTGTGTGGATCGATTTCCTGTAAAATTTATTGTTGGAATATTGAATTATGAATCATTTTAAACGTCTATAGAAATTAATAAATTATTCATCCAAGTATGAACTGTATTTTAACATTATTCGATCGCAATTATTTCGATTTCTCAAAAACTATTAAACTGGTTTTAGTTCAATTTTGTAGTCTAAATGTATAAATGTCGTTGGTAGAAGAATTCTCATCTATATAAAACTAAGTCTTTTTATCGAGAAATATAGTTTTGAGTTCGATGCCTCGTAGTGTAGAAGCCGATGGAGGTCTCGAAAAACTTATAGACAATTTGTTATGAACAATTTTATTGTTTTTTAACCGATTTCTAAATTCTCAATTCCTCGACCATATGTTTTTTTATGTATGTACACCGATTTCTCCGGAACGGCAGCACCGATTTGAATGGAATTTTTTACGTTATGCTCAGGAAGTTGATGCGGTGGTCCCATATTTTTTTTGACAAAATTGGGGCAGTAATATTCAAGATGGCGGCCAAAAAAATTAATTTTGTCTGATTTTCTCCAAAATTGGTATGGCGGAATTTTTGGAGTCGTACACAATGAATCTGAAATTATTTTTAAAAAATTCGATATGGCGGATCCAATATGGCGGACAAAAAAAAATTAATTTTGTCTGATTTTCTCCAAAATTGGTGTGGGGGAGTTTTCGGGATCGCACATAACGAATCTAAAATTATTTTTAAAAAATTCATTATGACGTATCGAATATGGCTTATAAAAAATTAATTTTGTCCAATTTTTTTCAAAATTGAAATGAGGGAGTTTTTGGGATCGCCCATCACGAATCTGAAATTATTTAAAGGAAATTACATATGGCGGATTAAACATTCTACATCTCTCGATTTTGTCTAAAATCAGTATTGGAGGATTTTTCTTAGTGTTAAATACGAATTTAAAATATTTTTTGAAAAACTCAATCTGGCGGATTCAATATAGCGTCCGAAAAATTTAACATTTTTCGATTTTCTCCAAAACTGATTCTTGAGGGTGTAAATTATGGATTTAAAATAATTTTTTCAGGATTCAATATAGCGGTCTAAAAATCTTACATTTTTCGATTTTGTTCAACGGTGGGACTGGATCGTTTTTGAGGATTTAAATAGCGAATATAAAATTGTTTTAAGACAATCTAATACGTCAGATTCAATAGAAATTAAAAAAATTTCCAGATTTCATCCAAAATTAGTACTAGGGGGTTTTGAAGGGTTTAGATTTAGATTAAATTAAGACGTTAAAATTATTTTTTTGATATTCAGTATGGAAGATCCAATATGAAGGGTTGAAAATTTTACCTTAATCGTATTTTTTCTGATTTGATATTAGGGCGTTTTCGGGATGGTATATTATGAATATGAAGTTAATTTTTTACAACTATTAGGTTGATAAGATGCAATATGTGGGACTGAAAATTTTACATTTTCCGATTTTGTCTAAAATTGATATTGCAGGGTTCTTGGTGCGTATACAAACTCAAGATGCGGTATAAAATATATCGGGCTCAGAATCTCAAGTTCTTTAAATATCGATATTGGAAGGTTTTTGGGCCTATATTACCAATTTAAAATTAATTCGAAATTTAAGATAGTGGATTTACTATGACAAACTAAATATTTGTTTGACACAATTTCACTGGCATTTGGAAAATTCTAAGAATCAAAGAATGCTTAGTGATTCATTTTAGGGTGATTTACAACTTTGGATAAAATGGGTACTTTTTTGTCACCTTGGAGTTATTGCGAGGTATACTAATTTCGATTAGTATTAAGTTCAAATAATTTATGGATATCACAATGAATTCGCAACTAAAAATCGAAAAATGAAATTTTTATAAAAAAAAATTGAACCGACTTCTAAAAGTGCGCTAAAAAGTGAAAAATAACTATAAATTTTTACATGAAATTGAAATTTTTTAAATCGGCGCCAGATTATTTCTAAATGAAATAAATAACTACTAATATATACAAATTATGGTAAGAAAGCAATTGCAGTCAGGTATTAATTTTAGTTATATATAAAAATTTATAGTTATTTTTCATTTTAGAGCGCACTTTTAGAAGAAGATTTTTTTTTTGTTCCACGGGGAAAGAAGATATTCCAAAATAAATTTATTTGGAACTTGTGTATTTAGTAATGGCTTCAGTTCCTTCACTAACAGCGTGTTTAGCTAATTCACCAGGCAATAGAAGTCTTACAGCGGTTTGTATTTCTCTACTGGTAATTGTAGATCTTTGTTGTAGTGTGCCAAACGAGAAGCTTCGGCAGCGATACGTTCAAAGATGTCATTTACGAACGAATTCATGATGGACATAGCTTTACTGGAAATTTCGGTATCAGGATGAACTTGTTTCAAAACTTTGTAAATGTAAATAGCGTAACTCTACTTCCTTCTGCGTTTCTTTTTTTTGTCGGTTTTGGAGATATTCTTTTGAGCCTTTCCGGCTTTTTTGCAGCTTTTCCACTTGTTTTCGGTGGCATGATCGATAATAATAACAGTAATAGTCGTAACAAGAGTCAAAACTAATCGATTCGATTTTTTTTATAAAAATTTTATAAAAAGTTATTGCAAAAAGGATTTTTCTTCATTTTTTTATTTTATATAAATCTACTAGGCACAGTTGTAAGTAGTTTCAATTAAAATTTCAAAAATGAACTCTGGGAAAACATCTACTCTATTAACACTACTGAATACAATGACAAAATTTTCCTTTATTTTCAAAACTATATAACAAAAAACACAGTTTTTTTTTAAACATATCCCCTTAAGACTGTTTTACACAAAATTTTCAATATTCAAACTTTTCTTTCGCAAATAAGACAAATATTAAAGCCTTATAAACCAACTAAAAAAAACATAGCTTGAAGTCTTACAATGTCACAAAACGTTTCGAGTAAAAGAAGATACAGAAATGTAAAGCTTCGAGGAAACTTTATATAACAAGAAGCGGCTAAAATTATTGAAAAGAAATTTTCACAAAGCCCAAAAATGTTCTTTTGTGAGGATTTTTAGTCAGCTTTTCAGCGCGCAAAGAAAACTGAAACTTGAGGGTTTTGTTTGAAATTTAAAAATACATATTTTAAATAATGGTGTCGGCAATTTCCTCCTGGCTTTTTTAGTTATTTCTTTCATAAAGACTCATTAATTTTTGTACGCGTAATTATACTGTTATATCTTTTTTACATTTTTTAAAAATAATATTTGTATTTATATTTTTTTCTTGTTATTTTTTTTACTTTTGTCGACGTTAAACAGATTTCCAATGGATTGGGCCACGAACTAAGTGTAAAATAACTCTTAATATATATATATATATATATATATATATATATATATATATATATATATATATACAGTGCCTTCATTTCAAAACGAACCATCCTTAATAACTTTGTTAAATAGAAAAATTTTAAAAAATACAGGGGGAAGTTTAATTTTACATTTGTTAAAAGTCTGTCAATCACCTCCTCACCTCCAGCTAACCTCACTTTGATATGTCAAATGGGAATCCCCACCTTGTGACACATCATTGTAAGCAGCATAAAATTGTCTATCCAACCGTATAAAAAAAATTAAATCGGTTGACGTACAAGCGAATAGTGTGCAAAAATGTCTTGTAATAATGCATAATATATCGGCCTCGAACTTTAGTATGTCAAATGATTACCCTATAGTGTGATACATCATTTTAAAGGACGTACGATCTGCTATCCAACGATGTCAAAAAAAATTAAGTTAATAGACGTTATAGGCAATTAGGATGCAAAAATGTGTGTTAAATATAAGCAGTTTATTCAGTTTTATTCAGTTGAAGAAAATTATTTTATTAAATGTTCAAAATGTGCGCCGTTATAAGCGAGACAATAAAAAAGCCTATTTTGAAATTCCCCACGAACATTGGCAAGGGTTTCTCTGCTAATTCCTCTACATTCCCGAACAATTCGATCTTTTAAATCGTCAATATTTTCAGGTGGGGTTTTATAAACCTTGCTTTTTAAATACCCCCAAAGAAAAAAGTCTAGAGGGGTTAGGTCTGGAGACCGTGCTGGCCATTCAATTGCACCACGTCTGCCAATCCACGTCCCTGGAAAATGTTCATCAAGCCACTCTCGAATTGCCAAAGCGTAGTGCGGGGGAGCTCCATCTTGCTGGAAATGCAAATTATTTTCATTTAGTACCATAACAGCATTTTCATCCACTTGATTTTCTAAAGATTGCACAATGGCAGGGTATATTGTGTTTTCTAAAAGGTTTAAATAAATTTGCCCAGTTAAATTATCTTCCAAAAAAAATGGCCCGATGATTTCATTGCCATAAATTCCTGCCCACACGTTAATTTTTTCGGGATATTGAGTATGCCCTTCTCGGAAAAGGTGCGGATTTTCATTATCCCAATATCTGCAGTTATGTCTGTTAACCAGTCCATTTAGAAAAAAAGTTGATTCATCACTAAAGCAGATATTCTTAGGTAAATGGGGGTCCTCGTCAATTCGTTGGCACATTAATTCGCAAAATTGAATTCTCCTATCAAAATCGTCTTCTCCGAGTTCTTGAAGAATTTGAATTTTGTAGGGAAAAAACTTATTTTGTTTTAAAACTTTATGCACACAGCCAGCAGAAATGTTGGTTAAATCTGCGATCTTTGAGATGGATAAAGTTGAATCTATTGCAAACTGTCCTAGTACCTCGATTTGGCATGCTTCATCTACAACCCTTTTCTCAATATATTTTTTATTACAAACGGATCCCGTTTCTTCAAACTTTCGTACCAATTCGAGTACATATTTATGGCCCACGTTTTTGTCTTGATGCCTCTCGTTAAATGCTCTGGCGGTTCTACGAGCGCACCGATCTTCAGCTCCATAGAGAAAAATTATTTCTATTCTTTCGGCTAGCGTATACACCATTTATATTCACGTTTCAACTAGGCGTCACAATGACAATTTTAACAATAATAAACAACTGGTGTTTAAAGATCTTAAAAATTTTATTTATTGCAGTGATTTTTTGTACCTATCAGGTACCGCAAAAAATATCATTGAAATAAATACACTAGATTGATTAGACTGCAATGAATTTTGCGATGAATTTTAAAACAGGCTTAGTTTTTTTCTCGCAAATATTTTAACTGTTTATTATTTTAAAAAAATATTTATTTTAAATTTAAAATAATATTTTACTCTATGAAGTAGCCATTTGACATAATAAAGTTTAATGTGATAAGGTGTCTATTATTACCACACATCTTTTCTTACTATTCGCTTGTACATCAACAGATCTTGTTTTTTTTTATTGGCTAAATAGGAGATAGTATGCCCTTTAAAATGATGTATCACACTATAGGGTAATCATTTGACATACTAAAGTTCGAGGCCGATATATTATGCATTATTACAAGACATTTTTGCACACTGTTCGCTTGTACGTCAACCGATTTAATTTTTTTTATACGGTTGGATAGACAATTTTATGCTGCTTACAATGATGTGTCACAAGGTGGGGGTTCCCATTTGACATATCAAAGTGAGGTTAGCTGGAGGTGAGGAGGTGATTGACAGACTTTTAACAAATGCAAAATTAAACTTCCCCCTGTATATCTAAATTGACGTATTTTTTCTTTTTTTTAAATTTTTCTGTTTAACAAAGTTATTAAGGATGGTTCGTTTTGAAATGAAGGCACTGTATATATATATATATATATATATATATATATATATATATATATATATATATATATATATATATATATATTATATCGTTTGGTTATTCCGGGTTTCAATCCGTTTCACGACGTTTCGCCAAAATCTCATTTGGCATTCTCAAGTGCGGTTCGTCTCGTTACTCGCTGAGAACTGATGGTGACCTCTGATGAATGTCGAGTTTTGTTTAGCCAGCTCGCTTTCTGATTGGACGAGCGGCTTCGCAGGCTCCTCCCTTCTGCCGAGTGCGATATATTTTGTTCTTGTATGCTGGTCTCTCCTGTATTGGTTTGTCTTTGTTGTTTAGTTTCTTGTTTTTTTATTAATGTTTTCCATGTTGTTGGAATATGTATAGCATCGTCTCGTTTATTCAGTTGTCCCGCTTTTTCGATTTCTTGGGCTTCTCTTATGACACGTACCTTGTAGTTCTGTACTGGTGCTATTTATTTTGCTTTTTCAAAGTCGATGGTATGTCCGGTGGTTTGGTGATGTTGAAATAAAGCTGACGTTGTTTGTTTGTTTTTGAGGCTATTTTTGTGTTCTTGTATTCTTGCTGATATGCGCCTGTTTGTTTGTCCTATATAAGTTTGATGGCAATCTGCACATGGAATGCTATAAACGCCATGATTTTCAAGTTTGGTCTTGTCTTTGGGATTTCCCAGGATGCTGGCTATTGTTTTTTGTGGTTTAAATATGGGCTGTATGTTGTGTTTTCTTAAGGTCCTTCTGATTCTGTCTATTATTCCTTTTATGTATGGGATTATGGCTTTGTTCCTTGTTTGATCTTTGTCTTTGGTCTTCTCTTGTCTTTTTATGGCTTTCTTTATATCTGATTGTGAGAAACCATTCCGTTCTAGAGCTGTTGAAATGTGTCTTATTTCGTCTTGTTTTGTGTCGGGTTCTGTTAGACGGAGAGATCTTGATATTAGTGTGTTGACTACTGCCTTTTTTTTGAATAAGGGGGGAGACATTAGCAACATTTCCTTTTATAGTGTAAAAGACAGTCCAGAAACTGTCCGTTGGAGAAGGAAAGATCTCTCTCAAGTAAAAGGTAGAATTGCTAGAAATAACACAACTTACAAAATTAGTAGTTTAACTGAACTTTTGAAAGATTTTTTTGAAAAAAGTTACTGCGGAAAATTGGGAAAAATCCATATAATAAAAGAATAAAACAAAATGTGAAAACTCGATCTCATGATCGGTGAGAGAGAAATTATAATTAATTTGAGCGAAGATAGCTTCACTTTGATTACGAATTAGATACGTAATGTTTACCAGTGTAAACACAATTCATTATTTAAATTTTTGTTTTTGTTGTATTTTATTGTTTAATGTTGTTTATATATTTTTATACATATTTTTATTTTAGTGTGTCCCACTCTTTAATTTTGTATATATTTAATTCCAATTAGCCCTAATTTTTTTATTATTTTATTATTATATTTTTGTCTTTTTTTTTAAGCGTGTAGAATTAACATGTTTTTTTTTTGGGCTATCGAAGTTCCATAAAATAAAGTAAATTAAATTAAGATGTGTGCAATAGAAATAAAAATAAGTAGGTCTAGTTTTAACTGTAACATGTAAAAATTAATTACATTTGAATCCCTTTTTAGTATTTAATTGTAATTCTGCAAATGGTTTAAGAAATAAATAAACTGAAACGTCAAATATCCTAAAAATGTTTTTAATTCATTATAAAATGACCGATAACCCCAAACAAATTTTAATATTATATGGACGAATTTATTTTTTTATATGTTTGACTTCTTGTATTTTGAACAATGGGTATTTTGTAAGTATTCAAATTATAACTTAGAATTTTTTGAGAGAATAAGGCTACGTTTTATTCTTAATGTGCCTAAAACGGTTTTTATGCCAAAATTAAAAATAATAAAAATACAGTTGTGGTTTGTGTTAAATATGACAAAATTATCTATATTTTGTAATATATGTGAATTATTAAGAAAAAAAAATAATATTATAAAAACTTTTTATTTTAAGTTTATTACCGAAATAATATTCTATGCCATAAATACTTAGTGATAAAATAAACCTCCTTCTGACGCCTATGACAAGGATTAAAATATTTTTTAACACTTCACACTTCCAAATATCTATTGTTATCCAACCCAAATAATCCATTATTATTAGACCGTTATTTTTGATTATAAAATTTCTAACCCATTCCTATGAAAAATATATGTGTCTAACAGATTTTGCCAAAGACCCCGAACTAAAGAACACAGGTAGTTTGCGAAGAAAAAAAGGTTAAAAAATGATTTATTACTCTCTCTAGTTCTTGAATAAACTATAGAATAAGAGGCAAAATCGGGCCTATATTCCTGATTTCAAAGCTCTTGGGGGGGCGATCGCCTTCACCGCCCCCCCCCCCCCTGGATCTGCGCCTGGTAAGGACTGATATTTATTTTTGTTTTCATTAAAAGGCTTAGTAACTAGTAAATGTAACCATGAATTAAAATTATCCCTTTGTTAAATAAAAGTGTTTTCCTTTAACTTTAATAAAATATCGTGTAATTTTTTTCATTAATTTTGCAATTTTGAAATTTTTTATGTCATAAAAAAAAGTAAAGATTTCTTTTCTCCAATTTTTTTTAAACTACATGTCTATGTTCTTTGCACAAAAAGACGTCTTTATTCTATTTACACTTTTTCCTATTTTGTTTAGTTTTTTTAAACATACGCGTTTCAAAAAAAGACATATTTTCTTACAAAAATGTGTCTAACTTCTGTCCAAGTGGACCAAATTGGACGATATTTCGCTCATTTTAAAGGTGAAGCAATACTCTTTCATACTGTCTTAGTTTTTGTATTTTGCAATATTTGCAATTGAAATTATAACAGTTTAAATATCATCAAAATTTTTTCAATGTTTTTACTTTTTTATGATATTGTTTAATACCTATCTTTATGAGTTTTGGAGATAAATGTAACGGTTTTTTAAAGATTTATACCTAAATTTTACGAAACCGTTGGAATTTTTACGCTGCGACCATTTCTTTTGAAGTTATAAAACTTTTTGTGTTTTCAGATTTTCATCTAGATATGGCAAAAACATGTACAGGGGAGTGTAAATATATATATATATATATATATATATATATATATATATATATATATATATATATATATATACATATGAAGTGACTGAGGTAATTAATTCGATAGTTTCAAAGCCCAGCATTCTATTGTATCAAAGGCTTTCTCCAAATCAATAAATAATAAATATAGGGTTAAATTATATTAATTTGATTTTTCCGCTAAAGTCCTGATAATAGATGGTGACTAACTGAGAACCTTTTTTCACAAGAACAACTATTCTTCTGAAAAATTCTGATAGTTTTTTAGCTGTTTGTATAAGCGAAATAGGAGAGCTATTAGTCAATAGTTTTTTAATTATATTCTTTCTCCTTTATTAAAATGCGAAAGCATCTGGATAATGTCCCAGTCCACTGGTGTTTGGTTTTCTTGCAAATAGTATTTTAAGCAATATGATAAGTGATTTTCCTTTTCACCATTTTTTAATAGCTCTTGAAAGAATATTCTTTAATATCTGATAGGTTTTCCGAATTGACGTTGATGTTCTGTGAAATAATATCGCCCCCCCCCCCCCCCAAGGAGAGAGGTTGGATCCGTTCTTCCCATTGATGTTCAGATCTTTTAATATGTCTTCTTACTGTAAGTTTTCAGAAATTACTTGTTAATAATCCATTTTGATTTCTTTTAATCTGATGTGTGGTGTCTATTTTCATCTTTTTTCTCTTTGTCATTTTGGTCCTCACCATTTTTGCATTTATTTCGATCTAAGTTCTGATTACCTGACCATCACTTTCATTGGAAAATTTATCAATTACTGACACATTTTTTATTATATATTTAGGTGAAGAAACACGGCAGTCCAGTTTGTTTTTTCTCTTTTATTTGGAGAAGTCCATGCAAATTTTCGTTCCGATGTCATGTTGACGGACGTGTTCAAGGCATATAACCAGTTTTGTTGTATGCAAACTTGGCATGTTAAAAACACGGAATTGATCAACGTTAATTAAGTGCCAATTACTACTTAGTATTCGTGACTTGTAAACTACATGCTAAGAATTTACAAGTTGAGAATTACAGAAATTATTTTTAATAACAGGAAAAACAAATTACCCCTGGTTTACGATACTATATTGCAAATTTAACCTTTTTAGCTTTTTCAAATGGTGGCAGATACCTACAATACAAAAATACAAAAAGTAACAACACAAATCCTATATATTATAACAACACACCCATGATACACCACACCTCAATACAATTGCATGCTCTAAGGTCACGCAAATTCGCCTTTAAATTAATATTAGAGAAAAAGTTCGGTCATATTAATAAAATAAAAATAACTTTTAGTGCCCGTTGAACGTAGTTTAACTTGGTTAAATAGTAATACTTAGTAGTTAGGCAAAAGAAACTAGGCGATCATAATGCGGCAGCGTTTACGGCCATAATGGGCCGTCGAAAATTCAACTATAATCAAAATTGATTTCGTAGTAGTCAGCAATGCAACAGCTGAATACTAGTGGAAGTAATGTTCAGGAAAAGAAAATAATGTTTTAGTGACTGATTCATGTGGCAAAGTTGCAGTCAACCGAATATATTGAAGAGAGAATTGATCTTTTTAATGTAAGCAATGAAACTATATACAGGGATATTCACCTTATACAGCACGGAATATTGTTAACTCTAGACAACATTTGCTGGGTTACAGTTTGAAAAGTGTTTCTTATACGTATTTTCATATCTTGTGGTGTTGTCGGGGGCGCATTGTACAGGGTGAGTCAACGATTGGATGAAGTAGGTTTGTGCCTTTTCGGTGAAATTAACAAAGAAACTATATTTATTGTTTGATACAGTTTATTTTTACGCAGATTTTAAAAATATTTACGACTCTACAGGATGAGCCAAAAAACTAGGACAGCATAAAGTTGTATTTTTTTAAATAGAACACCCTATATACAAATCGTATTTTCGATTTAGCTTATAATTTTAAATCTTTTTTATTAAGGGTTTACTATAACAAAACTTTATAGTTTCTGAGATAATTAAGTTTAAAGAAAAAAAGTCACATTTTCAAGCATCAATTCAATCCTAAATAACGTTTTCAATTTTGTGACAAATATATTCAAATTTGGAATTTAGCAAGGCCAAGGACAAGTTAACATAATTTTTACCTAATATTTGCAATAAAAGCTACAGGGTGTTGAACACATCGGCTCAAATTTGAACAAGTTTAAATGAATAAATATCTTTTTTTTTAAATGGTACACCCTGTATATTTTCATGTTATTTAATAGAGTAATAAAAACCCTAAAAGTTTTGTTCAATATATCCTATACCTATTTATAATAGTTTTTGAAATATTTCAGTTTTTCTTATTTTCCATACTTTTTTACAGAAATAGTCTTCATTATCATAGTAGCCATGTAAAATAATAAAAAGAAACTACATAAACAAACAGAATGTGGTTAAATATTATGAAATACATTATTCGTTATATTACAACGGCAATAGTTTAATTAAACATAATGTGAAAAAATTAACACAACAATAACGACAAGGCAAATACATATTTACTTTTATACTAAATTGAAACAAAAAAATTACCTATTAAATACTGAGAATAATTATTTCTTTTTAATAAGTGTTCGAATAAACGACCCTCTTGTGCAATGCACAAATTTAGTCTTTTTTGCAGATTTTCTCGGACCCTGAACAAAATTAGTGGCGTTATTGTTCTACAGGTATCCCTAATCCTGTTTCGCATATCTTCCACTGTTGTTGGTGGATTAACATACACCTTATTTTTAATATAACCCCATAAGAAGGAATCTGATGGGGTGATGTCGCAAGACCTTGGTGGCCACTCAATGAAACCCCCACGTCCAATCCATTTTTGCGGATATCGTTGGTCCAAAAACGCACGAACTTCACGATGGTAATGCGGAGGCGCACCATCGTGCTGGAACCACATACTGTCGAGCTCATCCCTATCGAGACCTTGAAGCAGTTGTGGTAGTTTTTCTTGTAGAAAGTTCAGGTAACTATGGCCATTTAGTGGTTCATTAAAAAAGTGGGGTCCAATAATTCGATTATGATGAATACCACACCAAACATTTATTGACCAGTGGTTTTGATGTTGCACCTCTCTAATCCAAAATGGGTTTTCTGTGGCATAATGATGCATGTTACGTCTATTTACGGCACCGTTACTTCTAAAAGTAGCTTCATCACTAAACATTACCTTGCATAATAAATTTGGATTTAATTGAATCTCCGCATTTATTGTACGGCAAAAGTTTACACGACTTTCAAAATCCTGTCCATGCAATTCTTGGTGTAATTCCATGTGATATGGATGATACCTATATTTCTTGGTAGTACGATTAGCGGTGGATTGTGATGTTTCACATAATGCTGCTAACTGACGGCTACCAATATAAGGATTTTCCTGAACATTTAACAATACTTGTAGTTCTGTTTCTTCATTAGTTACTGGTTTGTTGACCACTTTACGTTTTGGATAATCAACAGTACCAGAAGAATCAAATCTTTGCATTAAGTTTTGAAAAGTATGGGTATTAGGCTGGCGTCGATCAGGATACCTGTATCTGTATTCTTTGAGCAAGAAGGCAATTTTTTTGAGCCTCTCCTATTGTATAAATCATATCTATAAACTCATTCTTTGGAAAATTCATTTTACAATATAAGATGAATACAAAAAAAACCAAACTACACTACATAAAAACTAATAGAAGCGATTGCGGTTATAAATTTGACACACAGAAAAATGTTCTTTTACATTGTTTTTGCCATGGCTACTATGATAATGAAGACTATTTCTGTAAAAAAGTATGGAAAATAAGAAAAACTGAAATATCTCAAAAACTATTTTTAATAGGTATAGGATATATTGGACAAAACTTTTAGGGTTTTTATTACTCTATTAAATAACATGAAAATATACAGGGTGTACCATTTAAAAAATATATATATATTTATTCATTCAAACTTGTTCAAATTTGAGTCGATGTGTTCAACACCCTGTAGCTTTTATTGCAAATATTAGGTAAAAATTATGTTAACTTGTCCTTGGCCTTGCTAAATTCCAAATTTGAATATATTTGTCACAAAATTGAAAATGTTATTTAGGATTGAATTGATGCTTGAAAATGTGACTTTTTTTCTTTAAACTTAATTATCTCAGAAACTATAAAGTTTTGTTATAGTAAACCTTTAATAAAAAAGATTTAAAATTATAAGCTAAATCGAAAATACGATTCGTATATAGGGTGTTCTATTTAAAAAAATACAACTTTATGCTGTCCTAGTTTTTTGGCTCACCCTGAGTCCTAAATATTTTTAAAATCTGCGTAAAAATAAACTGTATCAAACAATAAATATAGTTTCTTTGTTAATTTCACCGAAAAGGCACAAACCTACTTCATCCAATCGTTGACTCACCCTGTACACAATTGCTTTTATGTATCCCCATACAATTTTGAAATTCGTCTCTACCTGTTTCGAAAGTTGACATTTAAAAATTGTCGATCCTCGCGATGATAATGAAGCAGAGCTCCATCCAGTTGAAGCCACATAGCTATTCTAATATTTAAAAGGACATCTTCTAATCACACTGGAAGTTGGTGTAAAAGAAAATCGTGAAACATCAAACTATTTAAAGGATCTTCAAAAAAGTAAAGTCCAATTAAGTATGGACCCACTATTTCTCCTCACACATTAACCGATCATCTATTCTGGTTTCTCATAACTCTGTATTCATGCGGGTTTGAATTAGAATAGTAATAGAAGTTATGTCTATTTACGAAACCATTGTTATGAAAAGTACACTTTATCTAACACCCACAAGCAGAATTCAGTTCGGTTGTCAAAATCGTTTCCGTGAAGTTCTTGACAATCAGACTGTCCTAACTAGTAGTTAGAAAATTCGATAAGGTAGCTAAAAAAGCTGGTTTCCATGTCATTTTTGACTCAGTATCTTAACCTGTAAGAATTTATCTGCGCTTTTGTAATTTTCGTTACGTATTAGTTGAAAAACTACAGTATTAACTTTTATCAAACAAATTATAAACATAAAAATCCTGACCTGCTAAAACTCTGCTTATAATAGGAGCAAAACTAGCTTTTTCAACTTTTGAACTTTGTTTTTTCCACCACAATATATTTTCAATAATTTTTCCACTCATTGCTAATGAATAAATGAAAAACTGCTGCTATATTACAAACTTTTTCCAATTTAAAATTTACGAAGGTAGCATGCATTATTGCATTTTATTTACAAATGAAACAACGAAATTATAACGCAAAAATGTATAACCTGCTAAATGACACCTCCACCTATAAAAAAGAAAACCACAATCCAACTAGTAGGGTACAATTTAAGGTCAATAGACTTGTAAATGATTGGTTTAAACGAAACCTAATAACAAAAGAATTAAAGACTAAGCTTAATTGTAATAATGATCATGCTCCCTACATATATGACCTTCCAAAGCTACATAAACCAGGCACCCCACTTCGTCCTATTGTTAGTAATATACAGTCACCCACATACAATTTATCAAAATACTTATCGGATATTATCAGTAAACTTCTAGGTAAAGATGATTATTATGTCAAAAACTCATGGGAATTTTGCGACTATATTAAAAATAAAACTATCCCTCAAGGTCACATATTAGTATCTTTTGATGTGGTATCCCTATACACTAATATCCCTATTAACTTAGCTATTCAAAGCATAGAAAATTATTGGGAAAAAATAAAAAACTTCAACACCATTAACAAAAAATGATTTTATTGAAGCTACCAAATTATGTTTAACGCAAACCTTTTTTCTCTTTCAAGATTCTTTCTTTTCACAAATCTACGGTGTTGCCATGGTTTCACCAATATCTGCAACAATAGCAAACCTCGTCATGGAACTTCTAGAAGAAAGTGTAATTAAACAACTAAATTACAAACCTTTTTTCTTTAAAAGATACGTTGACGACTGTATATTATGCATACCGGAAGACAAAGTTCAGTACACCCTCAATAAATTTAATAGTTATCATAATAAAATACAATTTACATTAGAAAAAGAAAATAATAAAGCCATTAATTTCCTCGACATTACTATTCAATATGATCACAATGGTAAAATAAAAACTAACTGGTACACAAAACCGGTATGGCCAGGGAGATACCTAAATTACAATTCTGTAGCACCTATAAAATACAAAAAGAGTGTGGTCACAGCACTAACCGATAGAGCTATCAAATTTTCCCATCCACAATTTAAACCGCAAAATTTAAAAAAAGTTAACGACACTTTAGCGAAAAACAATTACCCAAAGAAATTTGTTGAACCAATAATAAAAAGCCGAGTAGATAAACTCTACAACAACAATCAACCAACAAAAAGCAATGTTCCACCAACGCAAAAATACATATCATTGCCGTATATACCAGAAATTACTAATCCCATTAAAAAAGTACTAAAACCACATGATATCCAAATAGCTGAAAAACCTTCGAATAATTTCAAAAACCTTTACACAAAACTTAAACCTGATATCCCTAAAGACGAACAAACAAATGTCATTTACAAGATCAATTGCTTAGATTGCAACCAAACATATGTCGGTCAAACCAAGCAGTATTTAAAAAATAGAATACAAAATCACAAATACAGCATTAGACATCAAAATAACGATAATAAAACCGCCTTAGCCAAACATACAATAGATAACATACACAACATCGATTTTAACAACGTGGAGATATAAAGACAAAGAACTTAATTACAAAAAAAGAACTATTAAAGAAATGGTCCATATTAAAAGAACACCCTGTACAATGAATTTCAGAACGGACACGAATGACCTGAGTAATGTATATACCAATCTAATAGGGCAATAAAATTGCAGATGGTCCAGAAACTTTCAAACCCTTTGGTAGTACTGTATCAAAAGCAAAACAAACCAGATGTGAAAAAAAAATGCATTCAAAAAATAATAGTTTTCTATATTTATATTTATACTAAAAAAGAAGTTTTTAATTATATTGTATTAAAGTAATAAAATAGTTAAATGTAAGTTATTTAAGTGAACCACCTGTTAACATTAGGTAAGAAAGTAAAATTTTCAGTTTATATAACATAAATTTACATATTCCTTTTCATATTTACAGTAATTCTTTGAAGATGGTTTAATCAATAAAATAAACCGAAACGTCAGAAAAAAACATGTGTTAATTTTTTATAAAGTAATAATATGACCGAAACCCAAAAAAGTAAAAACCAAGAAATTATAAGTTAAATTAGTTTTATAATAAATAAAAATGACATATTATATAGAGTTCTTCTATAATAAGTATAACCAACTAAAATTTCTTATGTTAATTATTAACTCGATTATTCTAAAAGTTAATAACTCAATATTAAGTTAACAAAAAGTGTTTTAAAATTTCTCGTGGCTTTAAAATAAAAAATATAGGAACTATTAACAATTTGAAAAACATACTATTGCACATTTATACAACAAAACAGTTAATTCTATTAATACAAATTTAATATTCATTTCTCTACCTTGCGTACAAATTGTAAGAGCATAAAAAGAATAAATCATACACAATTTCAAAAATATTACTTCAATTTAATAAAGCTTATAGATATTTTGCGTGAAAATATTTTAGATGGCAGGGTTCAGTTCTATCTAAGATTTTCCATATAATATTGAAGTTTTCTGTATCAGAGATATCAATAATAATTTTATTGCAGTCAATGATAGCGGCATAACATCGTGAAAGAGGCAATAAAAACTAATGTTTATCTTCCTTAATAATTATTGTGCCATTTTGTAAAATAATTTTTATTTTTATGACATTAAAAACGCATCCTATCCTGGTTTTACCATTACATTTCACTTTTCTGTCAGCTAATTATATTGAGAGTTTAATTGAACCCATAACTAAAACAAACATTATTTATAACTCTTTAGTAATAACATTGCCTGATTAAAATATATGATTTTATGATACATACATTGTCATTCGCTTCATAATTTGTTTATTTTTGATATACATTTTGTTATGATGAATTTTATGTTCCCTTGTATAAGAAACAAAAACTATCAAGTTACAGTACATGAAATTCAAATTATATTTCGCTGTTTTGTATCAATTTACGCTCAAGACAAATAAAAAACTTCACAAAATTAAATTGTACTAGTACTCCATGGTAGAATTTGTTGGTATTTGTTGGTACCAACAAATAGAGCAAGCGGGGTTTTGTACTGGGTTTGGAACAAACGATCATCTACAGAGCATCAAAACGGTAATAGAAAAACTATCGAATACAATCAACCACTCGTTCTGGCTTTTGTGGATTTCCATAAGGCCTTTGATAAGGTAGAGCTTGATAAAATTATGGAAGCATTACGAGCATGCCGCATTGATTATCGATACACAAAGTTAATTTACAATATATACAGGAATGCAACTATGTCGGTGAAACTACACAGAAACACGGATCATATTCCAATTGGCAGAAGAGTCCGATAGGGTGATACCTTATCGCCTAAACTATTTACTGCAGTACTAGAATACGCCTGTAAAAAACTTAACTGGGAAAAAAAAGGCCTGAATGTAGACGGTCAAATATTAACAAATTTGGGGTTCGCGGACGACATAGTTTTATTTTCCGATAATCTCAAGGAGATAGGTACAATGTTACATGAACTTCAGCTAGTGTGTGCCAATGTGGATCTTAAAATAAATATATCAAAAACAAAATTTATGACCAATCTGGTACCTAGTGGAAATATCAATATTGGAGACAACGAAGTGGAGCTTGTGGAAAAATACATATACCTTAGACATGAAATAAAGATCACAAGAGATAATCAAACATGCGAGCTACGGAGAAGAGTAAATCTCGCATGGGCAGTCTATGGAAAACTTAAAGACATCTTTAAAAGCAATATACCAATTTCTTTAAAACGTAAAGCTGCAAAAGCTCAGAGAGAGATGGAAAGGTCAATGTTAGGTATATCGCTGCGTGACCGAGAGTTAGAAATAAAGACCTGAGACGAAAGACAGGAGTTACCGACGTAATTTTCCGAATGTGGGACTGGGCCTGACATGTCGCCCGAATCAGTGATGGAAGATGGACGAAGAGATTACTCGAGTGGAGGCCGAGATTAGACAAAAGAAGTAGAGGAAGATCTCCTGCTCGTTGGACTGACAATCTCAAGAGAATTGCAACAAATTGGATGCAAATCGCTCAAGACAGAGCACAATGGACAAGAATGAGGGAGGCCTATGTCCAGCAGTGAGCGCAAAAGGCTGGATGAAGTACTCCATGGAAAATAGACTCTCGTCAGTAATAAAAATGTAACATTGGTTTTTTTGCTGGAATGTGTTCATTTCTACATTCTGTAAAACATATCTCGATGGTAACTCTGAAAGACCTGAGAAAAAAAAATGGCCACGATTTCCAGTTTTTTTTTGAGTTTATCTCGAAAAGTGAAAGTTGTATCGAAAAATGTTTCAAACAAAAGTTGTACAGAAATAAGAAACCTATTTTCGCATGTTATTTTAATGTATTATTGAATATTTATATGACATATTATATATTATTATTATATTTTTATATAATTTGCTGATAGAAATTGTCGTAAACGTTTTGTTAATAAACTATTAGGTAATAATAATATAAAGAGAAAAACAGTATAATATGTAATATATAATTGAATATTTGTATGATTTTCTTTATAATTTTTTGTAAAAATTTTGTTAATAAACAAATTAATAATTAATATGACTAAAGAAATTGTTACTATCATATAAATTAATAAAACAACATCAATATTATAAATAATACTTGTTATGCATAAGTTTCCTTGAAGCGCCGATGAATAATGAGCCTGAACTATGGCAACTCGCCCCCAGCGGCCTGCAGCAGCTATTTTCGATTAGATTCGGCCCAATTTTCGAAGGTTCACAGATCGTATGGAGGTGTATTTCTTGATTCCAAAAAATTCACAGGTAAAGCACAAGCATTAGAAAGCATCTTCTGCAAATTTGAGCCCGTAATATTCGTGTGCCACGCCATTATGAATTTTTGAAAAAAAAACGTTTTTTTCATCCAAAATTAAAAAAAAAAAAATTGTGATTGGAAACGATACATCTAAATCCAATGCACGCATTAAAAAATTTTTTATCTCCATCCGGTGAAAAGTTATCGCAATTTTTTTGGTGCAAAAATTGGTTTTTGCGAAATTTCTCGGTCCACGATTGAAAAAAAATTTTTTTTTAATAAATCTTCAAAATATCAAACAATACAAACAATTTCCATTAAAATTGAGCACTGTATCTTAGTTAGGAAAGCGGAAAATTGAGGTTAAATTTTCAATTTTGACATCGAATTTCTCGGAAAATAAAAAACTCACATATTGCGGGTTCGACATACTTTTTTAGAATGATAATAACTATATTATGTTAAATTTTAAATCGGTAGTTTATTAATAAATGTCTTTAAAAAAAAACCAAAACCATAAATTTTGTGTAAAAAAATTATATCTCGAAAACTAGTGGCGCCACCTATAACTTATATCACATGAATCGATAGGTTTTTTAATTCTCTACAACTTTTGCTTGAATCATTTTTCGATAAAACCCAAAAAACCGGATGTCGTGGCCATTTTTGGTTTGCCATTTTTTTGCTCAGATCTTTCCGAATTGTCATCGAGGTATGTTTTTTAGGATGTCGAAATGAACATATTCCAACAAAAAAAAAACAGTGTTACATTTTTGTTAACAAAACAGCTCTTTTTTGATCTAATTTTCATAGAGTATAGTAAACAGAATAAATAAATGAAAGAACCTCGTGCAGTTGCAGGCAGCCACCTGAATAATTACTAGTTTTTGATTATTTAAAGTCTTAAAAACGTCATCTCTACCGCTAAACATTTTAGCATTATTATGTTTTAAATAAAGAACATTCCAGAAATATAAATAATGGAAGGACCCTATTTTATTTATATATTCGTTTTGAACATTGACGACCTATTGTCTATCTGTATTTGTGCTTGTGAAATCCAATTTTGTTTCAGACACTTTTGTGTCAATTTGGATCCGGTACGTATAACCGAATTTCGTTATTTAGAATGTTATTTACATAATTTCGTAACCCATTTGAATAAAAAAACATACATATACTTTTTTGGGGCGTTTGATGAATAATATAAGCAGGGAAAGTAGTAATTTTGCATGTCCTTTTATTGCATGTTTTTCGTAGACATCGTTGTAGTCTTTAGGATCGACTTATTTGTAGAAAATTTATTTAAATTTACTTTTTAAACTCTCTAGGTATAAACATTGTACAGGGTGAGTCAACGATTGGATGAAGTAGGTTTGTGCCTTTTCGGTGAAATTAACAAAGAAACTATATTTATTGTTTGATACAGTTTATTTTTACGCAGATTTTAAAAATATTTAGGACTCTACAGGGTGAGCCAAAAAACTAGGACAGCATAAAGTTGTATTTTTTTAAATAGAACACCCTATATACGAATCGTATTTTCGATTTAGCTTATAATTTTAAATCTTTTTTATTAAAAGTTTACTATAATAAAACTTTATAGTTTCTGAGATAATTAAGTTTAAAGAAAAAAAGTCATATTTTCAAGCATCAATTCAATCCTAAATAACGTTTTCAATTTTGTGACAAATATATTCAAATTTCGAATTTAGCAAGGCCAAGGACAAGTTAACATAATTTTTACCTAATATTTACAATAAAAGCTACAGGGTGTTGAACACATCGGCTCAAATTTGAACAAGTTCAAATGAATAAATATCTTTTTTTTTTTAAATGGTACACCCTGTATATTTTCATGTTATTTAATAGAGTAATAAAAACCCTAAAAGTTTTGTTCAATATATCCTATACCTATTTATAATAGTTTTTGAGATATTTCAGTTTTTCTTATTTTCCATACTTTTTTACAGAAATAGTCTTCATTATCATAGTAGACATGTAAAATAATAAAAATAAACTACAGAAACAAACAGAATGTGGTTAAATATGATGAAATACATTATTCGTTATATTACAATGGCAATAGTTTAATTAAACATAATGTGAAAAAATTAACACAACAATAACGACAAGGCAAATACATATTTACTTTTATACTAAATTGAAACAAAAAAATTACCTCTTAAATACTGAGATTAATTATTCGTTTTTAATAAGTGTTCGAATAAACGACCCTCTTGTGCAATGCACAAATTTAGCCTTTTTTACAGATTTTCTCGGACCCTGGACAAAATTAGTGGCGTTATTGTTCTACAGGTATCCCTAATCCTGTTTCGCATATCTTCCACTGTTGTTGGTGGATTAACATACACCTTATTTTTAATATAACTCCATAGGAAGAAATCTAATGGGGTGATGTCGCAAGACCTTGGTGGCCACTCAATGAAACCCCCACGTCCAATCCATTTTTGCGGATATCGTTGGTCCAAAAACGCACGAACTTCACGATGGTAATGCGGAGGCGCACCATCGTGCTGGAACCACGTACAGTCGAGCTCATCCCTATCGAGACCTTGAAGCAGTTGGGGTAGTTCTTCTTGTAGAAAGTTCAGGTAACTATGGCTTGGTGGTTCATTAAAAAAGTGGGGTCCAATAATTCGATTATGATGAATACCACACCAAACATTTAATCCAAAATGGGTTTTCTGTGGCATAATAATGCATGTTGTGTCTATTTACGGCACCGTTACTTCTAAAAGTAGCTTCATCACTAAACATTACCTTGCATAATAAATTTAGATTTAATTGTATCTCCGCATTTATTGTACGACAAAAGTTTACACGACTTTCAAAATCCCGTCCATGCAATTCTTGGTGTAATTCCATGTGATATGGATGATACCTATATTTCTTGGTAGTATGATTAGCGGTGGATTGTGATGTTTCACATAATGCTGCTAACTGACGGCTACCAATATAAGGATTTTCCTGAACATTTAACAATACTTGTAGTTCTTTTTCTTCATTAGTTACTTGTTTGTTGACCACTTTACGTTTTGGATAATCAACAGTACCAGAAGAATCAAATCTTTGTATTAAGTTTTGAAAAGTATGGGTATTAGGCTGGCGTTGATCAGGATATTTCATTTTGTAAATTCTTTGAGCAAGAAGGCAATTTTTTTGAGCCTCTCCTATTGTATAAATCATATCTATTAACTCATTCTTTGGAAAATTCATTTTACAATATAAGATGAATACAAAAAAAAACAAACTACACTACATAAAAACCAAAAGAAGCGATTGCGGTTATAAATTTGACACACAGAAAAATGTTCTTGTACATTGTTTTTGCCATGCTACTATGAGAATGAAGACTATTTCTGTAAAAAAGTATGGAAAATAAGAAAAACTGAAATATCTCAAAAACTATTATAAATAGGTATAGGATATATTGGACAAAACTTTTAGGGTTTTTATTACTCTATTAAATAACATGAAAATATGCAGGGTGTACCATTTAAAAAAAATATATATATTTATTCATTTAAACTTGTTCAAATTTGAGCCGATGTGTTCAACACCCTGTAGCTTTTATCGCAAATATTAGGTAAAAATTATGTTAACTTGTCCTTGGCCTTGCTAAATTCCAAATTTGAATATATTTGTCACAAAATTGAAAACGTTATTTAGGATTGAATTGATGCTTGAAAATGTGACTTTTTTTCTTTAAACTTAATTATCTCAGAAACTATAAAGTTTTGTTATAGTAAACTCTTAATAAAAAAGATTTAAAATTATAAGCTAAATCGAAAATACGATTCGTATATAGGGTGTTCGATTTAAAAAAATACAACTTTATGCTGTC
Organism: Diaprepes abbreviatus; assembly: GCA_034092305.1. Classification (NCBI taxonomy): domain Eukaryota; kingdom Metazoa; phylum Arthropoda; class Insecta; order Coleoptera; family Curculionidae; genus Diaprepes; species Diaprepes abbreviatus. Next base: position 4,138,033 of record JASJET010000181.1, on the reverse strand, counting down.
CTAGTTTTTTGGCTCACCCTGTAGAGTCCTAAATATTTTTAAAATCTGCGTAAAAATAAACTGTATCAAACAATAAATATAGTTTCTTTGTTAATTTCACCGAAAAGGCACAAACCTACTTCATCCAATCGTTGACTCACCCTGTAGATTATTTATTAAAATTTACTTTTTAAACTTTCTAGGTGTAAACATTGTATGTGTTTTTAATCCCCCTTTTTTGTCATATTGACATCATTATTTCTCCAAAATAAACATTAAAAAAGATCGTCTGATTACAAAAAGGGCAAGGGTGAAAAATAAGGTCGAAAATATCCATAAAAACAAAAGTAGCTAAAACCTATTAAATATCGTTTCGGATTTGTGGTATCAACTGTTTTATTTTCTGCAAATATTGAAGTTGCTATCCCATTTCAGAGAAATTAGGTTTTAGACGGGGTATTGTCACATAAGCTTGTTTGCCGTTCAAACCTTACAAATTGTGTCTTGACACACCAGCGATTCCCGTTCAATAAAAATTTTATTACTGGATTTTATTTAATATCATTATCAAGGAGTTCCTTTTAGTTTTTTAATTTTGCGTGAATATTGCGCGTCAAATTTTTGTCATTTCGTATTTTTTATTTTTAACAGCTGGAAAAGGTTAGGATACAAAAAAACTGTGGCATACGTCAACGAAAGAATTATATCAAAAAAGATTGATGGAAAAAATTAAAAGAAAACCAATAAATGAAGAGGAAGATATAAATCATAGCTGGGAAAAAATTAAGGGAAACATAGAAGATGCTTCAAATGAGTCATTGGGCACACATACAATCACAATAAACAACAAAAATCCTAATAAAACTCCATGGTTCCGTAAAGAAGTTAAAGATAAGTGTAACGAAAAAAGAAAAGCATATTTAGCATATAGAACGTCAAAAACGCCGGAAGCATACAATAGGTACAAACTAATTCGTAACGAAACTAAGCTACTAGTCAGGCAACTAAAAAGTGAACATTGGGAGCAGTTCTCTAAAAGAATGGAAGGAGACTTCTATAGTGTACAAAAACAAATGTGGCGACTGATAAGACAACAGCGCAAAGAAATATCTGAACTCTCCGAAACAAACAAAATATCAGAGGAGAAATGGATAGACTACCTAACAAAATTATTTGAGGGAGATGCTAACATTGGAAAAAACAACATACCAGCAATAAGGAATAATGTGGAAGTCACCATTCAAGAAGTAGAGAAAGCTCTAAAATCCTTAAAAAATAGAAAGTCTCCCGGACAAGACGGAATTCATAACGAATTGTTGAAATACGGAGGACAGCGACTAACACAGAAACTCACAAGTTTCATTCGAAAAATTCTGACACAATGCAAAGTACCAGATAGGTGGAGAACCAGCACAATGATGCTTATGTTTAAGAAAGGTGACAAACAAGAACCAGGGAACTACAGGGGTATTAATCTACTGGACACAACTCTGAAACTCGTTACGAAAGTAATCAAAAATAAAATTAATTCGGTTACAACACTGGAAGATGAACAGCGAATAATAAAGGAGGTGCAACTTGGTAGAGGATATAAAATGGGTGATACAGAAATAAAAATTCTCTGTTACGCTGATGACGCTGTGATATGTGCCGAAAATGAAGACGACCTCCAGAGATTGTTAAATACCTTTAATCTTACGGGAAGAAAATATAATATGATTATCTCAGCCGAAAAAACTAAATGTATGACAACCTCAAAAGAACCCCTCCGATGCAAACTAGAACTAGATGGTCAAATAATACAACAGGAAATGAGTTTCAAATATCTAGGAATCGACATAACTAGTTATGGCAACATCGAAGATGAAGTAAGAGGGCAGGTGGCCAAAGCAAACAAAGTGGCGGGTTGCCTCAACGACGTGATCTGGCGAAACAAACACTTACAACAAGAAACAAAGGTTCGGATCTACAAAACCACAATTAGACCTATTATGACATACACCTCAGAAACACGGCCAGAGACGACAAAAACGAAACAACTATTGGAGACTACAGAAATGAGAATACTTCGACGAATAACAGGAAAAACGCTACTAAACAGAGAAAGAAGCGATAACATCAGGCAATCATGCAACACAGACTGCATTAATGAGTGGGTCCTACAACTTAAAACACAATGGAACAAACACATAAGCCGAATGACAGAGGATAGACTGGTAAGGATCGCACGAGATAAATCGCCTAGTGGTACACGCAGTAGAGGTCGACCACGGAAAAGGTGGAGTGATAATTTAAGTCCAGAATGAGGAAAATCGAAGAAGGAACAGGTCAGGGACCTATTATAGAAGATAGAAGAAGAAGAAGGAGCAACGTGGCATATCCATAACGCTCTCGATGACAGTCAACCATCAGTGTGTCTGTTTGATGATCTCTCCAAAGCTTTCCATACTGTCTGTCACAAAATACTTCTAGAAAATCACAAGAGTTGCGGTTTAAGAGGTAAAATATACAACATATTAAAAAGTTATTTGTTAAAAAGAAAATAAAGAGTGAAACAACAACGAAATCTTTTCAAATCCGACCTGGTGTTAGAATGAATATGTCCTGGCGTTTTCTTTTTATTCTGTTTCTAACAATTATTATCGACAATAAACAATTAGAGGAATATTCATTAAATATCATTTTGATGATAGTCCCTTCAAGCTGGAAAGTTTTGCAGCTTTTACTAGGATATGCACACGATGTATCTGTGACCTGCTGTATGCAGGCAATTGTGAAATTTTAGCTCTCACTGCACAGCGACTACTGTGAATTTTGAATCCAGGAGCATCTAAAGTATGGGTTAAAGAGGTTTAAAAACCACGACCTCCCTCTTTCACGTGGATTAGAAAACTGGGTTCCCTACCGTCATCCTTTGAAGAGGTACCTTAGAAGAATGCATAAAATATGTTGTTCCCATTGCATATAACTATTTTTCTAAATGAAGAAAGCAGGGTGGCCAACAAAAGAGGTACGAAGGTGTTCTCTATGAAAATCTAAAACTGTGGTGCATTGCAGATGAGCAATGGGAATAGCTTACCAAAGCCAAAAGTGACCATCGAGAACATGTTCATACAAAAAGACCTAAATTCAAACCGCAGTCAAATCTTTATGTCCTGATTGTTGTGGGCACTTTTCAGAATTGATACTTACAGCCATAGTCGTATATACAATGTGTGAAGAGGATAAGTTTCCTCTCTCTCTTCTTTACTTACAAAGATTGGTACTTCTTCTTCTTCTTCGGATGCATATCCATTAATGGATGTTTGCGATCACATGCTCCATTGCTTCTCTATCTCGGGCGGTGTGGATCAGTGTTTGTACATCACGTAACCCTGTCCATTCTATTATGTTCCGAAGCCAAGACATTTTCTTCCTCCCCATTCCCTTTCTGCCCTCAATCATCAACTGTAAGAACCCATATTTTTCGTTTCGCATGATATGTCCCAGATAGGCTGTTTTTCTTTTCTTGATTACTTCGAATAGTTCACGATCTCTTCATACACGCCCCGGAACTTCCTCATTTGTCTTCCTCTCCGTCCATGAGATTTTAAGAATTCTGCGATACAGCCACATCTCGAAGCCTTCCAGTTTATTGATATTACTCGTTTTTAGGGTCCAACCCTCCACGCCATAAAGAAGCACTGACCATACGTAGCATTTCATAAAACTCACCCTCAAGTCAATATCGAATTCTGAGCAGATAAGCACATTTTTAAGCTTCAGGAAAGCTTGTCGGGCTTGCTCAACACGGCTTTTTATTTCTCTGTCCGATGTCCAATCCTCACAAAGCCATGTTCCCAAGTAATTGAACTTGTCCACTCTTTCAAGGGGCCCTGCATCAAATGTTATTCCGAAGTTTGTAAATGCATCCAAGTTTCTGGAGATGATCAAAAACTTTGTTTTCCTAGTATTGATGTTCAGACCCATATTTACTATGTGTTGTAGATCATCTATATTTTCGGCTATCAGGACCGTGTCATCGGCATAACGAATGTTGTTGATCCATACACCATTCACTTTAATGCCCTTTTTTACATCTTCTAAGGCATCTCGGAGAATTGTCTCTGAATATAGATTAAATAGGAGCAGGGATAGTACGCTTGTCTCACTCACTTCTCAATTTGTACAGTATTGGACATACCATTTTCAATTTTTACCTGTGCATTCTGGTTCCAATACAAATTTTGAATGCATCGGATGTTCTTTTGATCGATGTCGAGCCTCTCGAGGAGTTGTATTAACTTTTGATGTTGAACACGGTCGAAAGCCTTCTCATAATCTATGAAACATAGGCACACTTTGGCCATAGCAATTTTGTACCAGTACCTGTGTTGCGACTATCGCCTCCCTTGTACTTAATCCCTATCTAAATCCAAATTGGGAGTCGCTCACGTCTCTTTCACATTTCTTGTATATTCTTTGATGTATTATTTTTAAGAAAAGCTTTAATGTATGACACATTAGACTGATAAATCTGTGATCTTCGCATCTTTTTGCATTGGGTTTCTTTGGTAACGGGATAAAAGTATAACATAGCCATTGTTTGGGGTAGAGACCCGTATTGTAGATCATGTTAAAATCTGTATGCAATGCCGTAACACCTCTTTGTTCTAGGAGTTTGAGTATTTCTGACGGGATTTTATCTGGTCCAGCTGCTTTGTTGTATTTTAAGTTATGGATAGCTTTTTCAATCTCTTCTTTTGTAATTGATGGGCCAGTCAAACTATCACTTAAATCAGTCTCTCTTGGTGGTCTGTTGTCTTGAAAAAGTTCTCCGATGTATTCCTCCCAGATGTCACTTTTTTCTTTGCTTTCGAGGACTATCCTGTTGTTCTGGTCTACTATTAAACTTGGTTTCCATCCTCTATATAATCCAGCAGTTTCTTTCAGCTTTTTATGCAAATTTAAATGATCGTGTTAATTTTGCAGTTGTTCTATTTCAGTGCATTCATGTCTAAACCAGTCATTCTTCGCTATTCTTATTTTTGTTTTTATTAATTTATGGATATTTCTATAGATGTTTTGGTCTGCGTCGTTCTTGTGTCTCCGTCGTTCGTCCATTAATAGCAGAATTTCACCGGTCATCCATTTCTGCTTTTTGTTTCTTGATTTGTATCCCAGACTTGTCTATAGAGTATTCATTACGGTATCTGTTATCTTTGCCCAAGACTGGATTAGTTCTACTCCAATGTTTGATGTTATCGTTTGAAGTCCTGTGTTTATTTCATTACTGATTTCCGTCCTTCAACTTATCCAGTTCCAGCCCTAATTGTGTTGTTGGCTTTTTTATGCTTGATAGTGCGATCTTTACAATAGTCATCAGCAGAACATGGTCAGAGGGTACGTCTGCTCCAGGGTATGTGCAAGTTCTTTTTACAGTTGAACCAAATCTTTTGTTTATAATAATAAAATCTATTTGATTTCGCACAATACTCTGTGTTGAGTCTGCTGGGGATTGGTACACGGAACTTAATATTAACGATGCATGTTGATTTGGCATTATATGAGGTCACGCTAATTTTTATAGGCAAAAATTACAAGATATTCCAGTTTGTTTTTGTGGCATTAAAGTAACTAATAAAAATTCTACATTTGTTAGCAGAGAAGATCGTGGAAAAATATTTTTTCGATAAGAAATAAAAGATCTTTAAAAGATTACAGAAATTGCAAAAGGAAGTGTTTGTTATTCATAGCGGAATTTGCTCTTGACCTTTACTCTGTTGTATTGCCCGAGTGAATTTAGGAAGTTCCGCAATTAAATTTTCACCTAATTAACTGAAGTACAGAATCGACTTTAGAGATTTTTGATTTCAAAATAACGCAAGTTTGAAAATGTATTTATTAACGATATGTGTCTGAATTGAAGCGAAAGAAGGATAAATAACACTAGTGGCTAAGAAACCCTTAAAAATCATCTCTAGTATAATCTTTTAAGTTAATTAAAACAAATTAACTCTATTTCTTCAAAATTATTTATTAAAATAAGCTGTTAAATTGGTTTTTATACACAAAAAAAAACAGAAAACCATAACTTAATTTAACCGATTAGAAAAACTTTTTTATTCGATTTATTACTTCGAGTGTTCGCAAATTCGAATTGTCATCTCAGACTTTCGAATTAAAATTTAATTTCATGCCAAGAAAAAACTTATAAATATATAATTACATACGAAAAGAAAATACTTCTCGAGAATCTCGTTGTCTTTGGTATATTTATTTGTTTTCGTGTCTTTTAAAGAAGATCTTAAATTTATGATACTTTTTTGGGGAGTAGAAAGATTGCATTAAGAAAAGAGAGACTTGATGTTTATGTATTTACATTGAATATAAAAACATTCTTAAATAGCCTAATCATAAAATACGAAAATAAATCAAACCTAAATTATATGCATTTTCTTATAGCGTCTTTACACAATATTTTAAGCATTTTTATACAGATGTGTTGCAACTTGTTTAATGATACAGATTTTACAACTAAAATTCGAAGGTATAGACTGACTCTTCAGAATGTTTTGAAGATAGAGAAGCGACATCACTCTAGTTTCGTAGTGGTATTATTGGATTTATCATGACTTTATCCAGATACATTTCTGTGAAAATATATCGAAACTGAAACAGCAATCCGATATAGTGACATAATAGATAAGGAAATAAAGTTATAAAGTAATATCTTGCTTACCAACCTGAGTTAATGGTATCAGATGTGAGATGTGGTAAGTGCTAAGATAGGAAAGAAAGTTATTATTAAAGAACAACAACACTAGAATAATGAGAAGCATATATGGAGAATCTGTATTGAAATCATGATCAGTCTCAATTTAAAGAAGTACACGAAGTACTGAAAAAATTGAAAAAAGAATCAGAAAAACACCTGGTCCGAAATTTGGAGACTCAGAGAAAAAATATTAACAAGTTTAATTCAAAAGATTATTATAACTCCAAGAAACCCTGAAAAAAATAAAGAAAATCGTAATAACATCTATTTTTTAAAAAGAAAAAATTATCGGAAAAATTACAGATCGGTAACAGTACTATACAGCACCGGCAAGTTGTTAAGAAAAATCTTAACATGGACAGGATTTTAAACATATTAGATCAAACCTTGATACAATATTAATCTGATCTCAATTGATCAAATAATCAATAGTAGAGTACAACAAACCTGTGTTTGTTGATTTTAGGGACCTCAAAATGGCCTTTGATAGAGTAGGACGATTAACGGAAGTTTAAAAAATCTTTTGAGAACATGACGCTTGCTCAAATTATATTAGATGCCTGAAAATACAGCACGAACTAATTGAAGAAATTCTAGTATCAACAGGTATCGAGCAAGGGACTAATATGTTGTCCAAACGTGTTTAACTTAAGAATGCACCAAATAATACAAAACGCCAAGGAAGGAAATTTAGAATATAGAATAAGACAAAGAACAGTAAAAATATTGAATTATGTTAAAGTTCACACTCAGGCAAACAAAGTTTCTAGAATTATTGGTGAGTTAAGAGCCATAATTTGAAGAAATGGGTACATGACGACATTGCATCTACCAAACTGCTCTTCATCAACATTAACATAAGCAACAGAGACTCAAGTGTAAAACCCAAGAACAAAATGCAGATATACGAGAAGAATTGAAGGTGTAACATTGGTTCAAATTTGTAAGACACGGCAGAGACTCCAGACATAGAACAAACGACAATCGAGGGACACAAAACGAACAACTCGACACAAAAGGCATTAGGATGCCTAAAAGATAGATCTTCACTGCCCATGAGGATGTCTGAGAAAACAAACAAAACAAAGTCTGAATATGTGAAAAAAAAAGATTCTCAATATTGACACCTCATAAGCTAGGCCTCAGATGCAACAACGACTATGTAATTATACAAAGGACTGTAAAAGAAACGTATATCGATTAAAAGAGGAATGAAATACTTTGACTATGGAGGTCATATTCAAGGCATTAAACTGGAAAGAAGGATAAATCTCTATTAACGGCGCATTTTAAAATAATTTTAGGTTCCCCGATGATACACTCTTGGTTGCTCCCATCTGTTATACTTTACAATGTATGATAACCGATCTTCACTGAAAATCGATGGAATATATGTATCAGAATCAATCTTACGATTGGAATACACATATTTGGGTCAGCCTATCACAACAGACAAAGAAAACCAAACCTCTGAAATAACAAGAAGAACACGAATGGGTTGGGCATCTTTTGGTAGACTGCCTTATGTATTGATAATCAAGTACATTTAAGAATTAAAGTGTTTAGTGACTACACTGATTGAGATTGTTATCCCTAACGACAACAACCTAAGACCAAAATACAATGAGAATATCGCCAAATACAGAGATCTGGAGGTGGAAATTTTGAAGACAATGGGTAATGAACAGCGGTTCAGAAAGCAGTCTTCCTTGCAACCGCGCTGACCATCTGAAAGTTAGTAGGAAATACAACAGACAACGTCACCTAGAGCTTCATACTTTTGGTGTCTTTGTATACCTTATATGAGTCAATAATTCCTGGAGGGAGTGCGAAGCCGTTTGGCTTGTAAACCCGAATGAATACATTTATTGTGACGAAAAAATCCAGAGATAGACCACAAATGTGCTCAATATGACATAATAAAACGTGTAGATTTTATATGGTAATGAATCGCTTGAAATAGACTAAGTGGGAAATAAATAGGGAAAGCTAAAGAAACACTCTCATTTGATTTTTTTACTACTGCTGTCTTGGAACTGTACAATTTTTGATTCCAGATTGTTTAGTTTGTGTAAATAAAAAACAGTTACTTCGTTCTCTCCCAAATTTATTTGACATCATTTTTCGCTAATATTGACTAAATCAAAATCGTTTTTTTCTCAGTTGACACGCTGACAAAATCGTTAATAAAATGCTCCGAGGTTCGTGAAAGAAATTTGAAACATGTTTCCTTCGGTTTTTAACTCTAACAAAATTTCGGTGTCAAGCGGTATGATTGATTACCATTTAGGATTTTAGTGTTCTAGAACGGTTTGTTTTAAAGTTTTGCAACGAGATTGTATAATTGGGTCGCGTTGAAGTAATTATACAGGGTTGTGAATTCGAAATGTTAGGATTCTTTAAATGAGGCATAATTTAAGCATTCATTGTGCTTTATTCCTTTTAACTTGTCCGCGACAGTTTTTCTCTTTGCTGAATTGAAAACATTTCTTGATGGCATGTATTTCGTTTCGTGACTTACCCAAGCTTCATAGTGTCTGGTTCAAAGTTTATACACTCCTATTCTTATTCTCTCCGTTCGGTGAGAATATACATAGAAAGATATTCGAATAGACGCGTACCAAACCACCAAAAATTTGACGCTTTTGAAAGGCGTTTTCGGAAACCAAAAATTTTGCTCCTGCAATGATTAGTTATGGATGGAATCTTACTACTAGAACACAAAAGCTTGAGGAAACAATAATAGAACGAGTTGAAGAAAATCAGTTACAATAAATAGGTCTGATGATAGTCTTCCGAAAGCAGTCCATCCTGGTCGCCTTATTCTTCCAATTCCTTTTGTTTTAGTTGTTTTGTCTAGTGTTTTAATTTGCCCTAGGTATACACATTCAGTTACATTTTCTAGTTGTTCGTCTAACAAAATTTTCAGATCTTCATTGCACATAACTTTAGTTTTATTGATATTCATTTTCAGTCCAATTTGCTTTGCTTGTTCTTTTAACACAGTTTGGGTGAAATTATATCTACTCGCCGTATCCGCCTTTCAATTTGTACTTTATTAGGTTTATATGTAGTCTAATTGATGATGTTTCCTTTTTATATATGCTACTAAGTAAATTGGTAGAGCGTTGATCTATCCTTGCTTTCTTTAACTCGTGTTCCAGTGTCTAGTATTCGATTATGTCTAAGACCAAAGCCTGTAAAGGAAGATAATATTCGTTTGCTTTTTCTGTTACAATATTGATTGCAAGTGAATAATCATGTGTACTAAAATCTTTTCTAAATCCTATTTGCTCAACCGGTTGATAGTCATCAAATTTACCAGTTATTCTGTTGGAAACAGATTGAAAAATTGAGAAAGCAAACTTATGAGACGGTAGTTTTGTAGGTTAGAATTGTTTTTTTTTTTCATCACTACATTATTCCAATTTTCAGATATTTTCTGCTCTTAAAGATATATGCTATATATTATTTTTAATTTCTAGAACACCTTCTCTCCTCCCCCTTTTACGATTTTGGCAAGCACGTTATTGTCTTGATATAGATCATGTTGTATTTCTTCGGGATTGATGTCCGAAATTTCTTCTGAATCTACATTTAACACTTTGTTTGATTACCTATTAATGTGTGGTTTCATTGTCTTTGAATTGTAAAATTCTTCTCTTATAACTATTATGTTATAACACTTGTACATGTCTTGACATAGATCATGTTGTATTTCTTCGGTATTGATGTCCGAAATTTCTTCTGAATCTACATTTAACAGTTTGTTTCATTACCTATTTACGTGTGATTTCTTTGTCTTTGAATTGTAAAATTCTTCTCTTATAACTATTATGTTATAACACTTTTTGCTTAATTATTTGAATGATAATAAGTTAAACAAATTGGATTAGATAATTATGTTAATTTTCCAATCTTTAAAATATCCACATTGTCTGATTTAGTTACCTCTCATTGTCGTGGTATTTATAATGGTATACTTACTGCAAAATGATTACTCCTACCGAAAGATTAAATTGAAGGCGCTATCTGTAGCCTAAAACTGATAAAATGGTAACTCCGAGAAAGCTTAGTCTCTACAGATAGACTCTTCAAATAAAACTTAAGATAACTGTGTACTGAGTTATTAAATTTATTTTAATAATTATAATTGATAACTCTAGCTAAAAATAATAAAACAAAAATGACATTGTTTGCTCACGAAAATCGCATCTTCCTTAGCAATATTAGTAACATGTTCTTGTTTATAAATTTAAACAATACTGCTACTTATCTGTTTGTAACTACTAGTTCTCGGGCTGCCGTCACCAATAGATGGTCTCGAGTAAATGAAAACAGCCCAACTCTTGGCCGATATACTATTTTTTAGGGTCCAAAAGAGAAACAGACGCAACGCATTCGCCGATTTTAATGTTTTAAACGCAAATAACTGCGATAAAGGTAGTATAAAGACTTGAAATGCTTTAAATTGTTTAAATGCTGGCTAAAAACTTGAAATTACTTAAATTCCTTAAATGCTGGATAAAAACTTGGAAGTACTTAAATTGTGGTCCCTGAAACAAAAGAAAAACATCGGGTCGGTAATCTTTTTTTTGAGAATATGGCGTGTACAAAATGGGAATAATTTAATTTATTCAACTCGGCGATCAAAACGAAAAATGTGGAATGTAATTACCTGATTTTGGTGTAGATTAATCAAATCAATTAAAATAGCACACTGATGATCGCTGATTTTGTTTAATTACAAATATTAAAGATTCGATAGGTTTTAATATCCTACCAATATGTCTCGGAATTTATATTTTATATAGACAATTTTTCCTGTGAATGTTGTCCTAGGTTTGAAGCACCTCCACTAACGAGACCATAAGTTCATCGAAACGCATATGAAGAGAGAACCACAGTTGTATTTGCAGGAAATGAACTGTTTGTATATATTCTTTCCTTTACCTACTTGACAGAAGAATGCATATATATATATATATATATATATATATATATATATATATATATATATATATATATATATATATGTATATATTAGCAACAACTTAAACACGGCAGAAAAAATAAACTTATTTATTTCGTACAGAAATTTTAATTTTTAAAAAGCATAGTATTGAAGAGACATAATCTGGAACAATAAACATATGACGGTTGAGAGCAAAGCAAGAATTTACAAGGTCTGTGTAAGACCGATACTGACCTACGGCGCAGAAACAAGAAATGAAACAAAGACAAAACAAATTATGAGAACCACAGAAATGAAAACGCTGAGAATGGTCACGGGAACAAGTTTAAGAGATACAATAAGAAACGCAAAAATATGCGAGGACAGCGGGGGGGATGTTGTGAAGTGGGTTCGAAACCGTCATAGGCAGTGGAGAGATCACGTGGAACGAATGGACGATGACAGACTAGCAAAACCGTGATGAGAGAGAAACCAAACACCAAACGGCCGCCTGGACGGCCCTCCAAAAGATGGAGAGACAGCTGGATTTCGACGTCAAACGAGGATCGATGAGGCATTGTGTAGATAACAGAACTTGGTTCTACCTAGAAGAAGAAGATAGTATTGAAAAATATATAAAACAACTATAAAACCTAAACAACTATTGAAATAAAGGACATAGAGCGAAGTGAAAATATAAGAAACTCGGGTAAAGTAAAAGATATTAACAACTGGGTGTTGAATTGGAAAAAGGAGTGGAATGCGCACTTCAATAGAATAAAAGACAGAAAAATAGTCAGAAATGCACGTGACAAATCATCATCGACAAATAGAAGTATAGGACGCCCTCGAAAAAGATGGAACAACAATCTGAACCCCGATTAGTGGGCCTAGAAATTAAGAAAGAAGAAGAAGAAGAAGGAAACTTTTAATTTTTTGACTAAGGTAAATTGGGCTAAATTCTCATATTTTAGCTTGAGAAATGTACACTAGCGTTTGGTACAGACCTTTTAGAGACCCTTTATATATAGAGCATTTATTTTTGTACCCGTTTATCGTCTTTTCTAGAGATAAATATATTAGAGTTCATTCTGTAGTCACCATATTATTATGGCGCTGAGGTTTTGCAAGAAAATTGTATCTCATCTTCCTATTAACTCTGTTAAGAGGATTATTTTTACAGAAGACATTGTTATTACAAACACTTCGAATGAAGGCCTAAAAATTTGAAATGCCAATGAATTTTAAATGTTTATATAACCTGTTTGCAGATAGAGCATGTCTTTGCATGATATCAAACAGTATTTTCTTTTGCCTAATCGCTCCACGCTTCGCACCCGCTTTTAAAAAATACTTATTTCCATTAGCACAAAAATGTTCTTTGTTATTTTCAGAGACTCGAATCATGAATATTCCCATTCCTTAATTTTCCATGATTTCTATCCTATTTACCATTCATTTCCATAATAATTCCCTTTTTCCATTCGGCGCTTCGTTAAATTAATTCTATTTCTTGTAAATTTTTACGATTGTTTATCAAATAAAATTAAAAGAATATTGAATCAAAATATAAGCAATACTATTAGATAGTATAGATATAAATGTATATTTTACATATGTTTTTGGTGGCTTAAATTAACAATTCTTATTTACATAAGTCAATGGATTGTTTTCTCATTCATTCTTTCGTCTGTAAACTTTGTTAAAAGCAATACAATTTTTCTTAAGTAAACACTTTTAGTTCTTTTTGTGTGTTAAGAAATAACGGACAATATAAATATATACCCTTAAAAAACCCTCTAAAAAAACTGTTAAATATACATGTAACTGTTGAAATTGATTGTTTAAAAGCAGTTAAATTTTATATTTTTTCATAAACGTAAGGATTTTGTATTAAATAGTTTAAATGTTGTTTACAAGAATGTTAGAAAATTGTTTAAATAATATATTAAAACATAAAAAGGGAGTAAAGTTTACAAAAATCAAGCTGAAATTTAAAAACGACTAAATGAAAATAAATCAATTTATAAACGATACAATCAACTTTTTTGTATTTATTGTAAGATTTTGGTTTGTATATAGGTATTCATTTTGGAAAAATAGTAAATAATATTTATATATCTTTTTTTTTTCTTGAATAACGCACAAACATAAATCATACAAAGAAAAAACAAAGACGCGGTCAATTTTAAATAAAAATGGTTTGATGTATAGAATGAAGATAATATTTTTTTACTAATAATATATTGTTTGTTTCTTAAAATTCTAATTTAATAATCAACTATCGTTGAATTGTTAACACTTGATTTTTCGAGCATCCATCAAAATTTCGTCTGCAAAACGAATCTTGATCCTATTTGAAACAATCAAGTGCCAAAATATTAAAATATCGGGTGGCGTTTCAGCTAAAACCCCACCACAATTAAAACTATGTATGCAGCTGCCGGGGGTGCTTCTCTTGCAAGTCGTCAAGCTCGCCAAAAACAGCGCCAGCAAAAAAAGAATGCGCAAAAAGTATCGGGCCTAACTCCCAAACCCCCCCAAGCAAATCAGTTTCATAACTATACAGATCCCGCCGTTCCTCGCTTGTCCAGGGTAGAAAGAGGTACTCTCAAACCTCCAAGTCAGGGAGAGAGGAGACATAGTACCTCTAACTATCACAAGGAACTACATGCCAAAACTAGAATCCGTGAGAGTCCTTCTATATGTATACCTGTTCAACCTAGCCACGCATCTACTCATCATTTACCTCAACTACCCTTATCTCCAACTACCTTAGTCCAACAGAATCATGTCCAAAATCAATCTACCTACTCCCTTCAAAGTCAACTTCCCCAAATCTTTGTGCCTGAGGATGGTAAGCTGGAAAGGAGATGTAGCTTTGTTCGACAAGTAGAAGAAGTTGGGAAGAAAGAAGAGGACGTCTTAGATCGCTGCAATCACATTTGCAATTTTGAAATTAAGGACAAACAGTGGGAGGCGAATACACAGTACTACACTGACTTCGATAGAGAAGTCTTTGGAAGCTTGGAATACCCTTTTTCAGAGGTGAGATGAATATTTAAAATATATTATATCACTTAAATTTACAATCTTGCTTCGAAACTACATGTTTTTTTAATTTTAACTCAATATTTATATATTGATTGATACCATAATAAAAGTTCCTATTTTGAAAACACCGATATCCTCCTTCATTCATAACTCTTAATTATCTGTTGTAGTTTTTATACCACATTATTTATTTTATATTGCAATAATGCCTTCGATGTTTGAGACATATAATTACAAGCTAATTTTCGTACACTAAATGGGTGTTTCGTCATCGACACCGACGCCTTCCCTAGACACCCCTCTACATACTTACTATAAGTCGGAACTTATAAAGGATGTTTTTTATAGAGGTATAGAACTTTAAGTTGGCAACACTTTTTTAACTGGTTGCCATTTTGTCAGCTGTCAGGTGATTTATGTTTAGTTTGGTTTGGCATTTCAACATGAGTAGACTGACGCCTGAACAACGCTTCCAAATTGTGCAAATTTATTTTGAAAATCATGATTCTGTTCGAAATACGTATCGCGCACTACGTCCATTTTACGGTCAACATAATCGTCCATCAGAGCAATTAATTCGATTAACTATGAAACGTTTTCGCACCACGTTTACTCTAAATGATAATACGCATCCACAGAGACGTCGTACAGTGCGTACAGAAGAAGTTATTGCTTCTGTAGAGCGTAGCGTAGTGGAAGACCCGAATCAGTCTATCCGCCATCGTGCACAGGAATTGGATATGTGTCCATTCACTTTATGGAAGATTTTGCGGAAAGATCTTGGTTTGTGTGCTTACAAAATCCAACTCGTGCAAGAATTGAAGCCACACGATCACCTAGCAAGGCGTAGATTCGGTGAATGGACCCAAAACAAGATTTCCGTTAATCCCGATTTTCATAAGCGAATTTTGTTTAGCGATAAAGCTCACTTTTGTTTGAATGGATACGTCAATAAACAAAACTGCCGTATTTGGAGTGATGATAATCCTCAAGTGTACGTTGAGACACCGTTACATCCAGAAAAACTGACTGTTTGGTGTGCTTAATGGGCTGGTGGAATCATTGGTCCGTACTTCTTTAAAAACGATGCTGGTCAGAACGTTACAGTCAATGGTGACCGCTATAGAGCCATGATTACTGACTTTTTCGTTCATCAATTGAACCACCATGATGTGCAGGAGCTGTGGTTTCAACAAGACGGCGCAACGTGTCACACAGCTCGTGCCACAATTGATTTATTGAAGGAAACGTTTGGTAACAGCATAGTTTCACGTTTCGGACCCTTGAATTGGCCTCCAAGATCGTGCGACTTAACGCCGCAAGACTATTTTCTGTGAGGATATGTGAAGTCGCTAGTGTACGCCGATAAGCCCGAAACGATTGATCACTTGGAGGACAACATTCGCCGCGTTATTGCCGATATACGGCCACACATGTTGGAAAAAGACATCGAAAATTGGACCTTCAGATTAGACTACGTCCGAGCCAGCCGTGGCGGTCATATGCCACAAGTCATATTTAAATTATAATGCCAGAAGGTTATCTTTCGAATAAAGTAAATTTCATGTCAATTTAAAAAATTCATCTTTGTTTTATTCCATTTAAAAGTTCTATACCTCTATAAAAAACACCTTTTATTTGAAGTTAATTCGGATCGGAATATGCCGCTAAGATGTTCCTTCTACGACATGCTCCCCCAAGTCTCCTAGTTTTACGTCTATTTGAGATTCTGTAATCTCGAATATATGGATAGTTGGGCGTCTGAGAAATTTGTAGAACGAACAACCCTTGGTGGTCTTTTCTGTGGGGTCCGGGCTTAATGAAAGCCCACGACTTGCTGTCCTTACGTCGTGTCGTCCCTGTTCGGGCGCTATGTTGCAAAAAAAGTCGGAACTTTTGAACCTAATTCGGCTCGGAACATGCCGGTAAGATGTTAATTCTAATACATTTAAATGAGAATATAATAACAGAACGAAATATTTTATTTAAATAAGTTCTTGTTTATTTGCAGTCCAAGTTATTGTCAAAAAATGTGAGTCTGATAATTTATGACTGAAAGCACAGCATGGAATATTTTTCAAAGTTTGTTTTCATGATGGATTAATAATAATACTCCATAGAAATTAGAGCAAAAGAGAGCTGTTTTATTAACAAAAATGTAACATCGGTTTTTTTTTGCTGGAATGTGTTCATTTCGGCATCCTATAAAACATATCTCGATGGAAACTCTGAAAGACTTGGGCAAAAAAAAATGGCGGACCAAAAATGGACACGATTTTTGGTTTTTTGAGTTTATCTCGAAAAGTAAAAGTTGTATCGAAAAATGTTTCAAACAGAAGTTGTAGAGAATTAAAACACCTATCGATTTATATAATATAAGTTATAGGTGGCGCCACTAGTTATCGAGATATTTTTTTTTTCGACAAAATTTACGGTTTATGTTTTTTTTTTTAAAAAAAGATATTTATTAACAACTTACCGATTTAAAATTTAACACAAATATAGGTATTGTCATTCTTAAAAAGTATGTCAAACTCGGAATCTGTGAGTTTTTTATTTTCCGAGAAATTCGATGTCAAAATTGAAAATTCAACCTCAATTTTCCACTTTCCTAATTAAGATACAATGCTCAATTTTAATGGAAATTATTTGTATTGTTTTATGTTTTAAAGATCTATTAAAAAAAAAAGAATTTTTTTAATCGTGGGCCGAGAGATTTCGCAAAAACCAATTTTTGCACCAAAAAAATTGCGATAATTTTTCACCGGATGGAGACAAATTTTTTTTAATGCATGCATTGGATTTAGATGTATCATTTCCAATCTCAAAAAAAAAATTAATTTTGGATGAAAAAAACGTTTTTATTTTCAAAAGTTCATAATGGCCTGGCAAATGAATATTAAGGGCTTAAATTTGCAGAAGATGCTTTTTAATACTTGTACTTTACCTGTGAATTTTTTGGATCCAAGAAATACACTTCCATACGATCTGTGAAACTACGAAAATTAGGCCGAATCTAATCGAAAATAGCTGCTTCAGGCCGCTGTCGGCGGGTTGCCATAATTCAGGCGCATTATTCATTGGCACTTCAAGGAAACTTATGCATCACAAGTAATATTGATAATATTGATGTTGTTTTATTAATTTATATAATAGTAATAATTATTAACAAAATTTTTACAAAAAATTATAGAGAAAATTATACAAATATTTAATTATATATTGTCGCGTTGTAGTTTTTCAATTTGCGCCTAGTCGCATTCTAGTTTTCAGATTGCGACTCATCGGAATCTTATTGGTAAGGGGGGTAAAAATAATAAAAAACTTAATTGAATTTTGTAACAAATTGGAGTGTATTCAAAAGAAAACAAGAATAAATTTAATTACAGAATAAAGACATTAGCCGAAACATTAAAACAGTTTACATTATATTAAATTTAAGAATTGAAGATCATTACTTACATAATTATTAGGAACAGCCTCTTGATTTGGGGGAACACTCTTTAAGCTTATGATGTCATTGTTAGGAGCGACTCAACTAGACCTCTTTGATTATTTTCCAATCAATTACCATGTATAATAGTGTATAGTCAGCAAAAACAAACCATACGGTTAACTATTATACAGGGTGTTGGACAACTAAAGTTTTATCAATCCTTGCTCGTGACAATATTACACATTATACTATTTCTTTCCTTTATATTATTATAACCTAATAGTTTATTAACAAAATTTTTACGAAAATTTCTATAAGCAAATCGTATAAAAATATAATAATAATATATAAATATTTAATAATACATTAAAATTACGTGCGAAGATCATACAAATACAATATATCAATTATAAATTAACCTTTCTTTTTTTTTCTATTAATTCTATGCAATCGGCGTCCATTTCATCATCGCAATTATAACTCTCACTTCCATCGCACATACCATTTTCATCATTATTCTCAATTTAATTGTACTTTCATTGCACTACATCATTCTCATCATTATTAACATTTTTATAGTCAAAATCATTCTCACAAATCGCAGGAAAAAAACAGAATATGTAATATATAACTGAATATTTGTATGATTTTCTCTATAATTTTTTGTAAAAATTGTTAATAAACAAATTAATTATTAATATTACTAAACAAATTGTTATTATAAATATTACTTGTGATGTATAAGTTTCCTTGAAGCGCCAATGAATAATGCGCCTGAATTATGGCAACCCGCCGACCGCGGCCTGCAGCAGTTATTTTCAATTAGATTCGGCCCAATTTTCGAAGGTTCACAGATCATATGGAAGTGTATCTCTTGGATCCAAAAAATTCACAGGTAAAGTACAAGTATTAAAAAGGATCTTCCGTAAATTTGAGCCCTTAATATTCATTTGCCACGTCATTACGAATTTTTGAAAAAAAAAACGTCTTTTCATCGAAAATTAACTTTTTTTTTAATCGGAAATGATCCAACTAAATCCAATGCAATCCAAAAAAAATTTATCTCCATCCGATGAAAAGTTATCGCAATTTTTTTGGTGCAAAAATTGGTTTTTGCAAAATGTCTCGACCCACGATTGAAAAAAAAATTTTTTTAATAGATTTTCAAAATATAAAACAATACAAACAATTTTCACTGAAATTGAGCATTGTATCTTAATCAGGAAAGTGGAAAATTGAGGTTGAATTTTCAACTTTGACAGCGAATTTCTCGGAAAATAAAAAACTCACAGATTCCGGATTGGACATACTTTTTTACAATAATAATAATTCTATTTAACACCTCTATTTATGTTAAATTTTAAATCGGTAATTTGTTAATTTGTGTCTTTTTTGTAAAAAAAAAACAAAAACTGTAAATTTTGTCGAAAAAAAAATATATCTCGATAACTAGTGGCGCCACCTATAACTTATGTTATATTAATCGATAGGTTTTTTAATTCTCTACAACTTCTGTTTGAAACATTTTTCGATACAACCATTACTTTTCAAGATAAACTCAAAAAACCGAAAATCGTGACCATTTTTGATCCGCCATCTTTTTTGCACACGTCTTTCAGAGTTACCATCGAGATATGTTTTATAGGATGCCGGAATGAACACATTCCAGCAAAAAAACCAACGTTACATTTTTGTTAACAATAGAGCTCTTTTTTGATCTAATTTACATGGAGTAAGTACTACGTTGAAAAAGAACACGTTATGTCTCCGGATGATTTATCTCGCAAGACTTCAATACTCCAACTGGTTTCTATAGCAACATAACCTGAATATAAATTTTTCTAACCTTATTTTTTACTGATGAAGCCGGTTTTACAAGAAATGGCATAATAACCTCACACAATTTATATTTTTGGACTGATGAAAAATATAGAATGATGGTTTATAAAGAATTTATTAGGCTTAAAAAACATCTCATTCCTTATTTTAATCCAACTAATTCTGGTCAGTATCAAAGCAAAACTAATATTAACGAAATATTTTGTTGTTAAATGCAAAGTAGACTTTAATTCCGTGGGGAGATTGTCACACGGAAATAATTCGATTTGTCTGCCACAGAGCCAATTTATTCGATAACAAACAATCTAAATTTACTGTGGCTATTTTATTTTGCGGTCGTTTTTGGTCAGTTCATTGTTAAATTTATTTTTAAAGCATAGCAATACACAATATGTACTGCTTGAAATATAAACAGCATTAAAATTAATTAAATTTGTTAGTTTTTAATCAAACTTAATAAATATTTAGATTCACCAGATTTTATAATAAATAAAATGCTGTGGTTTAATTTTTTGATAAATGTTTTGTTTAAATTAAACGAAAAAAACTTTCCGATAACCGAATTTGTATCTCTTCGATTGTATTAGCACCTATATTAGAAGAACTGTGAGAGAAATGCATCTAACAAGTATTTTTGGATATTAAGATATCTTAATTACTTTTATTATTATTAAAATTTACTTCGGTAATAAATCAATAATACTGCCAAATTCGATTCTAATATTTTCCGCAATTTATTTGTGTGTGATGCACCTTTTATCACAAAAGTCCACACTGCATTAACAATAACCTTCTAACCCTTTATAAACCAATATAAATCCTATTTACTTTCGAAAAATGTCAACTGTTTCGCACCCACAATTCATCAAAATTAACGTCTACCCAAAGTGACATTTTCGTTGACCTTTCGACAATAAACAACGTTAAATGCGGTTTTTCTAAACATGACCTGAATACGACCAAGCATTGTTCGGTTTGTTAAAAACAATTTGCAGTTTTAATAGAAAAATCTAGAAGTTAAAATGAAATTTTCAAACATACTCAGTATATAGGTTGTGGTTATTAATTCTGACTTTATTTCTACTCAATAAAGTTCAGAATCATGTAAAGATCATTATTTTTTCATTTGCGTTCCCCACAAATTTTTGTTAAAAAAGCTCAGAAACAATAAACAATTTATTTGTTTGAAGGTCATAGACAACGATGTTTCTTGCGAAGTAGTAGATATCAGTTGGACTTCCATTGTCTTTATTTTTGTTGAATATCACGACGTTTCGGCTGGTAGTTATCTCTAGCCGTTTTCAAGTGAAACTAAATAAATCCCTTAGCTACATGACTATTTATACTAGTCGTAATATGCGTTCAATGACGTCAACTACTTTGTTCTTGATCTTATTACATTATTAACATTTGTCTCTCCATGGAGCGTTGAATGACTCGGAGCCTACTTGCGTTTTGTTTGGTTAGTGTTATCGTTTCCGTGCTGTAAGTAGCAACAGGCAAGACATACGTGTTATACACTTTCCGTTTAAGGTTGATTGGTGTGTTTCTATCTCTTAATACGTACTGCAACTATCCAAAGGCAGTCCATGTCAGCCCTATCCTTGTTATTTCCGCCGTTTAATTTTCTTTGCCCAGTTTCATGACGTGGCCTAAATAGATGTACTCTTGAACATTCTCTATGATTTCATTTTGAATCTCTATTTGTACATTTGCGTCAGGGCTCATTAACTTAGTTTTCCCAAAGTTCATCTTAAGTCTCACTTTTCTCGACTCTTCATTGAAATCTTGAAGCATTTGTTTCAGCTCTTCTGGGTTGCTAGACATGACAACAACATCGTCGGCGAAACGAAGATGACGAAGATAAGAACCGTCGACTCTCAAACCTTTCTCATCCCAATTTAGTTTTTTAAAGACATCTTCCAAAGCTAGCGTAAATAGTTTCGGAGAGATGATGTCTCCCTGACGCACACCTCTCATAACGTTTATTTTTTTTGGTTTTTGTGTCTTCGTCGATTTTAACCTGTATAGTTACGTTTTTATATATGTTCTGTATGATAGTGGTATACCTGAAGTCAATTCTAGCATTATTAAGTGATTTCAAGATCGCCCATGTTTCTATATAGTCAAAGGCCTTGTGAAAATCTACAAATGCCAGGTGTACAGGAATGTTACATTCCTCGGTTTTTTCTACGACTGTGCGTAGGGCTTGGATATGATCTATCGTACTAAATCCACATCGCTGGTAATAGTCAAGCTTTTCAGTCAGGCGATTTGTCAATATGCGGGTGAATAATTTATATAGGTGGTTTAATAAACTGATAGGAGGGTAGTTTTTTATATTTGTTGTGTCCCTTTTTTTGAAGAGAAGTACGACTTGTGTGTTTTACCATTGTTCTGGTACTCTACCTTCGTATAAGCATTTATTCATCAGTGTTTGTATCGCTTTTTCAAGACTGTCTCCACCCATCTTTAACATCTCAGTTGTAATTTGATCCTTGCCCGGGCATTTTCCATCCTTCATCTGTTTTAGTGCTCTTTTTATTTCATCCAACGATATCTCCGGCAAATCTTCTGATCCTACATTTTGTATTTTTTTACTGTTTTTGTTGGATCTGGATCCATATTGATCGAGGAGTATAAGTCCGCAAGAATGCTTCCACAGTCTTTATGATGTCATCTACATGTGTTACTGTCACCGCCTCTCTGTTCTTTAATTTTGTTATTTTGGTTCGTCCTCTTGAGAGACCTGACCTCAAAACTTTCATATTTGCGTTTCTTTCTATTGTTTCGTGTATTAATTTTGTTTTGAACGTTCTAATGTCTTTCCTTACTTCTTTCTTGATATTTTTATTTAGTTGTTTAAAATCTTCTGTGTCTCTCTCCGTCATCCTTCGTCTTTCCATCATCTGTAATGTATTTGCACTAAGTTTCTTGTCTGTATTTTTCCTTAATCTTCCACATACTTTTTTCATTGATGTTTTTATAGTAGTTTGGATTTTATCTATCATTTCATTGATGTTACGTTGTTCCAGAGTATTAGTCGATTTCAAACTTTTCGCTACTTCGTATTGGTATTCGCTTTGTCGTATGTATAATTCTTTAGCTGCGGGAGTTAAGTGTGAACGGATCAGCTTATCTCTTTCCTGTTTGAGGTTTATGAGGAGTCTTGCCCTAACCAGTCTATGATCACTGCCGGTATTAAATGTGTTTGAGACGTCTACAAATATTTCTTTCTTGATTGTCCGAGCTTTTCCACGTCCATTTTCGCTTAGGAGGTTTCTTGAAAAAAGTATTGAAGCAGTAGAGATTTTCACTTTTCAGGTAGTGGAGTAGCATTGCACCTCTTGCGTTTCTCTCGCCGAGGCCATAATTTCCTATATCAACATTAATGTTACTTGCTAAATAAATTTATGCTCTGCAGATACATCGAAACATACTTAAGCAAAAACAATAGGTAATATGTATCACAGGCAAAATTATCTGCTAAATTTTGCAAAAAATTGTAAGAGAATAAATAAACATACCTTTGTCTTTCACTGTTGACAGGCAAAGACCTAGAATCTATGATTCTTGTTCCCCACCACATAGAAAAAATTTCCAAACAGAAACGTTTGACAGTTTTTTTTTGGCAGAACAAACTAACCGAATCAAACAGGTGATTACACTAACAAAAATAATACGAAACTTTTTTAAATAAATAATTTATATTTTTATAAATTTGTCATACAATATCTTCAGTGAAACAAGTAGTAGTGTGTGTATTTGACCTTAACGTTGACATATTTTCTGTCCTTATCTAGTTCAGAACTAATACACGTTGATACCACTTATCTTTACGTCAAGTGTTTTTTACTTTTCTTAAGTCTATGAGCAACATGAACAAAGGGAAAACTTTTCCTTCTTTCTCTTATGCAATGTAAAATTTATAGTCAGTGATTTAATTACGTCAATTATTTAAATTTCCACCTCGTGGACACGTATTCTAAGTACGCTTCCCCAGCCAATTATGCCGTCATTCAACAAGTATTTGTAGGTATATTAACATGAAATTTCTTATTATTATAAAGAGAAACTATAGCACTATTCAAGTAATTTTAATTAAACTTTAAATAATATATGATCCTTCTATAAAGATATTGAAAAATTGCCATTTTAAGCGAGATACACTATCTATTTATCAACTAAGAAAATTCAGCCAGCCCACTTCTTATACTCCATGGAAATTAGATCAAAAAAGAGCTGTTTTGTTAACAAAACTGTAACATTGGTTTTTTTGCTGGAATGTGTTCATTTCGGCATCCTATAAAAGATATCTCGATAGTAACTCTGAAAGACCGGTACGAAAAAAATGGCGGACCAAAAATGGTCACGATTTTCGGTTTTTTGAGTTTATCTCGAAAAGTAAAAATTATATCGAAAACAAAAGTTGTAGAGAATTAAAAAACCTATCGATTCGTATAATATAAGTTATAGGTGGCGCCACTAGTGATCGAGATATATATATTTTTTTTTCGATAAAATTTCGGGTGTTTTTACAGACATTTATTAACAAACTACCGATTTAAAATTTAACATGAATATAGATATTATCATTCTAAAAAAGTATGTCAACGGCCTGCAGTAGCTACTTTCGATTAAATTCGACCCAATTTTCGAAATTTCACAGATTGTATGGAAGTGTATTTCTTGGATCCAAAAAATTCACAGATAAAGTACAAGTATTAAAAAGCATCTTTTGAAAATTTGAGCCCTTAATATTCATTTGCCACGCCATTATCAATTTTTGAAAAAAAAAAAACGTTTTTTTTCATCCAAAATTAATATTTTTTTTTGAGATTGGAAATGATACATCTAAATCCAATGCACGCATTAAAAAAATTTGATCCCCATCCGGTGAAAAGTTATCGCAATTTTTTGGTGCAAAAATTGATTTTTCCAAAATTTCTCAGCCCACGATGGAAAAAAATATTTTTTAAAATAGATAAAACAATACAAATAATTTCCATTAAAATTGAGCATTGTATGTTAATTAGGAAAGCGGAAAATTGAAGTTGAATTTTCAACTTTGACATCGAATTTATCGCAAATAAAAAACTCACAGCTTCCGGGTTTGACATGCTTTTTTAGAATGATAATACCTATATTTATGTTAAATTTTAAATCGGTAGTTTGTTAATAAATGTCTTTTTTTTTAAACAAAAACCGTAAATTATTGTCGAAAAAGAAATATATCTCAATAACTAGCGGCGCCACCTATAACTTATGTTATATGAATCGATAGGTTTTTTAATTCTCTTCAACTTTTGTTTGAAACATTTTTCGATACAACTTTTACTTTTCGAGATAAACTCAAAAAACCGAAAATCGGGACCATTTTTGGTCCGCCATTTTTTTATAGGATGCCGAAATGAACACATTCCAGTAAAAAAAACCAACGTTACATTTTTGTTACTGACGAAAGCCTATTTTCCATGGAGTATTATTATTTGATCTGAATAATTTAATAGCAAACCAAACTATTTATTCGTCCTTGGATGTTCACTGTAATTAAATTGAATAAATCGACCAGCTTAATCCACGTACGATTAGGAGAGAACTTTAATATGATTTTAATTAAATAATTTGTGGCTAAGTAATAAATTTTCCATTTTTATTTGATGTAATTAGAACTTGAAAATGAAATCGAATCCTTTAAAAGACGATCGCCAAAATAAGGGAAGAGTTTTTATGAATAAATGTTTCATTATCAAACACATAATATTTCTCCAAATATTATTTCTCTGAACTCTGTAGTTAAATATATATTTGCTGCCCCTTGTTCATTTTATTTTGAGGACAGAAGCTTATACAATAAAGACGTAAAATCGGGAATAAATTTATTCGGGAAATGTTTAAAAGGAAGTACTATGTTTTATACCACTAAATTTATTAAGAAAACAGTGACTGCAGTTTCAACTCACAGAGTCATTTTCAAACTGAATTACAAAGGTAGACTAAGTATTCAATACAGAAACATGAGAAAATTTAACAATAAATAAAAAAACTAGTTTTAATTCAATATATCCCAAAATAAAAAATTATAAAGATAGTTCATCTTATATATCTTTGTCATACTGTGGTACCCTATCAGAAAACATAGCTAATACTCTTTCCAAACATAACATAAAAGTAGCCTTTAAATCTCAACACAATCTGTCCACTATCCTTTACAATGCTAAAGATAAAATTAATAAATTTGATAAATCAGGAGTTTATAAGTTAACATGTTCAGAGTGTGATAGCTTGTATATTGGACAAAGTGGTAGAAGCTTTAAAACTCGCTTTTCAGAACACCACCGATCATATAGACTACAATAAACAGACTCGAGCTTTGCCAACCATTGCTTAGAACACAGCCACAGTTTTCCTGATTTAAGCAACACTGCCATATTACATTATTCAACAAAGGGCCAAATGTTAAATATTCTTGAATCTTTAGAAATATATAAACATAGTAAAAATAAAAATGTAAATTTGCTTAATGACCAGACAGAAATTGGGTTTTCCCCGTTATTTGTTGTCGCCAAATAATAATTAGTTCCCAAAATTTAGTACTTCCCTTTTGTAATAATGTAATATCTCAGGTAGTTTTTATTTATTGTTAAATTTTCTCATGTTTCTGTATTGAATACTTAGTCTACCTTTGTAATTCAGTTTGAAAATGACTCTGTGAGTTGAAACTGCAGTCACTGTTTTCTTAATAAATTTAGTGGTATAAAACATAGTAGTTCATTTTAAACATTTCCAGAAGATGATTAACTACCACATAGTAACGGCTACCAGCATCAATAAATTTATTGTTTAAAAAATACTGGGTTTCTTGAAAGATCGCCCGACTTTGTTTTTCTCGTATGAATTTTATCCAGTATATTAATTTTCCTGTGTGACTCGGAAGAATCTATGCCATAATCAACTTTGGTTTGTCAAATACTGACCTCCAATTTTGTGTACCCTTTTTTCTATTATATATCCTATACGTAAACATAACTATTTTCGAATTATCGACAGTTAAAATTCAAAATGAAGTAGTAACAACAATTAATTTATTATTTTATTGACGGTAATCTAAGCGATTTTTAAATTATTTCATAGGACTACTTTTGTAGTAATTAACCATATTCTTTGAATAATACGATTCTTTAAGTCTTATATGTCAGTTGGCTTGATTTGGAAAACTATAACTTTAAAGTAACCCCATAAAAAGAAGTCAAGAGAGTTTAAGTCTGGAGATCTCGGCGGTCTCTCAATACTTATTTTTAAAGCGACTTTATTGCTACCTGTATTTTCACAAGGCATTTAATTATATATATATATATATATATATATATATATATATATATATATATATATATATATACGAGTTATTCGCCCTATACGGTACGGAATATTGCGGCCAAAATACGTGACTTTCAAAAAGTTTTACTTTTGGAATATATGGGGGTCTAATATAGTTACTTTTTAAAATTATTTTCATATTATACAGGAGGTCCCAAAAGCTCTACTAAAAGTATCAAAGTTGTGTTTTTTTTAAATGGAACCCTCTGTATATTATTGATATAAATCTAACCTAATTTTCATGTACATACTTAAGAAGTATTTTAGTTATATACTTAAAATTGACAGTGAAGTGTAACAATAAGTCATATTTTATATCCTAATTATAACAAACTTGCTATATTATACAGGGTGTCCAAAAATTAAAACTAATTAAATGAGAACTTTAAGTTGCTATAACTTGATTAATTTAAATAGAACGTTATACTTTTTAACTTTCGAGAAAATGTACTTTTTGAATACCTATCGCATGGTGTTAAGGGTGTTCTATAGCTAAGTCTTCGCGTTTTCACAGAATACGTTAAATAATCGTTTTCTGCACCATTTTGTGTTTTTTGAATAATGTTCTAACGTATCTAGTTGCCTATGGTATTTGGAAATGACAGGTAATTTACAACTATAAAAATAATAATCAGGAATATCTTTACAAATGTTCAGAAACTTGAAACGAGATTTATAGTCGTCCAACAGGCTATAACAGCAATAATGGTAATAATATATTGACGATAGCATAAAACAAAAGCAAAATATTTATAGTAGATGGTCGAAATGTCGACCATCCATTTCCAAACACTTACATATTCTTTTTTCGTAACCACTGATAACTCTGGACAACATTTGCGGGGTTACAGTTTGAAAAGCGTCTCTTATGCGTATTTTCATATCTTGTGGTGTTGTCAGGGGCGCATTGTAGACTTCTTTTTATATATCCCCATAAAAAGAAATCTGGTAGAGTTAAGTCCCGAGATCTCGGGGGCCAATTTTGAAATCCGTCTCTCCCAATCCACCTGTTTCGAAAGTTGACATTTAAAAATTGCCGAATCTTGCAATGATAATGAGGCGGAGCTCCATCCAGTTGAAGCCACATTGTAATTCTAATATTTAAAAGGACATCTTCTAATAACACTGAAAGTTAATGTAAAAGAAAATCGTGAAACATCAAACCACTTAAAAGTGTTTCAAGTAGGATCCAATTAAGTATGGAGTCAGTATTCCTCCCCACACATTTACCCACCACCTATTCTGGTTTCTCATAACTCTAAAATTGACGTAAATGATCACAAAAAAGCTCAAATTGTAGATTTTAAAATTCTCTACAACTTTTATTTAAAACTTTTTTCTCCAACATGTATACCTTGGCTTCCACAATACAAAAAACTATATTTTGATAAATTTGGACCTTCGTAACTCCGAAATCCCAATAGATCTCGAGTTGCAAACATGCCGAGGACCTTTATTTACCCCCCCCCCCCTTCAACAGAAAGCAGGTCCCATCCATTTCCCAATTCTATCCCTGACATAGCATTTCATTGGCTCCATTTCTTGGGCTATTGATTTAACTTTGGAATACACTATAACTAAATCATGATATATTCTTCCTGGTTTTACAAACCTATGGAAAAAGTTAATCTAATTTACCTAAAATGTCTAAACAAAGAATAGTAATCGATATCTACCAGAGAGGTCTCGATACCGCGGCATTTTATTAGTAACTATTATCCTCTCCAATTTTAACAATAGGCTCGTCATCAAACAATTGTTAAGCTATATCTACAGGCAATCTCTCTATTGAAAGAGATTTCGTATTGTGAAGTCTCTATTGGGAGTTGAAACATAATACTGACTATATATATTCTTATTACTTTTATTATTAATACTAACTATAGGAAATTTGAAATAGTTGAAGGTTGCATACACGTTTATAAATGATTTTATGTGAGATTTATAATGTAAAAATATTATTTGTATAAACTATATTTACTTTCCTTTTATGTGTTGATATTAATAAATAAATAGTAAAATTATATAACACATCGAGTGATATTTTTTTAAGGTATTCGTTATACACACGTAAACTTTTTTTAACTACAGAATGATTGAAAGGAAAAAACAAGGGATATTCGAGATCGAAACTTTGATAGCGGAATCCTTTACGTTTACGATTGTTATGCACGGAAAGGATAAAATGCCAATAAACTTTCCCGGCAGGGGGTACAAAAGAATTTAGTTTGACATAGTTTTACGTCAAAAAAAAAAGGATATATCGTAAATTTGAATTTCAAATAAAAAAAATAAAAGGACAAATTATTTGTTTTGTTTTAATCATGAAGTTAGATCTAATCTAAAGGTAGGACAACTTATTTGCTTAAAACAATGGTTTTGAAACTTTTTTTAATCGCAGCTCTTTTTGAATTGTTTTTTTAAACATTCGCGAGCCTCCTTTTTTATTCGCCATATTTGATTAGTAAAAATTCTGATTTTCGTTCCTCGTCCGCTGTAGATCTTGTCTTACAAAAAAACTATGGAATAAATATAATTTACAAAATCTATGGGTTGTTATCATTAAAATACAAAAAAGATAAAATATTAATAAGTTTGCCTGGTAATCCGAAGCTGAGTTTGCTAGCTGTATGGTCTCGAACAAATCAGGCTGCAACACTGCTTAACTGTGTAGTGGTCGGTAGGTACCAGTGAAATTTCAGTGACTGATAATGGAGTGTTCTTACCAAAAAAGTAAACGCAGCAAATAAACCAAAAAAAAAAACAATATCAAGGGATCTTATTTATTTTGGCACAATAGGGGTCGTCACATGCATGTGGTATATGATATGATGCACACAGTTCGTCACGTTCATTTGAGTTGTTTTTTTGACACTACTAAGCTGGCTTCTCAGAGAGTTATTTTAATTGTTTTCCTGTTCTTCGGACTTGTTCCGAAATGCTCTTAACATAGGGGTTGTTCAATTTTGATTTTCGTTCCTCGTCCGTTGTAGATATCTGCGTTCCATAGCTTGGGATAGAGTGCCGAAAAATTACGCAACACCTTACAAGAAAACAATGAAATAAACATAATTTACAAACCAAAAGTGGATAATATACTTGATATATACAATTTTATAAGAGAAACTTGGCTCTCAACAAACTGAAAAAATCTTATACTATAAGGACACAAACGTACTCTGTTCTAACAAAGTTAGAGACAGACTTTTGGTTTATATATACAGATCTCTACGAGATTATATATTCAGATTGCGTAGAATGCTGGGAGATGGCGCCCCTTGTATTAGATATCATATTTTGTCTACTATAAGTTGCTTAAAAGATTTACTTTTCCGATATTGAAGTGCGCTAGCCTATTCTGTACTGACGAGAACTAACAAGTTCGAAACCGGTCTATAGATGGCGGTGCACTACCATAGGAAAGGCTTCCACTCTTTCCTGGTATTTTTAATTCTGTGAACAGAGTACGTCTGTCCTTATAGTATAAAGTTTTTTCAGTTGGTTGAGAGCTAAGTTTCTCTTATATAATTGTATAATTTACAAAATCTATGGGTTGCTATCATTAAAATACGAAAAAGGTAATTAATAAGTTTACTTGGTAATCCGATGCTGAGTTTGTTAGCTGTGTGGTCTCGAACAAATCAGGCTGCAACACTGCTCAACTGTGTAATAGTCGGTAGGTAAACGCAGACAATAAATCAAAAACGAAAATAGCAGAAAGAAATCGATAGAAAGAACCAATAGTAAGAAAACTAATAGAAAGAACCGTTAGGAAGAACTCCGAAGTTGTTATAGAGGTTTAAAAAATTCCTGTCTCCAGATTTATTCCGGTAAAAATAACTCAAAACACCAAACAGGTAAAAGATAAGGTACCCAATTACCTAAACTCGATTACTAGCATATTTTAACTGTTTTACAACCCAAAATCCCAAAGGCAAAAAGAAGTAAGGCATATGTCCTCGACCCTGTTTATATAATTTGCTTGCTTTTATTGCAACTTCCAGAGCAATTTCAAATAATGCCTGAACAACAACTTGGCTTTGTCGTTGAAACATAAACAGTAAAATCGAACTTTTCTCGTTCCAAGTCAGTCTCACATCGCTTAAAAAAGTCCAAATCTTTTGTAAAATATTCAGAATGCGTAAAACACACTGTGATTTTTCTAGGGAGTTATTAATAAGAATTAGAAATCTCTATATTATAAATATTTTTGTCAAAATTATGTATAAATGATTTAGTCTGATCAGGGGCGGATCCAGCCTCTCTCTTTGGGAGGGGGGGCACAAAAGTACAGTATGGCAAGCGAAACAAGTTGTCGACGGAGGGTGGGGGAGACAGCAGCAATATTCCCATTTCTAGTGTAGGGTAGGGTATATTTTTCTGAATTTGAAGCTCTTGGTGAGGTGGGGCGGCGATCACAAGAAAAAACAAGTTGCCGATAGGGGGGAGGATGCGAGTAGCATACACATTCCTAGTATAAGAAGCAAAATCGGGTCTATTTTCCTGAACTCGAAGCTCTTGGGGGGGGGGGGGCTATCGCAAGAAAAATAAATTGTCAACGGGGATGAATGCCAGCAGCATACACATTCCTAATATAAAAGGCAGAATCGGTTCTATTTTCCTATACTCAAAGCTTTTGGGAAGGGGAGGGGCAATCGCAAGCATACACATTCCTATATTCTATTCAAAAACTAGAGAGAGTAATAAAACTGTTACCGAAACCTCCAACGTACCTGCTCCAGTGCCGCAGTTTAATTATATATTATCTGAGATTAGTGAGATACTCAAAAGATATGGCTTCCACATCTATATTTATTCCAAAATCGTTAAACCAGGGCATTTTTTCCTCAACGAAAAACTTATTACGCTGAATGTTTATGATGTCTTAAGATATCAATATCTAGGTAATAATGTTAAAAGCTCTGTTGAGATGTGTTCCAACATGACAGGAGTTGGAAAATCTACTATGTGTCGAATACTGAAGAAGAAGAAAACGACTGGATTTGTTAGTACTGCCAAGCCACATTCGATAACAGGCAGACGAAAAACCTCGTTGGAAGAAGAGATGAAAACTGCAATAAAAGGAATTGTACATACATTTTATTATGAGAAGCAGATCCAAATCGTCGACAAAATTCTAACTAAAATCAATGAAGATCGGGATTTACCTGAAATTAAAAGGACTGAGCTCTGGAAATTGCTCAGAGAACTTAATTTTTGCTGAGAAAAGCCAGATAGGAAATCTGTTCTTATGGATCGTCCGGAAAATGTCCGTTGGAGAAGAAAATATCTTTCTCAAGTAAAAGGTAGAGTTGCTAGAAATAGCACAACTTACAAAATTAGTAATTTTACTGAACTTTTGAAAGATTTTTTGAATAAAGTTACTGTAGAAAATTGGGAAAAATCCATATAATCAAAGAATAAAAGAAAATGTGGAAACTCGATCTCATGATCGGTGAAATAGAGGAACCAATTATAATTAATTTGAGCGAAGATAGCTTCACTGACTTTGATTATGAATTAGATACGTAATGTTTACCAGCGTAAACACAATTTATTATTTAAATTTTCTGTAACATATAAAAATTAATTACATTTACAACAACCCTTTATAATGTTTAATTGTAATTCTGCAGATGATTTAAGAAATAAATAAACAGAAACGTCAAATGCCCTAAAAATGTTTTTAATTAATAAAAAAATGACCGATAGCCCCAAAAAATTGATATTATATTGACGAATTTATTTTTTTATATATATTTGACTTCTTGTATTTTTGACAATGGGTATTTTGTAAGTATTTAAATTATAACTTAGAATTTTTTGAGAGAAAAGGCTACGTTTTAGTCTGAATGTGCCTAAAACGGTTCCTATGCCAAAATTAGAAACAATAAAAATTCAGTTGTGATTTGTGTTAAAATATATGTGTCTAACAGATTTTGCCAAAGACACCGGACTAAAGAACACAGGTAGTTTGCGAAGAAAAAAAGGGTAAAAAATGATTTATTACTCTCTCTAGTTCTTGAATAAACTATAGTATAAGAGGCAAAATCGGGTCTATTTTCCTTAACTCAAAGCTCTTGGGGAGGGGGGGGGGGCGATCGCCCCCACCGTCCCGCCCTTGGATCCGCGCCTGAGTCTGGTAGTAGGTCAATAATTTTTCTAATTTTGCTTATCTCACTTCTTGTACACACCAACCATTTGATCATTATTCCAGGTTTTCGGTATTACTCCTCTTACTCCCCACTTGACTTAACTTCCTATTCGAAAAATTTTACTTAAAAATACCTAAAATAATTCTTCCTCGTAGCATGGCAGTTTAAATTAACATCAAATAAAAATTTTAAAACAATTTGAATTTATAACTTTCGCGTGCGAATTCCCCATTAAAATCCTTGTCAACTTCAAAAAAGTCACATGAAACTCGTATTAAATTTTGCCCTCCTAATGAGACATTCATATTTAAAACTTTTTACTTCAATGGACTTCACCCTAATTTACATGTTGAGGATATGTAATTAAGGTGGATAGCATATCGATTTTTCTGCTGGATTATAACAAAAGAACCGTCGTAAACAAATCAGTGAAATAAGGTTAGACATACGAAAAAAAACAATGGTTTTCAAATGTTTAAGCCCCAATTTACGTTTATGAATTTACTTTGTGTTTAGCATCTTCTGTGCTTGTTTTTTCTCAAAATTCGCACTCGGGGAATGCATAGAAGTCGTTTTTAACATCCTGCCGACATGTCTCGTAATAAAAAAATTAAAAACACCCGGTTGTTTTACATCAAAAAGCACCTACACAAAAAAATTTTTAGCCACTTTTATCGTTACATAACCTCAAAAAAAGTCTTTTTTGACGATATCTTCGACTTTATTCATCGTAGAAACTTTTTTTTTATAAATTTTTGGAGCAAAATTCAAATTTTTGAGTGTTCGAAAATTCTTAAATTCAATAAAATAAAAACTAGGACCATAGCAGAGGCGGAAAAAAATTATGCTGTTTTTTAGACACCAAACTATGTCCACGAATTTTTTTAAAATGGTGAAACATAGTCAAAACGCCAAAAAAGGCATTTATTAGCATTTTTATCGAGTTTTGAAGCATGGAACTTTCTTATAAATCCTCAGTGGACTTAAAGCTATGTATATATATATATATATATATATATATATATATATATATATATATATATATATATATATATATATATATATCGGGTGTCAACGAATCTATTAGACAAGTCATAATTTCTAGAGTATTATGTGTATCAAAATGAGAATTGGTACAGGTAAATGGTATGTGAAGGGGAGAGTTTTTGCATATTTTCCACTTTCCGGCCACTTCCGGTTTCACCGGAAATGGCCCTGATTTTGAATTTTTAAATAGAACACCCTGTATATTTTAACATTTTTGGATTTCTGAGACAATTCTAGATCAGAATGTGACATTTTAAAAACTTTTTACGTCTACTTCATTTTTTTAGAGCCACTTTTAAAATTGCATCTAGGTGGCCATGATCGGACGCAAACTAATCTAAGAGCCTTAGGTGATGTCAAAAAAATACAATCGCAAAGTTTTAGTTACTAGTATGAAAGACAGGAATAAGACAAGTTGACAAAATTACGTTTTCATTTCTAACTATTAATTTTCAAATGGCGACCCCTTTTTGACAACTACTTTCGAAAAAAGCATTCTTTGACGAGTCTAACGGTACTAATTTATTTGCGATTGGATTAGACATAAGAACAGAAATTAAATATTATTAAGCAAAATACTGGATAATTTATTTACTTATGACAAGTGCGCCATGGACAGCCATGATGCATATTAATTTGCAGCTGTTTTTATCAAGTCTTCTTTGGAAAACAAAGCATTCACTTAAGTAGATAATGACAGTGACATACGCTCTAAGAACTCTAAACTTAACGAAAATTAAGAAACTTTTACGTCTGTTCTTAGAGCGTATGTCACTGTCATTATTTACTTAAGTGAGTGCTTTGTTTTCCAAAGAAGACTTGATAAAAACAGTTGCAAATTATTATGCATCATGGCTGTCCATGGCGCACTTGTCATAAGTAAATAAATTATACAGTATTTTGCTTAATAATATTTAATTTCTGTTCTTATGTCTAATCCAATCGCAAATAAATTAGTACCGTTAGATTCGTTAAAGAATGCTTTTTTCGAAAAGTAGTTGTCAAAAAGGGGTCGCCATTTGAAAATTAATAGTTAGAAATGAAAACGTAATTTTGTCAACTTGTCTTATTCCTGTCTTTCATACTAGTAACTAAAACTTTGCGATTGTATTTTTTTGACATCACTTAAGGCCCTTAGATTAGTTTGCGTCCGATCATGGCCACCTAGATGCAATTTCAAAAGTGGCTCTAAAAAAATAAAGTAGACGTAAAAAGTTTTTAAAAAGTCATATTCTGATCTAGAATTGTCTCAGAAATCCAAAAATGTTAAAATATACAGGGTGTTCCATTTAAAAATTCAAAACCGGGGCCATTTCCGGTGAAACCGAAAGTGGCCGGAAAGTGGAAAATATGCGAAAACTCTCCCCTTCACATACCATTTACCTGTACCAATTCTCATTTTGATACACATAATACTCTAGAAATTATGACTTCTCTAATAGATTCGTTGACACCCGGTATATATATATATATATATATATATATATATATATATATATATATATATATATATATATATATATATATATATATATATATATATATGTATATATATATATATATATATATATATATATATATATATATATGTCTTTGAGCTCAAAGATCCATATGGAAAGATGTATGCTAGGGATAACAAAAAGGGATCGCAAACGAATAGATTGGATACGACGAATGACCCAGGTGACAGATGTCGTCCAAAGAATAAAATCCCTTAAATGGCAATGGGCAGGTCATGTAGCAAGAAGAACTGACAATAGATGGACCACAAGAACAACTATGTGGTATCCCAGAAACGCGAAGAGGCCACAGAGACGCCCTAACATTAGATGGGACTATGACATCAGGAAAGTGGCAGGAACAACTTGGTCCCGATTAACCATCGATAGAAAGAGTTGGGCACAAATAAGTAATGATTATAAGAACACGTAATAGTAATAACAACAAAACAAGAAAAATAGTAATAATAAAATAACTATAAAGGAACATCATAATAACAACTTAATAAGGGAGGCTGCACCATAATTTAGAAATGGTAGATAATAGCTGAAAATGATGATGATGATGAACAAAATGGTTCCTCCTGTTTTTGTCTTTTTTTTATTTTCATTTAAATTTTAAAATCAATTTTATGTAACAATTTGTTGTGAATTGATTGTGACCCTAGTTTTTTAGTCTCTTTTACCAATGTACTTTGTCATAAACCATTTAACATCTTAGTGAACATCCTCAAATAAGGATATAAGTTATCAATATTATTAGGGAAAATTTATCTCACTAATTTCCCTTTTTTTTTGTAATTATTGTAATCTCCCTGAAGATGAAAATGATAATAAAGATTTTCAAAAGCTTGGATTAACTTTAAAGAATACTCTTTCACTTGTTGCATACCCCAATATTAACTAGTTTATATCACTGACCTCTACTATGGACCCCTACTCTTAACGGCTGTTAAAGCCAAAAAATGGCAAACCATGGGCGAAAAAATGCGTTTCTGCACATCGGGTGCCAGTCATATTTTTGGACGTTGATCAGATAAGGGCATGCGCATAAGCGACTTCCTATTATCGATCGGTTGTTTCGTAGTGCCATCCGTAAACAGCACAGTATCGGCCTAACGCCATTTTTGTGTTTATTTTTGCTTTGTGAGTTGCGTGCGATTTAAACGAATTTATAGCGTTTTAAGTGATTTATTTCATTTGTTTTTGTGTTTTTATTTAATATAATAGACTCCACAACGTGCTAATAATTCGGATTAAAGTAAATTTAGAGGTGGATACCATTTTGGTTTTATGTTTTAATTTATTTTTGATAATTTTTTAATTTTTCCGATAAGAATTTGTGAAATTTTATATAATACAGATGCTTCTATTAGCGTGCACTGTTTTTTTATCAAAAAAATCAAGAGAATTATCAAAAGAAATAAAACCAAAATGACATCCACCTCTAGATTTACCCCAATCCGAATTATTACCCAAGAAAGTTAACGTATACAGACGGAGATAATAGATTAGAGAAATAGTAATATACATTTTTTTCACAATTTTACTTTCACAGTATAAGAAATGACCAAACTAACTCCCATCGGTAGACACTGACCGGATAATTCCCTTCTGCTTCAAATATTATTTGTGCCCATATGATGTGACTCTCAGAACAAGAAAGTTACATGACACCGACTTCTTTACTAAAGATTGCAACCACGGTTGCAACTTCGATAACTTGCTTGACTTAGACACCATTTATGACTAATTGAACTAACAAATAGATTTTCGAAGTTCGGTCCTGTCGATGGTCACCTGATCATTTTGTAGTGCGCATGCCGACATCTGATTTACTATGTTTACATTTTATTGTCGTAAATTTGCCGTTTTTGGGATTAAACTTTGCGGATCTAATAGATATTTTATCTATGGTTTATATATATATATATATATATATATATATATATATATATATATTATTGTCGTATTTCGCGCCGGACCGTGCTGTGCACCAAGAAATACGCTAAAATTAGGATGTTTCGTCCTCGACGTCGACGGTAGGACTCATCAGTGTGTCCGTCGACGCCTTACCCAGACACCCTTGACACCCCTCTGTCTACTTTCTATATACTTGAAACTTGTATTAGTACTTATTTTTGATCGGAACATACCGGTGAGATGTACTGATATATCCGTTTCTACGACAATGTATATATATATATATATATATATATATATATATATATATATATATATATATATATATATACGTAGCGAAAAAATGCTAATAAATGCCGTTTTTTGCGATTTCGACTATGTTTCACCACTTTTAAAAATATGAAAAAATTCATGAACATAGTTTAGCGTCTAAAAAAACAACATTTTTTTTGTCAGCCGTACTATTGTCTTAGTTTTTAATTTATTGAATTTACAAATTTTCGAACACCCATAAAAATTTGAATTTCGCACTAAAAATTTTTAGAAAAAATATGTTGTGTAGGCAATAAAAAAACCTACAAAAAGAAAAAAAAGAAGTTTCTACGGTGATTAGAGCCGAAGTTATCGTCAAAAAACGAAAAAAGATGTTTGATTTTATTTTTTTGAGGTTATGTGACGATAAAAGTGGCTAAAAATTTTTTGGTGTGGGTACTTTTTAATGTAGAATAATGTTTTTTTATTTTTTTTTTTACCGAGGGGGCAGTTTCGACCTTTTTAATCGACTAGACCCTTTTAAAGATTTTTCAAAGTCTGTTTTCAAATTTGGATTATTTACTGATGCTCCTGCTTTGCTGTTTTCACGGAAAAAGGAAATTTATTGAAAAGTTGAACAGAATCGTAAACTTGAACTCCTAATTCCTTATTCTGACGATCGATCAATATAACCTTCCTAATGTATATCGCGTGAACGACAGGGCGTTAAGCAATTTTAAATTGGGTATATCTGCCAGGCACAAGCACGCCACTCCGATTTTTAAATGCATAATACACTCTAAAAAAT
Organism: Diaprepes abbreviatus; assembly: GCA_034092305.1. Taxonomy (NCBI): domain Eukaryota; kingdom Metazoa; phylum Arthropoda; class Insecta; order Coleoptera; family Curculionidae; genus Diaprepes; species Diaprepes abbreviatus. Next base: position 4,098,953 of record JASJET010000181.1, on the reverse strand, counting down.
TCACGGCAGTGCAAAACATCAATTTCGAGTTATAATTTTATGTTTATTGGAAAATTTGTCCCTCTTATATTTTCCAAATAATTCCGTTCAAGGTTAAACGTGTCGGAGAATTTATTACCGACAACCAAGCATGGAAGGAATTTAGAATAAACTTTACGTTAAAATTACTTGACTTTAAACATTCTTCACCCATGAACTGCAAATTGGTATATTAACAATGCATTTGAAACGTAACAATGTTTCTAAAGCATTAAAACTCGATGTCATTTCCATATCAGCCATGAAAATTTGCCAAGTTAACCGTATTTTTTTAACAATTCGAGGTAATCAAATAGGTCAATTGAATTAGGTGATTTTGACATTTACAGGATTCACTAACATGATTTAAATGTATTTAAAATTGCCTTAAATTGGCAGCAGAGGATAAACTGACAAAACCAGCAATAAGTCGAGCAAGTTTTAAACCCTAAAAATACATAAATCAAAAAATCATTTTGTTTTATTACTGAAGCGGCAAAAACAGAAAACTTTATATATTTTGGGAATACAAGTATTTCTTTTACATATTTCAAGGCTTTATCGCAAGGTTTTTATCCTAAATATCCCTATATAAGCGTTTATTTGTTGACATATGTAATATAAATTATGACAATATCATAAGCAAAACAAAACTGGTCCACTATAAGATTTAAATTTCATGGCAACTAGATCGGGTTTAAATCTGAAATCTTCTAAGTGAATTAGCTGTCAATTTTTTTCCAAATTTAATTCGACTGGCCTAAAAGTCATGGAAGTAAAAGTAATAATGTTCTTTAGAACCTTATGTGGTTAACTTCATTCTATATTTTGATGATAAAAGCGATAATAAAAATTTCTTTACCGACATTTGGCAATATTTTTAACAAAAATTTGATTATTTGAAAAGAATGCAACTATTCTATTACCCAGTAGTGTCGAATGACGTGGAAGTGACAGCGATTGTATGATATGGGGAATTCAAAATTTCCCTAAATCTGCAAATTATTATATGCCTTACTTAGCCACGCACTTATAAAGTATATGTACTGATCGTCAAATAAACAGAAAATGTCCGGACCATGCTATGCGCCATTTTGGGTAAGGTGAAGTTATAATAACAGTGAATACGCTGTCGCCACTGAAAAATTATAACGACTAAACGTAATCGTTTACCTCCCACTGACAAGTTTGAAGCAGTTTGTATACCTTTCCGAAATTTCATCGACATAAGTAGTTGAACGAAACGAATGGTAGAAAGAGATAAAATGACAGTATTACATTATAACCTTACCCAACTTATCCAATTTGTGTCAATTGATTGTATTGTGTGGACGTCTGTTATACTATTGGTCGGTCGTAAAAATAAATTAAAAATTTTTATTTTATTTTTGGTTGTTAAAAATAACTAGTCCTTAAAAAAAGCAATATGTTGACGAACCGTTTCTTCAAAACGATTTATTTTTTGAAAAATCAGTTGAAATGTTAATTAGGTAGTACCCCGTTATTTTCAGTATTTTCTAATTAAAATTTCCTTAGAAAGTTGAATGTTTCGCAAATTTCAAGTAAATTTGAGATTATAGACATACAAAATTATTACATTAAATTCTGTTCATATCTCAATAGTATAAGCGTGCTGTTTAAAAATTGTTTTTCTACGACTAGTTCTAATTATTGATTTAACATTAAACACTTGTGTCCCTATATCCCCAAACGGTCGAGTATCTTACTTTGAAACAGTTAAGTGTAACATAATTGTTTTCATCAACACAACTTATAAAAAATTTGAGAAGTAACAATTTGTAATATATTTAAAACTTTTATTTAAATAAATAAAATTCAATTTTATATTCAAATAATGTTAAATGCAACATTTTACTTCCTTAGACTGTGTTAAACACTATACTACACTACAACTAAATAAATATTATTGATTATAATTTATTAGGACATATAAATTTGAACCCTACAAGCCAACAAACGAGGTCCTTCAGAATAAAAAAGCTTATTTATAGCACGTTTGGTCTTCAAGCCCCTACAAATCTTCACAAACTAATAAAAAAAGTATATTAAAGGTTGAATAGTATCATTAATGGGGGGTCTTCGGGCTGGCCTATGGTTCCGGCCCCTGGTCGTACACAGTTCCTCTATCACCGGTCAAGTTCCAGGTTTTCTTTCAAACTTACTTGTCAGGACAGGAAGTCTTGCAATAATCGGCTAGATGTTTAGTGAATTCATACAACAATTGATTGGTGGATAGCTAGGACGATGGATTTTAGTAATACTACATAGAGCAGTGGTTTCTACCATTTCAAGTTTTATGAGTGCTGGCTTCCTGCAATTACTGTATATAGGATGTATGTATTCCTATTAAAGTCAGTACATTGCTTTGTATATATGAGTTGTTTTTCTTGATATGCCTTTTTCTTTGTATATTAGACTCTTAAGGTATTTGGCCCTTTGTATACATTTTTGTTTAACAGTTCCAAAGTGCCAATTTAAGATAATTTTGTGGTCTTTATTTACACCTAAATATTTGACTGATGGCTTGGTGCATATTACTTGGTTGTTAAATTATATAAAATAAATTTAATCCAGGGAAAAACAAAGATTAATTCACAATAATAACAACAATGACACTATTTTTTGACTTTTGACGGTTAATTTGACGTGCCAAAACGTTACTTTTACCCAAAATGGCGCAGAGCATACTCCGGACATTTTTCGTTTGACAGCTCCATTACCATCTGTCATCCATTTTATTTTCAGAAATCCGTGGCTTAAACTGACAAGAGCAGCAATAAGTCAAACAAGTTTTAAACCCTAAAAATACAAGTATCAAAAAATCATTTTGTTTTACTACTGAAGCGGCAAAAATTGAGAACTTTATATATATATATATATATATATATATATATATATATATATATATATATATATATATATATATATATATATATATATATTGGGGATACAACTATTTCTCTTACATATTTCAAGGCTTTATCGCAAGGTTTTTATCCTAAATATCCCTATATAAGCGTTTATTTGTTGACATATGTAATATAAATTATGACAATATCATAAGCAAAACAAAACTGGCTGACTATAAAATTTAAATTTCATGGCAACTAGATCGGGTTTAAATCTGAAATCTTCTAAGTGAATATAGCTGTTAATTTTTTTCCGAATTTAATTCGACTGGCCTAAAAGTCATGGAAGTAAAAGTAATAATGTTCTTTGGAACCTTATGTGGCTAACTTCATTCTATATTTTGATGATAAAAGCGATAATAAAAATTTCTTTACCTACATTTGGCAATATTTTTAACAAAAATTTGTTTATTGAAAAGAATACAGCTATTCTATTACCCAGTAATGTCGAATGACGTGGAAGTGACAGCGATTGTATGATATGGGGAATTCAAAATTTCCCTAAATTTGTATTTTATTATGTGCTTTACTTAGCCCAAAGTCGCTGAAATTATTATTGATTGAAGTGTTCGTTAACATGGGATAATTTTATTCAAATGTCAAAGGAAATTTAAAATCCGTTTATAAAGCTTATATAAAAGTGATACCAACTGTTAAAAATTATGTATATTAGAGCCACCCAGGTCTATTACTAATGATATATGTATTTTCTAAGCTTATTCAATATTTTGACTACAACAAACGCAATCAAATTCACAAGATACAATTTTCCACTTGAAAAATTTTATCGCTTTAAAACATAAAACTTTGCATTGGTTTTCGACAACAAATTCAAACCAAAAATCTTCTCCAGCTTGCAAATAATCCTTGCTTCAAAAACTAAAATAATCAGAAACGGAAAATTTGAGAAATTCAGTTAAAAACGAACAGAACCGTACTATCGATTATGATAACTACTTTATATTAATAGTGATTACAACAATGGTTACGATCGTCCCTTTATACTAATAGTGACGATAACAATGGAATCAAATAAAGTGTGGCATTTTTTAGGTTTTAAAGATCGTTTTACATATCAACAAGTTAAATCTGGTTTGGTTAAATTTTTGCTCCATAGTATCCCACTTAGTTATCAAATCGCTTTTCTAGCTTAGATATATCTTAAATACCCCGTGGAAAATAGAGTTTCGTCAGTAACAAAAATGTAACATTTTTGCTGGAATGTGTTCATTTCGGCATCCTATAAAACATATCTCGATGGTAATTCCGAAAGACCTGTGCAAAAAAAATGGCGGACCAAAATTGGTCACAATTTTCGGTTTTTTGAGTTTGTCTCGAAAAATAAAAGTTGTATCGAAATATGTTTCAAACAAAATTTATAGAGAATTAAAAAACCTATCGATTCATATGATATAAGTTATAGATCCCAATAACTATTGGCGCCACCTATAATTTATATTATATGAGTCGATAGGTTTTTTATTCTCTACAACTTTTATTTGAAACATTTTTCGATACAACTTTTACTTTTCGAGATAAACTCAAAAAACCGTAAATCGTGACCATTTTTGATCCGCCATTTTTTTTTTGGCAGGTCTTTCAGAGTTACCATCGAGATGTTTTATAGAATGCTAAAATGAACAGATTCTAGCAAAAAAAGAACAATGTTACATTTTTGTTAACAAAACAGCTCTTTTTTAATTTAATTTCCATCGAGTAACACGAAATTCTTTGTCGTCTCTTCCCGTTCAATCAAAGATGACTCCTAAATATTTTTATTCCACATTTCATTTTTTATAAAATTGACAGTTCTTCTTACTTCCCTTCTTATTTCCTCATATGCCTCGTTTTCCTTTGGAGTTTTTCTACTTAACCATTCTGTATACCTCTGTTTCTTTATTTTTACTAGACCTTCGATCTCCTTCGTCCACCATGTGTCCTGTGCTTCCCTTGCTGCCTTGGGTATACTCCCAATCATGGACGTCTGGACATGGAATGTTTACAAAAACAAAACGCCACGAATGGGTCACAATCAGTAGTAATTTGCCAACTGTTTTGGAAAAAAATAAGGGAAAACAATATAATTTGTTAATACCCAATTTTTATGAAAAAAAAATATTATTATGATAATATATTTCATATAATATTTATAAACAATTTATTGCTACAATAGTAAACTAATATCTTTAAAATAGTATGCTTTATAATGCGTCAGTTTAACTCCCAGAAAATTCAAGATTTCTAAGTAGTGTGATAAACTATGAAATCTGGCAACCTCGCAAATTTCTTTACGCTATCGTACGATCAAGGTTGAATCCGGTCCATTCATAAAAATTTTGGCATATGACATTTTTGTGGTTGACGTTTGTGTCTTGGATCGTTTTTTAATTTTTTGTGATTCCAAAAGTGTTTTTGTAAGTGACTAATTATTCATTAGTGACAAAATGGTCAATCATTGCCAAGTTTGCCGAAAATTGGATTATTTATTTCTAAATTTAACTTTTCACAGGTAGGTTAGGTTAAGTTTGGTATCATAGGCGGGTAACTTGGGATTTTAGATTTTGTTATCAGTGATTTTTTATAGGTTTCCCAGTGATTCTAACCGCCGAGACCTTTGGATTAATATATTAGGACTACAAGATAAAATCTTGCCCAAGTCACTTCGTATCTGTAGTAAACATTTTGGCCCAAACGATTGCTATTATCGATTTGATTGTGTTCGTGTTTTAAAGTGAGACCAACATAATAGAAGCCCACCATTATCTATTATTTTTCATTAACATTTCCCTTGTAATATTACACCAAATAGTACCGCTTTTCCTATCTTTTTACAATTTTTTCCTTAATTTTTGTTTTCCCTATTACTTGTAAAAGTGTAAAATTTTCATTTAACCAAGATATTACAAAATCTGCAAAAAAAAACTCATAAACGTTATAAATAAATATATGACTTGCATAATAACTGTCATGTGTGAAAAGTCCAGAAATGAAACTTCAATTTCTGCAATTTTTATTTATTTTTATTCGATGTCCGATAGTTACATAGTCTCAGATTTGCTTTACACAAATTAGATAGTCAGTAAGTAAGAAAAAAAAGTATATTTTATTGTACGTTATTATATTTTATATATATATATATATAATTATATATATATATATATATATATATATATATATATATATAATTGTAATATGACCAAAAAGTAATATATTTAGTAATAGCACAGTGAAAATCAAGAAATACACTAATCATATTAAAATAAATAATTTCCGTTAGAAACACATGACAGATTGTCGATTCGAGATATTAAAAATTTTCAACAATAGTACTGCCAAAACTTAATGGGCAAACAAATTTAATAGTTATTTTTATTAATTTGTTTTATTGTATTTTTTTATATACCAATTTCTTATGATTGGAGTTTGGGGACTGTTCAGTAAAACAGGTTTAACTGTAACAAGTTTTTCAGATTAATACCTAAATTGAAACAGTCTATCATATATATTCCAAATCATAATTGAAATTATATACAAATATTAACAGGTTATTTCTTGAAAATGAAGTTGTAAATACTCTATTTTCTCCTGAACACATACACCGTCGAATATATATTTTTTAAATATTTCCATTTTTAATTTGCTTCATTTATTAACTTACAAAAAATATCTCCATTTTCTCGTTTTAGGAATTTTGTACAAGTGTTATTATTTTTACAAATAATTGGTATACTAACCAAACGTCAAAGTAGTCATTTGCATACCGCGACGTCGTTACATTTATTCAGTATTGCACTTCAATATTTGAGACATTAGAACTTTGGTAAGACCACTTTTTTACGATGTTCATGGCTGACGTTAAATTTCATATGCGAGTATCTGTACGGCATAGACACGTTGTTAGGAATAATAAAAATAGACAGCGAGTCCATACAATTTAGAAAAAAAATTTCAACCACAGTAATGTTCAAGAAACAAAGTTTTTGTCGGTTTTAGAATTGTAGGCATTAATTAGCCACTTAACTAAAATCCGGCAAAATATTACGCAATTTTTTACTTCGGATTTGGATAATTCTTACATGGTACTCTGTTTTAAATAATAACTAGTGCCTTGGATAAAAAAAAAGGTTATTTCAAGTCATTAATGTCGTAAAAGATAAATGGTATGAATATTACGATTATTTGTATATTGAATACTGACTTATGTTCAAGTACAACAACTTCCGTATCACGACATATTGATAGAGTAATTAACTATTTCTTATGAAAAAATATTTATTTCAATTCTGCAAATAAAAGCATCATAGAATATTAATTGATATTTTTATTCGTTTTAAAATTGTTACGCCGCTGGCGTATGATAGATTGTGAGCTATGACACCCCTCTAACCCCTGGCCTACAAACATGTTGGCGCTTAATAAAGGTTATAAATTTCATATTCATGAATGACTAGCCTGGTCCATTCTCTACTATGTCTATGCTCCCAATAATATTTTGGTATACTTCCGAGAATGATTCATCTAAGTATTCATCTAATCTCCGTTTCACATTTAGAGTATATAAATCGTTGCTTCAAATCCATTTCACAACGTATCAATATTTTACAGATTTTGCTTACACTATTATCAATAAAACAAACAACTTCTAAATACAAAAATGGACTTTATATCTTAAATCGTCTGTGCAATAACGAAAATCAAACCGAAAAATGAATAGCAGTTTTGATCCTGGATGAAGAAGCAATGGCGAATAACCAACGAAAAGAGCCGAGAAGAAAATGATGTACAAGAAGATCAAAATTTCACTTTGAGGGGCCAGAAAATCAAGAATTTTTGGAGCATTACACATATCAAGCTTTTTCTACACTATTTTTTGACTATATATGGAGTAAGATGAAGACAAGAGAAAAATATGTTTATCTATATCTATCCCTATATCCAAGTATACAAAGCTTCGCTTCAAAAGTGTCTATCTATATACAACTTAGTAGCTAAATTAAATATACACTTTGAACTTCCTATATTAATAATAATAATAACCTATACAATATTTTTATAGACGTATTTTATCCATGCTTATTAAACTTTTCTTTTTAATTTAACTAAAAGACTGCCTTCTAAAATAAATTGTCTAACTAAAAAAAAATCAAAACTGGCGCGATAAGAAATCGAAGTACCTACTTTTAGTAATAGAGCTTTCTATGTATTTATTTACCCTTGACGTTATGTGATGTTAAATATACAAAATAATATTCAACAGTATTATAAATGTTTGCATCGTTACTAAACTAAAAATGTGAGCTAAAAATCTAAAATATCGTGTTTAAACACCTTAACCCAAATGTACCTAACTCTCAATCTAATGTACCAAGAATTTCATAAAATCGTTTACTGTACTGTTAACATAACCTAGTGTGGATACAATCTCGCATTGTGTGGTTGTGTTCGTGTTAAAAAAAGGTTCACTTGAACGTAGTTGCGATTGTAAAATGTGTAATACAATACAGTTCATTACTGTATGAGCACAGCAGCCGCAGCTGGAATGCAGGCCGCCCTACTGATAAGAGAGAAACAGCGCCTCAGAAGAAAAAAATTCAGAAAAGGGCGGTACGACCTGCCAAGTCACATTGCTACCAGGGAAATCGGACCTTTTCCACAGTTTCCACCAGGATTCGTGGTAAGTTTTTTTTGTTTATATTTATGTATGATTATAATATCTTTCCAAATACAGAGTTTTATAGGTTTTTATAGGATATCTGGGACACCGTAAAAGATTTTAAATATTTGAAAAAGTCCCAAGTTCTCTTTTTTTTTGAGAAAATTACAATTTTCTAAAATGTCCTATATTTTATTTATCAAAGCAACTATTAGTCCAGTCATCTTAGGATTTCACCTCGGAATCTAACGGAACAAGCTGAATTTTTGCATAAATCTTTATTTTGGTATTATATACAATGTCCCAAAAGTCACAATTAATCACGTGTAAGGGCGCTTAGATATTCAAGGTCAAAAATCGCAAAAATCAATTTTTCGGGAATATTTCGTTTTCTCTGCCTCCAATTGTATTTGTGTTTATTATAAAACTTACAGGGGACTAAATTCTCTACAAATTTTGTCTCAGATTTTTTTTCGTACCACGAGATAGAGGGTGCTGAAGATGGAGCGCGCAGTCATACGTACCTTAGTGGACGGTCAACCGTGAATCTCAATCGATTATGAAGTTCTTTTACTTAATTATTCATTAAATATTACTTAACTAACTATTTAATATTTTATATTTATAAACATTTCTTATAAATCAAGTTGCCATTTAATATTACTTACCTTTTCCATACATATAATGACATAATACAGTAAATCATCATAAATATATTAAAGCTTATTATCAATCTTATATATCGTATAATTTAATCTTATTCTAATTAAGGATAATTCGATTTGTAGTAGGAAAAAAAATGATATTTGCTTTTAATGTTTTTTTATTTATACACATTTTATTATTATTAATCTTGATCTTCTTCTTCGTCATTTTCTTCTTCCGGTAGACTAGCGACTTCAGACTCATCCACATTTTTTGGATAATAAATTAGCCTGTGCATCGCGAAAAGATATTATTGTAAACGATCCCACCTTCGTCGTAATTATTATACCAGTTAGATATTTTTGTTGGAGCTTTGTAATGATTGTCTTATCATCGGGTACATACTCTGTAGGGACTTTTTTAAGTTCAATCAACGTAAATTGCGAATTTTCATGTTCTTCTACGTACTTCAGTAGCTTCAGTAATGTTGCCGGCTTGGTAAGTCTTTCTAATTGGAGATGGTACTGGCTTAAAAAAATTACTGTAGCAAACCTTGTGATATTTTGCTTCGGCAGCAATCAAGTCATGTTCGTAAGAAACACGATCTTTCACTAATTGTCCTAAAATATCGCTTCGTTCCTCAGCTTTTTTGACGATTTTGTCTTTAAACTCGAGAATACTTACTTTACTAATAATGCGTCTGTATTTCGTAGATTTTCAGACTTCTGCTGTTTCATCTGCTGCTTCGCCACAAAATAAGCACAGTGTTTTGAAATTAAATACATCATTTCTTTTTTTCCGCGGTACACTTTATGACGTTGAAGGCTCAGTCTATTCAAGGCATCGTTCCGCTGCTGCAATTGAATTTTTACTAGCGTACGTTTTTCGACACTCACTATGAACGGTCACAGAAGTCAAAATATTCAAATAGTTTATTTTCCCATCATTTCTCTCAATACTTGCTTCTTTTAAAGTCTTTATACTGTACACAACAGTCACAGAATTACCTTCAGAAAGTAAATTATCACATATAAATCGCAAATCAGCCATGGTAACTCTAAATATTATACGTCCGTCGTTGTCATGATAAACTTTTAAACTAACGAATGAACTTGGTTAGTAAGTAGTAGTGGATAGCAGGTACTAGCCCGTTGAGAATGAAACAGGCCTCCTTTATACAACGAAACATGTGTCCCAAGTTGCTAAAAATAGAAAAGGTCCAGTAGTGGGGTGCGTATTCCCAGGTATATAATCTTAACAGTAGAACCTGGACCATGAAAAATTATTTTTTATCTCCTGCTCCCTCTATCGTATTTGTATGCAAAAGGTAAGTATTATTAAATGACAACTTGATTTATAAGAAATATTTATAAATATAAAATATTAAATAGTTAGTTAAGTAATATTTAATGAATAATTAAGTAAAAGAACCTCATAATCGATTGAGATTCACGGTTGACCGTGCACTAAGGTACGTATGACTGAGCGCTCCATCTTCAGTGCCCTCTATCTCAAGAATGGTTCATGGTACGAAAAAAGGTTTGAGACAAAATTTGTTGAGAATTTAGTCCTCTACAAGTTTTATAATAGACATAAATACGATTGGAGGCAGAAAAAACGAGATATTCCCGAAAAACTGATTTTTCCGACCTTTGACCTTGAATATCTAAGCGCCCTTACACGTAATCAATTGTGACTTTTGGGACATTGTTTATAATACTAAAATAAAGGTTTGTGCAAAAATTTAGCTTGTTCTGTTAGATTCCGAGGCTGACCCCTTTTTTTGACTAAGATGACTGGACTATATGGTAAAACCAAAGATTATTATAGCTATCGTTAGCTGTGATAATCTTTGGTAAAACTAATAAGGTACTATTTTCTGTAGAATCCAATGGCGTAATTAGATTTTTAATTTTAGTTTTAATTACGGAGATATAATACTAAGTTTTAATTTTTTACATGGGACACCATGTATTTTTTTACATATTTTTTTGCGTTTTACATTTTTTTTAAGAATATATTATATTGTTAATATAAATTGACAACAAATAGGTTAAAAACATTTTTATTAAATATGCAAACGTTTTAAAATAGGAAACGTCTATTAACGAAGCTATATTGATATAATATAAAATAATTTAGTACATTTTTTAAATCAATATTTCTTAACTTATAGTATACTGGGTTACTCACTCTACACAGCACGGAATATTTCGGCCAAAATACGTGACTTTCAAAAAGTTTTCCTTTTGGGATATATGGGGGTCTAATATAGCTACTTTTTAAAATTATTTTCATAATATACAGGGTGTCCCAAAAGCTCTGAAAGTTTCAAAGTTTTGTTTTTTTAAATGGAACCCCCTATATATTATTGCATTTTTGGATTCTCCGATCAAAATAAGTGCCTATTGTAATAAGGTTTATAGTACCTAAACCTGAAGGGTTTTTAAATAATTTGAATTTTAACAAAATCTAACCTAATTTTCATGTTTCAAATACTTAAGAAGTATTTCACTTATGTACTCGAAATGTACAGTGAAGTGTAACAATAAATCATATTTTATTTCCCAATTATAATATACTTGCTATATTATACAGGGTGTCCAAAAATTAAAACTAATCAAATAAGAACTTTATCAGGCTATAACTTGATTAATTTAAATAGAACGCTATACTTTTTACCTTACCAGAAAATGTACCTTTTAAATACCTATCAAATGGTATAAGGGTGTTCTATAGCTAAGTCTTCGCGTTTTCACAGAATACGCCAAATAATCGTTTCCTGCACCATTTTGTGTTTTTTGAATAGATGTTCTGATGTATCTAGTTGACTATGGCATTTGGAAATGTCAGATATTTTATTTAATCTGTCAGTTTAGTTTACAAAACCTGTTGCTGTAAAAGCGGTATTATTTTTTGTAACTGTGAAACTTCATTTATTGAATTGAATTATTTGAATATTGTTGTGTTATTGCTTTGTAAAAATGAAGATTTTTTCAAAGAAAGAGCGTATTGATATGATTTTTATCCTTGGAGAATGTGATCAAAATTGTTTGTTGGCTTCTCGAATCTATGCTCAAGGGTTTCCTGAAATAAACTATCCTAAACCAGCCGTTTTTGTGAGACTGTTAAACTAGTTTCAGGAAAGTGGAAGTGTGAGTTATAAAAAAACCTATGATAAGAAAGCCTGGCACTGAGGATGAAGAAAATGTTTTTACTGTACAGGGTGAGTCAACTATTGGATGAAGTAGGTTTGTGCCTTTTCGGTGAAATTAACAAAGAAACTATATTTATTGTTTGATACAGTTTATTTTTACGCAGATTTTAAAAATATTTAGGACTCTACAGGGTGAGCCAAAAAACTAAGACAGCATAAAGTTGTATTTTTTTAAATAGAACACCCTATATGCGAATCGTATTTTCGATTTAGCTTATAATTTTAAATCTTTTTTATTAAGGGTTTACTATAACAAAACTTTATAGTTTCTGAGATAATTAAGTTTAAAGAAAAAAAGTCACATTTTCAAGCATCAATTCAATCCTAAATAACGTTTTCAATTTTGTGACAAATATATTCAAATTTGGAATTTAGCAAGGCCAAGGACAAGTTTACATAATTTTTACCTAATATTTGCAATAAAAGCTACAGGGTGTTGAACACATCGGCTCAAATTTGAACAAGTTTAAATGAATAAATATCTTTTTTTTAAATGGTACACCCTGTATATTTTCATGTTATTTAATAGAGTAATAAAAACCCTAAAAGTTTTGTTCAATATATCCTATACCTATTTATAATAGTTTTTGAGATATTTCAGTTTTTCTTATTTTCCATACTTTTTTACAGAAATAGTCTTCATTATCATAGTAGCCATGTAAAATAATAAAAAGAAACTACAGAAACAAACAGAATGTGGTTAAATATGATGAAATACATTATTCGTTATATTACAATGGCAATAGTTTAATTAAACATAATGTGAAAAAATTAACACAACAATAACGACAAGGCAAATACATATCTACTTTTATACTAAATTGAAACAAAAAAATTACCTATTAAATACTGAGATTAATTATTTCTTTTTAATAAGTGTTCGAATAAACGACCCTCTTGTGTAATGCACAAATTTAGTCTTTTTTGCAGATTTTCTCGGACCCTGGACAAAATTAGTGGCGTTATTGTTCTACAGGTATCCCTAATCCTGTTTCGCATATCTTCCACTGTTGTTGGTGGATTAACATACACCTTATTTTTAATATAACCCCATAGGAAGAAATCTAATGGGGTGATGTCGCAAGACCTTGGTGGCCACTCAATGAAACCCCCACGTCCAATCCATTTTTGCGGATATCGTTGGTCCTAAAACGCACGAACTTCACGATGGTAATGCGGAGGCGCACCATCGTGCTGGAACCACATACTGTCGAGCTCATCCCTATCGAGACCTTGAAGCAGTTGGGGTAGTTCTTCTTGTAGAAAGTTCAGGTAACTATGGCCATTTAGTGGTTCATTAAAAAAGTGGGGTCCAATAATTCGATTATGATGAATACCACACCAAACATTTAATGACCAGTGGTTTTGATGTTGCACCTCTCTAATCCAAAATGGGTTTTCTGTGGCATAATAATGCATGTTGCGTCTATTTACAGCACCGTTACTTCTAAAAGTAACTTCATCAGTAAACATGACCTTGCATAATAAATTTGGATTTAATTGAATCTCCGCATTTATTGTACGACAAAAGTTTACACGACTTTCAAAATCCTGTCCATGCAATTCTTGGTGTAATTCCATGTGATATGGATGATACCTATATTTCTTGGTAGTACGATTAGCGGTGGATTGTGATGTTTCACATAATGCTGCTAACTGACAGCTACCAATATAAGGATTTTCCTGAACATTTAATAATACTTGTACTTCTTTTTCTTCATTAGTTACTGGTTTGTTGACCACTTTACGTTTTGGATAATCAACAGTACCAGAAGAATCAAATCTTTGCATTAAGTTTTGAAAAGTATGGCTGGCGTCGATCAGAATACTTCATTTTATAAATTCTTTGAGCAAGAAGGCAATTTTTTTGAGCCTCTCCTATTGTATAAATCATATCTATTAACTTATTCTTTGGAAAATTCATTTTACAATATAAGATGAATGCAAAAAAAACCAAACTACACTACATAAAAACCAAAAGAAGCGATTGCGGTTATAAATTTGACACACAAAAAAATGTTCTTTTACATTGTTTTTGCCATGGCTACTATGATAATGAAGACTATTTCTGTAAAAAAGTATGGAAAATAAGAAAAACTGAAATATCTCAAAAACTATTATAAATAGGTATAGGATATATTGAACAAAACTTTTAGAGTTTTTATTACTCTATTAAATAACATGAAAATATACAGGATGTACCATTTAAAAAAAAGATATTTATTCATTTAAACTTGTTCAAATTTGAGCCGATGTGTTCAACACCCTGTAGCTTTTATTGCAAATATTAGGTAAAAATTATGTTAACTTGTCCTTGGCCTTACTAAATTCCAAATTTGAATATATTTGTCACAAAATTGAAAACGTTATTTAGGATTGAATTGATGCTTGAAAATGTGACTTTTTTTCTTTAAACTTAATTATCTCAGAAACTATAAAGTTTTGTTATAGTAAACCCTTAATAAAAAAGATTTTAAATTATAAGCTAAATCGAAAATACGATTCGTATATAGCGTGTTCTATTTAAAAAAATATAACTTTATGCTGTCCTAGTTTTTTGGCTCACCCTGTAGAGTCCCAAATATTTTAAAAATTTCCGTAAAAATAAACTGTATCAAACAATAAATATAGTTTCTTTGTTAATTTCACCGAAAAGGCACAAACTTACTTCATCCAATCGTTGATTCACCCTGTACAGAGTGGATCGTTTTAAATGTTTTTATAGGATATCTGGGAAACCGCAAAAGATTTTAAATATCTGAAAGTCCCGAGCTCTTTTTTTGAGAAAATTACAATGACAATTTTCGAATTTTAGAATTTTCTAAAATGTCCTATATTTTATTTATCAAAGCAACTTCTTTTTTCTGTAAAATCCAATGGCGTAGTCAGATTTTTAGTTTTAGTTTTAATTACGGAGATATAATACCAAGTTTTAATTTTTTAAATATTATTTTTGCATTTTGCATTTTCTTTAAGAATATATTATATTGTTAATATAAATTGACAACAAATAGGTTAAAAACAGTTTTTATTAAATATGTAAACATTTTAAAATAGAAAACGTCTATTAATGAAGCTATATTGAAATAAAATCATTTAGTACATTTTTTGTCACTGTTTCTTAACTCCTATAGAGCACGGAATATCGCGGCCAAAATACGTGACTTTCAAAAAGTTTTACTTTTGGGATATATGGGGTTTTAATATAGTTACTTTTAAATATTATTTTCATATTATACAGGGTGTCCCAAAAGCTCTGAAAATATCGAAGTTGAGTTTTTTAAAATAGAACCCCCTGTATATTATGCATTTTTGGATTCTCCGATCAAAATAAGTGTCTATCTTAATAAGGTTTATAGTACCTAAACCTTAAGGGTTTTTAAATAATTTGAATTTTGACAAAATCTAATCTAATTTTCATGTTTCAAATACTTAAGAAGTATTTCACTTATGTACTCGAAATGTACAGTGAAGTGTAACAATAAATCATATTTTATTTCCCAATTATAATAAACTTGCTATATTATACAGGGTGTCCAAAAATTAAAACTAATCAAATAAGAACTTTAAGTGGCTATAACTTGATTAATTTAAATAGAACGCTATACTTTTTACCTTACGAGAAAAAGTGCCTTTTAAATACCTATCAAATGGTATAAGGGTGTTCTATAGCTAAGTCTTCGCGTTTTCACAGAATACGCCAAATAATCGTTTTCTGCACCATTTTGTGTTTTTTGAATAGATATTCTAATGTATCTAGTTGCCTATGGCATTTGGAAATGTCAGATATTTTATTTAATCTGTCAGTGTAGTTTACAAAACCTGTTGCTGTAAAAGCGGTATTATTTTTTGTAACTGTGAAACTTCATTTATTGAATTGAATTATTTGAATATTGTTGTGTTATTGCTTTGTAAAAATGAAGATTTTTTCAAAGAAAGAGCGTATTGATATGATTTTTATCCTTGGAGAATGTGATTAAAATTGTTTGTTGGCTTCTCGAATCTATGCTCAAGGGTTTCCTAAAATAAACTATCCTAAACCAGCCGTTTTTGTGAGACTGTTAAACTAGTTTCAGGAAAGTGGAAGTGTCAGTTATAAAAAAACCTATGATAAGAAAGCCTGGCACTGAGGATGAAGAAAATGTTTTTACTGTATTTGGTTCAGTGATTGAAAATCCCAATATTAGTCAGAATCATATATCCGAAAATACTAACATTAGCCAAGCAAGTGTTTCAAGGATTCTTAACAAATACAGATTTCATCTTTATAAAATCAAGCTTTTTCAAGAGCTTCACGGAAATGATTTTGACAACCGAACTGAATTCTGCTTGTGGGTGTTAGATAAAGTGGCAGAAAATGAACAATTTTTCATAATGTGTTATTTAATGATGAATGTACTTTTCATAACAATGGTCTTTCATTATTTTTTAACAGATTTCTAAAAGGTCGCAGGTTCTAAATTCGACTGCTATGTATTTTTTATGTATGTACGCCAGTTACTCCGGAACGGTGGCACCGATTTGAATGAAGTTTTTTGCTTTATGTTCAAGAATCTATTGTCATGGTTCCATATTATTTGGGTTGAAATTGGCTCAGTAAAATCTAAGATAGCGCTTATAACATGGCCGACAAAACTAGTACTGGGGAGTTTTTAGGATCGCACATAAGGATTTTAAAATTATTTTTGAAATTCAATATTGCGGAATAATAATTTTACATCTCTTGACTTTCTTCAAAATGGGTATTGAGGGATTTTTAGGGGTGTAAATTAGGAGTTTAAAAATATTTTTGAAAAATTCAATATGGCAGATCTAATATGGTGTCCTATAAATTTGCATTCTTTGTTTTCTCCGAAATTGATATTGGAAGAATTTTATTTTCATATAAAATTTTATATTATTATGTTTCGCTTTTTAGTTCATTTTTAGAACTCGGTACAATTTTTTCATTTTTTTTTTATTTCAATTGTTACCCAATACTTTACTTCATTGAAATTATTCCTATGGCCTCATACTATCTGAAACAATACCTGTCAATCAGTTAATTGCCGATAATCGACAAATAGGCCAGGGCTATTATTTTATTTTCAAAAAGTAAAACTTTTTTGTTTCCACCGCTAAAAGTGACACAACAAATCCATCAAACCTGTTTCACTTAAAAATGCTAATTTCAGTTTTTGACAAGGGGTATTCAAAATGCTGTTAGTTCTTTTTGTATTGTATTATATTGAAAAGGGTTTAAAAATATGAGTCATAAAAATGTTTTATTTCACGTTTTAACATAAAACAATTTTTTGCGTTTAAAACTTTGACAAGGAATATTTTAACTTCTTTGATGATATGTCTAAATACAGATACGAAAAAGCGTAATTTTATGTGTTTTTTATGCTAGTATAAAAATAATACAATGTAGAAACATGCAACAACCAAAGTTAAATTAAACTTAAGAAACAACCATTGGTTTCTGGTGAAATATTTTATTTTATTTACACTGCCCTACAGGATTAAATTCTCTATTATTATGCAGAAGAAAACAGTGTTATTTAAATCCTAGATATTACTCACATTATACAGACAGTACAATAGATATAACATAGTTTATAACTCAATCAGAAATAATTATAACAAACCGAATTGATGACAGAGTAATTACAGTGAAATATATCAAATGTGCCTTTTAGGAGACCATAAAGGCAAAACATAAATTATAATGTAATATATTAGTTTTTGTAAGTCTGCAGTCAAACGTGACTCCCAGGTCTTTAAAATGGTTAACCCGCCTTGAAAAAGCGCCGCTGATCCCGTTACCATGCAGGGTAGGAGTTTTAATTCTTGAGAATGACGTAACAGTACACATTTAGAAGCAGTTTGTTTTTTAGACACTAAATATTCAGTTTCATGAGATCCAGTTCAAGGCTCAAACAAGGCTCCGTATGTTCTAGAAAATCTTTAAATCGTTTGCATAAAGTAGGTAGCTGTTATTCAATCCACAAGTCATATAATTAATAAAAACCTTAAAACTTAAGGGACTAAGAACAGATCTTTGAGGAACACATTACTACAAAATTATTAGATCTCTGATCACTGTACTCAACATATTGAGAGCCATTTAATAGGTAGCTTTCAGAATATCCAATAAGATTGTCTTTAAAACCAAAATCCAACAATGATCAAGACGATCATACGCTTTGGAAAAATCTAGATAAACGACATGGACCTGAGGGCCAGAATCAATACATTACAAGACTTACTGTGCAATAGTGCAAAGATTGGCTACAGTTGACTTTAAAGAAGTAAAACCATGCTGTTGGATTATAATAAAAGGCACCATGTAAAAGGATATTGCTTTCTCAAGAATTGGTTTAAACACCTTTGCAAAATTTGCTCATTATCGCTATGGGGCGATAATTTTTGACCCTGATCCGTCATCCATTTTAAACACTAGACAGATTTTCAATTCCTTCGACAGACCAGGAAAAATATATTTCTGAATCCATAAATTAAAAATTATAGACAAAGGCTCAGAAAATGCCCAAGCAAAGTCCTTGAAAACAAATGAAGAAATGGAATCAGAACCCGCCATGAATTCGGCTTTCAATTTCTTATGGGCTTTGTCAACGTCTGCTGGTATTATTTTAGATGAGATAGGATGAGAATAACCATGATTAGAAGCAGGTACATATAGAGTAGAGACAATAGAAGAATATTTTCGCAAATAAATTTACGACGTGGTTGGGATTGATTACTTCTTGATTTTGATAAGCCATAGCAGCTGACAGAATACTGTTAGACTCCCTAAGATTAATGTAGGACAAGAACGATTGGAAGATGTTCTTGAATTTTGCTTCAACATTTACAAAATAGGTACTATAAGACATACGCATTATTGAAAGATAATTGGTCACGAATCTGCTTAGCCCTTTTGTATGGCCACCATAGCAATTCCTTATTTTTTAATAAGCGAATTACCTCCTTAGTGAACCAAGTTGGGTACTCACTTTGCCTAAACAAAGTCCTTGGTACCGTCTCATTAAGAATTATATCTATATGCCGATAAAATGCCACCACAGACTCTTCAACAGTAAGAATCTCACGCAGAAAAGACCAATCACTCTTGAGCAAAACTTGATACATCCCAGGAAAATCAACCTTTCTAGAATTATATGTGTTATGTTCTTTTAATTTAAATTTGTTTTGTTTGCATGTTCGATAAGGGCATGTTTTCAACAGAGGAGGATAATATACATCAACAGGTAACATTGTTGAATCAGATTCAACAACTTTGCAGGAGTCCAGTGAGCCAAGCACAAAGTTGATTGATGTAATTTTTTACATTATTGAACTGATACAATTTATAGAAGCTAACAAAATTATTAACGCCATGTAGTTTTGGATTGTCCATTGCATAACTGATATCCGCGGATATACTATATTTAGGAAAACTGAAATCAGACAAAAACGGCACATTCGAAACGCTGTGCAAGTGAAAAATTAGCTGTGGTATATTCTAATACATCAATATCGGAGAGGTTGTCTGAGATCGAGGGAGGGATACGTAAAAATGATCCAGAAAAGACAAAAATAAGCAGTAATCAATTAAAAGAGAAATCAATACTACTAAAGAAAATTAGGAGAAACTGGAAAAAAAACACGATATGTTTGATATGTATACAAAGGTGAATAAAGTTTCTGGTAAACTGGTGTACCAAGAAGACTCATAATTTCTTGTACGCTTTTTTTGCTTTATCGATTTCAAACAAGCTTTCGACACAGTGCAACCTTCTGGAGACCCTGTGTTTTTTAATTTTTTTTCTGTTCTGTTTGGTAAAAATAAAATATTATTTTCGTGACGTTCTTATCAGATCTACCAGTTAAAAATACGGTCGTAAAAATAATATAGTGCAGAGTTTTTAAAATCTGGCTAATGGAATAGGAGTAATAAAAATTTACATAAAGCGCATGAAGTAGCTGAAATATGACCGGCTCAGATAAAACTATGAAAAATGAGAAAGAAAATTGTAGCGTGTTACGTAATTTATTACCAATGAGACGCGAGGAAATGAAGTTTTACTTTAATTGGAAGTGTGTTACAATTTCAGGTCATTAGTCTATTTCTACAAAATTTATATTTTTTTGTTGCCCTTTACAAAGACCTACATTTTAAGCTTCTCACTACTATGCTGACACTGGCAACAGGGGCGCGCGTTATGGGCGCAAACCCAAGTGATAAAATGCAACCCAAAGGTCTAGAAAAATAATATTATAGATAATATAAATCAAAGGATGCCCGAGGAGAGCAATGGGATGCAAGGAACAACTGATGTTGACTCTGTCATATGTAGCCAAGCTTGTACGAACCGAAGAAACCTCTTTACTGCCTACGTGGATTATAAGAAGGCCTTCTACTCAGTGCCACATGAGTGGCTCAAAACTATATTGAGAATGTGCAGAGTCGATAATAATTTTGTTTCATTTTTAGAACGCATCATGTCGACCTGGAGAACTAGGATCCAAATGCAAGTGCCATCCAGCGACACCATCGAAACTAACACCATTCCGATACGAAGAGAAATATTTCAGGGCGATTCACTATGCCCATTGTTATTCTGCCTTGCAATGAACCCACTATTACGCCGTTTGAACTCCACCAGATACGGCTTCTGTATTAGAAATAACAACGAAGAGGTAGTCAGAGTGAAACATCTTCTATACATGGATGATTTTAAACTGATGGCTGCTATCAGAAACCAGTTGGAGCAAATGCTTAAAATTGTAGAGGAGTTCTCCGGGGATATCGAAATGCAATTTGGACTTGACAAGTGCCGTATTTTGAACATCGTTAAAGGGAAGATACAACCGGGTGCTTTTGAAATGCAGATCGGTGAAACTATAGTTGCAATGGAAGCAGACCAAACATACAAATATCTAGGTATGAAACAGGCTAAAAGAATTGACTATGGCACTATGAAAGCCGAATTGACAACGAACTAACTTAAACAGTAGACATTTGTTCAAGGATCTCAACACGTATGCTTGCTATTAACTAAGCTACTCTTTTGGAACTGTAAAATGGAGCAAGACGGACATCCAAAGCCTGCAAAGAAAAAAAAGGACACGCCTAACAAAAGCATAAAAACATCACCCTCGGAGTGCTATTGAACGTACAATGGTTCCAAGACACCAAGGAGGAAGATGATTAGTGGATTTTAGTAAGCAGCTCGACCAACAAATAATAAACTTACGTTCATATTTCCACAGGTTAGCGGACTATTCCACACTACATCGAGCAATATGCGAGACAGACGATTCAACGCCGCTACAGTTGAGGGAACAAGATATTACTTCTAACCACCAAATAGACCAAGAGAAGTTACAAACCTGGCTACAGAAGCCACTTCATGGACGGCATCCAAATGAGGTCAATCAGGACAATGTCGGCAACTCAGCGACGAACTACTGGTTGATTTCAGGACAGATGTTTCCGGAAAGGGAGGGCTTCTTGTTAGCTATCCAAGACCAGGTTATTCCGACGAAGAACTATCGGAAGCTCATCATTATTAGAGAGAAAATGACCAATGCAGATGTGACTGTCGAACATTGGAGACAATTCAGCACATAACTGGAGGATGCCAAGCGTTTGCCGCAACCGAGTATAAGGAAGGACACGACTCAGCCGCTAAGATACTCCACCAAGAGTTGGCAGAGAAGTTAAACCTATTACAGGTAGGAAAGGTGCATTATTACAAGTACAATCCGGAGTCTATTCTTGAGAACAACCAGTTCAAGTTATATTGGGACCGAACGGTTCTGAGGGATCAGACAGTAGCTCATAATAGACCAGACATTATACTAATAGATAGAATTTCTAGGCGAACTACACTAATCTACATTGCTGTACCTAACAAGAACAACCTAAGGCCAAAATACAACGAGAAGATCGCCAAATACAGAGATCTGGAGGTGCAAATCCGAAGACAATGGGCAATGAACAGCGTCCAAACGATTCCCATAATATTGTCAACAACTGGAGTGATACCAAAGAACCTCCTGCAGAACATCAAGGGACTAGGCCTTAGTGAGCATCTGTATAAACCGATCCACAAAGCAGGTCTCCTTGCAACTGCAAGAACCATGCGAAAGTTCGTAGGAAATACAACAGACGACGTCACCTAGGACCCGATAACATAGAAAGGGTTCCCACAGAGCTTCATACTTTTGGTGTCTTTGTATGCCTGGTATGAGTGAATAATCCCTGGAGGGAGTGCGAAGCCGTTTAGCTTGTAAATCATAATATAAATCATAAAATACTTCTACAATTAGATTCTTCTGTTTAATCTGGTTATAACTTACGTTGACTAAAATAGTATTGGACATGAAACAAACTGTTTATATCTTATATTTAATAAATAAATCATAATAAGTAATAATGAGCATTTTAAGTACGTTTAACCTATAAAGGACACAATCCCAGAATTTCACCTTGAATGCTGTGTACAGATGTCGTTGACTGATATTTTACAATCGGGCAACCAAAATACAGCATGGTATTCTGAACTTCTTTGCATTAACAAATTTTTAAAAAGTCGTATTTTGAAAAAATTAGATTCTTTAAATTTGACCAAAAACAAGATTACAAAGTTTTAAACGAGATTTTGTTTTTCATTGCCCAGAAAAATATTATTACGCACGATATTGAGATAAATACCACAGACACACAGACAATCAAACAATCAATTCAATACAATCCTTATATTTTTATCCGGAGTTTAATAAGTTTTTAAAGATCGGACCAGGCTAAGATTGCCCTACAATATAAAATGCTTATCCGTAATTAAGGTTAAATTTTAATTAAAATGCCAATTAAGAAATGATTTTCTTCTAAAATTTAATTAACTTGTTTTTCGCAAAAGGGAATACGCAAAACATCCCGTGGGAGTGAGTTAAATGCTTCGTGGCCCGACCGATTGCATTTTACAAAACAGTGAGGCGTTCTCCAATTTAAAATATGATGTATATTTAGTAAATGTTCGTTTAGTAAAGATAATCTTAAATGTATTCAGATTTTATTTTCTAGATTTTAGCAGGGATTAATAATAAATATCCGTATTACTTGTTTTTCTGTACACGGTGATTTTGTATATATATATATATATATATATATATATATATATATATATATATATATATATATATATATGAAAAAGTTGTTTTATTCTCCTTACGACCGTTAAGAAAGGGGACAGACAGTATATTCTCTGCGAATTCCACTCTGGTTCACTCTCCATACTAGTTTCGACCACCTAATGGTCTCATCAGTGGAGCTGTAACGAACCGAGAGTAAAATGCACAGAAAACAAATGTCTACTTAAAATCCCCATATCGTAAAGTATCGGCAGGATATTACCTGCAGAACTTGATGCCGGACTGCTATCTTAAACAGTACAAACGAACATCTGAATATACCCCGGAGCGGTAGGAAATTTATTAAAAATAAACAAATTCACGGTCTATATATTTGAAAAAGTTGTTTTATTCTCCTTACGACCGTTAAGAAAGGGGACAGACAGTATATTCTCTGCGAATTCCACTCTGGTTCACTCTCCATACTAGTTTCGACCACCTAATGGTCTCATCAGTGGAGCTGTAACGAACCGAGAGTAAAATGCACAGAAAACAAATGTCTACTTAAAATCCCCATATCGTAAAGTATCGGCAGGATATTACCTGCAGAACTTGATGCCGGACTGCTATCTTAAACAGTACAAACGAACATCTGAATATACCCCGGAGCGGTAGGAAATTTATTAAAAATAAACAAATTCACGGTCTATATATTTGAAAAAGTTGTTTTATTCTCCTTACGACCGTTAAGATATATAGACCGTGAATTTGTTTATTTTTAATAAATTTCCTACCGCTCCGGGGTATATTCAGATGTTCGTTTGTACTGTTTAAGATAGCAGTCCGGCATCAAGTTCTGCAGGTAATATCCTGCCGATACTTTACGATATGGGGATTTTAAGTAGACATTTGTTTTCTGTGCATTTTACTCTCGGTTCGTTACAGCTCCACTGATGAGACCATTAGGTGGTCGAAACTAGTATGGAGAGTGAACCAGAGTGGAATTCGCAGAGAATATACTGTCTGTCCCCTTTCTTAACGGTCGTAAGGAGAATAAAACAACTTTTTCAAATATATAGACCGTGAATTTGTTTTATTTTTAATAAATTTCCTACCGCTCCGGGGTATATTCAGATGTTCGTTTGTACTGTTTAAGATAGCAGTCCGGCATCAAGTTCTGCAGGTAATATCCTGCCGATACTTTACGATATGGGGATTTTAAGTAGACATTTGTTTTCTGTGCATTTTACTCTCGGTTCGTTACAGCTCCACTGATGAGACCATTAGGTGGTCGAAACTAGTATGGAGAGTGAACCAGAGTGGAATTCGCAGAGAATATACTGTCTGTCCCCTTTCTTAACGGTCGTAAGGAGAATAAAACAACTTTTTCAAATATATAGACCGTGAATTTGTTTATTTTTAATAAATAAATATATATATATATATATATATATATATATATATATATATATATATATATATATACAGGTGTGGAAAATCCAAAACAGAACCTCTAAATAATGGGAATGTAACAGAAAGAGACGGACAACCCGTTTAGCCATGTTCAAGAAGTGAAATAAAGCATACTGTTGTATCGTAGCTTGCTTTCTGGTTTCCAGCAAAGATGGTTGGGGGGGGGGTCGTCAAAACACAGTGGGTTGAAAGCACGGATTTAATAATAAAAATAAAAATCGGATCCAACATAGCAGACTGAATCTTTAAAATCATGAAAATTAATTCGAAAAACGTCTAATGTGGTTCAATAGCTGTTAAATGGGCAATTTAAAAACAAAATAAAAAGAATAATTGTATTTCCATGAAAAAAATATTGCGCTTGAGTCCAAGGTGCATTTTAAAAATAAAACTATGATAATTAATACGTGGATATCGATAATCGTTAAAAAGGCAAAAGTACTTTTTCCTCTATGCTTAGGACTTCTTAACAAATATCAATGAAAATAATTTGTAAGTAATATAATATTTATTGATTTAAACAAATGAATATATAATACGAGAGTAATAAAAATAATAAAAAGAACTTTTTAATCATTGCCTTCATTGTTAACAGCTCTTTTCTCAATCTCCAATTCGTATAAATTGTTGTCCGAATCGTTACGATGTCAAAAAACAGTGTAAGGGTCCATCGACTCCAAATGTTTTGGAACACATCCTCCATATTTTTCTTGAGAAAATTTTCGGGCAAAGTCTAGGCGATAGTTTCTAATTAACTTGTCCGTTGATTTTTGTGCATCTTTCAATAGTTTACCTATCGGTAATATTGCAAATGCAATGATGTCTGGTCAATGGAGTAAGTAATTTGTGGATTCCTATTGGCATGTTGTACCAAGAATATCCTTTGAAGAATAATATTGTTGTTTGAAATTTGTATTGCAGTTTAATGTCCGCTTCCAATAGTTTGCGAAATTACGGGAAACCGGAGGATCAGTTTTCGCTTTACTCTTGTTATAATGGCTGACTCACTGTTCAAGAAGAAACGTCGAACTATGTTGCCGTCGTTAGTGCTTCCTAACCCTTTCTTTAGCATGTCAACAAGAAGTCCTAATCTTTCACTTTAAAGGCCTGTTGGATGGTAGCCTTTGTCTATGCTTTCACCTCTCTGTCTTTCTGCTTACGGGCTTGCCACTGCTGTGTGTCACGTTGATACGACAAATACAAGCAGCATTCGAAGAATCGAATACATGCTTGTAGAGTTAACATTTGTAGCTTGAAATACTCTGTATTTACTGTTGAACTGAGATGTTGTTTGGCAGAGGTAACAACGTTGGACCGATTCCGCTCCAGCTAGAGCATTCACCTAGCCGTCTATCATCGTCATAGATAAGTTGTACTGTACTGGAGCTCGGGTGGCAAAGAGAACTCTTTTATATGGTGCAAATTGTCTGGTTCGAGTTCATAATTTTCTATTTTCTTTAAAGATTTTTGTTCGGTTTCCTTAATAAATTTAAATTTCAGAGGCCCGCAATTCCTAGTAGAGGAGGGTTTGGAATTGTATAATACAATCTGTTCTTGTTCAGTTTGCGTGTTAATACCTGCTAATTGAAGTGGAATAAGAGAGGTGAGGAATAAGTTTGTATTAGAAATAATCGGATCAGTGAATTTCATTTTGTACTAACTCTGACCTGACGTTCCATCGAAGTCCCATTTGCAAATGAAACTCATATCTATAAATCTAATTTATCGATTTGTTCAAGGGTGTCTAATTGAAGCAATATAATTCGATCCACTGTGTGATCCAGTAAGCCATGGAATTTAACCTCGGCTTTTGATTTAGTAAAAGTTAGATACTCTTCATGTGGATAATATACTTTTTTTGTATTTTATACACCAGAGTACGGCGAAAATATATTACCGCCTTTCTGTTTAGCTCAATTTTGTAATCGTTGATATTTTTTCTCGACAATCCAATGTCAAATAGAAGAGCGGCGCACAAATGTAACTAGGCGCGACGCAATCACATCACTGTTACCTTTGACCTGAGACGAAACTTTAGAAAGAAAAGACTGGCTGTTCATATTACCGAGGTTTAATGGAAACGTTACTATAGCTAACCTTCTATTTTAAATTTCTTAAATAGATATTATTTTGGCCGTTTTTTCAAGTTCTGACACACTAAGCCCGTCTAACTTCTTTCAGGTTAGTTCGGGACAAAAGATCGTAGGAAACGCTTACGCGCAATATTACCCCCGCTAACTTCCGTGCGACACGAAAACGAACAGTACCTTGAAACGAATGAGAGGGTGTATTTACTTTTCCTCGAAACTTATAAAATAATCGACGGAATTTGGAATATGTAATGACTATTTGATACATTGATTGTTTTAAATACATCAAATAGTCGAAATACAAAAAAAAAATAGTTTTTGTTGGCTGTTGAGCGTAAAGAAAGTTGATATTTCTGTTACAAAATAAACATTTATTCTAATAAAAATGCTAGCGAAACGCAACGGTAATTTCTAAGTAAATAAGCTAATAGACCACTTTAAAATTAAAAATCATTCTCAAAAATAAACTTTTATTCCGGTAAAAATTTGGCGCGAAACACGGAAATATCAGTACTTGGTACTTACGCTTCAACGGCCTGAATGAAAGCAAATAACTTGAAATCCCCTATATATATATATATATATATATATATATATATATATATATATATATATATATATATATATATATATATATATAAATTACGTTATTTAGATGAAGACTACTGAAAATGCATTCCAGTTGTTCAAGTTCAAGCAAATAACTTGAAATCCCCTATATATATATATATATATATATATATATATATATATATATATATATATATATATATATATATATATATATATAAATTACGTTATTTAGATGAAGACTACTGAAAATGCATTCCAGTTGAAACGTTATTACTAAAAAAAGAACCACAACAAAACAAGTTCAGAATACGTCTGTTCTATTGACCTAATTTTTCTGGGAATGACCCACTGCGCTGCGTGAATGTGGCAGTGGCACTCTCTTTAATAAAAATTCCTGTCGCATGCCACGCTCCAACTCACAATTGATTGCAATTTACACGATAGGTCACTTTGACGCCAATATATCTCCTTGAGCAACATAGTGCAGTCTATTTTGCATGCACATATGAAAAATCATAATGGGAAAATCACCGAGTTAAACATGAAACTCCTTTCTATTGAGTAGCACGAGGCAGAGTGGAAGATCGTGAGTTACACGAATATAGAACGTAATTTTAACACGTGTTTCTTATTATACATTTTCTTTGCTGGTCTCGAGGGAGTTTTCTTTTCCATTAAATTTCAAGAATTATTTTTTGTATCGTTTTTCAGAACACACACAGACAATATATATATATTTTTATCACTACAGGGAGATTCTCTGTGAAAATCTACAAATGCCAGGTGTATAGGAATGTTATATTCCTCGGTTTTTTTCTAGGACTGTGCGTAGGGCTTGGATATGATTTATCGTACTAAATCCACGTCGAAAGCCGCTCCACAGGCAGATAATAGTCAAGCTTTTCAGTCAGGCAATTTGTCAATATGCGGGTGAATAGTTTATATAGGTGGTTTAATAAACTGTAGGACGGTAATTTTCTATATTCGTTGTGTCCCCTTTTTTGAAGAGAAATACGACTTGTGCGTTATACCATTGTTCTGGTACTCTACCTTCGTTCATTCATTCATTTTCATTCATATCAGCCCGTTTTCATCCACTCCCGAATGTAGGCCTCTTCCATATTTTTCCATTTCTGTTGGTCCTTAGCGATCCCCATCCAGTTTTTTCCGGCAATTTTCTGAATGTCGTCACGCCATCTCTTTTGGGGCCTGCCAACACTTCTCTTGTTCTAACTATAGGTTGTAATTACAGTAAAACAATTTTACACTTTCCACAAATTTTTAATTTTAATTTTAATCACTCGACATGTTTCGCAAACACTGTTGCTTCTTCAAAGGAGTATTACAATTTGTAATACTCCTTTGAAGAAGCAACAGTGTTTGCGAAACATGTCGAGTGATTAAAATTAAAATTAAAAATTTGTGGAAAGTGTAAAATTGTTTTACTGTAATTACAACCTATAGTTATAATGAATTTCCACCAAGTAAAAGCCGAATCTATAGTTCTCTTGTTCTCTCTTGGCCGCTATGCTGTTATCTTGTATGTCCATCTGTCTATGTCATGTCTTGCAATATGTCCAGCCCATCTCCATTTTAGCTGCGCTACTCGTTTGCTCACATCTGTTATTTTCGTTCTTCTTCTGATTTCTTCATTTGGAACTCTATCTCGTAAACTAATTCCCACCATAGCCCTTTCCATTGCTCGTTGTGTAACCCGAAGCTTATTAATGGCTTTACATGTTAGGGAGGTTGTTTCAATATCATAAGTAAGAACTGGCAGGATGCACGACTCGTAGACTTTTCTTTTCAGACTTATGGGGTGTTACTGGATTTAAGAATGAATCCGAGTTTGCCAAAAGCTGCCCAGCTGAGACTTATTCTTCTAGGAATTTCAGCCGATTGGTTTTCCTTCCCTATTTGTATTTTATGACCTAGATATATGTATTCTCTTACGTTTTCTATTATTTTATCTTCAACTTTAATTTGCATTTGTTCTAGACTCATTATTTTTGTTTTTGACAAGTTCATTTTGAGTCCTATCCTAGCTGATGCTTGATGAAGTTCTTGTATCATACGTGAATCACTGATTATAACAATATCATCAGCAAATCTTAAGTGGTTTAGTCGTGTTCCGTCTATGTTAATTCCCTTGTCATGCCAGTCCAAGCCCCTAAATACATCTTCAAGTGCCAACGTGAACAATTTTGGAGAGATTGTGTCTCCCTGACGTACGCCTCTTTTTATAGGTATCCTCGAGGTTTTTATATCCTCGTCTATTGTAACTTGCATGTAAGCGTTTTCATATATATGCTGAATCAGAGCAGAGTATCTTGAATCAATCCGAGCATTGTCCGGTGCTTTGAGAACTGCCCATGATTCGATAGAATCGAACGCCTTCTGGTAATCAACGAAAGCCAAATGCAGAGGTATATTATATTCCGTGGTTTTTTCGATAAGCGTGTGTACTGTCTGTAGATGGTCTATTGTACTGAAGTTCCTGCGAAATCCGGCTTGTTCTGAAGGTTGGTATGCGTCCAACTTTTGTGTCAGTCTGTTAGTTATTATTTTTGTAAGAAGTTTGTACAAGTGGGACAGTAAGCTAATTGGCCGATAATTTTCTATGTTATTTCTATCGCCTTTTTTGTATAATATGATGACTTCTGCGTTTTCCCATGCCTCGGGTATTTTTCCATATATTAAGCACTTGTTCAACAAAATTCTCACGCTTTCTCTTAGTTGTTCTCCCCCTATTTTTGACATTTCGGCGGTTATACGATCCTCGCCAGGGCTTTTATTATTTTTCATTTGACTAAGCGCTTTCATTAACTCTGCGGTATTTATTTCGGGCATCTCTTCCCAACCGACATTTCTTACTTCCTTTCTACCTTCGTATAAGCATTTATTCATCAGTGGTTGTATCGCTTTTTCAAGACTGTCTCCACCCATCTTTAACATCTCAGTTGTAATTTGATCCTCGCCCAGCCATTTTCTATCCTTCATCTGTTCTAGTGCTCTTTTTATTTCATCCAAGGATATCTCCGGCAAATCTTCTGATCCTACATTTTTTATTTCTTTTACTGTTTTTGTTGGATCTGGATCCGTATTGATCGAGGAGTATAAGTCCGCATAGAATGCTTCCACAGCCTTTATGATGCCATCTATTTGTGTTACTGTCACCGCTTCTCTGTTCTTTAATTTTGTTATTTTGGGTTCGTCCTCTTGAGAAACCTAACCTAAAAACTTTCATATTTGCGTTTATTTTTATTGTTTCGTGTCTTAATTTTGTTTTGAACGTTCTAATGTCTTTCCTTACTTCTTTTTTGATATTTTTATTCAGTTGTTTAAAATCCTCTGTGTCTCTTTTAGTTAATCTTCGTCTTTCCATCATATGTAATGTATTTGCACTAAGTTTCTTGTCTGTAGTTTTCCTTAATCTTCCACAAACTTTTTTCATTGATGTTTTTATAGTAGTTTGGATTTTATCTATCATTTCATTGATGTTATGTTGTTCCAGAGTATTAGTGGATTTCAAACTTTTGCTATTTCGTATTGGTATTCGCTTTGTCGTGTGTATAGTTCTTTTCACGAGTGAACTACCTTAAATCACGTTTACAACACTTCAGAAATTTTTACAAATTTTATTTAAGTAATATGCTGGCTTTCACCCATTAGTATGTGTTATCCGCAATGACTTTTAGTTTTTTTTTCATTAATATTTTAGTTATATATTCCTGCATATGTTAATTAACATATTTCTGCAATACATTTAAATTTCCTAAAACTTCCAGCGAAAAAGATCGATATCTTAAATGCAAGCGACGAGAAAAAAACATTAATCTAGATCGGTCGTTCAAAAAAACAACACACCAATAGTATTACATGTAAATACTCGTTTGCGTGTGTCTAAATTATGCTACGCCATAAAAAAGCAGTTTTTATTTTTGTTAAAATGTTGCAGTATATGCGCAAAAAATAAATCTGAGGTAAACGAAAAATAACAAATTTCTTGGTAAGATTTCAAACTTTTCTAATCAGTATTGATTGATTGATTTTTAATCAGTTGGTTTTTAAATAAATTTAACTTTTACTATATATATATATATATATATATATATATATATATATATATATATATATATATGTAATCGAAGGATTTCGGGTATCCCGTGTATGTGCTGAGTCCCTCTCAGGACTGTAAGGCAGCTGGCGTTTCGGTGAAATCTCATTCACCATTTTCACAGCTCACTGTATGGCGTCTACGAGCGAACTGACGCCTGCGACTAGGGTGCTGTTCAGGGCTGTCAATTTGCCAGTAATTCCTTGCATTTGCCAGGAATAATTAGCTATGCCAGTAATTTTGCCAGGAATATTATCACGCCAGGGATTTGCCAGGAATAGATATTTTGTACTCAGAAATTGATAAAACATTAAGGCAAAATGTACATACAATTGATGGCAAGTGTATGAAAATCGATAAGATGTCCCATCTCTAAAATTAAATCTCTCTATCTCTTTTTGCTTCTCACATCTAGAGTTCTTTCTTTCTTTTTTTTATAGTTTTGCAGTCTAAAATTTAAAGCATGCGCAATCTTGGCTGTATTCTTTAGAGTAATTATCAAATGAACGAATTGAAAAAAGTGAAACTGATAACTTCATGTTCTTTTGAATATGCATTTACCTGTTATTAGGTCGAAGTGATCATGATTACTTCAAGTGACAGAACTGAAAGTGATAATGACTCAAAAGAATAGCTCTCTTGTTATTATATGTCTTTTTCTAATATTCAATTTAATTGAGCAAAATCAGCTTTTTCATATTATACCAGCGTTGCCAAACGTACGATAATTACCGTACATATACGGTAATTTCAGTCATTGTACGGTATACGAACCAAATTCATTGCCGTACCATAAGAGTATGGTAATTTTACCAATTTGAGAGTTTCATTAATCAAGAAGCTTCTGAAAGCAAATCGATATACTAGGTCAAGGATATTTTTGAAAAAATGTATGATTTATTTTTTTTTGTAATATGTGATGTCATCTATTCTCACATTAAAAAATATTATTTATGTTAAAGTTGAGCTACCTTATTCACTTAAAAACCAGTGTAAGTTGATAGTAGAGGGTTTAAATTGACAAATGCAATGATAAGTCAAGCAAGTTTAGAACCTTAAAAACGCATGGTTGAAAAAATAATTTTCCTTTATTACGAAATGGGTAAAAATAGAATATTGTGTTTATTTTCTGAAGACAAGTATTCCTTTCAAAACGTTTATTTGTTGATATATTGTATGTACGGGTGAGTCAACGATTGGATGAAGTAAGTTTGTGCCTTTTCGGTGAAATTAACAAAGAAACTATATTTATTGTTTGATACAGTTTATTTTTACGCAGATTTTAAAAATAATTAGGACTCTACAAGGTGAGCCAAAAAACTAGGACAGCATAAAGTTGTATTTTTTTTAAATAGAACACCCTATATACGAATCGTATTTTCGATTTAGCTTATAATTTTAAATCTTTTTTATTAAGGGTTTACTATAACAAAACTTTATAGTTTCTGAGATAATTAAGTTTAAAAAAAAAAGTCACATTTCAAGCATCAATTCAATCCTAAATAACGTTTTCAATTTTGTGACAAATATATTCAAATTTGGAATTTAGAAAGGCCAAGGATAAGTTAACATAATTTTTACCTAATATTTGCAATAAAAGCTACAGGGTGTTGAACACATCGGCTCAAATTTGAACAAGTTTAAATGAATAAATATCTTTTTTTTTAAATGGTACACCCTGTATATTTTCATGTTATTTAATAGAGTAATAAAAACCCTAAAAGTTTTGTTCAATATATCCTATACCTATTTATAATAGTTTTTGAGATATTTCAGTTTTTCTTATTTTCCATACTTTTTTACAGAAATAGTCTTCATTATCATAGTAGCCATGGCAAAAGCAATGTAAAAGAACATTTTTCTGTGTGTCAAATTTATAACCGCAATCGCTTCTTTTGGTTTTTATGTAGTGTAGTTTGGTTTTTTTTGCATTCATCTTATATTGTAAAATGAATTTTCCAAAGAATGAGTTAATAGATATGATTTATACAATAGGAGAGGCTCAAAAAAATTGCCTTCTTGCTCAAAGAATTTACAAAATGAAGTATCCTGATCGACGCCAGCCTAATACCCATACTTTTCAAAACTTAATGCAAAGATTTGATTCTTCTGGTACTGTTGATTATCCAAAACGTAAAGTGGTCAACAAACCAGTAACTAATGAAGAAAAAGAACTACAAGTATTGTTCAATGTTCAGGAAAATCCTTATATTGGTAGCCGTCAGTTAGCAGCATTATGTGAAACATCACAATCCACCGCTAATCGTACTATCAAGAAATATAAGTATCATCCATATCAAATGGAATTACACCAAGAATTGCATGGACAGGATTTTGAAAGTCGTGTAAACTTTTGTCCTACAATAAGTGCGGAGATTCAATTAAATCCAAATTTATTATGCAAGGTAATGTTTAATGATGAAGCTACTTTTAGAAGTAACGGTCAACGATTGGATGAAGAAAGTTTGTGCCTTTTCGGTGAAATTAACAAAGAAACTATATTTATTGTTTGATACAGTTTATTTTTACGGAGATTTTTAAAATATTTAGGACTCTACAGGGTGGGCCAAAAAACTAGGACAGCATAAAGTTGTATTTTTTTAAATAGAACACCCTATATACGAATCGTATTTTCGATTTAGCTTATAATTTTAAATCTTTTTTATTAAGGGTTTACTATAACAAAACTTTATAGTTTCTGAGATAATTAAGTTTAAAGAAAAAAAGTCACATTTTCAAGGATCAATTCAATCCTAAATAACGTTTTCAATTTTGTGACAAATATATTCAAATTTGGAATTTAGCAAGGCCAAGGACAAGTTAACATAATTTTTACCTAATATTTGCAATAAAAGCTACAGGGTGTTGAACACATCGGCTCAAATTTGAACAAGTTTAAATGAATAAATATCTTTTTTTTTTAAATGGTACATCCTGTATATTTTCATGTTATTTAATAGAGTAATAAAAATTCTAAAAGTTTTGTTCAATATATCCTATACCTATTAAATGTTCAGGAAAATCCTTATATTGGTAGCCGTCAGTTAGCAGCATTATGTGAAACATCACAATCCACCGCTAATCGTACTATCAAGAAATATAAGTATCATCCATATCAAATGGAATTACACCAAGAATTGCATGGACAGGATTTTGAAAGTCGTGTAAACTTTTGTCCTACAATAAGTGCGGAGATTCAATTAAATCCAAATTTATTATGCAAGGTAATGTTTAATGATGAAGCTACTTTTAGAAGTAACGGTGCCGTAAATAGACGCAACATGCATTATTATGCCACAGAAAACCCATTTTGGATTAGAGAGGTGCAACATCAAAACCACTGGTCATTAAATGTTTGGTGTGGTATTCATCATAATCGAATTATTGGACCCCACTTTTTTAATGAACCACTAAATGGCCATAGTTACCTGAACTTTCTACAAGAAGAACTACCCCAACTGCTTCAAGGTCTCGATAGGGATGAGCTCGACAGTATGTGGTTCCAGCACGATGGTGCGCCTCCGCATTACCATCGTGAAGTTCGTGCGTTTTTAGACCAACGGTATCCGCAAAAATGGATTGGACGTGGGGGTTTCATTGAGTGGCCACCAAGGTCTTGCGACATCACCCCATTAGATTTCTTCCTATGGGGTTATATTAAAAATAAGGTGTATGTTAATCCACCAACAACAGTGGAAGATATGCGAAACAGGATTAGGGATACCTGTAGAACAATAACGCCACTAATTTTGTCCAGGGTCCGAGAAAATCTGCAAAAAAGACTAAATTTGTGCATTGCACAAGAGGGTCGTTTATTCGAACACTTATTAAAAAGAAATAATTAATCTCAGTATTTAATAGGTAATTTTTTTGTTTCAATTTAGTATAAAAGTAAATATGTATTTGCCTTGTCGTTATTGTTGTGTTAATTTTTTCACATTATGTTTAATTAAACTATTGCCATTGTAATATAACGAATAATGTATTTCATCATATTTAACCACCTTCTGTTTGTTTCTGTAGTTTCTTTTTATTATTTTACGTGGCTACTATGATAATGAAGACTATTTCTGTAAAAAAGTATGGAAAATAAGAAAAACTGAAATATCTCAAAAACTATTATATAAATAGGTATAGGATATATTGAACAAAACTTTTAGGGTTTTTATTACTCTATTAAATAACATGAAAATATACAGGGTGTACCATTTAAAAAAAAAGATATTTATTCATTTAAACTTGTTCAAATTTGAGCCGATGTGTTCAACACCCTGTAGCTTTTATTGCAAATATTAGGTAAAAATTATGTTAACTTATCCTTGGCCTTGCTAAATTCCAAATTTGAATATATTTGTCACAAAATTGAAAACGTTATTTAGGATTGAATTGATGCTTGAAATGTGACTTTTTTTTTTAAACTTAATTATCTCAGAAACTATAAAGTTTTGTTATAGTAAACCCTTAATAAAAAAGATTTAAAATTATAAGCTAAATCGAAAATACGATTCGTATATAGGGTGTTCTATTTAAAAAAATACAACTTTATGCTGTCCTAGTTTTTTGGCTCACCCTGTAGAGTCCTAAATATTTTTAAAATCTGCGTAAAAATAAACTGTATCAAACAATAAATATAGTTTCTTTGTTAATTTCACCGAAAAGGCATAAACCTACTTCATCCAATCGTTGACTCACCCTGTACTACAAATTATAACAGTATAACAAGCAAAACAAAACTGACCTGACTAAAAGATATAACTTTCCTGGCAATTAAATCGAATCCAAGTATTAAACCTTCTTATTGAATCTGACTGATTTTTTTTTACTTTGTTACGATCTCTAAATATTAAAATTATGACGGTCTATTCTAAGCAAAAAATTATTTTAAGATTTTTAGACGTAAAAGAAACGAAGTTTCGAGTGATGGGTTTAAAAGAACGATGCAAAAATAGAAAATCGACCGCTTAAAATACCAAAACCGATAAACACAATAAATTTTCCATTTCTTGTTTTAATTCAATCAATTGCAAGGCAGTTACGGTATTATTGTACGGTAATTTATATGATCTCGGTACAGTATTCTTAAATCAAAAGTTTGTCAACGCTGTATCACACGCATTTTTCCAGGAATTGCCAGGAATAAATATAAAATTTGCAAGTATTTTTCTATAGAATATTTGACAGCACTGGTGCTGTCGGTCCCGTGTGTAAGTCGGACGCGTTCGTTTTCCGAATGGTTCTGGCCAATCAGGTTGCGAGACCTGTTGCGCGTCATCGGCCCTGTTATCAGTGTTTGGGGTTGCGTTGCCGAGTTGTAATCTGTTTCGTTACTAAGTGGTACTGGTTGATGTTTTGTAAGCAGATTTTTCCCAGTATTAGGCACTCGCTGGCTATCATCTCTGCTATTTAAGTTGTTAGGCCTCTTCGCAATTTCAATGGCTTCCCTTATAACTCTTGTGGACAGGTTTTCACATCTCGATAGCATTTTTGTTCACGAGAAATTTTTCTTTTGTCCTGTGTTTAACCAGTGTTGGGCCAGGGCAGAAGAAGTTGTTTTTTGCTTGACAGCGTTTATATGCTCGTCTCTTCTGGCGCTTATTTTACGGTTGGTTTCGTCTGGGCGAAATCGAAACACGCAAAAATAGTTTAAGGACTTTAGGAAGACCGGTAAGAAATATTGAAATGGAAGAAAGGATCTTACTAAACTTACTAAAACAAATATGAATGAAAATTGATTAAAACAAAAACATAAGGATTTTTTTACTTATGTGTGTATATTCTTTTTTTGTGGAAAAACTATTGACTTTTAGCGGAACATTTAAGAGACAAAAAAGTTTCACAATAAGATGGGAAAGCTAACTGAGTAATCAGATCGGATCAGTGGCGCCCGAAAAAAAAGTAGGAGAGGGTATATTTTTAGACCCGGAAAAAAGTACCACTCTGTATATTATTTCGCATAATAATAATTTTTATGAGAACTGTAAAAAGTGTTATGTGTTCCAAATTTGACTTAATTATCTTTAAAAACAAATGATATAAATTTAAATAACAAAAAATAATAATAAATTTTAACACCCTGTATCTTAAAAACTAAGTATTATCGGATATATGTTTATATGAACTTTTATGCCTAAAATTAGATCAAGAATAACTCTTTCAAATTTTTTGCACTTAATTGAAAACACCCTGTATAAACCGAACAGTTGTAATGAAATTAAAAAAAAAATTTTAATTTAAAATAGCGTTTTAGAAAAGTCAGGAACCAAATATCAAATAAAACAAACAATTCAAACTTAATTAACAGTAACTTGTCAATATGTTGATTACCGATCAACTGCCCGCATTCCGTAGAAACAATAATCCCTTCGATACCGTTATTGTACTAGACCAAATGGGCCCTCTCTCATTGCCACAAATACCGTATATTCCGTTTGCTGTGCGGGATTATCTTTCTAAAACAATTACGAAGCTATGTGAGAAGTGGCATTTTCTGTAATGAATTATGCTTAACGTTTAATTATATATATATATATATATATATATATATATATATATATATATATATATATATATATATATATATATATATATATATTATATATATATATATATATATATATATATATATATATATATATATATATATATATATATATATATATATATATATATATATATATATATATAATAATAATGTTTATTCATGATATACATACAAAAAGTATTTTCACAAGTCAAATATAAAACAACATATTATAGTAAAACATTAAGTAGACAAGAACAAATCAGTCTAAAATTTAAAAAGCACAAAACTTTTTAAACAAGTCAAGTTTACAAGTAAAACAAGTACAGTGAAGGAATCATCTGTGCTTTTCCTGTCATATTAAATCATTGAAATTATTTAAAAGAAACTCTTCAATACTGTAGAAAGCTTTTTTCTTCAAATAGTTTTTCATTTCGGACTTAAGCTGCTGCGCACCGAGGTTTTTAACAACATTAGGAAGCACATTAAAAAATTTTAGCCCATAGCACCATCCCTGGCTCTAGCAGTTCTACTATAAGTTAAAGTAAAACAATTTCTGCCCCTCGTGTTGTAGTTGTGGTAATCACCATTACAGATATACCCATCAGCATTCTTTTTGATATGCTAAGGCAATTCATGATATAAAGGATGCCAAGGGAGATAAAACTGGCCCTACAACATTCTCTGAACCCCAGACCAGACATGATCCTTATGTAACGCCGTTGTATTGCAAATACCCTGGAAGCATGCGATGAATGTCCCCAACAAAGGACAGCGTAGCTAAGATGCGAGTGAATATGACCATAGTAAGCATTCACAAGAACATAATTAGACACTAAGTTTTTCAGATTACGTATTATAAATGTATTTCTACTTAGAATACTTATAAGATGTTCAGCATGTCGCTCCAATGTCAGTTTAAGGTCAAGATATATGCCCAGGAACTTTACAGCTGATTCACTCAGATCCAAAGCCCTCAGTGAAAAATCGATTGTCAGGGTCTTAGTCTCATTGAGGACTAATTTATTAGCAGTAAACCATTGCTGAATATCTGACCGCGTGCTCTCCGTCTGTCGACTAAGATTTATCAAATCGTCCGCTTTCTCGAGTGCCGTTGTATCATCAGCAAACAAAATAATAGCTGTACCCTCGTTTGAAATACATGAACAAATATCATTTACATGTAAAAGAAGCAACAACCGCCCAAGAACTGAGCCTTGGGGCACACCGTGAATGACTGGGTTCGGGCTTGATGCCTCACCACCAAATGTTACACACTGGAGACGATTTGATAAGTAAGATTTAATAACATTGACTGTGCAATCATTAAAGTTATATTTATAAAGTTTTTAAATCAACAGATTATGCGACAAGCAGTCAAAAGCTTTTGTTAAATCAAAGAAGGACACCCGGACATACATCTTTCTCTCAAAACAGTCTTGAATGTAAGTAGTTAGATGGTTTATGGCAGCTGTAGTTGACATGTTGCAACGAAAACCAAACTGACATGGACTGAACAGGCACTGGTCTTCAAGATAGTCACACATCTGATTTTATATATATATATATATATATATATATATATATATATATATATGTATGTATATATATATATATATATATATATATATATATATATATATATATATATATATATACATATAAAATCAGATGTGTGACTATCTTGAAGACCAGTGCCTGTTCAGTCCATGTCAGTTTGGTTTTCGTTGCAACATGTCAACTACAGCTGCCATAAACCATCTAACTACTTACATTCAAGACTGTTTTGAGAGAAAGATGTATGTCCGGGTGTCCTTCTTTGATTTAACAAAAGCTTTTGACTGCTTGTCGCATAATCTGTTGATTCAAAAACTTTATAAATATAACTTTAATGATTGCACAGTCAATGTTATTAAATCTTACTTATCAAATCGTCTCCAGTGTGTAACATTTGGTGGTGAGGCATCAAGCCCGAACCCAGTCATTCACGGTGTGCCCCAAGGCTCAGTTCTTGGGCGGTTGTTGCTTCTTTTACATGTAAATGATATTTGTTCATGTATTTCAAACGAGGGTACAGCTATTATTTTGTTTGCTGATGATACAACGGCACTCGAGAAAGCGGACGATTTGATAAATCTTAGTCGACAGACGGAGATAGTCACACATCTGATTTTATATGTATATATATATATATATATATATATATATACATATATATATATATATATATATATATATATATATATATATATATATATATAAGGCGTGCTATAGGGGTGATTCTCCGGGAATTTTATCGATTCATTGTGGGAAAACTATAATTAGGAAGAATCTGAAAATTTTACAGTGTACTAACCTGCATGGGGACGGCCGGCTAAAGTATTTTCAAGATGGCGCGCACTTCCAGTTATACCGGAAGTAGAGGTCAACTTGCTTATTTTAGATGGAACACCCTATATATTATTGCATTTTTGATTTCTACGTAACATTCTAGATATATTTTGTGTATAATGTTCTATACTTAAGGCTCACCGTTTTTTACATATTTAAATTTTTATGTCAAAAATGACGTTTGCGGACCAAAACTTAACTATAAATTTTTCCTATAAGGAAGTTTTTATTATTTAATTTGGGTTAGTTTTCTTGTAAACGAAGATCGATTTTAGTAGTCTTTTCATGATATTTTAAAAATTATTAGTACAGAGTAGTCAAAAAAGAAGAAAAAAAATTATATTTAAAAAATTGTCAAAAATCAATTTTTTTTAGAAAGAAAACACCTATTGTTATAATTTTATCATATTAAGCATTAAAAATAAGGATAACTTTGTATAAGGTTGTCTATTCCAAAAAATTGTAGTTTTCAAAATATTGGCAATTCAACATTTTTCTATTGTTAAAATGCTATACGACTTTTAAGTTTTATTATTAGTTGGCCATGAAGGCGAGGCGTGGCTAAAATAGAACAATCGGATCCTACAGAATTGTCACGATTTCTTGCCATTTGACATTCATTAATAATAATCATGCCGGGGCAATTAAATTGTACGCACGAAGATTATTTAAACTTATTTATTATTTTTGGAGAATGTGATAGAGTTATTTCAAGAACATGCGATACATTCGCGATCCGATATCCGAAGAAACAGAAACCAACACTTGTTTTGAGTGGAAAAGTCTAATGATTAAAGAATTGGCTTAACTAACAAATGCATTTCAGCCAACCGTTGTTGCCCAGTGTCTTTCTTTTTGAACTGTCATTTCTTTTACACGTGGCAATTGGACGCGCCTAACGGAAGTCGATTAGTGCGCAAGCTGGGCCATGGATATAAGTGGAGGCCACTTCGTTTGATTTTTCACTTTTCTGGTTTGATTCGGCCGAAGCAGCTGCAGACTTCCATCTCAATTTTTAGTTGCCAAATTTTGCGGATTCTGAGGTGGAAAGTCGAAAATTATCCTGGGAATTTTGTTGTGTTTTGGAGTAGCGTATGTTTTGACAGGTTGGCAGTTATAGCTTTTTTACCTGGATAGACTAGGAGACAGGTATTTGGGGCAGTTTGCACATGTCAATTAACGGAATCAGTCTAGTGTGTTAAAAGGGTTATAGAAAACTTCAAGAACTTTGGATCCATAAAAGCAAAAAGAAATAGAAATAAACCAGTTGTTAAATGGAAATATTGAAAATACAATTTTAGGATATTTCGCCCCATATCCGACAATATCTACAAGGCAAGTAGCATTAGAGTCTGGATTATCTCAAACATCAGTTTTAAGGATTTTATGGAAACACAATTTTCATCCATATGTATATTCCATAGTACAACATTTAAAAGGCACTGATTTTCCACGAAGAGTAGAGTTCTGTCAATCCATTTTACTTCGGTCACAAGAAATTGCTGGTTTTTGGATAATATTATTTGGTGGGATGAAGCCAAATTCACAAAAAATGGAAGCAAGTTGACATCCACTTCCGATATAATTGGAAGATTCTTCCTAATTATAATTTTCCTACAATAGATCGATAAATTTCCTAGACCCTGTAAAGAATCCGGCTTTGACTGTTATTGCCTGCATCAATCCCTTTTTGTGTTTATAGGTTGCAAATCCGTCATTGCACTTTCCGAATCAGCAATTTTGAAACTTTATAGTACAGAAAAAATCTCTCCAAAGAATTTTTAATACAATTTTCATACACTACTTGTTAAAAAATTGAATTAAAATTCATGTCACATCACTTACCTGATTTATTTTTCCTCAACAAAAGTATTTTGAAGTCTATCTTTCGCTCGACATCTTCATACCACTTAAGATTGAGGAGTAATTAACTTTTCGGGGGAGAAAGAGGCGTGTTGTATACTTTATTAAGCATCCTAGCGTTAAATCAGCAGCTAATAACGATCTAAATTATCATTAAATATGGCGCCCGCTGCGGTTTATTTTTAAGAAAGCACCGGCTTATAACAAGGAGCAAATAAAGTATTATACAGCCAGGATTATATTAAAGTAGCTTCTTTATTAAATTTTAAAAAATTGTTTTTTTTTTTCAAGCTATTTTAATAAAGGTGTGTCTCTCATATTCATTTACCTCATTCGCATTTTTATTTAGTACTTACAAACCTAATATAATGTAACAAAAGTTTAATACGTAGGAAATGTGTTAGAAGTAAATTCAGAATGTTAAACTGAAACGTCTTCTTCCACCATTACATTTTACAAGACATATTTGCGATCGTTAATTGTTAGGGATTGTTTGAATACATACCAGTTTAGATTGGACTGGCACCGATGAATATTTATAAAGATGTAGGTATTGATTCGAATCAAGCTGGAGAAACATTTGTTATCGTGAAAGCGCACAGGTTGAAGATAAAGGGGTAAATGTTAGGAATATAATGACTATAGCATTTAGTAATTTAATTTTTAATAATTTTATTAGTATAGTAATTATATCAAAGATTTCGTGTAATTTTAAAGTAATATATATATATATATATATATATATATATATATATATATATATATATAATATTTTCTTGGATATAGGTTTTCTTATTTTAAGATTAAAAGACAACAATTCTTCTGATGTTTCGCTCTATATAGTGAGCTTTTTCAAAGTTATGTTAGTTTTTATAAAAATATATCACAGTAATTGTTTTATATATTTATTACATTCATATTTTTAAGTAAATGTTTAAAATTAATAAAAATAAATAGATTTTATAATAGTCTTAACATAACCAGATTGATTATATATTACAAACAAAAGATTTAGGAACTGTATAAAAAGAGTCACAACCTATCCTGGAGCAGACATTGGATCTGACCATAATCCCGTGATTGCTGATATTAAAATCAAACCTAAAATAATAAAAAGTAATAGTCAATATAGTAAATTTGAGATAGCGGAAACCGATAAAGAACTGCTTACAAAAGATCTGAACAACTACATAAAGAACACAAGAACTGACGACAACGTAGAAGAAATTTGGAAATCGTTTAAGGAACTGACCAACAAACTAATAACTGAAAATACTGTACGGAAGAACAAACCGAAAAAACATGGATGACAGCAGAAATATTGGACCTCATGGAACAAAGGAGACAGTCGAAAACAAATCGGGTGGAATTTAAAAGAAGACAAAGAGAAATTAAACAACAAATTCGGATAGCCAAAGAGAACTGGATGAGAGACAAATGTATCGAAATGGAAGATCTAGAAAGGAAACATGACACATTCAACATGTACAAAAAGGTCAGAGAAATAGCAGGACTATATAATAAGAATACCACTAATACCCTTGAAGACCCTGATGGTAAAATTATCTTGGACGAAAAAGAAATTTTTAAAACATGGGTTAAATATATAAAAGAATTATTTGATGATGACAGACCGAATAAACACAACTCCGATGATCTCGCTAATATAGACGCTAATATAGACATGGGACCGGAAATTCTAAACAGTGAAGTTCTATCTGCCATAAGATCTGCAACAACCAGGAAAGCCGCCGGACCTGATAATGTCCCAACTGAGCTGTTACAAATGATCCATGAGGAAAATATAGGAATCTTGGTCAAACTGTTTAATACCGTTTACGCGACTGGAGATATACCGGAAGATTGGCTGAAGTCTGTATTCGTCCCAATCCCAAAAAAACAGCGAGCAAAGCGATGCAGTGAGTACAGACTAATAAGTCTAATGAGCCACACTTTGAAGGTCTTTCTCAGAATCATCCACAGCAGGATAAGATCTAAATACGAAGCAGATTTATATGAAACCAATTCGGATTTAGAAACGCCCTAGGTACTAGAGAGGCTTTATTCGCTCTAAATATACTTCTGCAAAAATGCCGGGACCAACACAAGGATGTATTCGTATGTTTTGTCGATTACGAGAAGGCCTTCGACAGAGTACAGCACAGAAAACTCATAGACATTTTAAGTAACGTAGGGGTAGATAGCAGTAGACTGAAATTTTGATTGTTTAAAAATTTCACGTTACTCCGTTGATTCATAGATGTCGTTCGACTGGCGATATTTTTCAGTCTG
This sequence comes from Diaprepes abbreviatus, assembly GCA_034092305.1. Classification (NCBI taxonomy): domain Eukaryota; kingdom Metazoa; phylum Arthropoda; class Insecta; order Coleoptera; family Curculionidae; genus Diaprepes; species Diaprepes abbreviatus. Next base: position 4,054,050 of record JASJET010000181.1, on the reverse strand, counting down.
ACATCGAAGTTGGTAGACGGCAGGTGTAATATCCTGCCGACATACCTTGAAATTTATGGTTCATATATCAGTTATTTCCTGCTTATGTTGTTCTCGGTCCGATACAGCTCCACTGACGAGATCATGAGGTGATCGAAACGCGTATGGAGAGAGGACCAGAGCGATATTTGCAGGAAATAAACTGTTTGTACATATATTTTTCATATTCTCTGCCTGAAAGGAGAATTACATATATAACAAACAATTAGATGGTTGTACTTTGGGTCCACCAATCTCTTCAAAAGTAGCACAAATAGTTATGGAATACGTTAAAAAAGAAGTATTGAAGAAATTAGCTTGTATTGTAATATTTTTTAAACGATATGTAGATGTATGTTTGACTGCTGTACCCGAAAACAAAATAGATATCTTATAACAGTAATTTAATAATTTCCATTCAAAACTAAAATTTTCATCTGAAATTGAGAAGTAACAAAAAATAAATTTTTTGGACTTAACTATACATAGAAACAATATAAATAACAGTCATCATACAAAATGGTACACAAAAGATACTTGATCTGGCAGTTATTCAACATTGGAAATGTTGGTGGATCTATATATCAAGGTGCATTGCCCCATACATTCTTTATAGTTTTCTTATCAGACGGAAAGATCCACAGGAACGGCGCTACATCAACTCGCCACAAGAGTGTAAAAGTCCTCTATCGAACAACACATCTCACGATTCGATATGTAATGCTCTACAACGACGAGGTTCTGAACCGACAGTAGTCGCACGGATCGGAGCAATGTTAACTCAGGGACTAATATTGAGCTTGACAATGCACACAGGGAGGAGTTTTACCACCTTTGTTGTGGAGCCTTGTAGTGGACAGCCTGCTGAGTGATGGCGCTGGTTTGTATACACAGGCCTACCCCGATGAACTGGTCATTTTGTGCCCTGGTCGCGATATTCGAGACCTGGGAGGTCCAACCATGCGGGCACTCCCAATGGCGGAACGATGGTGCCACAAGAAAGGGCTAGAATAAACTTGGGCAAGGCCGAGGTAGTAATCTTTACAGAAAATAGAAACATGGGGAGACTCCCCACAATTACATTGTCGAAAAGGACTTTTCAATATAAGGATTAAGTTGAGGCTGGAGCCAAGAAGGCTATGTGTGCTTCCAGGGCTTGTGACATCAAAAGTACTATTTTGAATATACACTATGGTGATCCGTCCCATGATAACATCCGCCACTATCGTATGGTGGGCTAGTACAGCAAAGCGCATACACCGTCTTCAACTTGACAAAGTTCAAAGGATGGTTTGTGTGGGAATATTGAATGCAATGAGGACTTCCCACCAGGGCTCTCAGAGTCCTGGTGAACCTGCGTCCCCTCCACTTATACATAGAAAACGATACCGTGAAGGCTGTTTATCGGCTCAGTGCTTAGGGCATCTCGAAACTGGAACGGGCTGCTACTCAGATGTCTGGGAAAGCTTGGTGTTGATATGTTCATCACTCCCCATGCAAACAGATTACATGGCGCCACTTTTGAAACCCAATCACTCTCTTGAGATATTTCTGCCAAGTAGAGAGGATTGAGAGGAAGAGTAAAATTTTTCGAGAATTGGATCCTGGACAGATGGGTCTCGACAAGATGAAAGAGCTGGAGCTAAAGTGTTCGGCAGGAGCACGGGAGTTAGAGAGTTCTACTCTCTCGGACAACATGCGACAATCTTTAGAGCAAAAGTAACCATCTCTGTAAGAGGGGCATAAACAGAAATAGGGTAATAAACATATGTTCAGAGAATCAGAAAGCGATAACGACAGTGAAGTCCAGTGTCGTAACTTTGGGACTGGTGTAGTGCAAGGACGTACTGAACAATCTGACAAGGAACGGCTGCACAATGTGGGTTCCGGGTCACTCGGGCATAAACGGTTAGAAGAAAGAGGGCCCTCTGGCAAAGATAGGGTCCTCAATTAAATCATATAAACCCCACCAATTCTACCTGCCCCAACTGCTGTTAGTAAAAGGGAATTAAAGTTGTTTCTGGTAAGCTAACCTATTGGATTGTGAAAAGAAGCTCCTGGAATGAGGTATGCCAAGGAACATATAACTGGATCTAGCGCATGGCTTACTAGGGAGTTTCTCTCCTTTGGAAGGAAAGAGCTGCGAAATGTGGTGTGATTGTTGACAGGACATTGCACATAAGGAGCCATCTTCATAATATTGATGTTGTAGATGATCCGACTTGTGGATGGTGTCTGGAAGAGGATAAAACTGTTCACCCCTCAGAATGTTCCCAACACTCAACGAATTGAAACAGAGACATTTCGGAGATATAATTTTGTTACCGGAAGCAATTAGGCTAGTTTAATTAACGAGGCAGCTTGAATCCACAAAGCCAATCGGCCTGGAATAAGCACCAGCTATGGTGGAATGTTTATTCATTCATTAAATATCGTGTAATATTTTACCTAAAATATACATTTTTTTAAGCTAAAATAGAATAACCAATCCAAACAAATAAAGCAACACAAAAAACTAAAAAATGATTTTCATAAGTTAAAATATCACACTTCATTACCAGTTTACCGAATATCGATATCTTCAATATTTTTCGATAAAGCGCCTTTTAAAAATAGAGTTCAAACACCCTGCGAATTGCACCTGGCGTAGCAACGCCTTGCTCCACTTTTGTACACACATACAAACCGCGGAAAACAAATTTCCCCATCATTAAACCCTAAATGCACTGAATTGTAGGCCTTATTGATTCCTGGATGGCCTAATAATTGTTTCGGGGAGACAATCACGCACACGAACGGACTAAACAACGTTTGCGGTCATGAAAACCGAGTCCGTTTCGCAGTACGACATTGATGAAATACCTAGATTGTCCTAATTATTTAATGTAAAAACATCTGATTTGTAATGCAGAATAATTTATTGTCGGTAATAATATGCTATTTTAGAATGGATTGCACGAATAACTGAATGAAATCATTAACTAAACTGTGTTTCCAATTGTTGAGATATATTTTAAAATATTAATATGGACACAGCGTCGCAAAATACTACTACTGCCGCTACGACAACAACTCCTGTAATAAGGACAAATGTCTGGATGACGTCACTACTCGAAGTCATCAGCCTTTGGCTTAGATTTGCTTTAGTCTTGTTGTCGAAGTAACATTGACAGATTATACCAAATTTCTAAATGAGAAGAGCTTGGAAGTAAGTTTTCTTTTTGTAACGTGTTTATAACTGCGCTGGTATTATTGCGTCACATTCATTTTTAACCGACTTCTAAAAGAAGGAGGTTCTAAATTCGTCGACTATGTATTTTTTTACGTATGTACACCGATTACTCCGGAACCGCGGCACCGATTGGAATGAAATATTTTACGTTATGTTCAGGAAATTGCTGCGGTGGTTTCATATTTTTTTGGATGAAATTGGTGCAGTATAATCCAAGATGGCGCTGACAATATGGCGGCCAAAAAAATTAATTTGTCCGATTTTCTCCAAAATTAGTATGGCGGAATTTTTGGGGTCGTAGACAACGAATCTGAAGTTATTTTTAAAAAATTCAATATGACGGATCCAATATGGCCGCCAAGAAAGTCAATTTTTTCCGATTCTTTCCAAAATTGATACAGGGGACTTTTTGGGGTCGCACATAACAAATCTAAAATTATTTTTAAAGAATTCAATATGGCGAATCCAGTATGGCGGACGAAGAAATCAATTTTTTCCGATGTTCTCCAAAATTGGTATAAGGGAGTTTTCGGGGTCGCACATAACGATTCAAAAATTATTTTTACAAAAATCAATATGGCAGATCTAATATGGCGGACGAAAAAATTAATTTTGTCCGTTTCTTTTCAAAATTGATATGGGGAAGTTTTTGGGATCGCACATTACGAATCTGAAATTATTTAAAAAAAAATTAAATTTGGCGGAGCTAAGATGGTAGATTAAAGCTTTTGCATCTCTTGATTTTGCCTAAAATAACTACTGGGGGATTTTTATTAATGTTAATTACGAATTTAAAATATTTTTTTAAAAACATTCCGGTGGATTTAATAAAGCGTCCTAAAAATTTTACATTTTTCGATTTTCTCCCAAACTGATATAGGGGGTTCTTGAGGGTGTAAATTATGAATTTAAAAATATTTTTTCAGGATTCATTGTGGCGAATCCAATATAGCGGACTAAAAATTTTACATTTTTCGATTTTGGTGGGACTGAATCGTTTTTGTGGATGTAAATAGTGAATTTAAAATTATTTTAAGAAAATCTAATATGTCAGATGCAATACGACGATCTAAAGATGTTAGATTTTCGGATTTCATCAAAAATTGGTACTAGGGGGCTTATTTTTTTGAAATTTAATATGGTGGGTTGAAAATTTTACCTTATTCGCATTTTTTCAGATTTGGTATTAGGGGGTTTTCGGGGTTGTGTATTACGAATATGAAGTTACTTTTTTACAACTATTAGGTTGATAAGATACAATATGAGGGACTGAAAATTTTACATTTTTCGATTTTGTCTAAAATTGATATTGCGGGGTTCTTGGGGCTTATCCAAACTCAATATGTAGTATAACATATATATCGGTTAAGAAATCTATGTCTCAAGTTCTTTAAATATCGATATTGGAAGGTTTTGGGGCCTATATTACCAATCTAAAATTAATTTAAAATTTAAGATAGTGAATTTACTATTATAAATATTTGTTTGACACAATTTCACTGGAATTTGAAAAACTCTAAGAATCAAAGAATATTTTGTGGTTTATTTTAGGGTGATTTACAACTTTGGATAAAATGGGTACATTTTTGCCATCTTGGAATGATTGCGAGATACACTAATCTCGATTAGTACTTAGTTCAAATAATTTATGGATATCATAATGAATTCAAAACTAAAAATCGAAAAATAAAATTTTTATAAAAAAAAATTGAACTTACTTCTAAAAGTGCGCTAAAAAGGGAAAAATAACTGTAAATTTTTATATGAAATTGAAATTTTTGAAGTCGGCGCCAAATTATTTCTCAATGAAATAAATAACTACTAATATATACAAATTATGGTAAGAGAGCAATTATAAATAAAGTATTTATGCGAATCACATTTTGTCAGGTATTAGTTTGGCGCCGACTTCAAAAATTTCAATTTGATATAAAAATTTATAGTTATTTATCATTTTTTAGCGCACTTTTAGAAATCGGTTCAATTTTTTTTATAAACATTTTATTCTTAATAATTATTACGAACCAATGTCTTAAAAGAAAAAGGCGATATGAAAGCTTTTACTTTACTCCCTTTGTACTGTTTCCTATAATTTTCAGTCATAATATAAGCCAGTGGTGCCGGAAAACTTTCTTATTATATTTTAAATTGATATCTAAAAAATTACAATAACACTGAACAACAGCCAAAATGTATCTGAAATAAAATCGACTAAATCTTACCATTCTGGTGTGCAAAAACCGAAAATAAACTTATACTTGGCAACACCGCATGGGGGATCTCCAAGGATGACTCCAAATACAAAGTCTTAACCCCCCTCTCAAGGCTTAAAATAAGGGAGATCCAATATTCTCTAAAAATATAGAAGCCGTAGTTGGGTATGGAATGGAATGGAATCGAATAGTTGAGATTGTAGAATGTCTCGAGAGTGTGTAAATAATCCAGATGACTTCCGTTATGTTTGTGGTAGTAAGTTCTAATAAAATTGACTAAATACTAAAAACGCTTTTGTTCAAGAATAATCTAAGATACTTATGTGTGGGGATATTGCAGCTACACTGCTTTAAACTAACTTAAATCAATTGTAAAACATAATTCAAAGTAAGCAGATACATAAATCCAACAAGAAACAAATAACAAAGTGTTATTTTCATGACTCCGAGTGATGATGTCACGAATCAACTTTGTGTCCTTGCATCGTAGGAGTTGTTGGTTACGATGAAGGAACTAACACTTCCAAGAAGTATGAAAATAAAAATGTTTTTTATAGAGGTATAGAACTTTTAAATGGAATAAAACAAAGATGATTTTTTTAAATTGACATGAAATTTACTTTATTCGAAAGATAACCTTCTGGCATTATAATTTAAATATGACTTCTGGCATATGACCGCCACGGCTGGCTCGGACATAGTCTAATCTGGAGGTCCAATTTTCGATGACTTTTTCCAACATTTGTGGCCGTATATCGGCAATAACGCGGCGAATGTTGTCCTCCAAGTGATCAATCGTTTCGGGCTTATCGGCGTACACTAGCGACTTCACATATCCCCACAGAAAATAGTCTAGCGGCGTTAAGTCGCACGATCTTGGAGGCCAATTCACGGGTCCGAAACGTGAAACTATGCAGTTACCAAACGTTTCCTTCAATAAATCAATTGTGGCACGAGCTGTGTGACATGTTGCGCCATCTTGTTAAAACCACAGCTCCTGCACATCATGGTTGTTCAATTGATGAACGAAAAAGTCAGTAATCATGGCTCTATAGCGGTCACCATTGACTGTAACGTTCTGACCAGCATCGTTTTTAAAGAAGTACGGACCAATGATTTCATCAGCCCATAAAGCACACCAAACAGTCAGTTTTTCTGGATGTAACGGTGTCTCAACATACACTTGAGGATTATCATCACTAAACAAAATTCGCTTATGAAAATCGGGATTAACGGCAATCTTGTTTTGGGCCCATCCACCGAATCTACGCCTTGCTAGGTGATCGTGTGGTTTCAATTCTTGCACGAGTTGGATTTTGTAAGCACGCAAACCAAGATCTTTCCGCAAAATCTTCCATAAAGTGAATGGGCACATATCCAATTCCTGTTCACGAAGACGGATAGACTGATTCGGGTCTTCCTCGACGCTACGCATTACAGCAGCAATTACTTCTTCTGTACGCACTGTACGACGTCTCTGTGGATGCGTATTATCATTTAGAGTAAACGTGGTGAGAAAACGTTCCATAGTTAATCGAATTAATTGCTCTGATGGCCGATTATGTTGACCGTAGAATGGACGTAGTGCGCGATACGTATTTCGAACAGAACCATGATTTTCAAAATAAATTTGCACAATTTGGAAGCGTTATTCAGGCGTCAGTCTATTCATGTTGAAATGCCAAACCAAACTAAACATAAATCACTTGACAGCTGACAAAATGGCCGCCAGTTAAAAAAGTGTTGCCATCTTAAAGTTCTATACCTCTAGAAAAAACAACCTTTAGTTTAAATCAAGCAATTTTGTTTTCACAAATCACTTAAATTCCTTGACAAAGAATGTTTGCAAGGGAATACCGATATCACCCATTGTACTAATTTATTCAAAGATTTGTCACTAACTCACAGAAATTTTCTCTTTCTCTCCAAAAGAACATTTCCAGTGTCTGTAATTTCAATTTATTTCCCAGGACTATTATTACCAGGAAGGTGTAATTTTCTTTTATACATTTGAAAAACATTCTGCTGACAACCTTCTATTAATGTTGATAAATTAAAGTCGTTTTAAAATAAATACCTTGGTTTCAAAAATGTTTCAAGAAAATATGAAAATTTTATTCGATATAATTACAATTTACAATATATTTATTGTGTAATAACGTGGTTCTAATAACTCGAATTAAAGCCACGTTAAAGTAATCAAAAATATAGGTCATAGGGTCACAGATATCGTCATAGAAACCGTTAAGAAAATCACTCACTTCTATTCTGCAAGAACTTCAGTTTTGACAGAAAAACGCAAACGCAGATTAATAATGTATTCTCATCCTGGGAGAAGAATTTTTCCTTTTCTTGGAAATAAGAATTGGTCAAACAACATTCCAGAGCAAATCCATGATGACGTATAGTGGTAGAAATATTTTTCTGCAAATGTCTGATCTTCTTCAAGTGTCTTCCTTAGGATTTTTAGTGCCTCCCTAACGGTGACATTGCTGAGCAGACTTTCCATCTCAAAACTAATAAAAAAGGTCTTCTGGTTATACTTTCATTTCGCGTATAATTTTTATGAAATGTTGCTAGTTCTTGACCTTGGACGACGTAAGTGCTTATAATTGTTTCAGGTCTGCAACAAGGAAGTTGGCAAGCTCAGGAGTCGGAGAGTTCCGAGAACTCGTAACAGCTCGTAAAGGCATGTGTTGCTTATGTATATTACAGAGTCCATAAAGGCATGGAGTTTTCCTGTGTGGCTTTGATTTAATCAGGGTTTTCTTAGGAATATACTATGTTTCTGAAGAGCGCGATAGATTATTTCTTCAATTGTAGATGTAGGATCTTTACCAAAATGTATAGTTTCCTTTCCTTAGAACTTATTCACAAGAAACATAGTTGTCTCTGATCTTCAAACAAATATTGACGTGCTAAGAATAATGAAAATAGCAAAGAAAATACTAAATACAATTAAAATAATAAATTCCATTGAATCATGCGATTTGTACGTATAAAGCACTTTTCAGGATGAAAAATATACCATAACTTTGAAGAAGTTCACTATGTAGAGCGAAACGTTAGAAAAATTGTCGTCTTTTAATCGTCAAATAACAAAATATTTCAGAAATATATATATATATATATATATATATATATATATATATATATATATATATATATATATATATATATATATATATATATATATATATATATATATATATATAAAGGGATGCTGATGTTGGATAATGCGAGCCCTTTCCTTAAAGTAGCAAGTTTCATGTACCGAATTTTGATATATTCCTTTTTTAATTTACCGTTGCGCTATCACATGGGGGTTTTATACAACACTGTTAGTTTGTGTTGGTCTAGTGTTATTAAGTGAGCCATCGAGATGTCGCCACTGTGTTTTATTTACTATTTTTCAACTGTGAAATCTGTTTATAGAACACAGATGTGAGATGATGGTTTGTACCGAATGCAATAGCCTCATGAGTCCCATACTAGGACGAAACGCCGCTGACGACATTTTTCGGACTCGGAGTTTTTTCATTATCTTGGAAATATCTACGCTTTTCAATGCCCTTTATGTCAGCATAGATAAGAATTTCCTATATATATATATATATATATATATATATATATATATATATATATATATATATATATATATATATATATATATATATATATATATATATGTTCAGCGTTGATGCTTACTCCTATTTCATCTTCTTAAAAACGTCTTCTAATAAAGGATGTTTTTATAGAGGTATAGAACTTTTAAATGGAAAACAAAGATGAATTTTTTAAATTGACATGAAATTTACTTTATTCGAAAGATAACCTTCTGGCATTATAATTTAAATATGACTTCTGGCATATGACCGCCACGGCTAGCTGGGACGTAGTCTAATCTGGAGGTCCAATTTTCGATGACTTTTTCCAACATTTGTGGCCGTATATCGACAATAACGCGGCGAATGTTGTCCTCCAAGTGATCAATCGTTTCGGGCTTATCGGCGTAGACTAGCGAATTCACATATCCCCACAGAAAATAGTCTAGCGGCGTTAAGTCGCACGATCTTGGAGGCCAATTCACGAGTCCTAAACGTGAAACTATGCGGTTACCAAACGTTTCCTTCAATAAATCAATTGTGGCACGAGCTGTGTGACATGTTGCGCCGCCTTGTTGAAACCACAGCTCCTGCACATCATGGTTGTTCAATTGATGAACGAAAAAGTCAGTAATCATGGCTCTATAGCGGTCACCATTGACTGTAACGTTCTGACCAACATCGTTTTTAAAGAAGTACGGACCAATGATTCCACCAGCCCATAAAGCACACCAAACAGTCAATTTTTCTGGATGTAATGGTGTCTCAACATACACTTGAGGATTATCATCACTCCAAATACGGCAGTTTTGTTTATTGACGTATCCATTCAAACAAAAGTGAGCTTCATCGCTAAACAAAATTCGCTTACGAAAATCGGGATCAACGGCAATCTTATTTTGGGCCCATTCACCGAATCTACGCCTTGCTAGGTGATCGTATGGCTTCAATTCTTGCACGAGTTGGATTTTGTAAGCACGCAAACCAAGACCTTTCCGCAAAATCTTCCATAAAGTGAATGGACACATATCCAATTCCTGTGCACGATGGCGGACAGACTGATTCGGGTCTTCTTCTACGCTACGCTCTACAGCAGTAATGACTTCTTCTGTACGGACTGTACGACGTCTCTGTGGATGCGTATTACCTTTTAGAGTAAACGGGGTGCGAAAACGTTCCATAGTTAATCGAATTAATTGCTCTGATGGACGATTATGTTGACCGTAAAATGGACGTAGTGCGTGATACGTATTTCGAACAGAACCATGATTTTCAAAATAAATTTTCACAATTTGGAAGCGTTGTTCAGGCGTCAGTCTATTCATGTTAAAATGCCAAACCAAACTAAACATAAAACTTGATAGCTGACAAAATTGCCGCCAGTTAAAAAAGTGTTGCCAACTTAAAGTTCTATGCCTCTATAAAAAACACCCTTTAATACCGTTGTAAAAAGTTTCAAACTGATGATGTCGCCCTATCTTATACCTCTTCTGATTGGATTTGTTTCCTCGTGTAAATCGATTATGGCGATGGCATCTTCATATATATTGTACAAAAATTTTATATATCTAAAGTCAATTCAACAATTGTGAAAAGCTCTCTCCTATGTGTGTATTCACTGTATCGAATGCTTTCTGAAAATCAACAAATACCAAATATAGGGGTAGATTATACTTATTTGACTTTTCCACTAAAATCCTGATAGTCAGGTTGAGTACCCTTTCCGGAAGTCCACCTGTTCTCCTCGCTGGTAACAGTGTAGCTTCTGGGCAATTCTATTTATAAATATTTTCGTTAGTAATTTATATAAATGAGATAATAAAGTTATGGGTCGATAGTTTTTTTGGTTGTTTCTTATCTCCTTTCCTAAATAGAAAAATCATCTTTGCAATATCCCAATCCATCGATATTTGGCCATCTTGCATACACTTTTAAAACTAATCCAAGATATTTGGAACGTATTTAACAGTCAACAGGTCAACAAGAATAAGATAAACAACAGCAAAATTTTATCCCTGACTTGATGGTGTGTCAAAACTCAATATATCTTTTTTTGATAATTTAATCAAAAAAAAACTATTTTACAATTTAATACGAAAACTTTTTGAACTTGTTTACCAGAAAGTTAATTTACTTGGATTAATCATCGAAATATTTCGTATAACCAACCTTAAAAGTTATTTTTCCTAATTACACCAACTCCTGTTACAAGAACTATCGATTCCCAAATAGAATAATAACTATTTTAAAGCTACAATCACGCACGTTGATTGGTTTATACGACATTTCTGGTCATGAAAGCTCACTACTTGATCTCGCTCAATAATAAATCCATTAGGCCTTCCATAGACGATCAAATATTTTATCAAATTAATATTACAGAGTGCACTATAGTAATAAACATATGAACTCTTCAGAAAATCTATTCTGTGCAAAGGGTATGCGCCAAATGCATCAGAGAACTCTAAAATGTGATGTTCGATGGTAAAATAGTAGTGAACATAACCCGATTCTCTCAATCCCCCCACTCCTCGACCTTGACCTTGACCTTGCTTCACCCCTCTTTGGCCCCGCCCACATGTCCTTGTCATTGACCTTGAAAGTGCACGTGTGCTTTGGCCTTGGCCTTGTGTTCAAGGTTGTGTGTGTGACCTTGACCTTGACCTTGGTCGAGACGACCTTGACTTTGTTGAAGGTCATCTTGGGTGTGTGACCTTGAAGATATGTTACGTGGTTGGGGGTGACCTTGAATGGTTTTATATAGAGTATGGGGCAGTTTCATTCATCAGTTGGCTCTGACTTGTATAGGTAGTACATGTGTTAATATTTGACAAATCATGGCATATGTTTGTGAAAATTGCGGTTCTAAGTTTACTAAGAGTTATAATATGAGACGTCATAAAAGAGAATCGTGTGCGGCGAGATTTAATGAAGTGCCTGGAGGAAAACGGCTCCGAATTGAAGAGTATACATCGACGATTCCGGTAATTAATTGCGCTACATGTAATGTAGATGTTCCAATAAATCATATGTCAGCGCATAAACGAACACAACAACATAAAAATAATTCATGTTTGCCGGTATGTCATGGTGTGCAACTCGTTCAATGTGCCTTCAAAAGAAGAATTGCAACCTATCGGGTTAGCAGTGATATGGAGCATTCCGATTACGTAATGTTCTTTGCAGACATTAAATCCAAGGTGGTGGAACTTGTTAATAATTTATTGCGTGTGCATCATGCTTTAAAAGTTAACATGACAGCTGTTGGCGAGTACATGCTTCCGTCACAAGAAATATTCAGTGAAAAATCCTTCAACACTGCTAATCAAATAATTAGTGTAGAAAGTGATTTGGATGCCGTTTACCATTCTTTCACCGAATCAATAAAAACGCAGGCGACAGAGTTCCAGGAGAAAGATTCAGGTATGGAAAAATCAAAACCCGATATATTAAACTGATTTTTATATATTATTTTTCTTGTTATAGGATGGGCTCTTGTGCGAATTTTATACTTGGAAGTTGGTATCAACAAGTATATGCCTATGGGTGGCTCATCATACATCAAGTTGCCGTGTTCTATTGAAAAGAAAGGAGCTGTCGTCAATGTGATTAACCAGGACGAATTTTGCTTTGCGTGGGCTGTAACATCAGCATTGTTTCCTCCAACAGCAGAGCCTTCACAGAAGACATCCTACCCCCATTTTTCTAGAGTGCTAAATGTAACAGGTATGGATTTTCCAGTAAAATTACGTGACATTAAAAAATTTGAGGAAATGAACAACATATCAATTAACGTATACGGTCTGGAATCTAAATATGAAAATAATGAAATAATACATGAAGTTATTGGTCCACTGAGGTATGCGTCAAAAAAGTTGGATAGGCATGTAAATTTATTGTTAATTACAAAAGACTGTAGTAGTAAAGATGGCGGTGAACATTTTTGCGATACGACTTGTTCAAAGAGTCATTATTGTTGGATTCGGGATTTATCACGTTTAGTTTCAAGTCAAATTAGTTGTCAACAACATAAAATATATTTCTGTGATGGTTGCCTCATTTATTTTAGTACACCGTCAGCTTTAACTTTACATCAAAGCTACGATTGTAACCACATTTTCACGCAAACACCCTCAGTGGATTTAAAAATCGATAAATTTGGAAAGAGTGTGCCGGAAAATATTTTAAAATTCGAGGGTATAGAAAAGCAAATGCGCGTTCCATTCGTGGTTTATGCAGATTTCGAATCTGTTTTAAAACCCATTGAAACGGTACAACCAAACCCACAAAATTCTTACACTGTAAAAAGTTTTAAACATGAACCATATTCTTTTGCTTATTTAATTAAATGCTCTCTTGACGACTCACTTTCGAAATTTGAGCTATTTCGGGGGAATAATGCAGCTCAAGTCTTTGTGGATCGTATCGAGTGTGATTTAAGGGCTCTATACAACACATATTTAAAAGACATTAAGCCTATGAAACCGTTAACGCCTGAAGAAAAAAGGGAGTTTAATGATGCTAAAATATGTGGTATATGTGAAGGCCCTTTTGAAGAGGGTGAGATTAAAGTACGAGACCACTGTCACATAACTGGTGCAAAAAGATTTGGTGCTGCACATTCCGTTTGTAATTTAAATTATAAATTACCCTCTTTTATCCCTATCATATTTCATAACTTAAGCGGCTACGACAGCCATTTATTTATAAAAGAGTTATGTAAATATGGGGATAAAATTGGTGTTTTGGCTCAAAGTAAGGAAAAGTACATATCATTTACCAAAAGCATTTATGTGCACGATTATTTTGATAGTAAATGTGGAAAAGTCAAGAGGAAATATTTAAAGTTGCGATTTATTGATAGTTTTAAATTTCTGTCAACGTCTTTGGAAAATTTAGGCAGCGGTTTAAACGACGACGATTTTATTGAAACGCGGAAACATTTTTCAAATATCAACCAATTTAATTTGATGCGTCAAAAGGGTGTTTTTCCCTATAGCTTTATTGACTCTATAGAAAAAATGGAAAATACATGTCTTCCAAGTAAAGATGAATTTTATGATAATTTACGGGAAGAACATATTAGCGATGAAAGCTATAGAAGAGCAAAAGAAGTATGGCGCTTGTTTGGGTGTAAAACTTTGGGGGACTATTCGGACGTGTATTTAAAATCAGATGTGTTGCTATTGTGTGATGTTTTTGAGCAATTTCGGAATAATTGCTTAAAATTCGATAAACTTGATCCAGCACATTACTATACCCTTCCAAGTTTATCATTTGATTGTATGCTACGTATGACTAAGGTAGAGTTAGAGCTCTTAACTGATATAGACATGATACATTTTTTTAAGAAAGGTATACGCGGCGGCATAAGCCAGTGTACAGAAAGGAAGCACATCGCTAATAATATTTTTTTACCAGACTATGACCCAACAAAACCTTCTTCATTTATAACATACCTTGATGCTACAAATCTATATGGTCATAGTATGTCACAAGCATTACCATATGGTGGTTTTCGATGGTTAAGCGAGCGCGAAATTCTGGATTTAAATATTATGGCTGTTGGTGATGATAGTTTACATGGCTACGTTTTGGAAGTGGATGTGCATTATCCGACTGAGTTGCATGATGCACATTCTGATCTTCCATTTCTAGTAGAAAATATCATACCGCCAACAGAAAACGCTAAATTACCGAAATTAATTCCCAATTTACAAGATAAAAAAAAATACATTGTACACTATAGAACTTTAAAACAAGCCATCGCCAACGGCTTAATGGTAATGCAAACCCATCGAGTATTACAGTTTGAGCAATCAAAATGGCTAAAATCGTATATTGATTTTAATACCAATTTACGTAACAAGGCCACCACAAAATTTGCGAAGGACACTTTTAAATTAAAAAATAACGCGATATTTGGTAAAACTATGGAAAATGTGGAAAATCGAAAGGATATAAAATTAGTAACACATTGGGAGAACAGTGTAGGCAGAAATGGAGCTAGAGCACTAATATCCCGCCCCAATTTCAATAGTAGCTCGATATTTACCGAGAACTTTGTTGCTATACATATGAATAAAGTTAAAATATTGTACAATAAACCAATTTATATCGGTTTTTCCATATTAGATATATCAAAGACTGTAATATACGATTTTTATTATAATTTTATTAAATCCAAGTTTGGCGATGATGCTTCGTTACTTTACACCGATACTGACTCGCTTATATTAAAAGTGTATACGGAAAACTTTTATCAAACTATATCAGAAAACCCCGAAAAATTCGATACATCAAATTACCCCGAAATTAATAATTTCAACATAATTAAAAGTAATTCTGTAGTTGGTAGAATGAAAGATGAGTTTCCTGGTGATCCGATAATAAGTTTTTATGGTACCGGCGCGAAGGCTTATTATGTAAAGTCCATTAATAATGAATTAAAAAAAGCCAAAGGTATCAAAAAATGTGTTATCGAGAAAGACCTTCATCAGGAAGACTACCAAAGAATTGTTGAACGGGGTGGTTTGATATTAAGAAAGATGAAGACATTTAGAAGTGAATTACATAACATTTATACCAACATAATAAATAAAGTAGCATTGTCACATAGCGATGATAAACGTTATGTAATTCCCAGTTCAACCAAAACTCTACCTTGGGGGCATGCAGACATAGATTTTTACAAAACAGACCCGGAAGAAAACTTAGCAAATTTAGTCACCGTGTTGGAATCATTTCTAAGTCAGGACAGCACGTAATCTGGAAAATCCATATTTCATTATTTGTATTGTTTTTATTATTTCTATTAAACATACAACATTAATATGTAACGATAGTATTGTAATTTTTTTTTTTTTTTTTTTTTTTTTTTTTTAAATAAAAAACATGTATTCATTGATTGATTGCTTTTTTATTGAACCTTTATTTTAAAATTATAAATATAATGAAGTGTCGACAAATAACAAACTGTAAAAGTTATTGTTGAAAAATTTGTCTAATAGTAAATTAAACGCACAGGTCTACGAGTAAATGTTTAATGTGAAACAGGTTTGCTGACAAGATCCTCCATAGTCTTTTCAATTTTCAACATTCTAGAGTTAAGTTCATCACGCAGTTCGTCTTGCCTAAGTTCATATATTGCAATAACAGTATCATCAATGTATCCTCTAAGTTCTTGACCGGTTTCAATTAATTTCTTGCGTACGTAACCTTCAAGTTGGTTTCTGAATATATCTTTAATAACAATTGTTGAGTCATGTAAAGCTTTCTGCGTATCTTGCACACACTGAGCAAGGTTATTATCAACATAATTTCGTGTGGTCGCATCGTCTCCTTCAAGAGGTTCTGCTAAATAGCACAATCTTTTGCTTCCCATGTCGTAATCTCCATTAGGTGTAAGTTTAAAACCTATTCCTGAAGGACCTCGCATAAAGTTAAAATCCTTAAATTTTCTTTTGCGACCGAACTTATCAATAGTGTTTACTTCTGACATTGTTATGTGAGACTGATTTGAAACCATTAGATTTCACCCTAATATATGGTTCTATTTCATTAATAAACGGACTCTGCAGAAAAATATGGATTGCAAAACGTATTTTAGGTGATGTTTAATAAATACACATACAGATTCATTTTACTATTGTTTTATTGAAAAAAAATTAAAATATAACAAAAGATTGAGTTTACTTTTTATTATTAAAAAAAAATAAAAAAAAATAACAAACAAAAAATTAAAAATTAAGAAATAAAATACATGTTAATTTCTTCTGTACAGGTAAGCTTCTTCTATGACCCAATTTCTTCTCTGGATGGCACGTTCATTAATGTCCTTGTTTTTAAAATAACCTTGACAGGACCAAAAAAAAAATCCTTGAAAATTACAACCTCGAAAACGACCCTGACATTGACGGGTACTTTGACCTTGGCCTTGGCCTCGCATCTAACAAGTTTAGTACTATATTTATATGCTTCTTTAAAATAACCTTGACAGGGACAAAAAAAAAAGCCATGAAAATTACAGCCCTGAAAACGACCCTGGTATTGCCGGTTACGTCGGCCTTGGCCTTGGCCTTGCATCTGACAAGTTTAAATATTATACTTAATGCATCGAACAAAAGGAATAAAGGCGGTGTAGTGGGGGAAATGGGCATAAAAGCAGACTTGCTGGCTCGAGCTCTTCACAGTTCGTCAGAACAGCAAACAGTACAGTGCTAAGAAAAAGTTAATTGTGTGAGTTGGAATATCGAAAATGTCTAGTGTACGGTCTCTTTTAGATGCTCTTGACGTGAGCTGCGGTTCACAGCAAGGCATGCTCGATAACATGAGTGGTTTAGAGGTGCTAAGTCCGGGGGTGTTCGAGAACTGGAATGGCGTGGAGCATGAAGATGCCGAAGACCGAGCCCTCAACGATGGTCGCGACGAGGAGTTGGTTCAGTCGGCAGCGCAATTCCTGGAATGCTGGACGGAGGAGAAAGAGCCAAAAATTAATGTGATTAGTGATGTGGTTGTGCGAAAAGCATCGCGGCCTAGGGAATCTTCTCCGAAAGCGTCGAAACTGCAAAAGCTCTTGACTATGCGGAAGTCGGAAATCGCCGATAAAAAAACATTTTATTCGGCGATTAAAGGTGTGGGACAAGGGAAGAAGAAAAAGTTTAACTTTAAGCGTCCCTCCACCCCTGTTCCATTACCCGACTTCCTAAAAACAGCACCGCAAGAGCCACTGTCAGTAGAAGTGGAAGTCATAGAAGGCCCCGATGGACCAACACCACCAACGCCACCAACAC
Source organism: Diaprepes abbreviatus (assembly GCA_034092305.1). Lineage (NCBI taxonomy): Eukaryota > Metazoa > Arthropoda > Insecta > Coleoptera > Curculionidae > Diaprepes > Diaprepes abbreviatus. The sequence continues at coordinate 4,036,190 of JASJET010000181.1, read as the reverse complement.
CGGCCAGCGTCGAGAATGTAATAGTGTCGGAGGTGAAGTCTTCCCCAGCGCCAGCACCACTGTCGCCGATATTGGGGTGCCGGAAACCCATGAAGAAGCGGTTTAAGCGGTGTTTTGAAGGCGATGAAGTTTCCGCTGCTTCGTCGTCGTCGTCGTCGTCATCGTCTTCACCAAATAAAACCGCGTCTTCTTCCGAGCCATCACAACCGGAGTGGGTCGAAGACTTCACCAACTCTCAGAAGACCAAATTGACTGACATTTATGCCATGAAAAAACGGTTAGTGAATGAAGTGAACGAGTGTGCCAGTGACATTATAGAACTTGAAAAACAATTAGAGATAAAAAAGGTGAAATCTGCGCGGTTAAAAAGACAATTAGAGGACTTTAATAAATTATGTAGTAGGTGTTAGGTAGTTGTAGATATTAGCTTTTAATTTATAGTATTAAGTTTGTAAATATATATATATATATATATATATATATATATATATATATATATATATATATATATATATATATATATATATATATATATATATATATATATATATATTGTAGTTAATAAAAAAGTGTTTGATCAAATTTTTTATATTTTATAATGAGAATAAAAATGACTTGAAAATTTATTTTTGTGTGTTATTTCATATAGGCCCTGTCCCACATAATATTAGGTAATAAAAAAAAAAAAAAAAAAAAAGTGAATATCCACTAAAACTACGCAATAGCAATAGTTGTAAATATTTTCTGATAATATTTACAAGTATGCTAAAACATGGTTCGGTTTATGAAGTTAAGGTTCTGTCGCCAGAACTTCTAATACTTTGTATCTCAATATTGTATGTTTTTATGAAAAAAACATAAAATATTGGTTACAAAGTATTATAACCAACTAAAACTACGATCAAATTATTTTGTGGTCCTGAAAAGGACCGTTTGGTTTTAAAACATGCGACTCTTTTATTGAGTTGTGGAGTCGCACGGCCCGTCATCATCATCAGCGGGGGTGGCGGTGCTGTCCTCTGTGTATTCGATGATGAACCGCCAAAGTTCATCCCATCTAGGATCGTTCGGCTCCCACTCCAAACAATTCTCTGTGGTAGAATCTACCACAGGGCATTGGATGGGTTGTTGTTGTTGTTGTTGTTGTTGTTGTTGAGTCCCTGACATGTTGAACTAAAATGATTGTAATAAGTATTGATGGTCGTATATATAGAGACAAATTAATGGTGGGGGGTGAAAACAAATGTCATATTACGTATTGAGACCAAAAGTTGTTTGTGGTCTCAAATACGAACGAACGATTTAGCTGGGTTCCACCAGCACTTAAAGTTTTAATACTTTGTATCTAATATTGTATATTCTATACATACAATATTAGTAACAAAGTACTAATATGTACTAAAACTACGATCAAAGTATTTTGTGGTCCTGAAAAGGACCGTTGTTGTGTGCCCTTAAAAAGGGCCAGGGAGAGTGTGGGGCTTATGGTGCCCCATCCTCGCTGGTCGACCACCAGCTTGACGAATCGCAGGGGCCTTGTGGGTCGTCGGGTGTTGGTGATGCTGGAATTTCCAGCACCGCATCTTCCGTCGAGTCCGGCTCTGGCTGCGGCGACGGAGTTTCGAGTCTTTGTAAGACCCAATCACCCGCGTCGTCTAATTCCACTAGACCCGGATCATGGTCATATACTAGCGGAATCGGCTCATCCAAGTCGTCCCAACGTAGGACGTCAATTTCAAAATCCACCTCGTCGTCGTCGTCGAAGACTTGCAGGTCTCCAACGTTGTCGGCTACGGTGTCATCACTAAAGATGGATGAGCCTCGGCTGGCGGGTCTTTCTTCCTCCATGTTTATCGTATGAGGGTTGATGAATATATGACTGTGTAACTGACCCAGTCTCATATATATAGAACTACCCCCACCCCACCAACGGATTCTAAATGTTATGTATTGGTGAGAGCTTATAGAATTATTGATTTTTTTCAAAAACTTTAAATAAGGAATTAGATTTGTTTAGACAATAAGACTTATTCTTAATATTTTGTGAAGAATACATTACAAAAAAAAAATAATAGAAACCTTGTTTGAACTGTTAACATTTTCATAGGTTCTCAAGCATATAACTTGGCACTTAAGCTACGAGACAAATCGTCGTTAAACGAATATCTCGCCCCATAAGTGACGATTACTAAACTACGATCAAAATATAATGTGGTCCTGAAAAGGACCGTTTTTGTGGCCCTAAAAGGGCCTGGGGGGAGGGTGGGGTGCCTACCGTGGAGTAATACCCAACGATATTAACACCGACCTAGGTGCAGCCCTTGGTCTTCTCATTGGCGGCACCGTCGTCGTCGCTGGTGGTGTCGGCGTTGCAGGCGGTGCCGAAGGTGCCGCTCCTGGTGCGGTACCCCCGCACTCCTCACACTTGCATATCTTGCCGGGCACGAATGGCCTGACAATGCCAATGATCCTTTTTGGTATATCTTCCATCTTGCCGATCGAATGTGTAATGATGAAATAATTCTAATACCGGCCTCTATATACATTCAAAAAGTTGGAGGGGGTAAGGTGGAGTGCATATATGCATTATATAAGTTTGAGAATAATATGATTTTATAACTCACCGTATCTCTGGTATGGACACAAACTACCCCCCTCCACTTTTCTAGCATATAGTACTAGACTTTCTCTACATTTTTTTCAAATAAATTTTTTTGATATTTCTAACCATTACTTTGCTACATATTTACAAAAAATGCAAATTATGCATATATTTTAATTATTTTCAGGCAAGGTAAGGAAAATTTTGAAAATGTTTTGACGGAATCGTAATAAGGAAGAGTTGAAGTATATCACACTATTTTTCCCGATTCGCTAATATAAAAAAAATTTTTTCATCGCATTTTGGATGGGCTCTGGCATCGTAACGGTTGACGATAAAAAATTGGAAAAATACATATATTGTGGGAAATTTTCTCTAGAATCCAAAAAAAAAATTTCCGAACTTCTGTCACCGCAAATAAAAAAATCGATACCTCAAAAATTGCGAGAAAATGGTGAAGGAGCCGCGCAATCGCTCTGAAACCATCAAAAATCGATTTTTTCTCCCTCCGCGGGTGGGAGGGTGGGGGAGGCGGTGGTGGACTTGGAAAAAAAAAAAAAAAAAAAAAAAAAAAAAAAAAAAAACCTCCCCCTACAACTTCCACATACTCCCGTTCGGCGGCCCTAGCCTCATAACTCGAGAATTTCAATTTTTTCGTCTAAATTTTTTGTCATTTTTAAGATTTTCCAAATTTTTTTTTCACCATTGTATTCTACTCAAAATTCTAGGTAATTAAAGTGCTTTTATTTTTTCTCTATCTTGAACGGTTCCCGAGCTGCAGCGCTTTAAAGAATTCAAATTACTAACTTTCTATAACCCTTTTTTTCAAATTTCATTTTTTCGAATTTTCAAAAATACTACAATATGTAGAAAAAAGTTCTCTCTTTAATTTCCCAATACCGTTTTTCTCTAAATCTTCAACTTTAGCGCGTATTCAGCATTTTCAAAAAAAAAAAAAAATTATAATTTTTTTACACCATCGCATTCTCCTCAAAATTTTGGGCTATCAAAGTGCTTTTATTTTTTTTCTATCTTGAACGGTTCCCGAGCTACAGCGCTTTAAAAAATCCAAATTACTAACTTACTATAACCCTTTTCTTAAAATTTCATCTTTCCGAATTTTGAAAAGTACTACCATATGTAGAAAAAAATTCTCTTTCTAATTTCCTAATATCATTTTGCTCCAAAACTTCAACTTTGGCGCGCATTCACCATTTTTCAATTTTTTTTTGAAAAAATTTTTTTTTACGTTTTTACTATCGAGAAAAATGCTTGCTTATAGTACTCGATTTCCTCTATAATTTTTTCTTATAACTTTTTTCCCTATTCCTAACCGTCACTTTCCTACAAATTTTCTAAATCGTTGTTTTCATATTTTGCCTTAAAAATTTTTTCTTGTGTTATTTAAGCTCTTTTTTCCACTTAATAAACCACCATTTTCTAAATTCCCGTACTCTTTTCTTAAAGAGCGGGCTTTTCCGCCAGCTTTTTTTTTTTTTGGTTGGGTTTCAAATAAATATAAAACTACTACTTCACTCATTACAAATTTATTGATTCAAGAACATTATTTTGTGTTACATATAATAGATACATTAAAATATAGATTTATTGGTCACCGAACCGTTTAATACATTATAACTAAAAAATGAGTCGTGAATAACTAATGCGTACACTTTAGTGTCTTTGGGGAATTTATTCTTTCCCGTTTGGAACTCCAATTTTACATCCACTGTCGATGAGTTAATCGCCTCTGGTTGATGACTGCAATTGATAATAAAAACGGGGTTTTTCATATATTCCGCGAACGTTATCATCGGATCGTTTATCTCGCGCCCGTAGTAGCTGCTTTGGAAGTTTTCGTAATTGTAATAGGCTGCTGCGTACAGTTTCTTGGCGAAATCTAAATTCCATCTTTCGTATGGATAAACGGTTGAATTCAGATACAGTCTAATGTCGCATACGTCGGCGTGGGTAAACTGGGTTGCGTTTTTTTCTTTCTTGTCGCAATTATTGCTGTCTTGAAACCCGACGATTATATAGCGCGGTCTTTCCAGACTTGTACTCGTTCTCAAGGCCCACACGTCGGAAGATGTTTGCCTTAAAGCTGGTAATTCGTACAGATCCCATTTACGATATGCCATTTGAATACTGGCATTGTTTCCTCCTTTATTAATGCGAGACAGTATTTTCAATTTTTGCTTGTCGTCTGGAATGATGTGACGAATTTTCCATTCAATTTTGTCGATACTAATTTCTGCCTCTACTTCGCCGACGTAACAATTGGTAAAAGTGCGAGCTATAATCATAATAAGCTCTTGTTTTACGTTGAAAACACCTTTTGCGTAATCTTCGGCGAATCCCATAAGATATTTTAAGGGTAATATCCCGGAGAATACGTTACTTGCCGTGTCTACGATATCTTGGTTTGCTTCGTCGAGACCCCATCCGCACGTCATGAGAGATCTTTGTTGCAAACTTCCGAATGAAACCATGGTTTTTAATGTCGTCGTAACTCCAGGTTTACGAACCACGGCGACCTGTTCACCTCCCATCTCGTAGCGAATTTCATCGAACAAAAATGCGAGGGCATTATTTGATAAAAAACATCTTTTCGTTGCGTCTATGGGTTTAAATTTTCCTTCGATATATATGTAACTTTCGGCGATATCCAGTATAATATCTTGAAAATTAATGGGGATACGGACTTCATCCGAATTGTTGAATGATGGAGATCCGTATGGTTTATACGTATGCTCTTCTAGACTAATAATGGAATTGTCCAAGATGGGCTCGGAGAAAACCTCTATTTTATCGCTGGTGGTGGAAATCATTTTCGCACTTTAAGACCGATTGATTTTAAAAATTTATAGTCTTCGGCAGATAACTGTTGAGATGTTTGTGATCTAACGTCTGGACGACGACTAACCTTGACGTTAACTCTTCTTTTACTTTTATTATGTTTCGGCGGTTCCCCCATCTTAGTCGACAGCACACACAATTGACGATTGAAGCAAAAACCCATTTCTATGAAAGTTTCTTCAGTTCCAATTTCACGATTATTTTCTCGCCTTGAAAATTGATTAGATCACCGCTATCGTCCAAGATGCGAAGAGTAATGTTGTCGATAAACTGACGTCCTGCCGGCATTAACGGCATATAAATATTATTTTGCGGTTCTTTACTGATTTTGTAACCGGGCTCCACGTCGATATCGAATTCGAACAAGGTATGACCTTCCACCGAATTCATATATGCTCCGGAAATTATATTACAATCTACGCGTATGATGCGTACTTTCATTATTTCCACCATCTCGGTTGATTCGTGCTTTTTGTCTCTTTTTAACACTGTATGATTAAATCCTAACATTTTACCGATACTCGCCTCTCCCCGGAAATCTATAGTATATTGGGATTTCAGTTCACATTTCAACGTATTATTATTAGCAACCAAGTAAAAGATTCCATCATTCTTTTCTTCAGTTGAAATCCTCAAAGCCTCCAACATAGCTTTACCTATCTCATCTATTTCATAGGCCCCAGGTGGAATCTGCAATTGTATCGACTCGGTGGTGTAACCCTCCTTCATGTAGGCAAACTTATTGTTGCTTTCGTCCACATTAAAAATTGAATTGTATGTGTAAAATCCCAGCAATGCCAGACCATATTTGTTTTCTCTATTTAATTCGACTGGTGGATAAAAATCGGCGCTTAAGACGCTCGAGTGTCCTGTTAGTGTGAACGTATAAGACATGACTAACCATTAAAACATCACACATCTCGGTTTTATTCTTAGCGGCAACATTTAAAAAGATTCATCGTCACACCTTTTCTCACTGCATTAGATAGTGATGTTTTTATGCTATTTTCTGCTTTTATGCGCACATCGCTGATTTTGCAATAACAACAAAATATTTTTCTAGCTGTAAGATCCTCATCAGACGTAACCTCGTTTAAATTGCTGCTGCTGCTGAAATAATGTTTGCAATCGCACTGATATTTTAATATATCGATATCGCTTTTAAGATGCTCCGGCAACTTTTCCCAAACGAATGGAATTTCATTTGGGGCTAATGCAATCATCACTTCCTTGGGCATGTTTTCTAACTGTTTCACGGTCATTTTCCTTAATCCTCCGGCTAGATGAAATGCTTTCAGTGATTGCAACATTTTAGTATAGTTATTGCGATCCATTTGCGGTGTTAATGGTGACGATGATGATGATGACATCTTTTACGCTGATGATTCGACAAGAAACTTTAAGCACAAATGTCCACACCAGACTGTTCCAAAATCCTGCTGACGATCGTATGTATAGTAAATAATTTTTGATGGTTCCGATCCCGTTTGTAGATATCGTACCAATTCGATCGGTGGGGGTAAATCGCCGAAGCTGTCATAATATGTTACTTTAGAATTATTTTTTCTATAAGCTACCCAATGAGTCCCTGCACCACGCGTACTATCCAAATTCACTATTGCTGCTTCGTAACGTCGAGGACCTTGTCTAGGTAATAAATCCCTCATATAAACGCCTCGAAAGTGTCCTATTCTTTTCTTTTTGGCATATTTTTCTATATCGATGTTAGATAGTGGTCTTCGAGGTAGGGATTCAATTAGTTTTTTGATCTACGATTTAAAAATAATCCCATACCTTTACGATATGGCTTTAGAAACAAACCATTTCCTTTCGATTTTAAATACAGGCCGGCACCGGTTTTATCTTCGCTGCTTTTTTTTACTGCTTTTATGGCGCGCACAATTCCCGCTGCCCCACCGGCTAATGAACCCAAAGCTGATAACCCGGCAAAAATTGGTATTAATGGTAATATTCCACCAGTTTTAGGAATCGGTATTATTCTCGGTGTACGAACCTTCCTTTTGCCACCTGCCGCTTTTACCGATCTACGTGCTGCCGACAGAGCTATTTTAGATGCATTCATGACATTTTTTTCCAACACATTTTTACTTCCGGCTTTTAATAATTCCCTTCGAACTGCTTGTCGAATAGCTGTTCCGAAACTGGCTTTCCGAACATGTCGATTTTTATTAACACCTTTCCTTTTTGTATGACGCGTGCCTTTACTAGATGTTTTTTTTGTTGATAATGATGATGGTACACCCATACCAAAACGTTGTTTTCCTTTCATAATGTTTGTAACTAACCAAGCTGCTGTTTTTTCACCTAAACTGGAATCTTTCGATTTTACTCTATTCCAAGCACTTTGTTCGAGCTCGTAATCCGCTCGATGTCTCGCACTTATGTTGTCTTTATTATGTAAATAGGCTAAATCGTGTTTTTTGCATGCGGCATCCAAAGGATTAATGCCTGGATCACCTCTTGTCACACGTTTTATTACTTTTGTTCCGGGTCCGCAATATTGATAACCAGGAATGTGTACCTCGAATGGTAATTTATTTATTAACGAATTCACAATACCGTATCCAGTTTTGTTGGAAACGTGAGACCGTCCACTTCGTTTGACGCTCGGCATCTGAATGACAGTTTTTGTGAAAAATTGCCTATAAAATATCAAATTTTCCTAAGATGCGCGTTATCGATCTTAAACAAAAACTTCCTATTGACAATCTCGATGAAAAAGTCGGACTTGGATTTGAAAAGAAGATAATGAAGAGACACGGTCCTTTACTTCCTTCCTCTATTCGCGGCCTGTTAATTGGTCCATCCAATTGTGGAAAAACTAATGTCATGATTTCGCTGCTTACACACCCCCTTGGGCTACGTTTCGAAAATGTCTATATTTACTCGAAATCTCTGTATCAACCGAAATATGAGTATTTAAGGAAAATTTTAGCGCCCATCAAAGGTTTAGGCTACTATGCCTTTAGTGATTCCAGTAATATTGTGGAACCGTCCGATGCAAAACCAAACTCTATATTTATCTTTGATGATGTTATATGTGAAAAACAAGATGTTATAAGATCGTACTTTAGCATGGGACGTCATAAAAATATCGACTCCTTTTACCTAGCGCAAACATATTCGCGAGTGCCTAAACAGCTTGTGCGAGACAACGCCAATTTTATTATTATGTTTAAACAAGATGAGTTGAATATGAAACACATATTTTCCGACCACGTTTCACCGGATCTAACTTTTACTCAATTTCAAGAAATGTGCTCAAAATGTTGGGATAATAAGTATGGATTTTTAGTAATTGATAAAGACAGTGATGTGAAATCGGGAAGATACCGCAAAGGATTTGATAGCTATATATTACTGTAATAATAAGAGAAAACGCTCATTTGATTGTTGAAACGTCCTTTGTTAACATCATGAATAACGCGATCGACTTAAAACGTAAACTAGTGGAAGCTACCAATGCCGTCAGAAAAAAATTTAAACAAATTAAAGCGGCTAAAGAATTTAATGTTGTGGAATTGGAAAAGTTTTACGAACCCATTTCTAAGCCGTTGACAACTATATCTGATGTGGTTAAGCAACGTCAGCAGCAGCAGCAGCAGCAGCAACAACAACAGCAACAACATTATCCAGTTACAAAGCCACATAGTCTCAGTACATCAGTGCAGTCGACTCAAATATCAGGTTTTCCCCAACCTACACATTCCTTTCAAACCTCCACACCTATTCAGCAGCAGCAGCAGCAGCATCGCATTTCAAAAGAAGATATTAGCCAATCGGTGTTTGATACACCCTCGACATCAACTAATACATCTCTCGCATCCGCTGACACCACAACTTCCGATACTTTAAACGCACACCTGAAAGGATTACGTTTGAAACCATCTCTATACGATACTGTATATGGTGTACGTTTTGGTTCAAAAACAGATCATAACAAAAATTTTATTGGTAATTTAGAGGTGCGTTTTCGAAATGGAAATATTGTCTTATACAAAAAAGGGAAAAATATTGCAGAATATGGTGGATCACCGGCACTTTATGATTTGTTATTTCTTAAAACACCCCCAAGTGTAGGCAAGGAACAACAACAATTAAGTGATAATGTACTTTCAACGTACAAGGAAATTTTGGAATCAACGAATGCTGTCTACAACAATTTTAAAAAAAGTGATGGTTTACGGGAGACCAGATGGAACAAATATTTACGAATTATTAAACCTCTGATAATGGGCACAAAATTAGGTGGTACTATTACAAGAAAAAATCTCTCGGAAAAACTACAGTTACCCACAAAAAAGAAATTATCTTCGAAAAAATTTCAATATGTCTACTGGAACAAAGCTAAAGAGTTGGTGGATCGTTTACGCTTGTTGTGGAGTTCCAAAATGGCCGGTCACACTGGACACGAAAATGAAATTATGTCAATCATAGAGGAATTACGAGAAGAAGATATAATATATTAAGCTCAATATTTAATGATATTATTCAGTTCTTCCTTCGATCTGAAACCTTTAGTATTATTAATAATATGGAGCCCAGTCTAGAAAAAATCAAGATTGTTAATGAACTACATAGAACGGCTAGAAAAAATTTTGTAAGACGGCGCACGATAATAAAAGGATACAGAGATTTGTGGCAAATTGATTTGGCTGAAATGCAACAGTATGCTGATGAAAACGATGGTTATCGTTATATTTTGGTCTGTATAAATTGTTACTCGAAATTTGTCTATACCAAAGCCATAAAAAACAAGACTGGTATAGAAGTTACTAATGCGATGAAAAGCATCATTGAAGAGGCATCATATACACCAACAAATCTGCAAAGTGATCAAGGAAAGGAGTTCTATAATACAAACTTTCAAGCCCTGATGAAAAAATATAATATAAATCATTATTCCACTTACAGCACAAAGAAAGCTGCAATTGTTGAGCGAGTCATAAGGACTTTAAAAAATAATTTATATAAACAATTCTCGACAAGAGGATCTTACAAATGGATACATATATTATCGGCAGTAACAAAAACCTATAACCATTCGAAACATCGCACCATTGGAATGAAGCCTGCAGACGTGCAAGAAAAAACACATATTAAAGCATATGATTATTTAAAAATTGTACCTAAAAAATTTAAGTTTTCCATGGGTGACATTGTGCGTATTAGCAAGTACAAAAGCTTATTCGAGAAAGGATATACGCCCTCTTGGTCAACCGAATTGTTTAAAGTTGTAAAAGTTAACGTTACAAATCCACCTACTTACTTGTTGGAATCGTTAGAAGGTCAGCCTATAAGAGGGTGTTTTTACGAATCAGAACTACAAAAAACAAGCAGTCCTGACGTTTATCTAGTAGAAAAGGTCCTTAGACAACGCAAGAAAAATCACATCGAACAATTATTTGTCAAATGGCTAGGATTTCCCAACCACTTCAACTCTTGGATAGATAAAGCTAATATTGTTTAAATAACATATTGTATGACTATATTTTTTATTTAAAATGTAAAATAAATAAACAATATATTGTAAAATAAAGTTTTTTATTTCAATCTTCATTATTAAAAACAATGACAATAAAACATCATACACATAAATAACATTTCAATATTCTTGGAGGGAAGGTCCAATTCACCGACGACTACGACGTTATCTTCAAGGCTATGCCACTCGGAGTGCGTTCTCCTATTCTTTAACCTGCTTTTTTTAGATTTTTTTTGAAGTCGAGTCGTACGACAGTGCGCTTAATGAGTCATTTAAAGGCTGATGATAGAGTATTTTCTGCATAACTTCAATTTTTGTTTTAAGCTCACTATTATTTTTGTATATCATGGGGAGGACATCCTTGTTAAATATGTCACATATTACAACTGCAAAATTGTAAAACTTTCTATTAACAAAGTGTTTTGTCACAGCATCGTCATCATCTTTAGGTTCGCCTAAGTTGGTTATGATTTTTCCACCCATATCATACTGCCCATCCGCTGTAAGTTTAAAACCAATCCCTTGTGGCCCAGATAATATATGATATTTTTCATTATATTTCTGACGACCAAATTTATCAATTGTGTTGTTTCCTCGACTCATTTTCAATCTTTACTAAACTATTTTATTTTTATTTGCCCTACTTATATTAAATATTTCAGCTGAGAAAAAGAAACACTGACTATGATCTACTGGGTTGGTATGTTTATAAAAGAAATAAAATAAAACTGTGATTGTAATAGATATTTATTTACAGTTATTTAATTGCACAAATACAAAAATTATAAAAAATTAGTTTTCCATGTCTTCGTTTTCGTTGCTCAAAATTCTATCCCATCCGACACTATTTCGATCGTCAACGTCTTGGGCTGTTGCTGTTGCAGAAACCAATTCATATTTTGCAGCAAGCTCACCTGGTAAATGTGGAATATTGACGAGGTATTCTTTTAATTCTTCTTCAACCATTTCAGCACAAAATGTATCCATGTCTATGGAACCATATAAAAATTTGTCGCACAAGTGTGCCCCAGCCATAAAATTGATTGTATCCCTGATCTCGTTCTTATATTGATCTTTGGTTACATCAATATGCGACCAATCATTTACGCTATCTAACATATCGTGAGCCCTATTTCTTAATTCTCTCCCCAACCAAAATATGTATCTATCTACACATTCGTTGGCGGTCGTCGTCGTCGTCGTCGCATCAGCAGACATCTTTAACAGAAATAATGAACACGCGTAAGTATTCTGACATGTGCAACTATATTTTAAATTTAATTACATCCTTTTTTTCAAACAATTTACATACAATTTACTCCAATGAGCCAAAACGTAATAATGTTCGAGTATTGTTTCCAAAAACTCTAGTGCCCTGCCCCAAATAAGTTAGAGTGTATTTATCTTTAGTTTTACTCATAATATCTACAATATCGTCAGGTAGTGTTTCGGCCACACGTTTTGGTAAAAAAGTCTCAAATGTGCTATTATCACCGTCATCGTGTAAAGCCACTAAAAGAGTTTTACCAAATCGTGTAGTCATTGAAACCATCTTTACAATTTTATACACTTTGCCTACAATCATTTCGGTAACCTTTTTTTTCTCTAAAACCTCGAAATCTTTGCTAAACATTTCATTAATTTCATCTAGAGTTTCTTTTGCAATACTCATTATTGAAAAAATGGTATATAAATCCAAAAATTACCGTGAATATAAAAGCACTTTCAGAACACTACACGAACACAATATTTGATGTTTATGCCACTGATATCTGCGACTGTTTGAAGTCACTTCTTCTCCCACGAACCTTTATAGCGAGGTTTCAAGGTCGAATTGTAACAATGGTGGGGGTAGCTTAACGATAGAAATAGTGGGAGGAGTATTCAAGGTCAAATGACGTCACACATTTAAATTGGTATAAGGATAACTTCAAGGACAAAATATAATGAAACAAATAACTACATTTTATGTACTTTATTCATTGATTTTTTTTCTGCAATTCTTCTATGCGTTTAACATTATCACCTAAACCTAATTTCCTTAATTTGTTCAATAATAAGTGTTTGTTTTTATTTCTAAGAAAATTCTTACAAACTATACTAGCTAAAAGACACACTTCGGCATGGTCCATATACTTAAAAAATACACTAAAGTCCTGAGCCTCCGAATCTTGCATTTCATATGCGTAAAATTCCGAACCGGCTGCAGAAATTAGAAATTCCTCGTACATTTCTCGCACTAAACTTTCCATATTAACTACTACTACGTTAAACTTAAGTCCTACACTCTAATTTCATCTAACACAACCGGATCTGCAATGAACCTAATCAGTTTTTCCAAACAGTCACTAAACCCCAACTTTTTTATCTCACGAACAAAGTCTTGTAAATTTATTGTTTTGCTGCAATATTTACGACATGCATTCGCAGCCTTTTCATATTCATAAGCCAAATCACAATAGCGCGACGCCCATTCTGCTCGACTTTTCATTGCATCATTGAAATAATTATTAGCCGTTTCAGTGAACTCATCGCCCAATTTTTTTACTGTCTCTTGCAAAGCACTATTCATATTATTCACTCATTTTTACATTCACGACACTTTTTTATTGCTGGTGGTGGCCCATCTATATGATGACGATATATTTGTTCATAGTGAATGTAACAGGGTAAGCTTAACTGTAGTTCCTTGTTACACCGATATGACGCTGGCAGCTTATCCCAAATTTGCCGTAAACTCAGCGTATCAACGCAAGTTTTTAAATATTCGAGAGGAAAAAATGCTAGATCCTTCTCTTCAAAATCACACAAACTTTTTAAATTACTCTGATATAAACAAATTACTCTGCCGACTTGCTCTATAATTTTTTCTTTAGATAGTTCCGTATCTGACATTTCACACTGAATGAATGCAAGTAGACTCACACAATTTATAGAACAATTTGCAAGGTCAAAATCATTTCAAGATCATCCCACACTATTACAATGCACAAATAACTACTTCAAGGTCACACACCCAAGATGACCTTCAACAAAGTCAAGGTCGTCTCGACCAAGGTCAAGGTCAAGGTCACACACACAACCTTGAACACAAGACCAAGGCCAAAGCACACGTGCACTTTCGAGGTCAATGACAAGGACATGTGGGCGGGGCCAAAGAGGGGTGACGCAAGGTCAAAGTCAAGGTCGAGGAGTGGGGGGATCGAGAGAATCGGGTTATGTTCACTACTTAAAATTATGAACCACCATAATATTTTCAGGTATTTTGACTCGCTGAATTCGCATATGGAGTCCTTTTGATCTCATCACCCACAGTTTTTCCACAAATTACGAAAAGTTGCTGAAAAAGCGGAAAATTCGGAAGGTAACACTTGATTCACTAAATGCTTCCATATATATTTCTAAGCTACGGATTTGACTTAAAATTACAATCTCGCGAAAAATTGTTATGTCATTTTATCCATCAATAGTTCTTTAAGTTAGTCTTAATCTATTTTTCTTTTGTAATAGCCGAGTTTTCTAATCGAAAGCTATGGGTTATATTTCAGTAAACTTTTTATTCTTTCTTTCGTCTGTAAAGTTCTCTTTTATTTTCAAAAGATCTGTGCAACGGATTTCTTACCATTTTCATATTACTGTCATCTTCAATATCTCTTTTCAGTAGCCAACAGTAGTCTGACATCATATTTACGTCCTATTTTCCTTGCCACCTTCATTCAACTTCTTGCATATCCTGATGGAAACGCTCGCTTTTCTCTTCAATATAGTCGCCTAAATTTTCAGGAAAATAGCTCATATGAGAATCCAAAAAATGGAGTTTGAGACTCATCGAACATCCTAAACGCCTAAAATTGTTTACCATGGTTACTACGATAACTGCATAGTCATCTCTTTTATTATTTCCCAAAAAGTTTCGAGAAACATCTCGAAAACTAAGCCGTGCAGCTTTTTCAACATCGTTGATTGTACTTATGAAATATTCGTCGTTGAACGTTTTACGAATCTGAGGTCCATCAAATATTTCTTCTTTCATTTTAGCCTCAGTCAACTGAGGAAATTGGCTTTTCAGGTACTGATAACATTGTCCTTCCTTATCTAAGGACATGACAAATTGTTTCATACATTCAAGTTTTATATGAAGAGACGGAAGAAATACTTTTGATGGTTTAATTATATTCTTATTTCCTAGTTCAAGTCCTGCTCTTGCTTACCAAACTTTTTTCTCGTAATGATTTGCGCGATCTCTGCTGCCCCATAAACATGAGAAGCAGGGATACTTTGTATATCCTGATTGTTGGTCTAAGATGATCGCTATGATTTTCAAATCACCACAAACTTGCCATCCATGCTCATAGTATCGAATTTTCTGTAAAACATATTTGACATTTTCATAACTTTCTCTTAATCGTGTTGAGTAAGCTATTAGAATACTTGCGTAATAAGTTCCATTGTGCAGCAGTACTGCCTTGAGACTCCGTTTTGAAGAGTCTATGAACAATCTCCATTCTTCAGGAGCATAACAATCTTGTTTCATTTCATTCATCAAACCGCAAACGTTTGTACAATACACCAAAGATCCCGCTTCATCTTTATTGAACTATTGGCGATATGGCTTCTCTTGGTTCCTGTAAAACGTCGAGTTTGTTCCTTGTTTTAGAATCCCACAGCTTTTCAACTCTGCAGACATATATCCAGATACATCTTTAGGTAGACCCATGTTCCTGATGAAATCACTCAAACTTTCTTGACCAAATAGTCTTACAGGTTTATTTCTCTTCCCTTTTGGCAAGTATTCTTCATTTTTACCTTCTTGGTCCCAACCACTTCCAGGTTTTTCAGCTTTTTCGTGATTTGCGGAAAAACTGTGTGTGATGGGATCAAATGGACTCCGAATTCAGCGTATCAAAATACCTGAAAATACTATGGTGGGGTACCGAAATCAGACCACTTTTTTTTGTGTGCCGGTCAATCCATGCTCTAATAGATTAGGGTTGGTCTGTTTTTGGTTGGCTGTTGAAAGGGAACAAGCTAATTTTTGTCCTAAGCTCTCTAGAATAATGCCCATAACAATAATTGAGATATGCTCCTTCTGAAAAAATACCGCTTCATTTATTTATTTAACAAAAAGAGAAAAAAAAAATGAAAAAACATTTTTTCTCCTTTTCTTCCTTATAACTTTGAAAGTATTCACTTTGGAGAAAAATTGAAGAAAGAAAAAAGTTTCAAAATTAAATTTTCTACAATATCGAGGTGGTTAGAAATCTCAAAATTTATTGCCCTTGTTGCAAACTAGTAATCCAAAAAAAAGGCAAGAAATTTTTTGAAAAAAAATTGGATATTCAAAATTATTATGCAAAAACTGTAGAACCGATTTTAACGAAATTCAGCACGTTGTTTTATTATAACATGACGTTTTATTTACCCAAGCATGAGGGTCCTCAGGAAAATGTAAGTGGTCGAAAAAAATCGCTTAGAAAAAAACTGCTTTTTTCGCCTTTTTTTTACTATTTTATAACAAGGGTAACAAATTTCGAAATTTTTAACTAACCTTATCTTGTAGAAAATTTAATTATGAAACGTTTTTCTCTTTTCAACTTTTCTCTAAATTGAATGCTCTCAAAGTTATGAGGAAGAAAAGAGAAAAAAAGCGTTTTTAATTTTTTAAAAAATTTTTTGTTAAATAAATAAATGGAGCGTTATTTTTTGACAATGAGTGCATAGCTCAATTATTATTATGGGCATTATTCTGGAGAGTTTAAAGCAATAATTAGCTTGCCCTATTTCCACAAGCCAAATCATCATGGTTTTTTACAGAGCAACCCCGATCTATAATGACGCGTTAATTATTTAGCAATCTCTAATATACATTATCATCAATCAAAACTATTTAAATATATCGAACATATATGGCGCGCTTTAGGGCGCTTAGATTGTTTCAATTATTTAAAGTGGTGGAGTAGGTATCGTAATAGAGATATTGACAAATTGTGTGTTCATGTTTCCACTAGAATATTTAGTAAGAAATGATTTTATTCAGGTCGGAATTCCTTTATCGGGGCGATAAAAACGTTATAGATGTTTTAAATAAAATATTATATTGATATTTTTGTTAAATACGTTGTATACAGGGCGTTGCACAACTCAAATGTTTAAAAATTTTAGCTGTTGTTTTTTTTTGATTTAATATTTATTAAAACACACAGATGATCATTGATTTTACTTTTTAACAATTCTACCTCTTCTAGCTCGACCAGTTACCAATAACGTAACAGAATTCGCTAAAAATCAATAGTGTTTAAAGTATTAATGCAATGATCAGCGAAAACCATAATGGATTGTGTGCACTAGGTGAGCAGCCATTAGTTTAAGATCATCCATGTATAGAAGATGATTCAATCTTAATATCTCTTCGCTGTTATTTCTAATACTAAAGCCGTATCTGGTGGAGGTCAAACGGCATGACAGTGAGTTCATTGCAAGGCAGAACCACAATAGGCTTAGTGAATCACCTTGAAATATTCCCCTTCGAATTGAGATTGTATTAGTTTCGATGGTATCGCTGAATGGCACTTGCAATTGGATTCTAGTTCTCCAGGTTGACATGATACTGCGGCGTCTCCCTTTTTACAGGGTACGGCAACGGATGCGTACGGCAGCTCAATATGTCGGAGGCTAGGTTCGTATCTCTTTTAGAGATAGTTGTGCTCTGCTTTGATTACCCAATAAGCGCCACCTGTTTTACATTATCTGTGTTACTTACCTAGTGATTAAACAGGAAAACTTAAATAAAACAAAATAACAATTCCTTTTTATTCCAAAAAAAAATTATTATGTACATAAATTAGAATGGTCCCTACAATGTTTTTATACTCTCTTGATAACTATGGTTGTTACCTCGTTTTAAAAGGTTATATAAAATTTGGCCGCAAATGTTCTAGAACCTTTAATTGCCAATAACGTAAGTTTTATAGAGTTATCAAAAAGTTCTTACATGTTATTATATCACATTAAAATATATTTATGTTGTTTTTGTTTGTATTTAAAAAAATTGATTTATAGCTCCAATTCTTTAACTTAAAGTTTTCTCCTACCTGGTCTATGCTATGGGACCTCTCACTTCTAGCGCTGTTGCTAGGATTCCTGTTGTGTTGTGGATGAATGGAGGCTTCACAGGGCCACTTCCAACTCACCAACCAAACGCAGGGTAAGGTTAAAATAGTCGTGGTCACACGGACAGGAAAACTAGGGCCGGAACCATCAGAAAGCCTTGACAGCAATATCAGAATGAAAAGAATGAGATGAAGCCCAAAGATAAAAAAAAAACTGGCTTCAGATAGCCCTGAAAAAAAATGTTGTTTTTACCACATGTTTGTAAAGATAAGGGGCAAAATCTTACCTCATTGATTAGTGGACTTAAAAAAAAAACTCTTGACCGTCTGCCCTTTAAAAGCTAATGGCAGGATTGGTCTGCTGCCTTCGACAGTTCAACAGTAAAGGGAACGAAAATAAAAATCTCTCTTCCAACCAGACGTGACAAATCTTAGGGATATTTCTATTTACTTTTGCCAACCTTATTCTCAACCTGGAGCACTCTAACCTAGTTCCGAACTTACACTGATTACCAGGTAATACATCAAAGATTGTCAAGCCATGGAAAATTATCAAAAAGAAAATTATGATCAAACAGTCCAAAGTTACTAATCATGATTAAAATAAACTTCAAAAAAAATTGCTACAAATTCCATACTGTATACTCAACTTAAATGATCGGTCTCGACATGCCGTGCTCGTGTCAACGAATCGGGAATACATCCTCAACATTACCGACTATAACCTTAAACTTTTAATACTGAAATGGAATGTAAATAAATGAGAGTTTATTAAAAATAAAATATTTTAAATTCAAACCAAATAATGTGATATATAAACTACAGCAATTTACAAACTGTGTTAAGAAAAAAGAGTGATAAGTTACAAGACCAGAAGAGTTGTGAACCAAAAAAAAACAAATTCCATGTTTACTATTTTAAATTACGGGATAAATAATTAAATTTAATCAGGTAAAAATATACAAATTATATCATATTACTAAAAACGTGTAGCATTGATGCAAACTGGTAAATTTAAATGCTACAATGCATTCTAAAAAGGAAACAAAATGATTATGGACTCTATACATTCTCAATATAGAGCCACTCATGTGGAACTAAGTCGAAGGCCTTCTTATAATCCCCGTAGGCAGCAAAGAGGTTTCTTCGGTTGGCACCGGCTTGGTTACATATGATAGAGTCAACAATCAATTGTTCCTTGCATCTGTAATGTCCCGGGACTACTCTTATTTTTCAAAGAAGTTAAAGAATTAAAAATATTAAGAGTGTTTAAAAAAGTAAAAATATTTTAAGTTTATAAATCGGATTTAAATCAATTTTATTTCAAAATAAATAAATAAATAAATCGGAAGTCTTGAAAAACAGTACAAGTATTTACTTTAAAATTCAACCATAGAATAAAAAACTTTATTAAATTGAAACTATTAAAATCAAATTATTTTTCTTTACCTAAGACCAAATTCTTCTAAGTCCCAGGTTTGCAAATTTTATCACAGTCGCGCACTTCTTGTTTCAACTCTATGCTAAATTCGATAAAATATAAAATCTTAATCTAAACCACAGGACATGTGACGTATTTTGTTCTGGAACGCTGAAAAATAAGTAGGCCAAGAAAGGAATATCCGTCTGCTGACGTCAGAAATCACGAGATATAGGTAAAAACCACTATTTCAACATATAGAGTCTCGATCATCATCGACTTTTTCCTGCAAACGTAGGCCAAGAAAGGAATGTCGGTCTGGTGACGTCGGGATCAGGAGACTGTGGTAAAAAACCAACATCACACGACTTATTCTTGCAAAAGTAGGGCAAGAAAGGAATGTCGGCTTGCTGACGTCGGGATCACGAGATTGGGGTAAAGAACCAATATCACGCGACTTTTTCTTGCAAAACAAGTAGATTCGAAAAATCCAGATTTCTGTCAAGACGTCACGGCAAATGTTGTTTAAATACGAGCCATCTCGCTATGAAAGTGGCAGTTAATGAACAACGAGAGTTAAGAACAGTTAGTCGAAATCAAGAGTTAAGAGTCGGTAGTTCAAAAAGTACTTAGACAATGCCAGTAGAGTATTTCACAGTACAGTGAAAGATGTTTTAATTACGGTTTTAAATACAATTCTCACAGTAAAATTTTCGGGTGTGTTTTGTAGTCCAGTAGACAATTTATGCGGAGTTTATAACTGTTTAAACTAAACTTTTAGCTCGCCCTGCGTAGCCGCGATGTGCGGACTATAAAATGTAGTAACTAGTAGGAAAGTGAGCATTTTGTCAATTTTAATTTTGTTACAAATGAAATAGAAGAAACTTTATAGTTGCGCCCTAATTAAGTTAAATTATCGTTGATTTCTTTTTGTAAACTAGTGTCACTCGTACATAATTTTAATAAAACTTAATTTAAAAATGCTATCAGTGTTTTAGTGGTAAGAAAACAGTTGTAAAGAAGTTGAAAGCGGTAGTAAGTACTCTAGGACCTCTCGCGCTCTCCTTTATTAACAGAAGGCGTTTTAGCTCCTTGGGAAGTTGAAAAAACTATATGAAAAAAGAGATAAAAGAGGGGCTAGGCGTTACACATCCATCCATGCAACATTATTACAATTATTAATTTTTTCATTTATAACAAATTACTTGATAATTTTTCGGAAATCCCCCGTCGATATTGAAAATCAAGGAGTCAAAATACATAGAGAAAAATTTGGTGGAGCTATCCATGTCGTTTCAACAGCTACGAAACCCCACAAGGCTCCTGGACTAGCAAGAAGTGGTGGAGCCATGTGTCTTTATCTGCTACAAAAACCCATTGGGCTCCCGGACTATGTATTAGCCAACAATCTAGCAATGCTCTAAATTTCAACCATATAAACGTAAACGTTAATAAACGTTGACTATTTTGCTAAAATTATAGGATATTGTTACAAAGTAGCACTATTAACACCAAGTTAATTATCACAACACTAAACGTATTGATTTAAAGTATAAAATTACCTCTGTATGCGCCTTCTAATTACATTTAAAGCATAATAGTGTCTACATCGTATTTTAAACTATTATTTACGTGACTAGGCCAACTGCTTTCTCACGCAACAATCTTACTTGTATAATTAGGCTTATTTTAGTTCAATGTATCATCCATGTGGAATATAAGCTTTTGAACTATCTGCTTTTTTTTCATTATAAAATGATATTTTTTCATAGACTTATCTAAACGGCTTTCGCATTCTCTTCAGAGAACATTCATTCATCCCAGATACAATCAGATATCAAGGATGGAGCACTGTAGGGCCGTTTCCATGTTGTGGGACCCTAAGTAATGTTATGGTCTTTTACTTGTCCCATAAACTTTCAAAGAGTTCTAGCTATTCCAAATAGCACTGTATTTTGTGCAATGTTTATTAAATAGGCAAATCGAATTACCCTCGATATCAGTGGCGTAGCGAAGGCTCCGTAGGGCCTGCGGCGCGGGGTGCCCCGAGCTTGGAGGACCTCGCCCACCAAATAAAATCTTTATATTTCAATTCAATAAATCCCCCAATAAACTTGCTTCTTTACAATCCATTTAAAGCAAGGTATCAGAAATTATTAGACCCGTATGCAACGCAGGGCGTATACATTTATATTAAATGTAGATATATCAATAATCTGTTTTTTTTAATGTTTAAAAAGCTAAAAATATTTCGATTTGACAAGCATTTAAAGTTGAAATAAAGTAATTTCTCTGGACATTTTTCAATTTCAACTGCAAGCATTTAAACTTGAAAGAAACGAAAATTTTAACAGCATTTTTCAAATTCAACTGCCTGTAGAATCGCCACTTTTCAAGCTTTTAGATGCTTAAAAAACGAAAGTACGCGCCTTTAAAAGACACTTATTTCGTATTCTTAAATGTTTAAAAAGCTCAAAATATCCCGATTTGACAAGCATTTAAAATTGAAATAAATGTAATTCCTCTGGGCATTTTTCAATTTCAACTGCCTGTAGAATCACGAGTTACTATTCTTTTTAAACGCTTAAAAAAGAAAATGAAGCGTCTTTTGAAGACGCGTATTCTTGTTTTTTAAGAGTGTAAGAAGCTTGAAAACTCGCAATTTGGCAAGCATTTAGACTTGAAGTAAACGTAAATTTTCACAGCATTTTTCAAATGCAACTCCCTGTGGAATTGTCACTTTTCAAGCTTTTTAGATGTTTAAAAAACGAAAGTACGCGTCTTTAAAAGACGCTTATTTTGTGTTCTTAAATGTTTAAAAAGCTCAAAATATATCGATTTGTCAAGCATTTAAAATTGAAATGAATGTATTTTCTCTGGGCATTTTTCAATTTCAACTGTCTGTAGAACACGACTTTCCAATCTTTTTAAACGCTTAAAAAAGAAAAAGAAACGTCTTTTGAAGACGCGTACTCTTGTTTTTTAGAATTGTAAAAAGCTCGAAAACTCGCAATTTGGCAAGCATTTAAAATTAAAATAAATGTAAATTTTAACAGCATTTTTCAAATTCAACTGCCTGTAGAATCGCCACTTTTCAAGCTTTTAGATGCTTAAAAAACGAAAGTACGCGCCTTTAAAAGACACTTATTTCGTATTCTTAAATGTTTAAAAAGCTCAAAATATCCCGATTTGACAAGCATTTAAAATTGAAATAAATGTAATTCCTCTGGGCATTTTTCAATTTCAACTGCCTGTAGAATCATGAGTTACTATTCTTTTTAAACGCTTAAAAAAGAAAATGAAGCGTCTTTTGAAGACGCGTATTCTTGTTTTTTAAGAGTGTAAGAAGCTTGAAAACTCGCAATTTGGCAAGCATTTAGACTTGAAGTAAACGTAAATTTTCACAGCATTTGAAAAATGCAACTCCCTGTGGAATTGTCACTTTTCAAGCTTTTTAGATGTTTAAAAAACGAAAGTACGCGTCTTTAAAAGACGCTTATTTTGTGTTCTTAAATGTTTAAAAAGCTCAAAATATATCGATTTGTCAAGCATTTAAAATTGAAATGAATGTATTTTCTCTGGGCATTTTTCAATTTCAACAGCCTGTAGAATCACAAGTTTCCAATCTTTTTAGACGCTTAAAAAAGAAAAAAAAGCATCATTTGAAGACGTGTACTTTTGTTTTTTGAGAGTTGAAAAAGCTTGAAAACTCGCAATTTGGCAAGCATTTAAACTTAAAATAAACGTAAATTTTAACAGGATTTTTCAAATTCAACTGCCTATAGAATTGTCACCTTTCAAGCTTTTTAGATGCTTAAAAAACGAAAGTACGGGCCTTTAAAAGAC
This sequence comes from Diaprepes abbreviatus, assembly GCA_034092305.1. Classification (NCBI taxonomy): domain Eukaryota; kingdom Metazoa; phylum Arthropoda; class Insecta; order Coleoptera; family Curculionidae; genus Diaprepes; species Diaprepes abbreviatus. The sequence goes on along the minus strand of JASJET010000181.1, from coordinate 4,012,848 downwards.
GCTTATTTTGTATTCTTAAATGTTTAAAAAGCTCAAAATATCTCGATTTTTCAAGCATTTAAAATTGAAATAAATGTATTTTCTCTGGGCATTTTTCAATTTCAACTGTCTGTAGAATCACGACTTTCCAATCTTTTTAAACGCTTAAAAAATAAAAAGAAACGTCTTTTGAAAACGCGTACTCTTGTTTTTTTGGATTGTAAAAAGCTTGAAAGCTCGCACTTTGGCAAGCATTTAAACTTAAAATAAACGTAAATTTTAACAACATTTTTCAAATGCAATTGCCTGTAGAATTGCCACTTTTCAAGCTTTTTAGATGCTTAAAAAACGAAAGTACGCGCCTTTAAAAGACGCTTATTTTGTATTTTTAAATGTTTAAAAAGCTGAAAATATCTCAATTTGACAAGCATTTAAAGTTTAAATAAACGTAATTTCTCTGGGCATTTTTCAATTTCAACTGTCTGTAGAATCACGACTTTCCAATCTTTTTAAACGCTTAAAAAAGAAAAAGAAACGTCTTTTGAAGACGCGTACTCTTGTTTTTTGGGATTGTAAAAAGCTTGCAAGCTCGCAATTTGGCAAGCATTTAAACTTAAAATAAAATCTAAATTTTCACAGCATTTTTCAAATGCAACTGCCTGTAGAATTGCCACATTTCAAGCTTTTTAGATGCTTAAAAAACGAAAGTACGCGCCTTTAAAAGACGCTTATTTTGTATTTTTAAATGTTTAAAAAGCTCAAAATATCTCAATTTGACAAGCATTTAAGGTTTAAATAAACGTAATTTCTCTGGGCATTTTTCAATTTCAACTGTCTGTAGAATCACGACTTTCCAATCTTTTTAAACGCTTAAAAAAGAAAAAGAAACGTCTTTTGAAGACGCGTACTCTTGTTTTTTTGGATTGTAAAAAGCTTGCAAGCTCGCAATTTGGCAAGCATTTAAACTTAAAATAAACGTAAATTTTAACAACATTTTTCAAATGCAATTACCTGTAGAATTGCCACTTTTCAAGCTTTTTAGATGCTTAAAAAACGAAAGTACGCGTCTTTAAAAGACGCTTATTCTGTTTTCTTAAATGTTTAAAAATCAATATGTCAATTTTTATACTTCAATTGTTTGTAGATCAGAAAACCAAAAAAAGCATCTTCTAAACATGCAAAACTTCTTTCTTTTAATCATTTACTAAAATTTATATAAAACAACCAAATTCAATGGAAAAAATACGTGAAACAAAGGTCGGAACTAAACCCAAGTCCTGGTTTTATTTTGAATCTCATATTACCCAATTATTTCTATTAAACTGTATTCCAAAATCTTTTTCCTCCAATAGCGAACGGGTAAATATTTTCCAGCAAACTTCTGTAACCGGTCTAATGTTTGAACTTTGAAATTTACAACAGCACTAAGCTGATTTGATTTTAAAGGTCCCCAGTTTGATTTCAGTTTGTATTTGAATTTCCGAACCGTATTTTGTACGTTTTATTTATTAAATTGGATTCGAATAAAGTATTTTCTAAGTACAAAATTGTTTATTTTGTAATGTTTTTTTTTCTCAGCGAAAAAGGTCAGTAACATAAAAATTTTATCGAGTAACATTTATTGGATAAAATATATATTACCAATTAGTGTTAGTTACGTGATTTGCCAAAAGAATACGATATATTATGCTTTCCTTAACAAGCTGAAGTTTATTGGGACCGAAATCTGAATTACCTAATCTGGGGGATTAGGGATTAACTCCATAATCTCCCCCTTAATCCTGCATTGGTTAATACTGCTTTCCATGTAAAAAATCTTATATACCTAATTTTATATATCATAAATAACAAAGATGCCTGTGTCTGAAACATTCTTTTGTTTTCTTCTTTTTCTTTAGATAGATTCCAATGCCCTCTTGCCTGTCAGCATCAGGACAGAGTTTATTTTTTTGTTTTAATTTGACAGTCATTTTATATAAACTAGTGAGAAAAGAGTGGAAAAATTACGGTCATTTTGAAAATCAAACAAAAGTTAATTTGATTATCGATTTTTTGCTTTTAAAAAATGGAAGAATTACTCGAAATAGAACAACAAGAAGAAAAACAGTTTAAAAAAACTCTACGTCTTCGAAATCAGATTTTCGATTTGAAATCCAAAATTAATGAAAACGAACAGCAACAACGTAAAATCGAAGAATTACTGAAGGTTGCGGAACCGCAAATTTTCGATTTGGAATTAGAGGTGAAAAGTTTGGAGGCCCAGAGAGATAATATGAAAAAGCATATTAGAGATAAGGTTAGGGAAGTTTTAGCTAGAGAAGAAACTGTGAAACAATCGAAGGTGAGGTTTGAGCCATTATTATAATCATAAGCCTTATATATTTCTTCTTTATGCGTCTAATACGTGCTTACTTTCCCAAATAATAAGATAACTAGTAGAAAGACTTAGAAGTTTCGAGTACTATTGCACTCACAGCTTCAAATAAACTGACCAATCGCCCTTCTTATATGCAGGACACAATTTTAAAAGTCTTAAATAACACTGGTCGTATATAATTTTATTAAATGGACATTATGCTACATTAAAACCTAATATAATCACGAATGTTGCCCACCGGACTCAGTTTATATATATATATATATATATATATATATATATATATATATATATATATATATATATATATGTGCGTGTGTGGCATTCTATCATTATTACGTCCTTTCAAAAAATGATCTTATTGCAACCACCGGAAGGAGTGATGTTAGGCAAATTTAAGCCGTCTTCAAATTAGAGAATTCGTCTTTTTTTTATACGTTTTTTTACAAATTTCGTACTTTGATGACTCCTTTCAAATTCCTAACAATATCAGCTCCACATGAATGTATATTGTACATATTTTGTACATTATTACGTCCGGCGCTGTTGCCAAACTTTCATCTTTTATTAAATTCAAGGAATAAATCTAACATATTTTTGGATAATATTGTAATAGTGATGTAGAAACAGCCACCTGAGGAACATTTCACCGATAGTTTCCGACGCCAAGAAGATTCAAATATCAGAAATTACGTTATAGAAAGTATGTCAAAGAGTGTCTGTGGAACCCTCTAATGAGTCCACCGCCGGTGTTAGAACGAAACATCCGGGATTTTATTGGTCGAAAATTTGCAAATCGTTCTGGGTTATGATGAACTGTAACAATATTTTCAATAGCAGTTCATTTAAGATTAAAATGAATAACTTAAGTACAAGATCTGAGACTGTGCTTTTGTCATCGAGCACTCAGGATTATTATATGCCATTCATTAACATTAGTTTAGCGTGTCTAATCTACAAGTTTACTGATTATAAATGAATTACTCATCTAACTCATTTATTTGATAAGATGAAGATGTAATCGTAGTATTCCTAAGGATTTTTTTACAAAGGAATAAGGGAAAAACAATTAAACATTAAATTTTGAATTTATGGGTGTATGTCCAGCTTCGACAAAGTTTAAAAACCTCAAATCAGATGATGGTATAGAGGATATTCCTTTTAAAAAATTTAAATTTTATGTATTATATTCAAAACCTGATGTTTTATTGTTTCACTTTAAAATTTGTATAAAATTCATTAGAAACACTACCAAAAAAGTTAATGGGTGGCTTATTTATAACGATACACTCTGTAGCTGAAGAGGAGGTCTACAAGTAAGATTACCTGTAGCCTATATTTATTTCCATATTTTAAAAAAAAAGATGAACAGTGAACATTTTTGTTTGTATAATAACAAAATAGATCGGCGTAAAATAAATATTAACATTTTATTCAAAAATAATGAAGCACTAAGAAATAAAACATTAACAGCCGGATTCACTAACATGGTTTAAATTTAAAACCGTCCTAAGTTGACAGCAGAGGGCTTAAACTGGCAAGAGCAACAATAAGCCAAGTAAGTTTTAAACCCTAAAAATGCAAACATAAGAAAATCATTTTGTTCTATTAGTGTTTCTGGAAACTGCTTGTATAAAATGCTCTCCTCTGTGATTACTATATTTATATACCTTGACCACAATTCGCAAATTAAAACACCATTTTTCACTTATCCGCACGCATCCGAAGAAAGACATCTTCTGACAATTTTTTGTCAACTATTTTGTTAGTTACCAATTTTAATTGAGATGCACATGCGTATCATCTTAACAATCCCGCTCAAATTTCCCGCCATAATTCACCGTACTCAATAAAACAATATCCGCATGAGCAGTCAGATACCAAATAAAGCTAATATAAAATTATTACTTAAAATAAATTTCAAGGTCACTCCAATAATCTATAAATAGAATGCTACGTTGCCAAACATCGGTCGCAATGATATTAAGAAAGTGAAAGAACAACGTAAGAGAAGTTATACACAAATGTATGGTTTGGCGCCTCTACACGGAAGTTCGCTGAACTAACGTTGTACACTTGCTTTCAAAGTGGTAATATTGTTGAGTCCAAAAAAATTTTGCAAATATATCTTTATTTCATCACTCTTAATAGATAGCGCGGAACTGAACCTTGTAACAAGCGCGGGAAACCCGAAAAAACATCGTTCGAATTATTGCGTCCGGTATTCGGACGTAATAAATAGATGGTCACAATAATAACCGTAAATGGTCAATGTATGGCTGCAATAATGATAGCAAGTCATATATATATATATATATATATATATATATATATATATATATATATATATATATATATATCTTGTTTACGTTACTGATTAAAGAATTAAAAAATATTCTTAGGATGTTCCAAAAATTTCATCCAATAAACTTTAATTTAAAACCTTCGACTTTTAAAGGATTTATTCTAAGAATATACTTAAGTTTAACGACGATAAAAGTTGAAGTCATAAAGAGAGATTTTATGTCGTTATCCTTCGCCGAAGAGTCTTGTCCAACGCCAAGTTTCATAACCAAGATAAATAAAAATCATTAAATATTGCCTGCTTTTAGGGCCGTACGTCGCAGGAAAAATATTTTGAAACTTTGTCTTCGGAAAACTTCTGGTTAAAATTAAAAGGAAGAAAAAAAATTTTGGCGAAACAGTAAACCTAATTTTTAGGTTTTCGTAGTTTTTATTTTTGTTATAAACATAAATATGATATGTTGCTGTGTCTTCTTTAAATTTCCGATGGTAGATTCATAAGATAACAATAACTATGTAAAATTTAAACCCCATCTTTTCAGTAAAAACTTTGCAAGCATTTTATTTAACTCAAACAAACTGCAAAAAAAAACTGCCAGGGAACGCTAACATAATGCGTGATCAACACGCGTTTGACCATCTTTTTTCTTCCTTTGTCTGCTTGCACTGTTTTAATTAATAAAATTTTTCCAAGTATCTAAGTATGAGATCTAATATATATCTTATCTTGATGAATTCTCACTAAAAACGATTAATTTACCTTTCTGCAACTAGATCTACTAATTTTTCTAATAAGTTTTTTTTTACCGCTAAAACCTTTTTGGAAAAAAATTACTTTCTGCACGACATTTTCACTTGTTGAATTCTACGAGGGACATTGGAAAAGATTTCTCGCTAACAATGAAATAATTTTTTTTTGATAATTTTACTTTTTCACATAATATTTCTTCAACCAAAGAGACTTGAAGTTAAAATAGAGACGCATGTAAATATTTAGTATCTCACGAATCCTCATGTAACCATGGTGACCGCCGGATTTAAGGAAATTTTATTTTACGATATTTAAAAAATATTTCTGAAAAGTATAAAATTGTTCGACCTGTAAATAATTGCTTGTGCCCAAAAGTCCTTGGGTTCTACCAATAATGTGTGTCCAACAAATTCGTAATATTATAACATCTCTAGGTTAACTGCACGACCCGGCAACCTTTCATGTAGTTTGTAATAATGGACAAAAATAAATTAGTAAATAAATGTGCGCAATTTAAAAAAAGGAAATGCGCCACTAACAGATTTCAGAACATATTGCCTCTAACTAATTTGAAAACCTAACTCAAAATAATTCCTTCTTAAAAGCACCACCAAAGTTTTATCTCTCGGACTCCCTGTGAATTCACGATAGTACCACTCCACATTAGTTCCACCAATAGAAACAATCACTCGTTCCGAGTACATCCCTGTAAGGGTGATTCTTATCCCCAAAGTTCAGATCTTTCATTAGTAGAGGTCATTAGTTATCCGTATGTTGGATATTTAATTCCTGAACATCTTAAAATCAATAATTTTTATACAAAATCTTTAATAAAACTATTCTGCGTCTCTCTTAATTAAAAGCTTCAATAATATTTCTGACAAAACACTTTTAGCTATTTGGGAGATATTTAAATCATTATTTCTTATTGAACAGGGAAAGTAATCATTATATGAATTCTTTGTACATATAATCAAACGAATATATTGCATTATAGCGATTTTATTTGATTATTTTTCATGTCCTTATGGTTTTAATTACATAACAATGGTGGGATTTTTTTGACATATTTTTAAACATTTGCACAAGCTTTAGTGCTTAGTAGTTTAAAGCCTCCATACAATGTTTAAGGTTATGCTTTCAGAAACACTAATAAACGATCCAAAATTAGTAAAACTGGCTAAGTTTGAAAATTGCTTTATTTATTTATTTACAGGTAACAGTTTTTGAGTGGTAATATACACTTTCTTAGTTCCCATGGTTAAAATCTATATCCTCTTCTTCTTCTTCCTTCTTCTTTCTCAGCCCATTGACGTCCACTCCTGGACATAAGCCTCTCCGATGGTCCTCCACTGGGATCTGTCTCTCGCCTTCTGGAGCCAGTCTTTTCCAGCAAACTGTCTTATATCATCTACCCATCTGCGTTGGGGCCTGACACGATTTCGATTCATTTCTCGCGGTCGCCATTGCAGTAATTTACTCGTTCACCTATCGGGCTGTTGTCTAGCTATGTGCCCCACCCACTGCCACAAAATCCATATACAGAGTAATTATTTAATTCCTCCATTTACTGAAATATAGTTTTCGTTAGTATTCATAATACAGAAATCGGTCTAACATAACAAACATCTTCAGTAACACATTTTTGTATACTGGTATTATCTTGGCAACCTTTAACACCTCTGGAAAAACAGTCTGGCTTAATGACATATTTATCACAAAGTAATAGATCTAGGTAGAATTTTATAGATATATTACAGTACGTATCTACTATTTTTGGAGTACTCTTCAGTATATATTCAAAAGTAACTCATCTGCGTTGTCTTCGATGTTCCAACTTCACAAAATTATTTTTTTTGTTACAAAACACTTCATAAAACACAAAACAGTGAAAGAGCTGCAATGAGGTTTAACGTACATGTCAAGAAAGGTTATTAGACAAAAAAGGGGCAATTTTTTACAACTTTTATAGTTTTTTTTTTAACCTTTTAACAAGTTTTTTCAAATAATATCCCGAACAACCAACTTGGCCATAACAATTTCTCGTAAATCAAAAATTTTCTTCTTTTTTTAGATAAAATTTAAAAATAACATGCAAGAGCTTATTGACATGACCAATAATTTGATAAAACAAGACTCTATGGAACCAAATTCTGTGGCATCTGACTCTGACAAAATTGGAAATGAAATTGCTGAAAACCGTCGTGAAATGTGGTCGCTTCAAGGTGAAATTGAAGCGATGATTTTGTATGAAGAGTATCAACAAAGAAAAATTGAGGAAATCGAAGCGATAAAACTCACAATTGGAAAACCTTTTGAAGCTGAAACGCATAATAATGATTTGGAAAACACTGCTGACTTGTGCAATAGTCAACCTAAAAATGTATAATGCGTATTTAAATATATGTATCTTCTCGTATAGATTAATAAAGTACAACGTTAATCCAACATCATCGTTTTTAATTAATAAACAAAATCATAATTTCTAATCGATTTCAACTTCACACTAATCAATTTGAAGCTAAGTTCATATTTGTATGAATTAAAAAAAATTAAGTAAACCCAGTCACCTCAAATGAAATGGACTTTCTTCGTCTACGTCTTTTCTAACATTAAAAAGCAATATTTTATACATTCGCCTTTTTTTCAGTGTTCACAAGGTCGGACAGCATGGCAAGAAAGGGAGAGAGGGAGGCGCTGTTCGCTCTCCGAGGAAGCGCGGCAACACCGTATCAAGCAGACAGAGGCGCATCACCGATGGATGAAAAGAAATCGGGTAAGCAATTGTCTTTTTTGCTAAGCAAGCGTTGCAAAATCTTACGTCATCAGTGGAGAAATTACTGAAAGTAGATTTTCTGAAATTTATTCTCTGAAGGGATAAAAATGGTGGGTATTTTTTTTCAAAATAACATCTATATTTTAAAAACTACTCATGTATATATATATATATATATATATATATATATATATATATATATATATATATATGTGTGTGTGTGTGTGTGTGTGTGTGTGTGATTCTTAGTTATGGATGGCGTCCGAGAGTGGATTTGCCCAAATTTAACCTCTAATGGGGTAAGAATAGTGGGTAATTTTTATAAAAAATGACATCCATATCTTAAAAACCACTTATTGGCATATATATTTTTCATGAAGAATAAACCAAGACGTGTTTTAGATTTTACCAAATTTTACCCCTAAGAGGGTAAAAATGGAGAAGTTACGTTTCTGCACAATATTTCTAGAGTCATTAAAAATAAAGGTATTCAAATTAGTATATGGACTCTTAATTATATAAATACTTATTTCAGTATTTTTCTAAATTTCACCCCTAAGAGGGTGAAAATATGGGGTTAAGTTTTCTAAATTGAAAGAACTAACAAAATTGATATATGCGTTTTTCCTGAGAACTAACCTGTACTAATAAACATATATTTTAGCACTTTTACAAGTTGTACCCCGAAAAGGGTGAAAATAAAAGGTTAAGTTTTCTAAATGACATAAAAGCAGACAGAATTCTAGGTCTCATGTTGGGTATATAAACTCCATGTTACAAATAATCTCTTTTTAACCATGAAAGAGTGAAATTGAAAATGGAAGAGTCAAGGGCTACTGAAGATAGAGATATCACACGTTGTAAATAAATTCTTCATTGCAACACGTCTTTCAACATTTTTCTACGTTTTACTCCTAAAGGGGTTAAGTTTTCTAAATGACACATTCCGAAATAAAAATAAAATATGAAAATTGGTATTTGGACTCGTCATTACAAATACATCTCTTTTATAATTCAACGCCTAAGATAGTAAAAATAAAAGTTTTAACTTTCTAAATGTCATCCCTATCTCGAATGCGGCCACAGTTGAAAGTTAAAAATTTTATGTGTATACTACGTTATACGTAAATAACCAAGTTTGTTAATATTGTTGTAAATTCTACCTCTAAAGGGATGAAAATGGAGAGATAAGTTTTTCCTAAATTAAACCCATTTATCGAGAGCTACTAGTAATAACAAAATGATAAATATACTCAAATAAATAAAGGGGTTAAATTTTCTAAATGACACACACATTTCGAGACTCGCTTAAAAAAAATGTTAAAATTAGTGTATAAACACTTCATTGTAAATAAGTAAGTACGTCTTTTAACATTTTTAAAAATTCCACCCCAAATAGGGTGAAAATAAAGAATTTTTTAAATGACATCTAAAGTGCTCTCAAATTAGGTATATAGACTGTACATTACAAATAAATATTCATATTTTCTAATATTGTTCTAAATTCTCTAAAACGATGAAAATTTAAAGAACAATTTTCTCTTGAATTACATATGCCAAAAGCCACTTAAAATAGATATATCAAATTTGGTAAATAAATTTTTCATTGCAAATAAATAAACACGTCTTTTACCGTTTTCCTAGAATATTACCCCTAAAGGGGTTAAGTTTTCTAAATTGCATTTATATCTCGAAATGAAAAGGAAATATGAAAATTGGTATATGGAATCATTACTACAAATAAATAAACACATCTTTTTTATAATTCTATCGTTAAGAGGATGGAAATGATGGTTTTTTTCTTTTTGTTATAAATTCTACTTATAAAGGGATGAAAATGAAGGGATCAAGTTTTTCTTAAATTATAGTCATTTGTCGATAGTGACTGAAAATAGAGATAACAAAATTGATAAATAGACACTTATTGCAAATAAATAATTATAGTTTCTAATATTGTTTTAAATTCTACCCTAAAGGTGTCAAAAATTAAAAGAACCATTTTCTCTCACATTACACTCATATTCCAAAAGTCACTAAAGATAGATATATCAAAATTAGTAAATAGGTTCTTCATTGCAAAGACATAAACACATCTTTTACTATTTTCCTAAATATTACCCCTAAAGGAGTTAAGTTTTCTAAATGGCATCTATATCTCGAAATGAAAAGGAAATATGGAAACTGGTATATGGAATTGTTATTACAAATAAATAAACACATCTTTTTTATAATTCTACTACCTCTAAGAGGATGAAAATGTTTTTATCATTCTGAATGACATTTCTATCTCGAAAGCGACCAGAGTTGAAGGTCAAAATGAAAAATGTGGACTACATTAAAGGTAAATAATCAAATTTAAATTTTGCCTCTAAAGGGGTGAAAATGAAAGGAAAAAGTTTCTCTTAAATTACATTTATATGCCAAAAGCCAAAGATAGAGATATCAAAATTGATAGATAAACTCTTTAATACAAATAAATAAGCACTTTTCTAACATATTCTAAATTTTATTCTTAAGGGAGCAAAAATGACACCCACATCTCGCAAGCCTTTCAAAAAGGAAATGTCAAAATTGATATATGGACCCTTAAATAAATAATTACGTCTTTTAGCATTTTTTGATATTCTACAATTAAGAGGTTAAATTTTTTAAATGATATCCATATCTGACAAGACGGAATTCATAACGAATTGTTGAAATACGGAGGACAGCCACTAACACGGGAACTCACAAGTTTCATTCGAAAAATCCTGACACAATGCAAAGTACCATATAGGTGGAGAACCAGCACAATAATGCTTATGTTTAAGAAAGGTGACAAACAAGAACCAGGGAACTACAGGGGTATTAATCTACTGGACACAACTCTGAAACTCGTTACGAAAGTAATCAAAAATAAAATTAATTCGGTTACAACACTGGAAGACGAACAGCAGGGATTTAGATCAGGAAGGTCCTGCGTGGATGCAGTATTTATTCTACGACAGACAGTCGAAAAATCTATAGAATACAATAAACCAACATTTTTATGCTTTATAGATCTAACAAAAGCATTCGACCGCATAAAGCTAGATGACTTAATCCACCTGTTATATAAGAGAAATATTCCTATCAATATAAGTCAGACCATCGAAAACATATACGCAAACAATAAAGTTCAGATTCGCACTAACGGTAAATTATCAACACCCATACCAGTCAACAGCGGTATTAGACAGGGAGACTCGCTTAGTCCTCTGTTGTTTAACATGATAATGAACGAAATAATAAAGGAGGTGCGACTTGGTAGAGGATATAAAATGGGTGATACAGAAATAAAAATTCTCTGTTACGCTGATGACGCTGTGATATGTGCCGAAAATGAAGACGACCTCCAGAGATTTTTAAATACCTTTAATCTTACCGGAAGAAAATATAATATGATTATCTCAGCCGAAAAAACTAAATGTATGACAACCTCAAAAGAACCCCTGCGATGCAAACTAGAACTAGACGGTCGAATAATACAACAAGAAATGAGTTTCAAATATCTAGGAATCGACATAACTAGTTATGGCAACATCGAAGATGAAGTAAGAGGGCAGGTGGCCAAAGCAAACCAAGTGGCGGGTTGTCTCAACGACGTGATCTGGCGAAACAAACACTTGCAACAAGAAACAAAGGTTCGGATCTACAAAACCACAATTAGACCTATTATGACATACACCACAGAAACACGGCCAGAGACGACAAAAACGAAACAACTATTGGAGACTACAGAAATGAGAATACTTCGACGAATAACAGGAAAAACGCTACTAGACAGAGAAAGAAGCGATAACATCAGGCAATCATGCAACACAGACTGCATTAATGAGTGGGTCCTACAACGTAAGACACAGTGGAACAAACACATAAGCCGAATGACAGAGGATAGACTGATAAGGATCACACGAGATAAATCGCCTAGTGGTACACGCAGTAGAGGTCGACCACGGAAAAGGTGGAGCGATAATTTAAGTCCAGAATGAGGAAAATCGAAGAAAGAACAGGTCAGGGACCTATTATAGAAGGTAGAAGAAGAAGAAGAAGAAGATATCCATATCTCAATAACTGTCACAGATGGTAGTATCAGATCTGATATATCTTCATTAAAAATAATTAAAGAGACATTTTACGATTTTTTTTATTTCTATCCCCAAAAAGGATGAAAATGAATGGGTTAAGTTTTCTTGAAGACAATGATGAAAACTGATATAATATATAAATGACCCAATTTACTAAAATCGTTTTAATTGCCATTTCTTACTATGTAAAAGAAAATTCGGATTTCTTTAGAAAGATTTTAAATCCCAAAGTCCGATCGATCAAAGCTACGGCAACAACCTGTAAATAAAATCTTGTTACCTTAAATAAAATAAAAAAACATTACATAATATCATTCCTCTTTTCTTTCACTCTAAATTACTTTCATGTGATCAATTCTAACGTTGCTGGTTTCTATTCCCCATAGACCGAAAATATTGTATCTCAAAAGAGAGTTCCGTCATAGAAAAACATATGGAATTGAGAAACTTTGAAATTGCCTTCTTATTCGAATTTATATGCACAATATCGTTATTTTTTCCCAATAAATATTACTTTTAAAAAATATATCAATAGAAAAATATTCATTTATTTACAGAGAATTATTTTTAAAACCTGGCTTTGTAACTTTTTCTTCAAAAACATGTAATGCGAGGTATGATTAAAAGTTACCAGAATTTAATTTTGTGAACTATTTATTTTCAAACTAAATAAAATAGAACGGTATTTACACCATTAACACGTACTTTAAAAGGTAAGAAAACAGTGAGAATTCAGATTGATTATGTACAGGGTGAGTCAACGATTGGATGAAGTAGGTTTGTGCCTTTTCGGTAAAATTAACAAAGAAACTATATTTATTGTTGGATACAGTTTATTTTTACGCAGATCTTAAAAATATTTAGGACTCTACAGGGTGAGCCAAAAAACTAGGACAGCATAAAGTTGTATTTTTTTAAATAGAACACCCTATATACGAATCGCATTTTCGATTTAGCTTATAATTTTAAATCTTTTTTATTAAGGGTTTACTATAACAAAACTTTATAGTTTCTGAGATAATTAAGTTTAAAGAAAAAAAGTCACATTTTCAAGCATCAATTCAATCCTAAATAACGTTTTCAATTTTGTGACAAATATATTCAAATTTGGAATTTAGCAAGACCAAGGACAAGTTAACATAATTTTTACCTAATATTTGCAATAAAAGCTACAGGGTGTTGAACACATCGGCTCAAATTTGAACAAGTTTAAATGAATAAATATCTTTTCTTTAAATGGTACACCCTGTATATTTTCATGTTATTTAATAGAGTAATAAAAACCCTAAAAGTTTTGTTCAATATATCCTATACCTATTTATAATAGTTTTTGAGATATTTCAGTTTTTCTTATTTTCCGTACTTTTTTACAGAAATAGTCTTCATTATCATAGTAGCCATGTAAAATAATAAAAAGAAACTACAAAAACAAACAGAATGTGGTTAAATATGATGAAATACATTATTCGTTATATTACAACGGCAATAGTTTAATTAAACATAATGTGAAAAAATTAACACAACAATAACGACAAGGCAAATACATATTTACTTTTATACTAAATTGAAACAAAAAAATCACCTATTAAATACTGAGATTAATTATTTCTTTTTAATAAGTGTTCGAATAAACGACCCTCTTGTGCAATGCACAAATTTAGTCTTTTTTGCAGATTTTCTCGAACCCTGGACAAAATTAGTGGCGTTATTGTTCTACAGGTATCCCTAATCCTGTTTCGCATATCTTTCACTGTTGTTGGTGGATTAACATACACCTTATTTTTAATATAACCCCATAGGAAGAAATAATGGGGTGATGTCGCAAGACCTTGGTGGCCACTCAATGAAACCCCCACGTCCAATCCATTTTTGCGGATATCGTTGGTCCAAAAACGCACGAACTTCACGATGGTAATGCGGAGGCGCACCATCATGCTGGAACCACATACTGTCGAGCTCATCCCTATCGAGACCTTAAAGCAGTTGGGGTAGTTCTTCTTGTAGAAAGTTCAGGTAACTATGACCATTTAGTGGTTCATTAAAAAAGTGGGGTCCAATAATTCGATTATGATGAATACTACACCAAACATTTAATGACCAGTGGTTTTGATGTTGCACCTCTCTAATCCAAAATGCGTCTATTTACGGCACTGTTACTTCTAAAAGTAGCTTCATCACTAAACATTACCTTGCAAAATAAATTTGGATTTAATTGAATCTCCGCATTTATTGTACGACAAAAGTTTACACGACTTTCAAAATCCTGTCCATGCAATTCTTGGTGTAATTCCATGTGATATGGATGATACCTATATTTCTTGGTAGTACGATTAGCGGTGGATTGTGATGTTTCACATAATGCTGCTAACTGACGGCTACCAATATAAGTATTTTCCTGAACATTTAACAATACTTGTAGTTCTTTTTCTTCATTAGTTACTGGTTTGTTGACCACTTTACGTTTTGGATAATCAACAGTACCAGAAGAATCAAATCTTTGCATTAAGTTTTGAAAAGTATGGGTATTAGGCTGGCGTCGATCAGGATACTTCATTTTGTAAATTCTTTGAGCAAGAAGGCAATTTTTTTGAGCCTCTCCTGTTGTATAAATCATATCTATTAACTCATTCTTTGGAAAATTCATTTTACAATTTAAGATGAATGCAAAAAAAAACCAAACTACACTACATAAAAACCAAAAGAAGCGATTGCGGTTATAAATTTGACACACAGAAAAATGTTCTTTTACATTGTTTTTGCCATGGCTACTATGATAATGAAGACTATTTCTGTAAAAAAGTATGGAAAATAAGAAAAACTGAAATATCTCAAAAACTATTATAAATAGGTATAGGATATATTGAATAAAACTTTTAGGGTTTTTATTACTCTATTAAATAACATGAAAATATACAGGGTGTATCATTTAAAAAAAAAGATATTTATTCATTTAAACTTGTTCAAATTTGAGCTGATGTGTTCAACACCCTGTAGCTTTTATTGCAAATATTAGGTAAAAATTATGTAAACTTGTCCTTGGCCTTGCTAAATTTTAAATTTGAATATATTTGTCACAAAATTGAAAACGTTATTTAGGATTGAATTGATGCTTGAAAATGTGACTTTTTTTCTTTAAACTTAATTATCTCCGAAACTATAAAGTTTTGTTATAGTAAACCCTTAATAAAAAAGGTTTAAAATTATAAGCTAAATCGAAAATACGATTCGTATATAGGGTGTTCTATTTAAAAAAATATAACTTTATGCTGTCCTAGTTTTTTGGCTCACCCTGTAGAGTCCTAAATATTTTTAGAATCTGCGTAAAAATAAACTGTATCAAACAATAAATATAGTTTCTTTGTTAATTTCACCGAAAAGGCACAAACTTACTTCATCCAATCGTTAACTCACCCTGTAATAACTAATAAAAAGAATACACTTCGAGACAAATGAATGAAAGAATGAACAAAGGTGATGATACTTGATCGTTGATACCTAAACCTCATTGGGTCCTTTACGTCCCACAATAGTTGCAAGTCATTCTAAACCGATCGCCTTTGCGAATCCAAACAGTCTCATTAATTGAACTTGCTTAACTCATTCCGGTAACAGAATTGTATCTCCGAAATGTCACTGTCTAAATCCGATGAATACTGAAGACTTTCTGAGGATATGGTTAACAGTTTCGTCCTCCTCCAGACACCCTCTGCACGTCGGGTGGTCTACGACACCGATCTTATAAAAATTACCCCTCAGATGACAATGTTCTCTCAACAATTCCACCACAATTCACAGCTCTTTCTTTCCCAAGAAGAGAAACTTCCTAGTAAGCGATGCTCTAGGTCCAGTTATATGTTCCTTGGTACTCCCCATTTCAGGAGCTCCTCCTCACGATTCAATAAATTTGCTTTCCAGCAACAACTTTAGTTCCCTTTTACCAAAGGCAATTGGGACAGGTAGAATTGGTTGGGGTCCATATGGTTTAGTTGCGAACCCTATCTTTGCCGGACAGTCCGCTTCCTCATTTCCGCGTCTGCCCGAGTGACCCAGGGCTTACATGGGTCTGACTGTGCAACTGTTCCTTGTAAGACTGTTCAGTAAATCCTTGTACACAGATACCAGCTGCGTAGTTACGACAATGAACTTCAGTGCCATTATCGCAGCCTTACTATTTCAGCATTGGTTTATTACCGTATTCCTGTTTATGTCCCTCTCACAGAGATGTCTACACTGCAGAATAGCAGAAATTTCCGTCGTAAAGATCATCGCACTTTGTCCAAGAGAGTAGAACTTTCTAACTCCCAGCTCCAGCTCTTTCATCTTGTCGAGATCCATCTGTCGGAAGATTCTGCTCTCCCTCTCAATCGTCTCTACTTGGCAGAAATATCTTCATAGAGAGGTTGGGTTTTAAAAATAGCGCCATGTTATCTGTCTGCATGGGGAGTAATAGATACCTCCCCACTACACATTCCCAGACACATGAGTAGACGCCCGGTCCTGTTCGGAGATGCCTTAGACAACTGAGATGATAGTCTTCAGGGACTCGTTCTCTATGTATAGGTGGAGAGGAAGCAGGTTCACAGGACTTTCACAGCCCTGGTGGGGCAAGCCTCATCGCTCTCAACATTCCCACACAAACCATTCTTTGAACTTTGTTCTAGACAAATAATTTATCAATATCTTACACATAAAAATGATGATACGGACAAATGTAAAGAAAAACAAACTGAATTGATAAAACCTAGATAGAAAATAATATAAATAAAAAGGAAAATGTGGAAAAAGAAGTAGCAATATTTCAACAACAGAACGCTAAAAAAATGAGTAAAAAAGCGACCTATCTAATCCATAAACGCAAAGAATTAACGAAACAATAAAGAAGGAAGATCAAAAAAAAAATAACACATAAACAAAACAATAAAAAATAAAAACGAAAAATGATTTAAGAAAATGTAGAAACAAACAAATCAGAGGAATTTTGCAACGTAACGAAGTTACTATATTTTTGGACATGAGTATGTTCGCCGGGATTTAATTTATTTATTTTACATCCGAAAAATCTGATTCTTGCGGGAAACGAATGCTTAAAGTTTCAAGATTACCGACATATAATTAGATTTACCGCGCTCTGCCGGGAAATATAATTTTCCGAGATTTTCAGAGCGTCCGACCATAGTAATCGCGCGCCGCATGCAGCAGTATTGTATTCTCGATCACTTCACGCCGTCACATGTTAGCGTAGTGGGAACTCGGGGCGTCTACTTAAGCTCGAGCACACCATTATTTCGCTGAGAGCTGCACGTTCTCCACCCGGGCAACAGTCCAAGCGGACTGGACCGGGTCGCCTGCCGGACCGCGCCTTCCTGGTCTAGCAATGTAGGTGAGGCTAGGCTTGTGAGTATATGGTGTTTCACCATACACTTCCTTCTTTACGTCCTACCCCGCTAATGGCCAGCATTGCCGAAGACCCTTGTAAGAACGGGCAGTGTTGTGTCATCCTACCGTCACTGCCGAGGACCTTTATAAGAACGGGCAGTGTCAGTTCCTTTCCTAATTTCCTACCGCTATTGGTCGACATTGTCGAGGACCCTTATAAGAACGGGCAATGTCGTTCCATCCTGCTGACGCTGTCGAGGACTCATATAAGAACGGGCAGCGTCAGTTCTTTTCTTTCCTTCCTACCGTCACCTTTACACACACGCACAGCCGTAAGTTAGTTTTGTTTCCGTATTGACCAGGAATGTGTTTTACCGTACTGTATTCTCTGATGATCTAAAACATCTACTATAGTATGGTATAATAAGTCTTTATGGCCTATATCAAATATTAAAATATCAAAATTTCATTAAATTATACAAGTAGGTTTAAAAGTTACAGCCGATAAGATAAATCGCGGGCACCCTTTTAGGGCTCTGTTTCTCTGTTAAAGTGCATATTAGGGTTTTTTTTCTACGACAAAGTACGGTTATTTTGACCTGTCCTGTATGTTCCCGAGAAATTAGAAGGTACTTATTGGATACTCTGTATAATAGCGCAAACAACGTATTCAACTTGACAAAGTTCAAAGAATGGCTTGCATGGGAATATTAATTGCGATGAGTAGTGCCACCACCAGGCCTCTAGAATGCCTGGTGAACCTGCATCCTCTTCGCTTATACTTGAGAACGAGGCCCTGAAGGCTGTTTATCGTCTCAGTAAACTAGCGCGTCTCGAAATTGGAACAGGCGGCTACTCAGATGTATGGAAAAGCGTAGTAGAGAGATGTCCATCACTCCTCATGCAAACAGATTTCATGGCGCCACTTTTGAAACCCAACCACTCTCTTAAGATATTTCTGCCAAGCAGTGAAGATTGGGAAGGAGAACAAGATATTTCGAAAAATGGATCCCGGTGGTATACAGATGGATCTCGATACAAGTGCCCTCCAACGTCCGTTGATAAGGGCGCTAAACAACTGCCGCCCCGACGCCTATCGCCGCCGCCGCGTGTAAAGACGCCATCTATTGCCGATCGTTGCCGGGTTATTGTTACCGCGTATACCGCAGTCGGTCGAATTTTAATACGAAGCGCCGTGAACCGTGAACGCGGATTTTAGATACGAGGCGCGATAATTGGCGTACAAGCCGTCGTGAATAGCGTCGCAACCGTATAGTACGAGGTACGTGAATAGCGTCGTGAATGATACCGCCGGGTTACCGTCTTCAGCGCAACTGACCAGTACGAGCTACCGTGATCAGCTTTCAAAACATACTCTTGCCCTCCAGACCGTTTATTTCTTTATATTATTGTCCATCTTAGATTGTAAGTTAGTTTTAGGTCATGTCTTTGTATAAAAGAATGGAATACAGGATACAGGATGTTTTATAACCGTTTGTTTCATTACCTAGTCACATTTCTAACATTACAGATAATAATTAGCAGCCGGCGGCCAGCATTAATACACGCAATTGACCCCTGGCTTGCCGTTTCTCCACTGTAACAAGCTCCCGGTGCATAAGTGGGCCCTCGACCACATGAATCCCGAGGGTGGCGCCCAAGAACCGACCACCGAGTGGATGTTTTGACCTTCAGGCAGTCAAACCGTTGATCAGTTGAGAGAGGGATATCCCGAATATAAGTAGATACCGCCGAACCGATACCCTGCGCTGAGCATTTCACCGATGACTGTCTGCACGAGAAATATCCACTGACCGATGTTCCGCTGCCGTGAACGAAAAAGAGCCGTAGAGTGCTCCCCTCTAAGAAAAACGCGTCACAAAGGAGAGTTTAAAAAGAATAAAAATTAATGTAACAAATTATTGCTTTTCTCCAAACTCAATCCGATTTTTATTTATAAATCCCAACAAATAAATCTTCTTTAAACACTAAATTATTCCTGTAATTTGTAACGAATACGCACGAGTGAAGATGAAACGTTTTCAGCATCCATAGAACGTTTTTTTTGTTAAAAATGGATACTGGTACGCATAAAGAAATAAACTTTGGCAAAAATGCAAAATGTATGAAGTTTCGGAGTGAATAGAAACTCCTTATACATTTTGAATGTTCTATTTGAATATAAAGAGGTAACGACCGGTTTTACGAATATTTTAGGCTATCGGGTGTGAAATAAAATATACAAAACAACATGGATAGAAACGGGAGCGAGTTGGTAACAAATTCGAAACGTTATGAAATGTTAAGTAATCTTATTTTGGTCTTAAACAACATCAGTAATTTTATTTTATTTATTAAACATATAAAATAAATACTGAAAAATTCCATAAATGAAGTATAACTAGAGTGACTCCTAGTTTATAAGGAAAAACTAATTCCGAAATTTTTATACGTATAAAAATATCCGGTATGTTCTAGAAGAAAAGTTAATTCTGTTCCTCGCTTCCTACCCTATTCGCAATAGTGTTATACAATTTTTATTTTCGAGCAAAGTAGTAAATTTCCTTGTCCATTTGACCTGTAACCTTATAAGGGATTTAATTTTGACCCTGTGTTGTTGTGTGATATTACGGGCAAAAATACATGTCGACCTTGACGTGAAAAATGCTATATTTATTTTTATATTGTTTCTCGATTTTTAAATGAAGCCTATATGACACTCTCTCACAATATATATAGATCAGTTCAAAATTTATATATATATATATATATATATATATATATATATATATATATATATATATATATATATATATATATTATCACTTGATTACTCTCAGTTTGTAAGTTTGTTTACATATAGGAATTATTTTTAGTAAAATAAGAATTTGCATGAAAAAAAAACAACTAAACTGATGACTCCTGGGTGCGTTCCACTAAGCACCCACAACGATCACGCTCATGATAGCAGTTTTTCCCGTTCCACTAGCTTGTGAGGATTCTAATCATAAACCCAAGTGGAATGGGATTGTGGACGTCTTAAGCGTTGAGTTAAATATTACAAATGGCGGATTTGAAAATAAATCAGTAGCTTGAAAAGGTTATGTTATAATTTTTAAGCTTTAATATTAATAATTTGTTATAATTATTGGTTAACTTGCTTTATATTAAAGAAAAATACTATTTAGTTTCTTATATTTTATTTTAGTGGAATCTTTAAGTAATTTACGTTGAAAAATAATCAAAATATCTTTTGTGGTGACAGTTGGATATTTAATGATGGATCATAATCATGCTTCAGAAAGTACTTCATCTAGTCCAGATGAAGAATGGAATGCAGTTTTACAAAGCCGGAAAAAGCGAAAACTTAGGCCACGTATTATTGATTATGAGAATGTTATTAATCGTTATTCACGTCATTTTAGGGTAAATTTTATATAATTACTACATTCTATAAATGTGTTTGTATATAATTACTACATTTTTTAAATGTATTTTTCAGTAACACCTTTTGTGGATCGGACTACACCATCTAATTCAGTGTATTTTGAATCTAAACTAAATTATACTTATTTTTTTCTCATATGTTACACTGTAATTTTGAAACTCTTACATTCAATTGTCTTTAAATTTAAAAAACTGCGCCAAAATTCTAAACGTCCACTTTGACCCACCTTTTCAGATGGGTCGTTGTGAGCTTGGCGTGAGCGAGAATAATGACGTCATTAATGACGTTTTCGCCGCGACCGCGACGACCGTAGTCGTTATGTGGAACGACTGAAGGAATATTTTGAGCGTTGTGAGCGCCTAGTGGAATGCACCCTCTGACACCTAAACAAACTTCTATTTAAAAGAATACAACTATCAAAAGTAGGAATCATAGATAAAATATTTATAGATCCGCAAAGCTTAATCCCAAAAACGGCAAATTTACGACAATAAAATGTAAACATCCTAGACCAGATGTCGGCATGCGCAGTACAAATTAATCAGGTGACCATCGACAGGACCGAACTTCGAAAATCTATTTAGTTAGTTCAATTAGTCATAAATGGTGTCTAAATGAAGCAAGTTATCAAAGTTGCAATCTTTAGTAAAGAAGTCGGTCTCATGTAACTTTCTTGTTCTGGGAGTTATATCATATGGGCACAAATAATATCTGAAGCAGAAGGGAATAATCCGATCAGTGTACCGATGGGAGTTAGTTTAGTAATTTCTTATACTGTGAAAGTAAAATTGTGAAAAAAATGTATCTTACTATTTCTCTAATCTATTGTTTCCGTCTGTGTGCGTTAACTTTCTTGTTGTGGGGTGGGAGTGAATAATTAACATTTTTAAAGTTCGGCAATTTATTCTCTAATTATGAAAAAATAATTACCATCTTTTCCTTGTCTTTTTTTTTTTAATTTTTTAAGAAAATATTGATACGAAATGGGTTTTTTAACGGATATGCAGGATTTGAAAATAATTTTATATACTAATATTTTTCTGCCGTAATGGTGAACGGAGCATATATTTTCTTATCGCATTAATTTTTTCGACAAAATGATAAAAATGTTATTTCAAATAAAATAAGTGAACAAGGTCATTGCTGGGGGTGAATAAAAAAAATATACCAACAAAAGAAATTCACATTTGTCTAACTTATTTCGAAATATTTTGCTTCTGTTAACATATTAATGCATTTTTTATTTGACGATTTGAAAGTGAGGATTTCCATGACAACATGATTCATGACAATTTCATAAAATGAGTACGGACATAACTAATCTGAATTTACTTCCAAAACCAATATTAATAATGAACGACGCTTTTTAACGTCATGTCCACAATCTTCAAACATACAAAATTATAAATCAGATTGGCTGCAGAACAAAAAAAAACATTTGAACTGGTTGGAAACATCGGTTAAATATAAGGTAGATGAAGTTATGCAAGAATATGGCCATTGTGCAAATTAGTTACTGGAAAAAAATCGTTGGCAGTTTGGAAAAATAATTCAAACAGAGCTTAGAAATTATAGAGCCAATAGCCGATTATGGCTACAATATAAACCTTGTACTCAAGTATTTTATGTATATAACCAAATAATAATACATTATAATTATTGTAAGTTATATATGTATGTTTTAAAATATTCCAACTTTATTATGAGGAAGTATGTTTTTATTCATAATTATACTTACTTGCATTGCCAAATAAATATATTTTGAAATGAATCGTTAGTTTTTATTTATGTAAGTAATGTAATAGATGGAGAAATTATACCATTTCTTGACATATTAATGAATGTACTTTTTTCATATGATAGAATAAACTATTCTATGGTTTGGTGCGAATCATTTGGAAAGTGCCAGAAATATATCATACTACATGTTTTGGAAATTTAATGTTAAACGAAAACAACGTAACTCCAAAAACGTTGTAAAGCAACACTATTTTTTACCCTATAGAGAAAAAGGAAAATAAATCAAGTAAAATATGTACACATTCCATTATATTAAATAAAAACACAAGAACAAATAAAATAAATCACTTAAAACGCTATAAATCCGTTTAAATCGCACGTAACTTGCAAAGCAAAAATAAACACAAAAATAGCGTTAAGCCGATACTGTGCTGTTTACGGATGGCACTACGAAACAATCGATCGATAACAGGAAGTCGCTTATGCGCATGCCCTCATCTGGCCAGTATACAAAAATATGACTGCCGCCCGATGTGCAGAAACGCATTTTTTCGCCCATGGTTTGCCATTTTTTGGCTTTAGCAGCCGACAAGAGTAGAGATCCATAGTAGAGATCAGTGGTAGGGATCAAGCTACCTCGCTATTTTATTTTAAAATTTAATTGTACTTTTGAATTAGCAAAGTTTTATGATTACTTTTATCCCTAAAATACAGAACGAAGTTTACATATTTATTTATTTAGTATTAATCAAGCCCCTAAAATGAACTATTTTACAATTTGCACAGTGCTCTTGCATAGATGAGTACTTCATTAATACGAAATAAGGAAAAGATGACAAAAAAATTAATAAATCTTTTACAGCAAACAAATTCAGCTGAAGGTGAAACTTTTTTGTATGGATTCTAACCTATTAATATACTCAAACTACAAAGAATATATAGACCTAAAATTAGCCATATAAGATTCATTTTCACTGTCACTTTTATCACTTTATCACTGATTATTGTCTGAAAAGAATACGCTTATTGTATTGAATAAGTGCTATTCTTTTGAGTCATTATTACTTTCACTTGTACCACTTGAAGTAATCATGATCACTTCGACCTAATGACTAGGAAATGCACATTAAAAAGAACATGAAGTTATCAGTTACACTTTTTTTACTTTAATCAATTGACAATTACTCTAAAGAATACTGCTATAGTCGTATTCTTTCAGTAATTGTCAGTGATGAAGTGACAGAAGTAAAAGTATTACTTCGTGTTTTTTTTGAATACACATTTAGCTGACACGATCATGAGTACTTTAATGTGATAACACTGAAAGTAATAATGATTTAAAAGGCTTTTGTTAAAGCCTTCAACAAAATAATAATTGGTTCATTTCTTCATTCGCCCTAATAACAACAATATTTGAATGGTATTTTTTTATATACAACGTAATTTTACTATTCTTTTTTGAAGTGTTACATGATCTTGTTTTTTTTCTCTAGATCCACGACGCCACGTATGGTGGCGGTTCAGACGAAGACGACGAATACGTAGCCTTTCACCAGAGTGCCGCAGCAAATGCTTTGCTTTACGTAGGGCTTGGCACCACGGCGATAGGAAGCGTTATTTTTTTCGTTGGAACCGGTGAAAAAGGATTTAAGGTAATTGCACAGTAGAACTAAAAAAACAGTAAGTTAACTCAGTTGTGCGCCAGCAACTATTCCTTTTATCGATTCCAAAACTTTATTACAAGGTTTTTGTCCCCAATTTTCCTTTATAATAGTTTGATCGTTGACATATACAAGATTAATTTAAAGTATCGAAACGGTTTTATAACTCTTCAGTTTCAAGATAAAAAATATAATATCTGGTAGTGACCTTAACCCCGCCCCAAGAGATAATTTCAAGGTTACGGAGTGAGTTAGATATGTGGTCACGTTGGAGAGCGAAGTAACTCCCAGGGCTTATCTCAAGGTCAAATGATGAAGATTTATTATGAAAAAATTTCCATTTCTTCCGTCTTTTTTATTCTACAATAAAATATTTGTTTATATTAGTGTATATTATAACTCTCCCTTTTTGGATTCTGAGTCAAAAATTAGGATTCCCATTGGGCTGATCTTCGACTTCTGAAACTGATTTCAAGGTCAAATCCAAGGTCATCCTTTGAGAGTTCCTTTTTATCGCGTTATTTCCATAATAATTCCTTTCACCGATATGTTTGAATCAATGAATAATTTGTCCTCTGGGAGGCCACATAGCTCGTAAAATTTCTAGCTCTTTCCGAACCTGAGTTCAAAAATGGGGATCTAGATTTAAAATTTACAAGTTAACCTTGAAATTTGACCCTGCGTCCAAATCAAGGTCACTAATCTTCTTGTTCTTCTTTCCTGGTCTTACAACTCTGGGTGAGCTGCATCCACTATCGCCCTCCATCTCCTACGGTCTTGTGCTTCCATTTCCCACTGCTGGATTCCAATCCTATACAAATCAGCTTCGACAGCATCCTTCCATCTTTTCCTGGGACGGCATATTGATCTCCTACCATCTGGTCTCTTAAAGAATACTGTTTTCAATAATCTGTGGTCCCCTGATCATACCACATGGCCTGCCAATCTTATTCTATTGGCTTTTATATAACGGGCTATGTTTTCACTGCCATACAGTGTCGCCAATTCAGCATTGTGGCGTCTTCTCCAATTTCCTGTTGTTTCATCTCTTTGGGGACCAAATATCATTCTAAAAACCTTTCGTTCAAATATGAGTAATTTATTTATTTCCCGTTGATTGAGGGTCCAAGTTTCACTGCCATAAGTAACTACCGGGCGAATAACTGACCTGTACAGAGTTAGTTTGGATTGTCTTTTTAACAGTTTATATCTCAATAATGTTGTGAGGGAGTATAACGCCCTATTTGCTGCCGCTATTCTCGCTGAGACGTCTTTTTCAAATCGATTGTCGTCTGTGATTACCGCTCCTAGGTACTTGAATTCCTTAACCACTTCGAAGTTGTGTTCATTCAGTGATATATTCTGCCCGATTCGAGGTCTTGGATTCTTGGTTACTACCATGTATTTAGTTTTTTCTTCATTTACTCGGAGACTCATATTACCTGCTTCTTCCTCGAGTTGTGAAAATACCTCTCGCACGTCTCTTGTTGAATGAGCCACTGTATCGATATCATCAGCAAAGGCCAGCACCAGTTTTGAACCTTGGTTGGCAAATCAAGGTCACTAATACATACTCTTTTCATCTCAAACTTTTTTTCAGTAATATTTTAATTTAAGCTTTATAGGTATGGGGTTCATAGGTTTATAAGTATGGGGGTTTGGGTTCACAAATTCAGGGTTGATGGGATTGGAGTTTTTCGGATGGGGATTTATGGTTTTGGACTTTATGAGGGTGGGATCTATAGATTTAGGGTTCGTGAATTAGGGTATTGCCGCAGGTGTACAGTTAAAATACGTTGTTCTGAGTAATTAAAAAATTATATCCAGTTCCTTTACAGGGTCGACCATGGTCATATGAAAATCTAGGGACTCTATGAATGAATTTTTTGTGAAAATTGCCTGGTTAGACGTGCAGTTCTACTCTAGAATTAGATTTTAAAAATTATTTCTCATTGTCTTCTTTAGTTCTCTTAGTTTTCATATTTAAATAATTTTTTTTATAGACGTTGGAACTTAGACTCATCGGTCCAACTCTCATAGTAGCTGGTCTACTATGTTGTTTAGTCCGGGTGCTACTATGCGCCCTCCCGTCGCCCTGTTTCAAAGCCCGGACTAAAACAAGACTTAAGGAGAATGCTTGTCCTCATAGCAATAGCAGGTGAGGATTATTTCTCTCGGCAGCAGAAAAAACTAAAAATTACAATATAAAACTTTTGTTGTCATTTAATACAAGTTCAGGTTTAGAAATGCCATTAAAAAATATATGTTTTCAGACGTCGCCTCGCACAACGATATCCAGATGCACCAGATCAAGCGGATTTTGTCCCCGCTGACAAAACAGCCTTATTACACAAACATACAAGGAAAAAAGTATCCATAGTACCTCCGAACTATAGTCTGCCCAGTACCAGTACCAGTGAATTTAAAGAATTGCCTTCATTTACTCTTGAAACAGAACTTAGAAAATTAAGTATACCTCAAGTAAGAACTATTTTTTTTCTCCATTTTGATCCCCTTTTAAAAAAATTTAGCATCATTTTTCATATATACTTTTTTCCAGATTCATCTACCATCACTTCCCGATTCCGAAGAGCACAGTAAACTTTCCCGAGAAGAAAGCGTCCTAGATCTGGCAACAATGGACCTCAGCTACGACATACAGAGCGTGTCCAGTAACGAAAGCGACGGCCTAACAGTAATAGAAAAGAAAGAGACAGTAAACGAAACTACTACGCATATGAGTAGTAGCAAATTGACAAGATCGCGCGAACCCGTGTGTAGTGATAACAGTGCAAGTGGTGTGAGTAGTGCGTTCGACAACACTGTCGGCAAAACAGAAACCTCGTTTACCACGGAGACGTTAAGCGTGGTGATCGAACGTAATGATAGTAGTGATAATTCAAATAATACGTCTGACCATAGTGAGCCTTGTGGTTCGCGCAGCGTGGGGAAAAGACAGAGCAATACGGGGGACGCGAGTAAGACAGAGAAAAAAGCTCCTAGTGATAAGCATAGTGGGATCGTGCTGAGCCCGCTACAATTAGGACAATAATAAATGTATTTTGTAGGAATTTTTTGTGCGGCGCGCGTATTTTCAGTTTCTTTTGTACTGTAGATTGCTAGTTTTAAATAAAAAAAATTTTTGTTTTCTTTTTTGGTTATGGTTACTTATTTCCACGGCAAAAATATTTTGCTATTGTTTTTACACAATATGGTATCCAGTGGGCAATTATGGTAACATCAGCAAGTTGATCAGCAAGGAATCTGCATCATTTTGCAAACCTAACCTTTAAATTATGAAATCTACAGAATATTCTGGTTTAAAAATATTTTTTCATTTAATTTAGTAGGTTATTTATGGTGCATTTCTCTAAACGTCAAAGCTTACAACAAACATCATTTAACATTCATGGAGAAAATAAGAGTCAAAAATAATACATACTTACCTATATCTTACATTCACACTGTTCACTATTTAACTCTTACAACATGTAAAATTATATTACACAAAGAACTTTAAATTTTAGTCGAAATATTCTTAACTTACATTACACAGTCTCCATTTGTTTTTAATAAAGAAATAACAAGCTATCTTCAAATTCCCATCGCCACGAAAAATGCACTATTCTTGAAAATTTAGCAATCATGGCAACGCTGGTAACTACGCTTTAATGAATATTTAACAGTGACATCTAGTGGCGGATAGCGAACATTTCGGCGAAACCAATTTGGAACAAAGAACCCGTAAGTAAAGCCAGGAATCTACAACAACTTCTGAAACAACTTGTTTAGCGGTATTTTTGACTACTATATATTCTGTGTCACAACGAATCAACAAAAACAACTTATTTAGTATTATTTCTGTCTTTCTAATATTCAGTCACAACAAATTCACAAAAACATCTGAAATAACTTATTTAGCGATATTTCTGTCTTTTAAATATTCTGTGTCACAACAAACCCACAAAAACATATGAAACAACTCATTTAATCTTATTTCGGACTTTTAAATATTCTGTGTGGAAAAAATGACGTTTATAAATATTCTGTGTCACAATAAACCTATAAACACGTGTAAAATAACTTGTTTAGCAGTATTTCTGACTTTCAAATATTCTGTAACACAACAAATCAACAAAAAAATATGGAACAACTTGTTTGACAGTATTTCTGATTTCTGAATATTCTCTGTCACAACAAATCTACAAAACTGGTGATATATCTTGTTTAACGTTATTTCTGACTTTTATAAATGTCACAACAAACCAACAAAAATATCTAAAACAACTTATTTAGCGGTATTTCTGTCTTTTAAATATTCTGTGTCACATAAAACCCACAAAAACATATGAAACATCTTATTAAAAGTTATTTCAAACTTTTAAATATTCTGTGTGGAAACAAATCCACAAAAATACGTGAAACAACTTGTTTAACGGTATTTTCGACTTTTATAAATATTTTGTGTCACAGCAAGCCTATAAAAACGTGTAAAACAACTTGTTTAGCAGTATTTGTGACTGTCAAATATTCTGTGACACAACAAATCAACAAAAAAAAATGAAAGAATTGGTTTGGCAATATTTCTGACCTCTAAATATTCTCTGTCAAAACAAATCCATAAAACTTGTGAAACAACTTGTTTAATGTTATTTCTGACTTTTATAAATGTCACAACAAACCAACAAAAATATCTAAAACAACCTATTTAGCGGTATTTCTGTCTTTTAAATATTCTGTGTCACAACAAACCCACAAAAACATATGAAATATCTTATTTAAAGTTATTTCAAACTTTTAAATATTCTGTGCGAAAACAAATCCACAAAAATACGCGAAACAACTTGTTTAACAGTATTTTTGACTTTTATAAATAGTCTGTGTCACAGCAAGCCTATAAAAACGTGTAAAATTAGTTGTTAAGCAGTATTTCTGACTGTCAAATATTCTGTGACACAACAAATCAACAAAAATATGAAAGAACTGGTTTGGCAATATTGCTGACTTCTAAATATTCTCTATCACAACAAATCCCTAAAACTTGTGGAACAACTTGTTTAACGTTATTTCTGACTTTTATAAATGTCACAACAAACCAACAAAAATATCTAAAACAACTTATTTAGCGATATTTCTGTCTAAAATATTCTATGTCATAATAAACCCACAATAACGTGTAAAACAACTTGTTCAACATGTCTTCTGACTTTTATATACATTTTTATGACAATAAATTCACAAAAACATCTGAGACAACTTGTTTAACGTTATTTCTGACTTTTATAAATGTCACAACAAACCACCAAAAATATCTAAAACAACTTATTTAGCGGTATTTCTGTCTTAAATATTCTGTCATGATAAACCCACAAGAACATGTAAAACAACTTGTTCAACATTACTTCTGACTTTTATATATATTTTTATGACAACAAATTCACAAAAACATCAGAGATAACTTGTTTAACGTTATTTCTGACTTTTATAAATATTCCGTATCACAACAAACCCACAAAAATATTTGAAACGACATGTTCAGTGGTATTTTTGACTTTTAAATATTCTGTATCACAACAAATCCACAAAAACATATAAAACAACTTTTTCAACATTACTTCTGACGTTGAAATATATTCCCTGTCAAAACAAATTCTCAAAAACACCTGAAACAACTTATTTAACATTATTTCTAACTTATAAATATTCTTGGTTACAACAAATCCACAGAAATATCTGGAACGACTTATTTAACGACTTTTACAACTACTCTGTATCACAACAATCCCACAAATCATCTGAAACAAGTTGTTTAGCATTATTTCTAACTTTTAAATATTCTGTATCACACTAAATCAACAAAAAAATGTTAAACAACTTATTTGGCAGTATTTCTGACTTCTAAATATTCTGTGTCACAACAAATCCACAAAAACATGTGAAATATTTTGTTTAACGTTATTTTTATTTTTGTAAAGGTCACAACAAACCCACACAAACATCTAATAACACAATTTGTTTAGTGGTATTCCTAATTGTTAAATATTCTGTCACTACAACCGTATAATATGAAAAAAATTATGCAAGAAAAAAATTTTGACAATCATATTTTGAAGGTTTACAAATCACAGAAATTTTTTTATTTGAAACTAGCAAATCTACCATATCTACTGTTAGTATTTTTATGGAATTGATAAACTACTAGATAATAAAATTATTTGATTTTTGGTACCCAAAGAATCTGTGCCCAAATATTGATTTTAAGCTCTTTCTTTTGTATGTGTAATAGTTTAAAAAAGTTTTTACCTATTTGCAGATATGTAGTACCAGAAATCAAAAACGAAATCAAGTTGTTTTAACGATGACAAAATAATCAAAAAGTCATAATCACAAGTTTAGAAGTTGATAAAGGCAAATAATAAATTGAAATTATAATATATTTTAAACTATACCTTAGGGGTTTTTGTATAACCTACTCAAATTTTTAAGCTCTCAAATTTAACTCTATAAACCCGTGGTTTCTTTGTGAATTGTAAATAGATTTTTGCTAAAAAATACTCAAGGACACGTTTTTTAGAGACGCCACTGTTGGAAATAGAAAAAATATTTTTTAAAGTGTGTTTTTATATATAATTAGTACCTACCAAACCATATTGAAAAAGATCAATTAAGAAAACAATTTAAGATCCTGCAGTTGATATAAACCTTTGGAATTATGTAACATCCTGTATAATATATAATTCGGCTAAATTTAAATATGAGCAAACTTTCATTTTGTAGTTTCCTTTGATAACATTTTTAATTGTTATTAATTATTCAAAAACCTCTAATATATAGTTTTTATTATGCCATGAAACAAGTGTGTGATCTTTAAGCAGTTAATAATATTCACTAAAATAAAAATATTCCCATTAACTTCCCGAAATACTTTTTAAAAGAGTTTGAGACCAAGTACATGCTATTTTTTCCACTACGATTTTTTTGCGTCTACGCACCAGATATCAGCAAACCCAGAGAGGTCAGAGAAACATTTTTCAATAAACTGCAAGATCTACTAAGTACCATACCCGATAGAGAAAAAGTGTTTATGCTAGGAGACTTAAACTCAAGAATAGGTAACGAACCCATTCCGGGAGTAATGCAGAGATATAATGAGGTAGCACTAAATGACAACAGGGAACAGCTCATACAACTGTGCGCCCAAAACGAGATGAGAATAAATAACACCTTCTTTCCACATAAGTGGCAATGTAAACGGACATGGGGAAACACCTGAGAACAAGAATCAACCATGGACTACATAATAACGAACAGAAAAGTGTTACCCCACCAAATACTCGATGTCAGAACTCTGAATTCATCAGACCTGAGAAAAGACGACCACCGACTAGTATTATGTAAATACCGGTCCCAACAAAGTATAAACAGAACGCACAAACAGAAACATACCTTTATTAAATACAATACCGAATCATTCGCTAACGATAGTACAAAAGTATTGTATCAGCAGAGACTCTCGGAGAAAATAAAAGCTAATACAATCCTAGAAAATGACGAAGTGGAGAAAGCCTGGGAAAAACTGAAAAGAAATATACAAGAGAGCGCCAGGGAGGCGATCGGAACACGAACAGTTAGCACGAACAAGCGAAGCAATACAAAACCATGGTTCACAGAAGAGGTGAAAATACTAGCAAAAGAAAAACGACAAGCATTTACAAAATACCGACAGCACAAAACAACAAACCATTTCGAAGAGTACAAAACGGTGAGAAACAGAATCAACAGTCAAAGAAAGAATACTGGGAAAAGTATTCAAAAGACATGGAACACGACCTATATGGCGGACAAGAGAAAATATGGAACATGCTGAGGAACAGAAAAAAACCAATCAATGTCAACTAAGTCTAATCGACAGCCAACAATGGGTCAGCCATTTTAAGGACTTACTCCAGGCACCAGCTACAGAAAACAACGTAGACTAAAACCAACAAGAAAGCGCAGAACTAACAGATGTTAACATCAGTGAAGCAGAGATGCCCTGACAATTAAAAAATTAAAAAACAGAAAATCACCTGGTACCGATCAAATTACGAATGAGATGCTAAAGTACGGAGGCCCCAGCCTTGTCACAGAGCTCACTGTTCTCTTTCAAAAAAATACTCCGCACAACGTCAGTACCCAACGAATGGCGGAAAAGCATCACAATTCCGATCCACAAAAGTGGATCAAAGAAACAACCCGAAAACTACAGGGGAATCAGCCTACTAAATAGTTCAGCCAAATTATTAACCAAAATACTGTCACAACGGATCATAGACAAGTTAGGGGCGTGCGAAGAACAACAGGGCTTCTGGAATAACCGCTCTACTATCGACGGTATATTTATTATCAGACAGCTGGTTATAAAATCTATCGAATACGATAAACCGCTGTTCATTTGTTTTGTGGACTTTACACAAGCGTTCCACCGAGTCAAACTGGAACACATAACAGAACTACTGCGAAGAAAACAAGTAGACGAAGCAATCGTACGCACAATGTACGAACTGAATTCCAAAAACACCATGGTAATTAAAACAAATAACACTCTAACAGAGGAAATCTCACTATCCATAGACAGGGTGATAGCCTAAGTCCAATACTTTTCAATGTAATCATGGACGAAATCATTGATGAGGTAAAAAGCACAAATATTGGGTACCGAATGGGACACAACACTGTTCAGATTATATGCTTTGCAGACGATGTTGCCTTGACAGCAGATAGCGAGGACAACTTACAAAGAATGCTTTTCCATTTCAATCGAACAGCCAAACAGTATAATATGAAAATATCTGTGGAGAAAACCAAAACAATGGTAATAGCAAAAGAACCGGTAAGATGCAAACTAATGGTTGATGACAAACATATCGAACAGGTTGGGAAGTTTAAATACCTGGGAGCACATATAACAAGTAACAGGGCAATAGCGGAAGAAGTACGCACACAAGCCAACAAAGTGGCCATGATATCAGGCCAACTAAGAGACATAATCTAGAACAATAAACATATGACGATTGAGAGCAAAGCAAGAATTTACAAGGTCTGTGTAAGACCGATACTGACCTACGGCGCAGAAACAAGAAATGAAACAACAAAGACAAAACAAATTATGAGAACCACAGAAATGAAAACGCTGAGACTGATCACGGGAACAAGTTTAAGAGATAGAATAAGAAACGCAAAAATACGCGAGGACAGCGGAGTGAGGGATGTTGTGAAGTGGGTTCGAAACCGTCGTAGGCAGTGGAGAGATCACGCGGAACGAATGGACGATGACAGACTAGCAAAAACCGTGATGAGAGAGAAACCAAATACCAAACGGCCGCCTGGACGGCCCCCCAAAAGATGGAGAGACAGCTGGATTTCGACCTAAAACGAGGATCGATGAGGCATTGTGTAGATAACAGAACTTGGTTCTACCTAGAAGAAGAATGAGGATAAGAAGATTTTTTGCCAAAATATAACACAATGATTTCTTGGCTGAAAAAATATTGTGGAGGTAAGGAGGGGCTGGTAGACAACCATGTGCTAGTTTTCACAAAATAAACAACATATGCAATAGAAGACATTATAGTAAAAAATTCCTAAGCAATTCAAAATCAACTTTACAAATAACTTCAAGAAGTCCATTATCAACTTTCCATCAAAGACACTTGCAACAATAGAAGGGGAACTATTGGGTAAAAGTCAGTAGTATCACAAATCACACTTATTCTTAGATATGAACTTCTGTAGAGTCAACACACATGTCAAGAATTCCACACATTTATTAGTAACATTAATCTAGAGTCAGACTAATAAGTTTTGATATCGAAAGTCCCAATACCAATATGCCATTAGGGGAATCACTGAACATAATCAAAGCAAGACCTAAATAAACCAGCATTGCCAAATTGAACCACGTTTCTACCGGACAGAACAATAGACCGCTTGGAATGGAAACTTCAAAGTGCTTACTCTCAGATTCTTCTTCTCTTCTTATTCTTAGTATAGGACTTTGTCCTGTATTGACTGTCAATGCATCTCGTTTATTTTTGTTCCTGTGACACCGATGTACAGCTCTCTTTCCATCTTTTAGGCGGTCGACCAGGAAGCCTTGAGGAGTTTGGTATTCCTTCTTTTGCAATTTTTGCCACTCGGTCATCGGTCATTCTGTCGACATGGTCCCTCCATGCTCTCCTTCTTTCTCTGCCCCATCTTACGACATCCTGTATTTCACATCTTTTTCTGATATCATCGTTTCTTAGTCTCTCGCGTAATGTATGACCCGTGATACTTCTTAGCGTTCTCATCTCAGTTGTCCGGAATAGTCTTTTGGTTGCTGATGTGTCTGCTCTTGTTTCGATGGCATAAGTCATTATGGGTCGTATGCAGGTCTTATATATTCTGATCTTACTTTGTGTCGTCATATGTTTATTTCTCCATATAATATCACGTAAGTATCCTGACATTACGGCAGCTTTGGTTGTTTGTTCTTGAACTTCTGCTTTTAAGTTTCTATTGCTGGTGATGTTTGCTCCCAGGTATTTAAATGACATGACCTGTTCGATGCTTTGATTGTGTACCGCGAGCTTACATCTTCTTGGTTCTTTACTGATCGTGAGAGATTGGGTTTTTCCTATGAAGATTGTCATGTTAAATTTTTCAGCGGTCTTTTCAAACTTGTACAGGAGCCGTTGGAGGTTGTCTTCGTCTTCCGATATCAGTACTGCATCATCGGCATAGCAAATTATCTTTAGTTCTTCTTTTCCCATTCTATATTCTCTACCGGCCTCTTTCACCTCTCTGATAATTTCGTCCATAATGACATTGAATAGAATTGGACTGAGGCTGTCTCCTTGCCTTATGCCGGTAGATATTGGAATTTGGTTCGATGTCTTGTTGCCTACTTTAATTTTCGTTGTATTTCTGCTGTTTAAGTCTTTAATTACTTCCAGGATGTTATGACATATGTTTCTGTCCTTAAGTAGTTCGAGAAGTCATGAAGTCTGATCCTGTCGAAGGCTTTTGTGAGGTCGACAAAACACATATATGCCTCTTTGTTGTATTCGATGGCCTTCTCTGTAATTTGGCGAATTATAAATATGGCGTCAGTTGTTGACCTGTTTTGTCTGAAGCCTTGCTGCTCCTCACTGATTCCGCTAGATTCTATTTTTTTTTGCTATGATTTTCGTTAGTAGCTTGGCGGTTGAGCTTAGAAGTGTTATTCCCCTGTAGTTGTTCGGGTCAGTTTTGTTGCCTTTCTTGAATTTGGGTATGGTCAAGCTTTCCCTCCATTGTTCTGGTGTTTTCTCCTCGTTGAGTATTTTTCTATAGAGGGAATGTAACTCTTCTAGTAGTGCCATTCCACCATATTTGAGCATTTCATTTGTTATGCCATCTGGTCCAGGGGCTTTTCGATTTTTCAATTTGGTGGCTGCTCTCAGATTCCTTGCCTGGAAATCATAGTCGATGACTCCAATAAAATTATCAAACCTTCAGTGCGGGAGAAGCCAATGCACACTGTAACCAAGCGAGGATGTTATAACTAACCTTAGGAAAAGATCACCTAACAATAAGAAACACGTTCTTTTTTCACAATTTAATCGAACTACCAGCAACTTCAACATAAACATAGCCTTCTAATCATAAAGAACACTGATGTGATTAAATATTTCTTGAAGAAACCAAGAGTCCACCTGAGGAGCATGAAACTCGTATACAAAAAGGTATAATGTCGAGATCTAGTATTGTAGAACACGCCTGGACGAGCATGAAAAGAGAGAAAATATAAAAGCAGCATACCTTTTCAATGGACCTGGTAATCTTAGAAGAAAACCTTCAATTTAGACTTGATGCGATTAAAAATACAACCTCGTACGAACAAAAATATAAACAATGTAAATCCGACAACTACATTTTAGTCAATAGAAATAATGATGTTAAAATGTATATATTTTATTATACCCAGGTTTTTATTTTAGTGATATTATTATAATCTATAAAAAAAAGCATTTAACATCGTAAAAGGTCATTATGTTTTTGTTCAGTAGTCTTAAATAGATATAAAACAACTTGACCGAAAAATATATGAAAAATGGGATTTTTTATTTGTATGGTTATGTTTAATAAAAACTAAAAGGTTCTCTTTTAAATAATGACGCCGAAACTTTATTAATACTTATACAAAGCTGACATTTTTGTCTATAATTTTTTTTCATCAATGGAATAATCCTTCCAACATACCCCTGTAGAAGTAGCATAACGTCAAAACTAGGGTCCGGTTGTTTGAACGCTGAATAACGTAACGATATTTATATTTATATTTGAAAAAGTGTTGATAAACAGTAGATATTTACTTTCTTGGTACAGACATACCGATTTTATTTTATCCTTTTCTAATTGTATTGTTTAAACGAGTATCATCGGTACGTCAATTCTGAAAACAAAGTATGAATGTATGGTTGCCTAAATTATTATTGTTATTTTCAATATGTAAACAATATCTAACAATATTTACCGATAAAAATAAGTTTTTAAATCCTCTTTTTGTTAATATTAATTGTAAACGTCGCATTTATAGTAATTTCTAACACTTAAAAACACCGAAAAAAGTCACGACAAGCAATTCAACTGAAAGACAAGATAAGTAAATATGTTTATGTCTGTCAAACATCAAAAAAGCGTCTCCCCCACCGACCATAAACAGCCTTCAAACAAATCTATTGTTGTTTAAATCTATAGGGTATGATCGAAGGAATAATCTGTTAACTTATTGCAATTTTTTATGTTTATTGTACATATAGGCTGTATTATTTAGACTAATTACCAATTGATCCAAGTGAAAAAAAGTGTGACTGATAACTTCATGTTTAGAATATGCATTCTTGTCATTGGGTCGCAGTGATCATGATTACATATATTCAAAACACTCTCGTCTTTTCGATAAAAAATAATATATCTCCAATAGCTCCTCCAGCTATACTACTAACACAGAAAATTATTCTTGTGTATTTTTCATTTCTTTATTTTATATTATTTTAACTAAATAATTCCCAAGCTGAATTCTGCAATTGTTCAGACTTCTTTGACAATTGAATAGAAACCTACTAACAAAAACTGTAGAACCCTACCTGTAATTTAGTGAAAAGTATAGCTTTTCTCGTACAGGTAGCACCACTTCTAGCGATGTTTATGTTGTTGCCTATATCGATTAAATGCCACAATTAATTGCAAAGTCCAACGTACTTTTCACACATTTTGATTTCGAATTAAATTACAGTAATGTAAAGTGACTGATTTATTCCAACCAAAAAGAAAAGATTTTTCAGGATAGTTCGCTCTAAAAAAAAATATATATGTGTGGCAACAGTATTGGTAATTATTAGACGGGAGTGTGTATGTTTGGATACATGGACACATGATCAACATAGGTTAACTCACGTATATACTATTTATTAATTTACTTGAGATGAAAAGGTGTTAAACACCTGTAATTTTTCAGTTCAGTCTTTGTTACTAGTTTTTTGTTCCATGTTTGTTTATAATTTTTCTACGTTAATCTAGATCTTAAATTTTTGTTGATTGTCAAAAAAATCCCATTTTTAAACAGTAATTTCCAAAGGCGCTATGAAAAAGGCAAAAGCGAAACGTCTTAATAATAAAAAAGTAAAGTAATATTTGCTATATAAAAGTATGTATAACCTAGCGTGCCTCAATGTAAATTTTTTTATTACGACATAGCTAATTTTATTATTGACAAAATTTAATTTATATTTATGTAAGGCTTGCATTACACGCATTGATAAATATAAAATCAAATCGCCCGGATGCCAGCGTGATACAGGACTTGCTGGAAAGATAGTACGAAATACCAACCGCATATTGACGAGATAAAAAAGCTAGCATTCATAGCTGTATTCTTTAGAGTATTTATCAAATGATCAAAGTGAGAAAAATGAAACTGAGCCACGATTCTGTAAGCATATTTTTTGACATTCCCATTCTTTATCTCTTTTAGGACAGTGATATATTTATGTGTTACTACAGATTGAACAAAGATGGAAGATCCTTATTATGACATTCTCTTTCCCTTTACTTTTATAGAATCACAGCCCTGTTATGTTCTTTTGAATATGTATTTACCTGTCATTAGGTCGAAGTGATCATGATTACTTCAAGTGATAGAACTGAAAGTGATAATGACTCAAAAGAATAGCCCTCATCGGCTGTATTCTTTTGAATAAATTATCTCTGATCAAAGTGAACAAAGTGGAACTGATCACTTCATGTTCTTTTGAATATGCATTTACTTGTCATTGGGTCGAAGTGATCATGATTACTTCAAGTGATAGAAGTGAAGCTGATAATGACACAAAAGAATAGCCTTATCATAACAGGCTTGGATAATTTTTCGCAAAAACTTAATAAATGTTGTGTGTAAGACGAGCCATTTCTTTATATTTAATGCGTTTAATAATAAGTTTTACATTTTTAAGTTTTTCTTGAATGCGCT
Source organism: Diaprepes abbreviatus (assembly GCA_034092305.1). NCBI lineage: Eukaryota > Metazoa > Arthropoda > Insecta > Coleoptera > Curculionidae > Diaprepes > Diaprepes abbreviatus. Next base: position 3,973,797 of record JASJET010000181.1, on the reverse strand, counting down.
AAAAACAGTAATTCATAAGATTAGAAATTTTGAATTTAACAGCAATATATCGTTACACAAACGGGCCTAATTTAATTTCTTAGATATTTCGCACAATTTTTAAGCGATATTGGTTTTGGTTATTATTGCAGTACACATGGCTGACAGTTAAACAAAAGGTTAAAGGTCAATTGTCAACCTATTAATAATTTTTGGTTGACACAGGTTGAATTAACAGTCAACTAATAACCATAACTACAATTGCTTGAAATTAATATTTATTTATTATACAAGGTGTAATGTGGAAATTTTTGAACCTATAGTCATATATTTGCAGTAAAACATCCAAAAGTTTTCAGTTTATGTGACGTAATTGTTAGATACACTTTAAAAAATTGTTAAATCAAAAATTATAAAATATATTTTTAGAACACCTTGTATAACTCAAATAAACTAACAAAATTAGATTTACAAATTTAGTTCTTGTAATTATAATAATAAATAGCACGGCACACATTTTTACATTTTTAAAAATTTAATATAAATACAAAATTGGTTAGTGATTTTTCGTACCTATTACCAGAGCTTTTTCTAGATTTTTTTACGAAATTTAACATACTATTTAGACATTATAACCTTAAGTAATTAAAACATATATTTACCTGATGAGATTTTTTTGTATTTAAGTTCAATTCACTGATTGTTTTTAATTACTAGAAAAATTTTAATATTTAAAAACATATTGCGTTTTTGCTCAAAAATATATTTTTATCGACACGTTAAATTATTAAATTTTATTTTTTATTAGGAAACGCCTATGTATAAAATCTGTCTGTATATTTACATAGTGAACAAAAAAATTATATTAAACCTGTTTTAAGGTATAAGAGCATTGAAAACACAATTGTTACAAGCTTTTATACTCTGGTTATGAAATTATATAGAAACGTGAAAATAAATTTAACATAATGGGTACATATCGGTAAATAAATAAAAAATGCTTATAAATTTGTTTTATTTCAATACCTCACTGTATAAAAAATTGTTACGCTGCCACTGAAGAATATTATCAACGCTTTATCGTCACGATAATTTTTTTACGTTACCGTTAACTATAAGTTACAAAAGATATCTATTGCTCTTCTTTTTTAAAATTAGGGCCTAACTATTGTTCATTATTCCATATTGGATTTACTGCACACCCTTAGCTCAGGTAGTTAACGCTATTATATATTATACTGGAGGGAGGAAGACTAATTCACACTAACTCTAAAACAAGCGTTTCTACGTTGACAGCTCATTGCTAATTGGTCACAGATCAGTTTAGGGAGAATCCCACTTGTTGCATATTTTTTTTTTATATTTTTTAACCTCCCCCGGTTTTTGTGAAATCATCTGTTGCTTCGTCAAAAAAGTTGACGTATTCAAAAAATATTTACCGCTTTTTTACTCACATAAAAGGGTTTAAAAACCCTTTAATACAAAAAAAGTGTTGTTTTATTTATTATACGCTTATCATTTGATCACACTTCATAAATCTTTGTCGTAGATAAAAATAGCTTTTTGAATTGTAAATAGTGGTAAAGTGGTGCGAAGTTATACACCCATTTACAAGTAAATAGTGCTGAAAGTGCCTTTGTTTAGATAAAAACGAAATAATACAAGCTTAAATGGATAAACTGAAAAGAGTATTAAGTGGAAATGAGACTCCAGATGAAGAGAGTGGCATAATGTCCCAGGTAATGAACATTTTACAAACTCTTGAGTATTGTGTAAGATTTATTATTGAGACTCCTTATAGGTTATTGAAAATCTGAAAGTTTAAAAATCTTTTTTTTTTCTACTATTTTTAGCTGAATGATGCATCCACTCTAAGCTGGTCAACAAGAATCAAAGGTTTCATAGCCTGTTTTATTATAGGCATTCTCCTATCATTTTTAGGATCATTTGCCCTATTTTTCAAAAGAGGACTTACAATTTTCGCTGTATTTTACACCTTAGGAAATATAATTTCACTCTTAAGTACTTGTTTTTTAATGGGACCAATGAACCAAATTCAAAAGATGTTCCATTCTACCCGAGCCGTTGCTACTTGCCTTGTTATAGGAAGTCTTCTTATGACGCTTTTAGCTGCTCTCTTGGTAAGTTAAAAATCTTTATAGTTAGTTAAGCTAGAACATATTTAGTTTAAATGATTTTTTGTTGATTTAATTGGTAATTATTCAGAATACTGGAAACACCAAATTTTTCAGTGATTTTTCATATTTGGGGTCATGGAATGCAAATCTGAAGTTTCTTTTTGGCAATCGCAATCAGTTTTCCCAAACAAAATTTTTTTTTACTTTCACACCTTATTTTCTGACCAAATCTTTCAAATTTTGCCACTCTTACTAAAACACATTTGCACATTTTGAAATATAGCGCACGTTTAAAGAAAAATTATACATAGCATAAGTCTTTTTAAGATGAAAAAAAAATAAGATCTTATCAGTCAAGAAAGACTCAAAAGTTGGGATTTTGTAAGGGTTTGAACTTGTCCAAAAATCATAAAAATTTGCAGAAACAGCGCTGCACGACTGTTGCTGTAAAAAAGCCTGTTCAAATTAAAAATAAATACATTACTGGGCGGAAAAGGTCTTTTCAAAGGGAAGAAAATGCTTTTTTCAGAATTCATATTGAGCCAAAACTCTAGAATGGGCGAGCATTTTAAAATAGGCTAAAAAGAACCCATTTCACGATTTTGAATGGATATATTTCAGCTTCTTAGCATCCTTAATGACTCAACAAGTCCTTTTTTATAATAGTAAAATTACCTTTTTTTTTATTCTTTTGAACCTTGAAATGCGCAGCGGAAGATCAAGTTGTTTGTCGACAAGCAAGCAAACATCTGTGCTGTGAATGAATCCTAGATGTGGCTATTCTATCTTTCATTTAAACTACATTACAGTTATGTAAGAGCACAAATCATTTGATGCGCACCATTGTGTCTGAATTTGAGAGTGGTGGCTTCGCTGGGATTACATTTTGCGATCTCAGCAAGGCTTTCGATTGCATCTCACATGATATTCTTCTAACAAAAGTGAAACACTATGGTTTTGGTAGTTCAAGTCTCTCTCTAATTAAGTCTTATTTAAAAAATAGAGTTCAGTGTGTTTATTATAATGATAATCTTTCAGAGACCGGTGTAGTGAGCGTCGGAGTGCGTCAAAGTTGTGTTGTATGCCGACAACACAACTTTGGCTAATAGAAACCCTGATTTAACAAGTCTTCGGCTTGCGATGCTTGAGGTGCGGTCGGGGGCTTCGCTGTGGTTTGATGTCAGTCAGTTGTGTCTCAATGCTAAAAAAACTAAAAATGTCATTTTTACTCAAAAACAGCTGATTGGTGATCGGCAGACTGTTAAATTCTTGGGATTACATATGGATCAAAAGTTGTTATGGAATGAACACGTTCAGATTGTGTCAAATAAAGTTTCAAAGAATTTGTTTCTTTTGAGAAATCTGGTGCGAGTTGCAAATCATGAAACATGTATGGGCGCTTATTTCAGCCTCCTCCACACCCACCTATCATATGGAATTCTTATCTGGGGATATTCACCGCATTCTGGCAAACTCCTTAGTCTGCAACGGAAGGCCATTAGAATTATTGTGGGGCTGCGCTTTCGCGCAGACGTCAAAAACCACTTCAAGAATCTAAACATTTTGACATTGCCATCAGTATATATATTTTGGATCCATGAAAGACGGGAACAATTTGCACTGCATAGTGACATTTACCATTATAATACAAGGCATGCTTCACTCATGCCACCTGACTTTGTACGTCTAAGAGTCGATATTATGTTAATTATTATGCTCCTCGATTTTACAACAAGCTTCCTTTGCATCTAAAGAGCCTATCATTTGATCTGTTTAAAAGCACAGTTAAAAATATACTAATGCAGACTTAGTGTTTTGTTGAAAAATGTTGATGTGATAGGTAATTAATATTTTGTTGTTTATTGAAAACCACCGGTTTGATGCATCTTTTAACTCATAAGTTTGTCAGTGTGATTGTTATTGTATCTTGTAGGAATTTTTATTTTTATATGTTTATTTTGACGTGTGTAAAATTGTAATAATTGTGACACAAATAAATATCTATCTATCTATCAAGTTATAAGGAAGTCTACAACATAGATTGAGATTTACAGGGTGGTTAAAAAATAACTTTATTTTAAACAAATTGACAACAGTTATTGAATGAATGCCCTAATCAGGCCATTTGTCTTAATGCCTTAACCACTGTTGCTTTTCCACAAAGATGGATAGGATGACGTTGGATATTACACCTTTAGATTTTTTTCCTTTAGAGGATTGAAAAAATTAATTGAGAAGTACAGATATTTTCGTATTATTGATTACTTAAAAGAAATTATAAGGCAATATATCTAACTAATTACTGTTCGTATGATCACGAACTCTGCATCAGCGTTTTCAAGAAAGACAGTTGAATGGAAAAAGATAGAGTATGTGAGAAGACCTGAATGATTTTTGATCCACTTACCAACGTTTTATTTTTTATTGAAAATTCACATTTTTCTGCAGTTTTTTAATGTTAATTTTATTAACAAAATGTTTAAGTACTGTCTCTCAACATATGTGTGAAAGTAGAAGTTTTTTTTTTGGAAAAAAACTTCATAACTGCCAAGAAAAACTTCAGATTCATGTTCTAAGACCCAAAAATAGAGCGGTATGCATAAAATCAGCGAAAAATTCGATTTTTACAGTATTCTTGAACAGTTACCATTTAAATGGAACTATGGAAAATATTAAAATTTAAAATCTGTTATCTATTATGGAATTAATGACTTATGGTTGGTATTTTTCCTTTGCAGTGGCATAATGCAGGCCTAGCTCTACTTTTCATTATAATCCAATCTCTTTCGATGACATGGTACTCACTCTCTTATATCCCTTATGCCAGAGATGCAGTGAAGAAGACTGTCACAGCTTGTGTTACGTAAAGGTGGCCTTTATTACCAAAATTATTTATTTGTTATTGCCTTAAGATTGTTAGGGATGCAGAATCTACAATTTTATACATATTGATGTCTACTATAGGATTACAATTTTGAAGAGCTGAGTTTTTACAATTATTCACTTAAACAAAGTTAATTTTAATTGTAATTATCAGAAAATTTGTAGTTGAATTGAAAAATATTTGTTTTTATTTTAAAATTTGGAATTATGTTTTACTAAATTGTTTTCTAAAAATTAATCTTGAAAATAAGTGCAAAAATTAACTTGCTCTCTGGACAAAAGTTGATGAACAGAACAACCATTTGGTAAATATATATATATATATACACACATACATACATAGTCCATGATCAAATAATAAAGATTTTTAATTGAAAATTAAGACCTAGCAGTTCTTCAATTAGCATTTCTTCACTCAGAAATTTTGCGACCAACCTGAACGGATGTTTTGGGGCGTTATCATATTGAAAATGAAATAAAATTAGCATTTTCTCTTCCACATATGGTTTTCTAAAATGTCTTTGTAGAGAAAACTGTTCAAGTACTGTATTGTAAACAGCTCTAAAAAATTGTAATATCATATTTTGTTATTGCCGAGAACGTAAAGTAAAAGTACTTAGTTTATTGATATTTTTAGTGATATAAAGAGATTTAAGGTCAATAATATTTTATATGATTCTGTAAAAAAGTACGAGACTTTTTATATACACTTTTATTATACATGAAAATAGTAATATTTTAGTTTAACAATGCCAATAATATTTAGTTAATGAATCTAGACAGAAGGAAATTGCTTATCTGCAGTCAATTTTCTTCTTTTCATTAAATAGTTTTTGAGATATTGGGGCCAATACAGTTTGTGTAAACTTTATCTTACTACTCTAAGAGACTGCATGTGTAGAATTTCCAATATATAAAGGATGTGTATTTTATTATTTATATGAACTATAATTAAATATATATTTTGATGAATCAAATGTGAATTTATCATTTACGATATATATATATATATATATATATATATATATATATATATATATATATATATATATATATATATATATATAGCCACAAATTGGAACGAAGTTTGCTTGTAGACGCCGTACAGTGGGCTTTGAAAATGGTGAATGAGATTCCACCAAAACGTCAGCCTGAGAGGGACTCGGCATATACACGGGATGCCCGAAAATCTTTGATTAATAATAATAATAATATATTAACGGACCAGCCATTTTACAAATAATTAAAATTACATGAAAAACAGTAAAATTACTTAAAATAATACAAAACAATGTGCACACCACCAACGTTAATCGGTATAATAAAATTAAAAGTAAAACTATATAAATATACTTAAGTTTTAACACAATTTTTAAAATACTGATTAGAATGCTAAAACAGATGTTCTTTGACCTTTCTCTTAAAAGACCACAACTCATCAAAAAAGAAATCGATGCCCTAGCCACTTTGTTAGCGTTAATGCAACATTTAGTGACAGCAGACGAAACACCGTAATTTGTTCTATGGAACGGAACATGAAACAGATCACCGCTACGCAGAACTCTCGGCGGAACATGCAAAGAGATTGTATTCAGTAATTCGGAACAATCAATATGGCAATTTATTACCTTAAACAATGTACAAACATCCAATAAAGGTCTTCTATTCTGGAACGAGGGAAATCTTAGGAATTTCAATATCTCTGAACTTTTTCAATTTGATCAATATAAGTTTTGTAATATGGGGACCAAATGGGACAAGCATATTCGAGAATTGATTTTATATATGCGCAATACAACACTCTAAAAAACACTCGACATTAGAAAAATCAGTCAGTGATCTCTTAATGAAGCCTAACAGTTTCAAAGCTTTGTTAGTTACATAATTAACATGATAATTAAAATTCAAATCTTTATCAAAGAATACAACAAGATCCTTTATGAAATTCATATGCTCCAAAAGACTGTCACCGATCATGTAGTCATATTGTATAAAATTTTTCTTCCTGTAGAACTTCATTACTTTACACTTATCCGTATTCAGCTCCATACCATTCATTCAATCTCCTTAGATCCTCTTGCAATTCTTCGCAGTCACTTTAACTTATTAATCTCTCTATAAATTTTAAGATCATCAGCATATAATAAAAACTTAGAATCAGTAACAAAATTACCTGTGTCATTAATATACAAATTAAAGAGGAGTGGAGCTAGATAGGAACCCTGTGGCACACCTGATGTGACCAAAACCTCCTCAGAAGTGTAACCCTTAATCTTAACTATTTGTCTTCGATTTAACAGATAACTTTGGAACCAACTTAATAGACTTCCAGAAATACCATACTGTTGTAACTTATTTACCAGTAGACTATTGTACACGATCGAATGCCTTTGAGAAATCTGTGTATATAAAATCCACTTGACACACTCCCTCCAAAGCCTCTACCAGATATTGCTCATAAACAAGCAAGTTAGATACCGTCGAACGCTCCTCCACAAAACCATGATGGAACTCGGCTATAACATTCCGGAAACAAGGCTTAATCTTGGAGTCAATTATTGATTCAAAAATTTTGGCAATCAATGATATTTTACTAATAGCACGATAATTAATCACTAAAGATTTATCTCCATTCTTGAAAATTGGTGTGACATATGATAGTTTCCAAATATCTGGGTATTTACCACTGGAAACAGAAAGATTAAATAAGGGCCCCAAAATAAGCACAAGAACACAACAACAATTCTTCAAAAATAACACTGAAACCTGATCTGGACCAACAGAGAGATTATTATCCAGATTATTTATCGCATTATAAATATCCACAGCATCAATATCACAACTTCCAATTTCAACACACTTAATATTTTCCATATTATAACCATCACATTCTTTATCACGGTATACAGAGGCAAAAAACTCAGAAAAATACTTGGCCATCTGGGAACCATCCTCGGTAAATTCAGAGTGATACGATACAACCTGCGGCACCTCAAAGTTCCTGTTCCTAGTACTTACATATTTCCAAAAATTTTTACAGTCACTATTAATTGAATCCTCTATGCTCGCAATATAGTTCTTATAACACAAATCAGATAACATCCTACAATTCTTTCTCATATTAGAGAACATACAATAACTTGCAAGTGATCCAGTTTTTTTGTAATTTTTTTAAGTGTTTTTTTTTTAAATCAATTGCTTCAACTTGATATATATATATATATATATATATATATATATATATATATATATATATATATATATACATATATATATATATATATATATATATATATATATATATATATATAATGTTTATGCGGATTTCACGGATTCCTCCGTGTAAGATGCAATAGCAGTGGATATATCCACATTATGCCGTTGTAGTGCTGAAATCACATTCAGCAAACGTACAACTATATGCAGATCCGCGTATGAATGAAGTAAAATGCGAACAGTAAATGCAAACTTCTCTCCATCATATTATTTCTATGTTAGAGGTTGCACAGTTAGAATAAATTGTTATAAAACGCAATTTATTCTATTCCACCACCATCGAGATGATGGCCTACCTGTACCACCATACCAAGAAGAAAGTCAAAACTTACCCTCCCCGCCACAGTGATACGGCAGACATGCACCTCTGCCGTATCACTGTGGCGGGGAGGGTAAGTTTTGACTTTCTTCTTGGTATGGTGGTACAGGTAGGCCATCATCTCGATGGTGGTGGAATAGGATAAATTGCGTTTTATAACAATTTATTCCAACTGTGCAACCTCTAACATAGAAATAATATGATGGAGAGAAGTTTGCATTTACTGTTCGCATTTTACTTCATATATATATATATATATATATATATATATATATATATATATATATATATATATATATATATATATATATATATATATATATATATATATATATTATAATATATGAATGGATCAAAAATAAAAGTAAAACAACAATTTTATATTATTTATTATTTTAATAAACACTATTAATTAACATAACACAAATAGAACATATTTATCATAAATACTAAAAAAGTCACAGTCATAGAAAACTTACTCTATTTCTTTAACATTATTTTTACAACTTATAAATAATATGTAATCTTATTCGGAACACTTTTTTCTCTAGTAATAAAAATACTGTGTATTTATTTTAATTTGGCAAAAGATTATGTCGATTTAGTCTCGAGATCTATACTTCTTTGGATATCAGCAATTCTTCCACACCTATCCTACCCCGATGTTTCCATAACCTGTATCTAGCTAGATCTTTTCTTGTAACCATTCCTATAACCTATAAAGACATAACAAAATAAATCTTGTTTAAGTAATATATCCTCTACAAGTAAAGAGAAAACCTTACCTCATTAGTGTCATTGACTATAGGCAAATGCCTTAGCCCAAGGCCTCTGAATAACCTAAACATTCTTGGCAATGAAGTAGACTAAAAAGAAAAAAAAACAATTATAAAATCAGATAATAAAAATTGTGAAAATGATGCTTACATGGAGAACTGTGTAAGGCGATGGATTCATGAACGGTCTCAGATCAATGAAATATGTTTTTTCCTCTTCTGATATTGAAATTTCCTGAAAATAAATCCTTATAACTAAACCATGAAACCCTCAAATATCTCAAAAACTCCTAATCAAATTGAGATAATTCTGACAAATCCACATTTTGTATTTTTACTTACATCTATACTGGAATACCGGGGATATGCGTCTCTAAACAAACTTGCCGTGATATTATCCCAAACATCACTTGTTTCATTGAACAGTTTCTTCTGTAATATCACAATTAACTGAGATCTAATTATTAAGCCCCTTATTCTACCATAAGTCGTAACTTCGTTCTAAAATTTAAAAAAAAAAATTATTTCCAAAAATAAATATTTAATATAAAATATAATAATGTACTAAACTGAAGGGGTTATTAGACTATACGATATTAAATCAATCACACTGTTCTTAATCAGGATCCTAAATCAGTCAAGAGTTTATTAAGCGTACGATATATAGTGTGGTCCCCGTACTTTCCAAGCACGTAAAAAGAGACCTTGTCCTGGTCATAGTCATTGGTTGTATGAAAATAAAAGGAAGAAGGCATATCTTGAGAACATATAAAAATCCCTTGTCTTTATTTACCTTTTTCGGGCATTACCGACAATGATACCTCAGCTCGCATCGCCTGCACAGAATATTATATTATATTTACTTATAAAGCAATAATTATATTAAAAATATATTTCTTAAAGCGTATAAAAATTGATGTGGAATCTTCATTGTTCTACATGAAAAATTACATATATAGAATGCTCAAACCCGCGCACTTTTGACTGCGAGGGAAACCCCTTTTCTACTCAGCCACGGTAATCATTACCTAATCAACATACAACTCATACACATATATAAACTGCGATCCTGAGTCCAGTGGTTTGAGTTGAATCATGGTTTATGTTGGTTTGGTAGTTTTATCGGTATACTGGGATTTATATTAATTCATAATATTTATGATTATTGCATATCTCGTTGTGCTGATGGGAAGAGAATCCTGCACTGCGCATGCGGTATTAAAGAGAGATAGAGAAAGGTTTTCCATTTCCTTTCTCTTTTTATAGGTGTAATGCTTCCACTTACACACGGTCCTACGCTATCTATAACAACAGCTGCACATCGTCGACGCTTCGACTAAGTATTATTCTTCTTCTTCAGGTGCGATCTCCTATCGGAGGTTGGATATCATCATTGCCACTCTCACTCTATTTGCCGCTACTCGAAAAAGTTCTACTGAGCTACAATTGAACCACTCTCTCAAATTTCTCAACCATGAAATTCTTCTTCCTTCTATTTTACCCTGCATGATCAATCTAAGCAACTCGTATCGCTGACCTCTCATTATATGTCCAAGATATTGCAGTTTCCTTATTTTTATGTTGTTAATTATTTCATAGTTTTTGTCCATCGCTAGCAATACTTCTGCGTTTGTTTTTCTCTCGGTCCAAGATATTCTCAACATCCTTCTGTAACACCACATTTCAAACGCTTGCAGTTTATTTATGTGTTCCTGTTTTAGTGTCCAGCCTTCCAACCCATACTGCAGCACTGAAAATACATAACATCTTAAATTTCTCTTTCTTAGTTCTAGAGTAATGTCTCTGCTGCACAGAATGGTTTTCAGCTTTACAAACGCATTTCTTGCCATTTCTATTCTCGTTCTTATTTCTGTTGTTTGTTCATTATTTGCTGTTATCCATGTGCCCAAGTATTTGTATTTTTGCACTTTTTCTAAATTCACACCTCGCAACTTTATGCTTGTTTGCATGTTTTGTTTTTTAGTTATTACCATATATTTGGTCTTTTTGGTGTTCATTTTTAATCCGTGTTGCTCGCAAACGTTATTTGTTTCGTTCACTTGTTCTTGGGAGTTCTTCGGCGGAGCTAGCTATGATAGCAGTGTCGTCTGCAAATCTTATGTTGTTTACAGCTCTTCCGTTTATTATTATTCCCTTACCTTTCGTTAACAGTGCTTCTTCAAAAATCGATTCACTGTACACATTGAATAGTAGGGCTGACAAAATACATCCTTGTCTCACTCCTCTTCCTATTTCAATTTCCGGACTTGTCTCGTTATCTACTATTATTTGTGCGCATTGATTCCAATATAGGTTAGTTATTATTCTTAAATCTTTGTTGTCTATGTTTTTTCTTCTTAGAATCTCGACTAGTTTTTCATGTATTATTACATCACATTAAATAAATAAATGTTTTATTAACGGTTAAACCAGTTTAAAATTTACAACACTTTGTAACTTATAAACAAGCCTCCAGACAGATCAAAAATAACAAACAATAAACAAACAAATCCAAAGTATCCATTAAACTACAACGGTCACAATTTAAGACCACACGAAGAACAGTGAGAAGCTAAAATTTACACTATAGATATTGGTTTAAGAAAATTTAATGTTAAAAATGTCCAGATCAACGTGATTACGGGATAACTTATTAACTAAAATGCACATTCTATTTAGTGGTGCATAGGTGAAGTAGTTGGTTCTGAGTGTCCACAGAGAACACTTCAACCCGTCGACTATTTCTCTGAGGCACATTGAAGCCAATATGCGTTAGTAATTCTGGAGAATCTATTATGCTATTTACGATTTTAAATAGATAGAGTAAGTTAATGTATTCTCTGCAATGTTCAAGAGGCTTCAGATTTAATTGAAGTAGTAAATGAGTGGCGTTGATATTTTCTTTAGAAATATCTAATTTATAAGCTACGAATCTTAAAAAATCCTTCTGCACCCTTTCTAGCTCCAATTTGTGTACATTGTAGAAAGGTGGCCGTATTGGTGAGGCATACTCCAATAGAGAACGCACAACACTACAATAAACATTTTTAAGACAAATAATATCGTTGAAGTCAGATAAATTCCGTGTAACAAACCCCACTAATTTCATTCTCTTATTTGTGATATTATGTAAATACTCTTTAAAAATTAACTGACTATCCAATATTTCACAGACATACCGTCAATCTTATAATCGTACTCGATTGAAGTCTTCTTTCTACAGAACAGCACTATCTTGCACTTTGCGATGTTAAGGTACAACCTGTTAGTAGTGCACCATACACTAAATGTATCCAAATCAGACTGCATATCAATGCAATCCTGTAGAGATCTTATGCACTTAAAAAATTTTAAATCATCAGCGAAAAGCAGTGCCGTTCCATGCGAAAAAGACTTGACGACATCATTTAAAAACAAGTTGAACAGAAGAGGGGCGAAATGCGCACCCTGAGGAACCCCAGATTGTACCCTAATTTCACGCGACAAGTAGTTCTTATATCGTACAATCTATATTCTCCCCGTAAGATAACTTCGCATCCACGAAAGGAGCGGATCTTGAATACCAATAGATTTTAGTTTAGTTAAAAGACAAGTATGATTCACTGTGTCAAACGCCTTAGAAAAATCAGTATATATAGCATCAACGATCCTCCAAAGCACATAACAAAAAATCAACATAAATCAAAAGATTTGTAACTGTGGACTTACCCTTACAGAAACCATGTTGTTCCGGAACTATATAATTGCCAAAAACAGTTGTTAATTTATCAGTTAAAAGAGAATCGAATATTTTTGAAAATATGGAACATTTAGAAATTGGCCTATAATTTTCTATATGTGCTCTATTTTTGAATTCTTATATATAGGGTAAACATAACCCCTCTTCCACTCATCAGGAAAAATCCAGCTTTGCAGGGACAAATTATATAATTTACTCAAAATAAGTGAAAAGATACAATGGTAGTTTTAAAAAGAACACTGTTATATTATCAGGACTAGAGCCCAAGTTGTCCTTTAATGTGTTTATCTTATTAAAAACATCAGTGGGTGAAAATGTACAAGGTAACAAATTTATATTAGAGTCACAATGAAAGTTAAAAGCTGCCCAGGATCGTGATATATATATATATATATATATATATATATATATATATATATATATATATATATATATATATATATATATATATATATATATATATATATATATATATATATATTATGTGAGGAAGGATGTGCAGTACAAAACAAGATTAAACATAACTAATATAAGTGAGGAATACTGTTTTGAGTGTTGTGCTTGTGAAGTAAAAATAAACAAAAAAACTGTCGTTCTAGTATCCCTGTACCGTCCACCGACTGGTGATTTTGAGACTTTTCTTGAAAAATTGAGCAATTGCTACTTCTTTGTAATCCTAGAACTATTACTGTTATTGCCGGTGATTTTAATATAGATTTTTTGTCAAAAACGAAAGCTACCAACGATTTTATATCAGTTATTAACTCATATAACTTTTTTAATGTTATATTAGAATATACAAGAATAACAGAAAAAAGCAAAACATGTATTGATAATATATTAACTAACTTTAACGGTAACATGAATACTGAAGTAATGCATACTGCTATTTCTGATCATACTGCGCAAAAATTATCGATAGAATTAACTTACGACACACTAGCTTTCATTCAAGGAAGAATATTTGAAAATGAAAATAAAATACAGTTCAAAAAAGCACTTGAAGTGGAGAGTTGGAATAAAATTTATACACTAGATAAACAATCAGTTAATAATCAGTGGAACTTATTTATAAGAATATTTTTAAATAGATTTTATGGAAATTTTCCAGTTCAAAAGGTACCAAATAAAAATGTTCACAAACCAAAATATATTGCGCGGAATGACCCAGAGGTAGCAAGATGTAAAAAGGATTTGGATATTCTTTTTTTAATGAAAAATGTAAATGTTCGATATAAAACTTTGTATGCCTCAAAAAAAAGAGAGTATGATACCCTATTAAAAGAATATAAAAAAAGAAGTTTTGAAGAAAAATTGAAAATTTCAGACAACAAAAGTAAATCAGCCTGGGCAATAGTGAATGAGATAACGGGAAAATCAAAAGTTAAAGAAATAAATATAAATGATAACAAAGAAGCTATAGCTAATAATTTTAACAACTACTTAGTAAATATTGCCCCAAACTTGTTAGCAAAATTACATAATAGACCCTTTAATTGTGATTTAAAATACAATCCAGCTGAATTAGAGTTAGAGTTAGTAGATAGTGAAGAAGTGCAACAAATAGTTAAAAAAATTAAGAACAAATTTAGTAGTGGACACGATGAAGTATCTAATAACACAATAAAATTTGTAATAAGTGCCATTCTAAAACCGCTGGTATACATAATAAATAATTCTATTCAATACGGAATATTTCCAGATCAACTAAAACAGGCATTGATTGTTCCAGTTTTTAAAAAAGTCGATGAATCAAACATCGAAAATTACCGCCCTATAAGCTTATTACCATCATTTGCCAAGATATTCGAGCGTGTTGTTTGTAACCGAATAATTAGCTTTATGAACAATAACAATCTTTTAAATAAAACTCAACATGAATACATTCAAGGCAAAACAACGCAAACTGCATTATTCGAGTTCATAAAAAAAATTATTGAAACAATAGAGAATGAGGAGATCCCTGTAGGGTTGTTTCTTGACCTATCAAAAGCATATGACACTTTAGACTATGAAATATTATACCAGAAACTATATATGGTATACGAGGAACAGCTCTGAAGTGGGTCAAATCATATTTGACGTCAAGGCAACAAAGAGTAGTGATAGGAAAAGGTATTGATTGAGTATATTCAGGGAACAAATATATAAGAGTTGGAATACCGCAAGGAAGTGTAACTGGACCTATATTGTTCGTATTATATGTAAACAATCTAAATGAATTATGTGAGAAGAATGAAAACTGTAAAATAACAAACTACGCAGACGATACCAACATTCTGTTATCATACAGGGGCATTGCCTCTCTTGAACCTGACATGCAACAATTTATGACGTTGGTTGGTGACTGGTTTACAAAAAACAAACTTATATTAAATAATTCAAAAACAAATGTCACAATTTTTAAAACCAATCGTTCCAAATTAATAGAACCAGAGATACTGACTATAAATGGTTGTGAAGTACAGGTTATGAACAATGTAAAGTCTTTAGGTATGTTTCTAGATAGTTGTATGAATTGGGAATGCCATGTTCAATATTTAACAGGTAGGCTAAATGCTGTGTGTTATACACTTAGAATTATAAGTAGATATGTAGGAATAAATATTAAGAAAATGCTTTATTACGCAAATTTTGAGGCCCGGTTAAGATATGGAATAGTCCTATATGGAAACTGTAAAGACATATCGAGTGTTTTTATATGTCAAAAAAGGGCACCGAAAATATTATTAAATCTAAGTTATCGGGAATCGTGTCGGGGTAAATTTAAGGAACATAAACTACTTACTGTTCATGCAGTTTACATACAGGAATGTATATTGTTTTTTATTAAAAATAAGCACTTATTTGTAAATAGTGAGGGGCAAAAGATATATCCAACACGAACAATGGATTACATATATCCTAAACATAGACTGGTTATGAGTGAAAAAAGTCCTTATTATCAGTGTATTAAAATATATAACTCCTTACCAAACTATATTAAGCAACAAAAAAATTTTAAAAAGTTGAAAAAGGCAATATTTGACCTACTTGTCGGTATAGAACCATATTCATTAAATGAATATTATTTAAATTTAAATTAAAGTATGACATTAAGCAGAATGTAATGTAGCTACTATATTTTTTTGTATGACGCTATTTTATTGTATGTGAGTATACTTTAAAATAAAGATTGTTTATTATTATTATTATTATTATTATTATATATATATATATATATATATATATATATATATATATATATATATATATATATATATATACACATACATATAATATAATTAGGTCCCTGAGTTACAAAAATTGAATATCGCATAAATTTAATAGGTCTTTAAACCTGTAACCCCCTAACTACAGAAAAAATATATTGTAAGCAGTATTTCACATGGCGGCATTCCCTTTGAAGATAAGAGGCGTGGCGAACGGCGAGGAGAAACCAAGTCAGCAAGAAAGCAAGACCGGGCGTTGTTGTTATTATGATGATCAGTTAGAAATTGTATGAGGCGTTGAACGCAAATAAATGTTTTTGTTTTTAAAATAGATTTTCTTATGCTTTTAATATTTAATTAGATCTGGAACAGTGCTATTTGTGATTGGTTAGAAAAGCTAAAACTAACAAAAAAAATAACAATAAATAATACTTTACTTGATCAGTCAAAGGTGGATCTACAACTGGAAAACCATTGTACGTGGTCAACTTCAACAGTTCAACTATATGTCCTACATTTTCTACACACTTCAAGGTCACCACTGGATGCGACATAACCTCACTGGCATATATATTGTTAACTAACGGTGGAGGTTCCCACGGGAGCAAAGGTACTCCAGATAGTTGAATCAGTGTGTCATATATACCCTGAAAATTATATGATTGATTAAAACGATCTTTTCCAGTAATTAGGAGAAGATATCAATATTCCTCCTTACCTCATTAAAGAAATCTCCGGTCCATTTCGCTGCTATTACCGTAACGATAAGTGGTAAAGCGAAAGTTATGTTTCCAGTACATTCCATTAAAATGACAGTCAAACTAATTGTCATTCTTACAACGCCCCCTAGTTGAGCAGCAGCCCCTATTAGGGCATATTTACCGGGGTGCAAAATACTCTTAAAAGATACGTTAGGATTAATATATTTATTTTAAACTTCGATGAAATTGATCTTACCACATCGGGAAACACATAATTTAAACCGATAGAAATCAGTCTTCCCCAAGCAGCTCCAGTTAAAAGGGTTGGTATGAATAAACCATTGGATGAAGCACATCCGAAGGTCCACGCTGCCAAGAAAAAATACACCATGACGAACGAAGCTAACGATACAGCATTGTGGGTATTTGGAGGATCGTGAAATAGCGATCTTACCGACGCTTCTGGAGTTTGGAACCATATCGACGCCAAGACGTTGTATTGGCCATCAGTACAATACATCTACAAAAATAAATTACATACATTAAATTAAAATAGCCTGAAACAGTGCTACATAAGAACTTACTTGAGTTGGATATTTTGTAGGATCCTGACCGCGGGGCTTGCAGTCATTTATTAAAAACATTAGTAAAAAGCCGACCGTTGCGGTAAAAGCTGCAACCAAACACGCTTCCAACACTTTCAACCACCTTGGTCGCACGTATCTGAAAAACGAATGAAACTCTTGAAACTCATTTCGATTTAAAGAATTTCAGGGGACATATTTACCTCATCCTATATACTGTGATCTTATAATTAATGTGATTCCACAATGCTCCCAAAAGCCCTCCAATAGATCCCATAATTATAAAAATTGGCAATTCATACATTCGATAAGTAAAATTCTCGAATTCCCCCAAGTTAAATAACCCTGGGTAGGACAGGTCCCCTGGCGCGCCATGATATGTTGAAAGAATTATATTGAGGGTGAACGTTGAGACAATTGAGGCAAAGAAGGTTTTCCATGTGAGGCTCTGATTCCAAAAGCTAGTGCCTTCTTCTAAAGAGAAAAGGACACCACCTGAAACGATAATGTGGAAATTAAGAAAAAAATCAACCCCTAAAAAATATATTTCTTACCCACTGGAGCCCCAAACGCAGCCGCCACACCAGCAGCAGCACCTCCGGAAACGAAATCTCTCTTTTCGTGGTCCTCACGGAAGTAACGAAAAATTTTGATGTCCTTGTTTAAAGTGGTACTCTTTCCTTGTGAGATTCCAGCGGCTATCACTGCTCCACTGTGAATCATAGGACCTTCCTATGAAATAAAGCAAATTACACCACGAATTTAAAATATATATGTAAACCTAACTTACCTTTCCTACCGCAAGCCCTCCAACTACCGAACAAACAACTCCAATACTTTTCACAAGGAGCGTTTTTACTCGGACTACTCTCGGTATTTTTATACCATTCAGGTAACATTTTACTTGAGGTATACCACTGCCCGCTGCAATAGGTTCTACGTAAGCTACTAAAATTGATCCTACAAGTACTGGTCCACAATTAAACAACACCCAGTATAGATATGGTATGTACAGTTTTCCTTGAGTAACATATTGATCTACGTCTGAACATATTATTAAGGAATTTATCTAACTTTTTAATGCTATTCTAGATTTGAATTGAGACTTTCAAGCCCATTAAGAAGTTATTTAACTTCAGCCAGCTTAAAAACATCAATTTGAATCTGCAAAAGTCTACGCCAGTTTGGTAAGGTTAGATTTCTACATAATACAGTTAGTTCCGTGAAAACGTGTTACTGCTCACACTACTACATAAAGTGCGTTTCAACTTATATCGTTTTCCTTTTTGACGCCAGTTAATACTTTTATACCTGAGGCTCGTTTGAGATGATATATTGCACTCAGGGCTGGATCCAACCGTTTTTGTAACAGCGTTAACTAACACTTTGCCTTCTTTTGATTAAGCAGGTAAAAATAAATGTTCTTTTTTCAGATAGATAAAACTTTTAAATAATTTAGTATAATCCTTATATCATCCAACCTAAAGTAACTGAACAACAAACTATAAAGTGCAGTGATCAAATTTATATCATTCAAGTATATCCAAAAATGTAACAGCTTTTTTTTAATAATAATAATATCCTTTATTTGTCAACAAAATTATGATCACATAACAAAGCAACGTCAGAGAAAGAAATGTTTAACATTAAGAATTGTAAATATATCGATTTAACTACAGTTAATATAAAAACTAGTCGAAATTTCGATGGGAACTTTACACAAAGGAAAACAAAAGGAGAAAACGACAGATACAAGATAATTTAAAAAAGTAGTAATAAGAGAGTCAATTTAAACTGAACAAAGTTTTACAGATTGCAAAATAAGATATTCCAATTTAAAAGGAATAAAATTTTTACACACAAAACAAATGCATGAGAAAAACCCACTAAACAAAAAATATTAAGTTAAAAATATTGACATTACAAAAACTATTCATTAAAATTGAAAGAGTAAAAGCACCTATCAGAAAGCCATTCATTTACGCGTCTCTTAAAGCAATTAATCGACTTGGTAAGCCAGATTCCTCTTGGTAACATCCTTACGGCTTTAATCGCCATATAGTATGGTCCTCTCTCATAGAAGGTGGAGTTATGTAAAGGTACCCTTAGGTCATTCGCCCCTCTGGTAGTCATAACCATGTTTCCCCCATAAAGCTGTCTATTCAGCGGAAATAATTCCGTATTTCGACTGACAAGCATGACTAAAGATCTAAAGTATAATGAGGGAACAGTAAGCAACTTAAACTGAGTAAAAAATGGTCGACATGAAGCTCTTGGATGTAGGTGGAATGTGTGAATTTTAAATATATTAATAGCCTTTCTTGATGATCCCCAAAAGGAAATACTATAAGAGGCAAGATATTGTATTTGCCCAAGGTAGAAAAGCCTAACAGTCTTTGCAGTGATCACGTCACGAAGCCTTCGGACTACACCATACAAACTGCTAAGCCTAGCCCCAAGAGCTGATATATGATGTTCCCAATTTAAAGAGGGGTCCAAATGAACATCCAAGAACTTAACCTGTTCCAAAGTAGGTATATATCTACCCCCAAGCCACACAAGCAGTGACTCAGACCTTGTTGCATGCTTTGAAAAAAGAATGAGGCCGGCTTTATCTACGTTTAGAGTGAGGCCGTTATCAGAACATCACTGCTGCATTTTCAATGCAGAGTTTGTGCACCTTTGAGACAGTCCTGCCATAGAAGTGTCCGCCAGAATCACTGATGTGTCATCAGCAAACTGGCAAACGCTATCCGCGGCCAATCCATCCCCCAGATTGTTTACATATATTAAGAATAATATGGGTCCCAAAATGGAGCCCTGAGGTACCCCCTGCAACAATTTAGTTCTATCTGAAAAGTAATGATGATTATTTTTAGCAAAGCAGACTGTTTGCTGCCTATCCGATAAGTAGGATTGCAGCAAACGGGCAGCAACACCTTGGACCCATATGCACCAAGCTTTGTCAAAAGCAAGTTATGATCCACAGTGTCAAAGGCCTTAGACAAATCAAAATATAGGCCTTTTATATTAACTTTTTAGATAGTTATACTTTGTCAACACGTTTTTGTGGAACTAATTCTAAATTGGTAAGAAAAAGGATACATTTACTGAGTTTAGCATATTTAATTTCACACAATTCTTCTATTGAAATATCTATAATACAGGCTACCAACGCGGTAAGCATTCCTATCAGCAGGAACACAAACCATCTAGCTATATTTTTTCGTACTATAAATTTATACCCTTTTTTTCTCTCTTCGTCTAATAAAAGATAATTTTCACAAGTTTCATAATCCAAACTCTAAAAAATAACATTTCAATATAACATAAGTACCTACATAATTGAAATTGATATCCTCTCCTGGTAAGACTGATAAAAAAATTAGGTTTTTTTGACGTCATATTATTAAATTTACGGTTTTTAAGTTCCTGTTAAAAATATTTTTTTTTTGGTCAGCAAATTGACCACAAACATTTTTAGAATATAAATATTTCCAAAATTACAAAGTATTACCAGAAATTAAATATTAGTTTTATTTAAAGAGAATATATTTTTTAATAATAGTGCATGCAATGACTTTAAATGCTGTATCAGAGCACTTGTGACAGTGAACAAAAAATTGTGATTATACATTTTCAGCCAGATTCACTAAGAAGATTTAAGATTTACCTCCGGTCTAGATGCGATGAAATTTAAATCTTATAGTCGGCCAGTTGTTTTGCTTATGATATTGTCATAATTTGTATTAGATATGTCAACAAATAAATGCTTATATAGGGATATTAAGGATAAGAACCTTGCGATAAAGCCTTGAAATATGTAAGAGAAATATTTGTATCCCGAAAGTAAATAAAGTTCTTCATTTTTGCCGGTTTAATAATAAAACAAAATTACTTCTTTATACAAGTATTTTTAGGGTTTAAGACTTGCTTGACTTATTGTTGCTCTTGTTAGTTTAAGGCCTCTGCTGTCAATTTAGGATGGTTTTAAATTTAAATCATAGTGAATCTGGCTGTTTGAATCTTATTAGTAAAAAATATACGTAAAATTAACTGATCAGCAGCGTTGCCAAGCGTACCGATTTATCGGAAGATCTACCGATCATTAAATGCAATCTAGGAGCCACAGGAGTGTTTGTGGGATGGAGGTTCCCAGATACATCCAAGTTTTTTTGTTTTTTGGAACGCTCAACACGAATCACGAGTATGCTGTAAACTTATAGACATTTTGTTATTAATAATTTTATTGTTTTTTAACTATTTAAAACCCGATAACTTTTTATCTAAGCAAGATACAAAATTTTTTCCAAATAGTTTTTTGTTCCTTATAAAAAGACGAACAAATTCTTATGAGAGATCGCTTTGATAAAATTATTAGAACAAAAGTTATTGCAAATTTAGTGCAAAATAGCCAAAAAATCGGATGTTGCTTGGGCTCTAATGAATATTTTTGGACTTATAACGATTTATCATTACTCAATTTAACAATAGTGAAACAGCACAAAGTTGAAGTTTTTCACTGCTTTTCTCCAACTCTATTGTTTATAAGAGAATTTAGACTTATTATGACGCGATATCTCCCACAAAATTTATGCGCAAAGAAAGGATTTATTACACAGATTCGGAGACTCTTTGAGTTGTTCCAATTATAACCGAAGTTGGGGCCATTTTAAGTAGTGGCATGGCTCGTTCAAAATCAAATGCTTCCATTTTGTCTCATTGTGACTGAACTGATCAAATATCAAGAAAAATACAGCCCTAAAATCTTGCTCACTGGAAGCAACTTATTTGCAGATACAACTAACTTAATTTATTTATAAATTATTTACCTCATATTTTGCCGACAATATATTGAGTGATCCAATATCAACTTTTTCCTTATTAACTTCAACTCTCCGTCTTACTGAAGACATCAAATTTAAATCATCATTGCTTGTTACGATGGCATCAGTGTCATCATTCATTTCTACGTCACTGGATGATGGTAAGTTCTTAATAAAAGATAAAAAGATTATTTAAGAATTACTAGAATACAACATGGAGCTTAATTTTTAAAATTGGGGAAGTATAAAGTACATTGTTTATTTCACCATAGTATTAAGTGTAACATAAGGTGAGCAGTGCTTCCCTCTACATTTTAATCTGTTTGTGAATGACATAAAAGAATGCATTTTTAGTAGTAGCTTTTAATGTGTGCTGATGATGTTAAAATATATTGAAAATTAATTATACTGCTGCTATCTTTTATTTTTATTTAGATTTCCACGTATATTTACTGTTGTAATAGAATTTATCAAAATTTATTATTTTTGTTAATGGTTTATAAGTACTATTACATCTTAATAATACTTAAAAACTTTGTCTTGTTTATTTTTAGGATTGTTCTATTAAATGATAATGTTTTGATACCTCTTAGGTATTGTTAACACAATTTAAATTAGAGCATCTAAGAAAACTACAATTTAATAAAAATATAGGCATTTACTTACCCCAGAATTATCTTTAAAATTGAAACAAAAACTGAATATACTACACGTGGATTTTAGTTTGCAATATTGGTACTGAATCAGATGTAGGGGAATACCAAAAAATGACATTTTAAATAAATATGTGTAGGTTCCACTTTGAGATAAAAGATATAATGGTATTTTAAAAATTATTTTAATAATTATATTCACGCTCTCAAATCACTGAAAGGGGCGGAAATTTATGCAAAATTAATATTTATATAATTTTAGGAATAAATAAACTTACCCGAAAAGGAGTAGGTCTAACAGGTTCATCATTTGCTTCATTTTCTGCGAAATAATTTGAGTTTGCAACCTCTGGCATTACTAATAAACAACTAATTTATTTAATTAATCACAACAATAAAAATTCCCCAAGCTCTGTTTCCTAGAATTAACATGTGATTATCATATTATCAAACCTTTACTATTACATAAAAATTATCAAGACATGCCATAAATCCTTTATTGAGTCTGATAAGAAATTCCTAGTTTTAAAACGCAAAGAAATATGAGAATTTGATAATCTGGCGTTCAAAATACAAAGAACAAAACAAACCATTAATAAAAAACTTAGGTTATATCAAATGTCAAAGTAATGCTGAAACGAGAAACGAGGTCAATATGGCACGAGTAGTTCGAATATGGAAAAATGCACACGATCCAAACGATAATTGAACGTGATAGAAAAGGAACGAACTTTTAAAATATCGCTGGGGATTAATTCGAAATTTAAAATGATTGAGCTGTTACATAAACAATAAGGTCACGTCCTTCAACAATACGGGATTACTACAAACGACTCCGACAAGTTATCTCAGATATACGTTTTTATTGTCTGTATTTTTTGTTTTTATTGCTTTATACGCGATAAGGGGATATAATAGTAGGAAGTGAAGTGTTTTCTTGAATTAACTTGTTAAGTAGATACGGGTGAAATTCCATGCCGCCAAGTATGACTCATTTATCGTCAGTTGAAATTATTAATACGTAGTTAATGGCTTATCATAATGGCCTTTTTCTGAGAAAACTGCAACATAATAGAATCTTTGAAATGCTAAACTTATAATGAGTATCAGTAGTGTCTGGTTTATTAGAGCGATTCTCGCAAAAAGTGATCATTTTATGTCCATTCCAGGAAATCTAAAGAATATCTAATAAACGGCATCATCACTCTTATGGTCGGTTCATACTTCTAAAAATTATCAACTACCACTAAGAATTTCCTCTATCAACTTTCTCTTGATATTTACTTTACTTTCATCTGTTCATAGTCTCGGCTAAAAATTAATAACCACTAAGAAGTTGGTCAACTTTAAACTTTTTAAAATGTCGGTATAATTCGTGTCCGTTTTCGGATGATATCGGCTCAAGGAAAAATTGACGGGTACATCGAAATATAAAAAATAACTATGAATAAATATAATTTACTAAAAATGTGAAATAAAATAGTCTAAACACTTTGGAGGAAAATTAGTTAAACAAACACAATTGAAAAGCAAAAAATTTACGGTTTACTTTTAGGTTAGAATATTAATGGGCGATTTTGATTGGCCATCCTTAATTTTTACTAATTGTTAAATATAATTTTTATTTCGTGGTGAACGTGTTAGTTTAGTTGAAATTCTTAGTGGTAATTGATCATTTTTGGAACAATGAGTCGACCATAAGAACATCCATAGAGTTGGATTGTTTAAAATTACAGTAATTATTCGAAATAGTAGAAACACCGAATTTTTCAGTTATTTTATATATACCTCCTATTTTCGAGTCGTAGAACAAGAATATGAAGTTTTTTTTAGAGGTCTCGCATTGTTTTTCCGAAAAAAAAGATCACTTTTACTCATATTAACATATTTTCCGATCACTACCTTTAAATTTTTGCCATTTCTAGTAAAATTTACAAACACAACACAGTATTTAATCATTTTTTTTAACAAAATTTACATAAATAACCGCGGAAAAATGCGAATTTTCGATAAAAAGTAAGAAAACCGGGTAACAATTCGTAAAGAGTTAAATGATAAGAAAATGACTTTTTTTTTGAAAAAATTTTGATACATACCCCCCCATTTTGAGGTCGTAGAACAAGATTCTGACCTCGGTTTTTCATAACTTCTCTTCAAATTTGCGGAAAACAGGGAAAAACACTTTTCACCTTTGGTTCAATTTTTTTCACTAAATCGTTAAACTTTTGTTATAACTACAAATTCCACAGTGATAGAAGCTTTTGTATTGTACAATAATTCAAAAATAAGCACTTTTTTATCGAAAAAATCCGATAAATTATCGCGACAAAAATCACAACAAATCAAAACAAAACGGCCGCCATCAACAAATAATATTAGTTTACATAGTTCGCTTGGCGTACTTGTTGAAGTCGGCGATGTTGCCAGATTGCAAAAGCGATTTCTTTGAAATTCATAGATATTTTTCTCTTTCTATTTGAATTGGAAAGAAAAAGTCCCAAAAAGACCTTTCCCTTTCCTTTGATTATTGAAGTACTATTAATTACCCTTATGTCTATGCCTTTGATATGCGATTTTGACTAAATATTAAAGGTTTTAAGGATTATAGTTGCTTTTGTCTGTTTCCCTTCAAATACCAGTAGTTTTAAGCGGATAATATGAATTGATCGTATTGCTTATGTCCGTTAGCAGAAAGTGTTTTTTAATTAATAAATCTAGGTCAATTTAGGTGAATTTCAGTTTTTTAAACTAACAAAAGCCAAGCTAAACCTGTATTAACCCAAACTAAACAAGAATTTTGGGTTGTTAAAGTTAATTTCACCCTTTTTTATACATCACAAACATTAAACTATATTGTTAACTGTAATGGATAAATTTTAAAGATTATACCAGGAAAGTATAAATCTATGTTAATTTCGATTAGTGCAGGTTAGTTTCTGTTTTCCAAATTAACCAAAATCAAGCTAAACCTGAACCAACCTACCCTAAACAAAACCAACCAAAAATTTTGAGGGGTTAATATTATTTTTACTCAGAAAATGTTTTGAACAATAAAAAAATTAAACTATGTTGTTGACTGAGGACAAATCTTATAGTTATATTATAAAAAAAAATACATCTGGCAACGTTGCGCCTTTTTACGTGATTCGGCGGCCAGTTTAGATAGTCCGACGGTTGATGACCTTTCCGAGACGTGTTTTTGATTTTTCGCAGAAAATACAAGTTTTTCTAAATTGGTTTGCTAAAATTTATGCAAAAAATAATTGAAATATATTATCTGCGACTTACTTTGCGATGTTGCCATGTTGAAATAGAAGTATGTAAAAAATCATCGAAAAATTCGGAAAATACATGTTACTGATCAGATGCGACAAAAGACGTTCTTACCAAAACTAAATTTCGTGACTTGGCTTGTCTTGTCTCGTGACGCTATTATAGTAGATTAAAGTGTTAAAATTAGAAAAAATTTCTATGCAGCTTTATATTATATTGAATCTAACTTTGTTGTTTACGTTTCGTCTCGACTTTTTATTTTGTAGGTGAAATTATCATATATAACATATTTTGCTTAAAAATACTCCAAGGAACTTCTTGTGTTTCTAATTTTACGTTTAAAGAAACCAGATACTAATGCTAACACCTTAGTTTATTTTATACTAAAATTGTGACCTGAGCAATGCTGGTGTTCAGCTACTGCAGTTTGTACAATTTGTTTCTTTTTTATACATCTTTTGTCTACGATTTTCCTTTAATTTCTTGTTCTTGGGCGCCAGCTAGCTCAAACTAACAATTAGACTCACTTATATGAATATTAGTAAAGTTAAACACTCCTACCCAGTTGTAACTTTTTATTTATTCACTTTTAAACAATAATTATTCAAAACTTCTTCAAAATTACCTCTTGTTCTCGTTCTTTCCAAGTGCCGGTGGCGCCATCTCTTAGCATCTTATCAAAGATATATTTATAGGGTGATTATACAAATTTCAACAACACGCCCCCACTTTGAAGAATGGCGCATCGTGGAAATTCAATATAAACAAATATAAATATATAATTTATATCTAAAGGTAGTATTACAATCACTGGTAATCTTTCTGATAACACAACTACAACTTACATAATTTCCTAATAGTAAAGTACATTTTCTTTCATGTACAACACGAACATTACTTTTTTTTTTCTAAAGCGCTTAGTTTTTCGAACATCAGGTAAAACATTTTCCTTCTGATTTGGAGTACTAACAGGTGAATTAATTCGGATAGGTTCTTCTGGATTCCCTCGGTATTCTTCCAACCATTCGGATCACCACTAGGTATATTTGTGTCTAGTGGTATTGTCACCAGGGAGAAGGTACCATTATTTTCTTCTCTTGTTAACTCAAAACTCAAGGGACCAGCTTCTTTACCTCCAGACTCATTAGCTTCTTGAAGTTCCACTTCATCAAGATTTGGTCTACCATTTGGAGGCTGAGTCGGTCTGAGATCATCAATATGAATAGGAAGGATTTGATTATCTCGTTGAATATCATATATTACTGTACTCTTAGTTCCAACAATCGAATATGGGCCTGACCACACCGGGTTAAAAGGATGTTTACCCTGTCGATTATCCTTTACCCATACTTTATCGCCAACAGATAGCTGAGGGCATTTTCGGGATTGCGGAGCACAGTATTTTTCTTGATATCTACACGGAGCAGATGGTTTATCCCATGTTACATTATTTTTATTTGTACCTCGTAAAGGTGGTACTACATAGGTCAAATCACCCTTTATTTCGTTAAAATCGTACTCAATCTGAGATGCTACCTTTACCAGCTCTTCGATACTTAAAAATTCATTTGGAAATCGAAGATTAGTTCTAATTTCAGGCCTGAGTAAATTTAAAATTATCGGGGCTCTATTTTTTTCTGGAGTATCAGGCAATAATCTTTGAAAAAGAGCTGCTTTTTTGGTAATAAAAACTTCTACCGATTCTTTATTCTTTTGCTGCTCCCCATATAGCTTAGTCGTTGCCTGTGCAGTAGCATGACTCGAGTTAAATTTACTCAAAAATTTATTTACAAAGATATCAAAAGTTAGGCTTAAATACCTATATGAGTCCACCCACAGCAAAGCCTCACCATCTAATCGAGTCATGGCCAGTTCTACTTTAGAACTATCATTAGTTATATTATTTTGAATAAAATATAGATTAAGTTGACTTACAAATTTAACTGGATCTTCATAATTATAGCCATGAAAGATAAAAGGTAAGACAGATGCTGAGACTGACCAATTGTGTTGTGCTAGAGTCTTAAGTGCCTCTGTAAAAGGATCAGTTAGAGATTTTAAGGAATCTAAAGATGAGCAACAATGATTATTAGAATTTTTATTTATCTGGGAATGAGTTACCTCCTGTAATACTCTAGTAGTTTGTTGTGTGTCTACAATATTATTTTTTGTAATTAGTGTACTCGCCAACAAGTTAAAGTTATGAACTGCTGCTCTCTTGCGGATTTGAAATAGTCCTACCTTGTTCCCAAGTTTCTTCGAAGAAGCTAAAATCTTGCCCTTCGCTTTTCACCTCTTGTTTCACAAATGGATTAATATTTTGTTTATCGAAGTTGCGCTCCATAATAACAATTATTTCAGTTAGGTATATATTTTTACAGTCCTATCACAAAACAATCACAATCAGCTTCTCGCAAGAAAGCACTCAGATGCCCCACGTTGGGGCCGCCATGTCTACGATTTTCCTTTAATTTCTTGTTCTTGGGCGCCAGCTAGCTCAAACTAATATTAGACTCACAATTTGATTAAAACCTTCACGCGAATTAACTTGCGGGCGCGCTGTTGCGAGACCTACAAAACAAGAGATGTCTTCTGACCAACTAATTAGCAGCCTTTCCAGAGTCCTGAAGTTCTGAGTCATGGTTTTGGTAAACTTAAATAACCGTAGTTGTTTGGTACTAAAGCTGCAAGAGAGAAGTTGAACGACTTCCAGAGTGTCTTTATTACTGTGAAATTTAATTGAAGGTTATTAACATAGCTACAAATTAATGTGTGGCAATAAATTGGTTATAGATAGATTGGCTAACGCTACCTCAATATGTCATTAGCAGGAGTCTATAATCAAATTCTGTCACAACATGACTAATCTATGTTTAAATCTTACAAGGAAACCTTCGCAGGGATCTGATTCCGATTTGTTTCATTTCACGATACATCGGTGTATACCAAAACATAAGTATTCAACACATTGTTTTTTGCGTTCTGATCTCGTTCAGCCACTATTTGATATAATCACTTATTGCACTTATTAGGAAACGACAGGCATATAGTATCACAGAATTAGTGTAACATACAAGACGTCAAAAACGCCGGAAGCATACAATAGGTACAAACTAATTCGTTACGAAACTAATCTATTAGTCAGGCAACTAAAAAGTGAACATTGGGAGCAGTTCTCTAAAAGAATGGAATGAGACTTCTATAGTGTACAAAAACAAATGTGGCGACTGATAAGACAACAGCGCAAAGAAATATCTGAACTCTCCGAAACAAACAAAATATCAGAGGAGAAATGGATAGACTACCTAACAAAATTATTTGAGGGAGATGCTAACATTGGAAAAAACAACATACCAGCAATAAGGAATAATGTGGAAGTCACCATTCAAGAAGTAGAGAAAGCTCTAAAATCCTTAAAAAATAGAAAGTCTCCCGGACAAGACGGAATTCATAACGAATTGTTGAAATACGGAGGACAGCGACTAACACAGGAACTCACAAGTTTAATTCGAAAAATTCTGACACAATGCAAAGTACCAGATAGGTGGAGAACCAGCACAATGATGCTTATGTTTAAGAAAGGTGACAAACAAGTACCAGGGAACTACAGGGGTATTAATCTACTGGACACAACTCTGAAACTCGTTACGAAAGTAATCAAAAATAAAATTAATTCGGTTACAACACTGGAAGATGAACAGCAGGGATTTAGATCAGGAAGGTCTTGCGTGGATGCATTATTTATGCTACGACAGATAGTCGAAAAATCTATAGAATACAATAAACCAACATTTTTACGAATAATAAAGGAGGTGCGACTTGGTAGAGGATATAAAATGGGTGATACAGAAATAAAAATTCTCTGTTACGGCGAGGACGCTGTGATATGTGCCGAAAATGAAGACGACCTCCAGAGATTGTTAAATACCTTTAATCTTACGGGAAAAAAATATAATATGATTATCTCAGCCGAAAAAAGTAAATGTATGACAACCTCAAAAGAACCCCTCCGATGCAAACTAGAACTAGACGGTCAAATAATACAACAGGAAATGAGTTTCAAATATCTAGGAATCGACATAACTAGTTATGGTAACATCGAAGATGAAGTAAGAGGGCAGGTGGCCAAAGCAAACAAAGTGGCGGGTTGCCTCAACGACGTGATCTGGCGAAACAAACACAACAAGAAACAAAGGTTCGGATCTACAAAACCACAATTAGACCTATTATGACATACACCTCAGAAACACGGCCAGAGACGACAAAAACGAAACAACTATTGGAGACTATAGAAATGAGAATACTTCGACGAATAACAGGAAAAACACTACTAGACAGAGAAAGAAGCGATAACATCAGGCAATCATGCAACACAGATTGCATTAATGAGTGGGTCCTACAACGTAAGACACAATGGAACAAACACATAAGCCGAATGACAGAGGATAGACTGGTAAGGATCGCACGAGATAAATCGCCTAGTGGTACACGCAGTAGAGGTCGACCACGGAAAAGGTGGAGCAATAATTTAAGTCCAGAATGAGGAAAATCGAAGAAGGAACAGGTCAGGGAACTATTATAGAAGGTAGAAAAAGAAGAAGATACAAGACGAGTTCGTTTTTATCTTAAATTTCAAGGAAATTTGCGATAATAATCCATAAATATCACTTCTTCACATCTTCGCCAATAATTAAAACAAGGAAAATTGTATTAACTTAATCATTTATTAAAATATAAATAAAATAATTATATCACACAAAAAAGGAGCTAGGTGTAACAAAAATATTAAATAAAAACTGAATCTTCCAAATTGATAATAAATTTTAATGCAGGACTCAATCCAATCAATGGTCAACAGGATAAGATCCTTATAACAGTAATTTTTAAATCAAAAAAATCTTTTTTAAAAGAAAAAATATATAAAAAGTAAAATTCATTGGCAAGCTATAAAACAAATAATTATCAGAATAAATAATAGCAATTATTATCCTCATATGATAACAATCATTATTTTATTAATTAATAAACAATATTTGCAGACTTTTTGCCACTCACTGTATAATTTATTTGCGTTTTAAAAAATAATTCAAAAAAAAAAACATCGAACGAAAAAACTGGATCGAGCCCTGATTAAGAAATATGTAGTCTTTTAAATTATAGTCTTAAAACAGATGAGATAAACGTAAACATACTAAACAAAAAGGACTTTAAGTAGCACAGGCACACCAAACGTTTTAATATTGTACATTTGTATTGTAGGCGGAGCTGTTAGATTTATTTTAAAGTTTAGTACTATCGGCGAAAACTAACACTGTATTTTTTTTTTAAAGTAAATTTTTAAAAACATTTTTACGCGCCTACCAAACTGCACCTTTTTAATACATATATATTTTTTTTTGATAGAAACAACAAGCGCTTTTAAAAATGTATAGAACGGAAGTTGTTAATTAGAAATTAACTGAAGATATGGGTTTTCGGCACAAAACAGGCGTTTCGGTTTTCCGTCAAAAACCGGTCGATTTTGTAATCGTAATGTTTCGGCTCGCGTTCGGCTGTGTTCGCGTATAGCACGATAAAAGTTATATCGTAATTTTATTTAACCATTTATGGAAGTATCTCTTTAAAAGGACCTCTTAAACAAGGGTTATGTCCACAAAATCTTCTGATGCAGCCAAATCGAGACAAAAGCCAAAATTCGGTATGATACTAGTGTTCTTATCAAAAAAAATTATTGATAAAGTATTTGTTAATAAATACATTTGTAGCACGTAAAATTATTTTTCTTTAAAGAATGGTTTACCTGTCATTCGTAACTACAGTCGCTTATAAACGACGTAAACATTTTGATAAGAACAATTAAAAGAAAATTGTAGTATTTTTTTTTTAAATAGAATGAGCCGTTCAGTGTTGCCAGATGATTACAATGAACGACTTTCTCTTGATACGTAAATTGTTCCACGTGAAACTAGCTCTAGGGAGTTCAAAATAGAATTTTCTTCCAGTGGAAAACGTACTTTTGTTTAGCATTAATAGTACTTAAGAAGAAAATGGACACTTTGATTAAACTTACTGCACATCGTCGCCAAGATATCACTTTAGTCTTAAAAAAGCTACGAATCATGTTTTATCATAGAATATCAGAAATAATATACCTATCCGAAATTCTGCAACTTTAAACATGATATTTTTACTAAAATATATAAAATCTAAAATAAAAAATAATTTACTAATTTACAAAGTATTACACAAGGCACACATGAAATTTGATGAAAGATTAAAAATGGTTATTGTGTGTGATTTTACGCAATTGCTACAAAAAAGGCACATAATTTCTACAAGAAAACTAAATTTCCCATCAAAATTTTCCTCGCTTTCGCTTAGTTCGTGTTTTCCAACGGATGACAATGAAAATATGCACGGTTATTGCGATTATGTTCCATTTTTGATCTAGTTTGGCAAGACATAATATACTCCACTAAACATACAGTAGATTACAAAAATAGTTCTGAGAGTAGAGGAGCAACTCCCTTGTTAAGAGTTAATTCTCCATATCATGTGAATCCAAAAACCATACCGAATGACAGTGAACAGCCCACACTGGTTGTGAGAAAACCACGAAATAGCAGTAAACAAGTTTATATAGGAAATCTTGACAAAAGCATGAATAAAGATGATATACAAAAATATCTTAGTGAAAAATTTGTTGACATGGAGTTTAGTATTGAAAGGCTGAGTTCTAGATCCACAGACTATGCCAGCTTCAGAGTGGACGCACCCCAAGATAAACCTGAGGAAGTTTTGGATTCTTCAAATTGGCCTAAAGATGTAGTTGTGAAAAAATTTTTTCGCTTCCAAAGAGGTGGTTTTAGAAACAACCGAAGTCACTACCGAAGATACTAACACATCTATTTCTTTGACTTGTAGTGCAGGGACATCTAGCATTGGTAAGCAGTACACTCTCTACTATCAGAATATGAGAGGCATAAAAACTAAACTGAGCTGAAAGCTTCAATGTCTGTATCAGATTATGATTTCATAGCTGTCTCGGAGTCATAGTTAAATCAATCGGTTTTCAATGGTGAATTTTGTGACAATTTTAATATATTTAGGAAGGATCTTGATGCAATGGTTACTGGTCAGAATCAAGGTGGAGGTGTTTTTCTGGCAGTGGTTAAAAATATAAGGGCAAGAGAAATTAAAATGTTTGAAAGTGTTTCAGATTTCGATGATATTTGCGTGCAAGTCCATGGTGATAATATAAAATTTTACATTATTGTAGTATACATACCTATAGGGAACAATCGTGAGAAATTAAATGCTTTTTATGAATATTATGAACAGAACTTGTTAAATTAAATGTGTATTATTGTAGGTGATTTTAATATAAGTATGGTAATGATAGAAATAGTGGTCGCTTGGGAGATCTAAAGCAGTTTTTGGATTTTAATGGTTATTTTCAATATAATTATGTAAAAAATGTAAATGATCACATTTTTGGACCTAGTTATATGCAATTTTACTGAAATATATGCAAGTACAGATAGTGTGCCTCTGTTGCCAGAAGATGATCATCATCCTTCTTTGTCTATGGAATTAAACGTTTTTAATAGTGGTAGCTCACGTGATCATTTTAATGACGTTGTACATTATAATTTTAAAAAAGGTAATTTTGAGCTTCTCTACTGTGAATTAAATAAGGTTGATTGGTCTAATGTTCTTAACCAGAATAACGTTAATGTAACAGTAAATAATTTCTACAAATGTGTATATAATGTATTTGATATTTGTATTCCAAATGCTAGGCATTCTAAAAGAAGATATCCAGTTTGGTATAATTCCGAAATAATAAAAAATATATTAAGGAAAGAAAGTTATAGAAAAAAATTTAGAAAAACAGGTCTAAACCAGTGGGAGTTGAGATATAAAGAGTATGGCCAGTTAGTAAAAACACAGAGTTCAACCGCACGTTTATATCAACAACGTGTGCAGAATGAAATTAAATCAAACCCTAAAACCTTTTGGGATTTTATAAATAATCAGAAAAATATTTCCGATATTCCCGAAAATATGTTTTTAAATCAGCAAGAAATTAGGGGTGTTCAAAATGTAGTAAATGCCTTTGAATACTTTAGTTCCATATACATTGGTGGCAACCAGTTTAATAGAAGAACTTCTAATAACTATGGGAAATTTTGCTTTTTAAAAATTACCGAAACGGAAATTAAAGAGGCCGTTAAAAAACTGAAAATTGGTAGATCAGTAGCTACTGATAATGTACCGGCCTACGTTATTAAAGGTTGTATTGATTCATTTATAACACCTTTAAAATGTATTTTTAACCTTTGTTTGAAACAATGTATTTATCCCTCAAAATGGAAAGAAAGCAAAGTTATTCCTAAATTCAAAAGTGGTGATAGAAATGAAATTTCTAATTACCGATCTATCAGTATTGTCTCAGCCTACTCAAAAATTTTGGAATTAATTCTTTGTAATAGAGTATATAATGATTGTAAACATAGAATCTCAGACCAACAACATGGTTTCTTGCCACATCGATCAACCGTTACAAATTTAGTAAACTTTGTTCAGTTTGTTCAGAAATCAATTCAGGAAGGATGTCAGGTTGATGTAATTTTTAAGGATTTGGAGAAGACATTTGATAGAGTGAACTTTGGTGAAATAGTACTTGCCCTCCAAGATTTTTCTGTAGATCCAAACATTGTTTCATTGCTGATATCTTAGTTGCATGATAGAACTTTATTTGTTGAACTTAAGCGGTATAAGTCTCAAAGCTATGTACCCACCTCAGGAGTGCCTCAGGGTTCAAATCTTGGGCCACTTCTGTTTTTACTGGTTATCAATAACATAGGTGTGAATGTAAAATTCGCCAAAGGCCTTATCTTTGCGGATGATTATAAAATTTTTCGTGCTATTAGAGATAAGTCAGATGCGAGGGCTATGCAAGAGGATTTTATTGCGGTTGTGAGATGGTGCAAGGAACAGGATTTAAATGTAAATATAAATAAATGTGTAGTAATATCTTTTACATGTATAAAGCAAATAATTCATTTTAATTATTGTATAAATAACACGCCGTTAAAAAGAACTGATTTACATAGGGATCTTGGTGTTTATTTAGATACGAAGTTGAGTTTTGGTAGGCACATTGATAATGTAACTGCAAGTGCAGTAAAAATTCTTGGTTTTATTATTAGGAGCTGTAAATATTTCAATAATATCAATACAATGATTGTCTTTTATAAGTCATTGGTGCTTGCTAAGTTTCAATATGCTTGTGTAATTTGTATCCACAGTATGAAATTAAAATTTACAGCTTAGAGGTGGTTCAGCGGAGATTTTTAAAGTTTCTGCATTACAAGGCATTCTTGGTATACCCTCAAAGAGGAACCGATCAGAAGCTTTTGTGTTCTTTATTCAACTTTCCCAGTTTGAAGCACATGCGTATTGAAGCGGGTGTTGTGTTTTTGTTTAAATTGATTGGGAACACTATTGATGATAAAGAGTTTTTAGAACAGCTTCCATTCAAAATAGGCTGAGTTAACACCAGATCCAGAAATTTATTTTATATTAATGCCCCTAGGACTAACCTGTATAAAAATTCCCCATTAATAAGATTATGTTCATATTTTAATAAATATTGCGGTGCCATTGACATTTTTAACCTAAGTTGTAACAGGTTTAGAAGGGAAGTGAGAGATGAGTTATGTAGGCAAGTGTAGTGCCTTTATTTAGGTTCTAATTTAGATTGTAGTCTTAACATATATAAAATAAATCTAGTTTTATCTACAGGTTTCGAGATTAACTACTAATATGGTACAGCAGTAAATCGAGGGCAAAACAGCCGTTCACTACCAAAATAATTCCTTTGCAGGAGTCCACAATCAAATTCTGTCATAATGATTTTAAATGTCAATAATTGCTCTTTTTTACTACCCTTATCTTGGTAAAAATTGCATCTTTGTAATTGTCAATTAGTTTTTGAAAGACTCGGAACTTACCCGTTGATAAGAAAATTAATCTCCTTTTATATATTATGTGCCTTGTTTAGCAACAAAAATGCTAGATATTTGCTTTTTAAAATATATGTATATGTTCTTGATCTTCACATTTGGATCAAATTTCATGTATATCTTTGATACTCCTATCTGCAGATTGCAAAACATTTTAACCCTAACATTAATAGCTTCTTAACATTGTTGATCAGTCCTCTGCACAGTTTAATCAATAAATTTGGCAAACCTACATTATTTAATTGCGAAATTTGACAAACTGGAGGATTAAACCGAATAAATTATTGGTAAAATGAAGAGTTTTTTGTTACTTCCATTTATTGTTAATATAATATGGACCCAAAATTTATTTTTTTTTTGATATTTTAGAAGTAATCTTGAAAAAAATCACATAATAATAAGGAAAAAACATAAAAATCTTCAATTTACCGCATTTTTGACTGGTAAAATAATACTAAATGCAAGATTTTTTCCAGTTACATAATTACACATTGGACATGTACAATAGACTCATTTTTCAGACATACATATTAGGACATTTCTTTTTGTATGTTTTTAATAGAACCTTTTTTCATAATAGTTAAGTAAAATCTGTTTTTGATGGCTAAAGATGTGCAAAATACCTCTTCCTGGTTTTGGTCAATTTCATATTTTATATGGAAAATAAGTTTTAATACTCAACAAAGAAAGCCCCCAATTAAAAAAGGCTAAGATCAAATATGTTAAAAAATTATTTGTTTGTTTTGGATTAAAGTCTCGGGTTTAACGTGGGTTCTGAACCACCGTCACGCCATCTTCCTAAGCGGTCACCCATCCAGGAACTAACCGCTCCGAGTGCCGGTTCACCTCAGTGATCAGACATAAAACAGCCTGGCCTCTGAAGGGAACCCACACATCTTTAAAAAATTGCTTTGTAAAGCATAATTTTTTAACATCAAAGTATATAATATTTAATGCATTGTGTGGTTAAAACAAACGCAAAATTTGAGCTGGAAAATAAAGCAAATTCAATATTAAAAATAAATTAAAAGTTATAAATTTAAATCATGAAATAGAGGCTGAAAAACACCAATACATCATTAGCCATCACAAATATGTATACATCTATATAATATATATATTTTGTACAACCACCCTACTTATCAAAACACCAAAAATATAGGCAATCACGATATTTTACAATACTTTTAAGTTTAGGCAATAGTTGCGTACCGTTGCACTTGACACAAAAGAAAAATGAGGAGAATTAAGGAAAAAAGAGCATTTTTTTAGAGTTGCTTACTTCCTCTATTCAATTTAATTTAATAAAGTTCTAAAATAATTAAATTATGATCATTTTTTACTTACCAATCCTTTTAAAAAATTTCTTCATTCTGATTTAGTATTTAAAAATATATATATGAAACTCTTAAGTCTCGCAACTTAAAAAAATACATTTCCCTTCTTTCTCCTCACAAATATACAAACTTTATCTAAATTTCCTCACCAGTCATCAAACACTCCGCTTGTTACCGTCAGTCCTTAATAAAAAATTCATCACAATCCCTCTCCTTGTCCTTTGATATATTTTGATTGGCTTGATCGTTTTCAAACTCCACAAAATCATCAAACAAACTCGGCCATGCTTCGTTATCATCGTAACAGCTCAGATCGCTACCCACATGCTCAGAAAAATTTAAAAACATATTCCACGTGTCCTTAGGTATTCCACGAATAATAGGGTGAGTTTCTAGAAAGTTTAACCAACGTTGTAAGATCGGCGGTTCCCTGATAGTAAACACCAATTTCCAAAGGATTACCGCCATGTTTGTGGGAAGAATCCTTTGTCCTGCCATCACGTCCAGTCCGAATTTAAACGCAAACCGGTATAAATCTTTATATAATTCGTCGTCTTGTTCAACTTCTTGCACTAATTCGGGCAACCGGGTTTGTAGAGATTTAACGGAATCACACTTAATATTTTTCAGACCGGTAACGAATTCGGTGCGTGTAAATCTACACATTTGTTCGGCATTTAATTTCCAAGCAAGTATTAGAATTTTAAAATCGTCAGGGGGCACATTCAAGTCCTTGCAGAACTGGTCTATACCTTCGGCTAAAATTGAATCTTCCAATTCATCCTTGTAATGGTCGAAAAGGGTGTTAAGCTGTAAAACGAAGCATATCAAATCTTCTTACATTTAAATTATTTTAATTTTATATTAGACAAACTAACCTTTATATCAGAAGGTTTACTTTCACTAATTCCCATTGCTGGAGCAGATCTGACGGTTGCTTTTCTTGTTGGTGGATAAAATCTACTTATTGCAGTGGCTGAAGCACTTTCGGTTGGTGTACTGAGATGATTACCTATTTAAAAGTAAAAATAATTAAAGAAGAAAAATAGAAAAAGTATCACAACACATGTCACTGATTTTATTTTTTGTTTACCCTCAATGCCTACATTGAACTTGAAAACAATCTTGAAAATATCAGCAAGGTCAACTCACTAATTTAAACTATCTTGCAGTGTAGTACTTATAATTTTGCTATTTTTCAAAGTGTGAATAACAAATATTATCATATATAAATACAGGCTTTACTGCCACAAAATTCTCTTTTTTTTTTTAAGGTTTCTTCTATTTTTATAAAATATGAGACGTCTAAATGAAAATATGTACCAATAAATTATTATTTAAACTCTTACCGTTACTTAAAAGTGTTTCCAATGGTGCAGATGATGCAGGTACATGGCTCGGAGCTGGGTACAAACGAGCTTCTGGCATTTCTATACAGATTTAACAAATTAAAAAAAAATTACTTGAAAAATCATATAAAAACCATAATTATCAATAATATAAGGCATCTCTCATTTTGCTATTACTCAGAGACCCAAACGTGACTTTTTAATTATAAATGAAGCAAATAACAACATACCTTCTTTGTTACAATTTTGAGCAGAAGGATCTGGGGCCGACTGTTCTGGCTCCTTGCAGCAATTCAAGCAATTTCCCATTGGAGGGCCCCAAACCTAACCTTTCAGGCTTCTCCCGTAACGGTATTTGCATTGCCTTAACAAGAAAAATACACTCATTTTTTTCCAACATCAGGAATGTGTTTACAGAACGAACAAATAGTACTAAGAATACAGTTATTATTAACCAAAATATATCCTTGCAAATGATGTAATGCAGTAGTCAACTGCACGTTGAAACAAGTTTATATTGGTTCTATTTTGCAAAATAAACACAGAACAGCTATCCAAACAAACTATTCAGGAATAGACAGAAAGAATTTCTAGACATATATAAAGAATTTCTTACCTTAGCAAAGTTAAAACAACTTTTTACTTCGCATTTAATCTTTAGAATTTTCTTATAATCCAAATATTTTTTATTATTTTTGTAGGATAATGAAATTTTGACTTTTGAC
The DNA here is from genome assembly GCA_034092305.1 of Diaprepes abbreviatus. Classification (NCBI taxonomy): domain Eukaryota; kingdom Metazoa; phylum Arthropoda; class Insecta; order Coleoptera; family Curculionidae; genus Diaprepes; species Diaprepes abbreviatus. Next base: position 3,933,996 of record JASJET010000181.1, on the reverse strand, counting down.
AGGAAAACTTTTCCATTTTCTAACTTTACTCTAAAAACTTCCTGAGCACTTCAGCATGGTATTAAAGTCCACTACAAACTACAACGTTTTCGCAACTTTCTATTTGGAAATAGTTGAAAATTATTGAAAAAAAGTTGATAAAAAACTACTAAAAATTTGACGCTCCTGTTGGTCAGCTGTCACCGCATGACGCGCATCAATTTTTGCGCATCTCCCTGGTTCCTCTTTTTTTTTACAACAATTTGGCTTTGTTCATATGGGCTAAGTTATTTGAGGAGAATTTAAGAAAAAATATTATTCTAAAAGACTTTGATTTTATATATCTTCAAACTAATCTAATTAAAACAAAATGATTAAACAATATTTTATATAAATTCAATGCCAAATGTTATTATTAAAATAATTATTTCTTAGTTCTCCAAATAGTTTGACAACCCCACAGTTTTGTTTTGAATATGTTCTGTCATTTTGACAATTTACTTAACCTCACTTGTTCCTTATAATTTATTTATTTTTTGCGCAGTATTTTCATGTTTAATTAAATATATTTCCACCGATTATGGATAAAAACAATTACAAAAATGACAGAAGTTTACGGATATCTTGTTGATGGTCCGGGCGTTGGAAAAACTAGTTTTTCCGTATTTATAGCAATTTTATATATGGAATTGCTCTATGTTCTCGCAATGACTTTATATGTATTAACTAGATATAACGATAACTGATAGTGTTACTTGCTCTAGAGACAATGAGTTTAAGAGATGTTAGTAATTAATTAATAACCTGTGAAGAACTGGATAGATTCTAGTTTGTTCTAGAGTGTGTCTCTATCCCAATATTCTTCGGATGTAATTAACATTTTCAATACTTTTTAGCCGTCAGCATGGGGCAAACCTTGGGTTTTATCACGTGACAAAGACAAGAACTGTGTATCTATTCCTTATAATGTTCTTAAAGATTTTGGAAGACAAGACATAATAGTTCTAGATTTCCTTTATCGAAGTTATATGAAAGAAGTAAGTAAGTATGGGAAGATCTGGGTTTTTACTGTCGTTATTTCATTTAGGAGCAACAGAAATATATGATTAAAACCCCTTTACTATATTTTAGCTCAGTGGCATCATTTTAAACGAGGAAGAGGACCTAAATACTCAACTTCAAGTGTCTTCTTTTTTAGGAGCTCTTTATGAGAGTTTAAAAAAGAAATTTTTAGTTTTGGTTTTGTGTCCTGATGATTTAATTATTAAATGGCATTATTACATGTCGAAATGTAGCAAGTTGGAAGTCAAAATTATAACCTCAAAAAGCAAGTTGTAGCATGTTTTTTATTATATTTATTAGGAACTGTTTAATTTTTGCCCTTGCTTTTTTGAGATAGAGTTAATTAGAATGTGAAATAATTTTTTATTTGTAGCTGTTCCTGAAGATTTTGACCAAGAAGCTGGTATAGTTCTACTTCTTAGCTTTTCGAACATAAAGTTGGCAGAATATTTAAAGGAATATGATTTTATTTCTGTTGTTATTGATAACTTTGAGACAGTAGCTACAAAACTCGTAATACGTAAATTGCAGGGGTCTTTTAATATTGGGATAACATCCAGGAACTTTTATGTGAGTTATTAAAATCACTTTCAAAAAAGAGTAATAGGCACAAAAATGTTAGTTAATTTTGTCATTTTAATAGGCTAATCCAGATCAGAAAGTGCAATGGACCATGTTAAACTGGGCAAACCCTGGTAGTGTGGGAAAATTGGCTGACTTTTATAAGTAAGTTTTGTTACTATTAATCTTAGATATTTTCTGGAATCTATTGCAAATTCAAAACTTGTACCACATTTTTTTTTTACAGTATAGATAATGATAATTTTGAAAATTATCGTGACAATTATAAGGAATGGTGGTTTCGGTTAACATGGGATTTTTGTGATACATTTGTTAAACCAACTTTAGAGGAAAAGGGATTTTTAAATAATACTTTAAGAGATTGGGGAAAGTCCAATCATTTACCTGCAAATTTAAACTCGAAAAGTGAAAGAAGATCTAACACTAGAAAAACAAGAGTAAAAGAAACTCCTGAAGAAATTAAAGAAACCACTGAGACCGAAGATTTTAAACAGACTAAAAGACCACGGAAAGTTTACAAGAAAACTGCTACCAGAGCTAAAGGCTTTACAAAGATACCATATAAAACAACAGCAGAGAATAGCTCTAGTACAAAAAGGAAACGAAATGTTAATAAAGTAGACCCCACTAGTGATTCTGCAGATTCCAGTGACACTATTATATATGAAAGCAATTCAATGTCAAACATTGGAAATGATTGTATAGATACTTTAGATGATGATGAACCCCCTATAGGTGCTTCATTGAAGAATAATGAAATATCTCTAAAACAGTTCAAAAAAGAGCAGGAAAGTGATTTAAATCACAGTAATGATGATGATAATGATAGTGTATCAAGTGGAGAACAGCTACTTTGTTCTTTAATCAAAACAAGACAGCAAAAATCACCTAGAAATTCCGAAACTACCAAGAAAATAGATTGTCAAAATGAGCTTCAAAATTTTGATGAATCAGACTTGTTTCTAAAGTCAGTAGCGACTTCCAGTAACGATTTTGCGCCGCTAAAAAACAGGCAAAAAACTGAAAAGTTTTTTGACAAAATTCTTGAACAGTCTGATGACAAAACAAAAAAAAACGCCCTTACACAAATGGAAATAGAATTAACAGAAAAAGATGCACTCGATGTTCCTTCAGAAAGTGATAGTTTTTTTAAAGGAATTTTTAATAATAGAAAGAAGAATGAATCCGGTAATAGAAATAGAGTGAAAGAGACGAAAAATGTGAGTGAAAGTGGAAATGTTAGTTGTGCAAATCAGCGGGTGGATGTTGATACATTAGTAGCAGAAGTTATGGAGATGGTGGGAAAAAAATAATTATACATTGTATTGAATGATAAGATTTTTTATTGAGTATTATAATTATGTAATTTTATTTTTATTAGTAATTTGGATTATTATTCATGTAATTTTAAAAAGGATCAAATTTTAGCGATTATTTATTTTTACATTTCTTTTATTGGATTATATTGTATTTAATTTTACACCTATATTTTAGATATACAATTTTATTGCAAAGAAAATTTATTTTATATGTTTTTAATCGAAAAAAATATATATATTTGGAATATCACAAATTTCTAAAATTTTTAAAAATATAGTTTTTAGACAGTTCAAATTTTGAGGTGTTTTATATGATATTATAACCTTAGATTTATTATTGATTATTGTATGTGTATAAATTTTAATAATATTGATCAAATAAAATCCTTTTATTTGCACATCATCGTTTTTCTTTAATTTTCTTGCAGGTTAAAGAGGTCCATTAGCTACACGTGAGTCAAATAAACTGTAGAACCCAATATTTGACGAATTAAATTAAAATACCAATAAAAAATAATATAATTTAAAAATAAATATGAAACTTCATTTGACGCATTTAAATCAGCTAGTTGTAACAAATGTATGATTTGGCAACGTTGTGGCTTTACTGTTTGTTTATCTCCAAGGCAATCTAACCTTGCTCTTTTATAATAAATGAATAAATAGTAAAATGTTTACTCATAATATTCGAATATATTATGGTAAAGATACTTGTAAGTTTGTAAGTCCCAAACGTAAACAATGACGTCAGATTATACTGAATGCAAAAACCTAAATCAGAAAAAAAATTTAATCCATAAAAAGTGTATATTCATATCAATAGCCGAGTAATAGAAATGAAATATATTGCTGATGATTTGTGGTGGGTAAAAATAGTGATCAAAAAGAAAATTTTTGGGTTTGCAAATGATTTTCATCTAAAATGTAACCAGTGACGTATATAACAACCCCACGGTGCTGGGGGAGGGCGCCCTCAAATCCCTTGATGGAAATGAATAAATATTAAGAATCAAGACAGGTGTAAAATAGTAGAGTGCATTCAAAAATCTGTGGGGGGGGTGCATATACTTTTAGTTACGCCACTGAATGTAACAGTATAAATTTAGCTCATACAAGTAGTTATAAAGAAGATAATAAACTTAACTTCAACTTAGCTTTTGATAAGTATTCATTATACTAAACCATGTATATATATATATATATATATATATATATATATATATATATATATATATATATATATATATATATATATACAGATATATGCTTAAATAGCAGAGATGATAGCCAGCGGGTGCCTAATACTTGAAAAAATCTGCTTATAAAACATCAACCAGTAGTACTTGGTAACAAAACAGATTACAACTCGATAACGCAACCCCAAACACTGGCAACAGGGTCGATGACACGCAGCAGGACTTGCAACCTGATTGGCCATAACCATTCGTAAAACGAACGCGCCCGACGTACACACGGGACGGACAGCACCCGAATCGCGGGCGTCAGTTCGCTCGTAGACGCCATACAATGAGCTTTGAAAATTATGAAGGAGATATTTAACCAAAACGTCAGCTGCCTTACAGTCTTGGGAGGGACTCAGCACATACACGGGATGCCCGAAAACCTTCGATTACACATCACACCCGTGAGAATATCCGACATAAATATATATATATATATATATATATATATATATATATATATATATATATATATATATATATATATATATATATATATACACACATATACATACCATTTTCAACATCAATAGAATAAAAATTATCGTGTCAAAATTTTCATATCAAACGTATTCAAAGACCTTACTTGCGCGCCCACACAACGTTGCCAAACGTTCCGACTTCATTTTAATGCAGATTAATCTTAAATTTTGTAATTTTTTTAAATTGATATCTCAGTAAATCCTACGGTAAGTTAAATATTTTATTGCAAAAAAATCTGCACATTTTAAAAAGCTTGATTTTATTTTTTTTTCGACTTCATCTAATTGACCAATGGTAGTATAATTCAAGGAAAAGTACCAAAGTCCTGATTTCCCATAAGACTCAGTACAATTATATTTTACCTTTTTAAATAATATAAACAAATCAAAGACAGAAATAAATATATTTTTATTACATGTATAATTATTTACATTGGTACAATATATTATGATTTCAAATATTTACAAGTAAATAACTTTATCACAGTTACCAGTTAAATAGGGGTCAGTTTTTCGTGTAAAGTTAACCAATCGATCTTGCCGATTAAGTTTTAATTGATTCACGTGAAAAAACCGGCCCTAATAAATACGTGTTGACATTGACGGTAAGTATAGGTACCCTAGGTTGTCTAGAATATATTTTAATCTATAATATTTAGATTTTCACGTTACACAGATCAATATATTTACAGTTGAACAATGGATTATATGTTGGTTGTCAAATTGACGGGTTATATTTGGTTAATGGTTGAAGTCTGACGCGTCGACTGTCAACTATATTCAAAACTGCTTGATATTAATATGCAATCAGTCAAAAAAGATATCCATACGCTACAATTTTTTTTAATTATTTATTTGAATTACTTTGGATGTAATTGTTCGTTGCCAATATTGTTTTATGTTTATGAAGTATTTCATATAAATCCTAAACTATTCCTCCGTACTTTCATTACTTATGCAAAAATATTATTTATGGCTGGATTCAAATAAAACAGCAAAGAAAGGAAATATTGAAAACCAATTGTGATGTATGAAGACTTTTTTTGCTGACTGTAGATTAGTGAACATTTGAAATGCTTAATAAAAAAAATCGTCTACTATCGATCTTTAAAACTTTGGCTTCTTACTTTAAAAAGTGGTAAACCAAAAACACAAGTTTCAAAAATATGGAAAAATCTGTGACTTTGTTTTCTTTAACTTAAAGATTATACATAACCATTTTTGTAGGAGTTTTAGAACGAACTTTTTCTATAATTACTAAATTTATGATTATTTTTCTTTTTGGGCTTAAAAAGGTTAAAAAATTACTTTCTAGATTTAAAATCGAATACATTATCAAAAGTTTTAGACCTTGTTTTATATACCTTTCGAATTTGGTGCAAATGCGCCGTAAACATCAGGTAAAATAAATCGATTAACAAAATTATGCGGGCAAAATATCAACAAAATTTTTGGCGATGCTTTAACAACATATATTTTTTTTACATATTTTTGTCCCATGATTTTTCCTTATTTGCTTTTTAAAATCAATGGCCAAAACTTTAGAAATCGTTGGTAGTTACCACGATTTTCTTGGATATCAAAATTGATATTTTTTATTCACTTACAAGTTATATATTTTTTTATTCCTTCAATCAGGAATTTATTTGGCTTTTGATTTAAAGAAAAAAAAAACAGAAAATAACATGGAAAAATTATAGGCCTACTTCTAAAGAATGTAGTATTTTTCATTTAAATAGTTGCACATATTTCTTTGAGTTTTAAAAGTTTTACAGTATTTAAATTCGGAATGTTAATTAAGTGCACTTTGGCATTCCGATGTAAGGGAAAAAGTACTTATTTTAGTAATTATTTGAAATTTTGGAAACACCAAATATCGTTAAAAATATGATTAATTTTTTGATTTGTATACTCAAAGTACCGTGAGAATTCGTCGATCTGACAGGCAAAATGACATCGATCATGTGAAATAAGGAATTCAAAATATCCCTAGATCAGTAAATTATTGTCGGGTACAGTAATAGCCTAAAGTAGCAGAAATTATTATTTTACTGTATTCTTTAAAACTCCTTAATAATTTTGTGAGCAGATAAATACAAAAAAAGTTGGTTTTTCCTATATATTAATCTTTTACGCAATGTACTTAATGTCTTTAATTGGAATAGTTTTATAAAATTGTGAAGGAAATTTAAAGTCCAGTCCTGAACTTGACAACAACGTGTTACCAAATGAATAAAATTATATACACCAGAATCACCAGACCTGTCGATAATCTCATATGTCATTTTCAAGCTCTTCCAGTACTTTTTAACTTTACATGTATTTTAGTAGAAAATTTAAAGATGGAGATGGGCGAACATACGAACTATAGACAACATAAGATCTCCAAAAAAAATAACACTTTATATTCGTGTCGAACGTCCTAAAAACAGCGAAAAACTTGGTGTTGCCACAATTCCGAATAATCACTTTTTTCTTAAATGAGTATCTTAGAGAAATAGAAAAATAACAAGGTAAATAGATTTACCAAATACAATCAAAAAATCTATTAAATTTTGGCAACTTTGCATCACTGACCATCTTGCTTATCAAAATGCCGAACAAAATATCAAAATATTCTTAACAAAAAACCAACCCGAAAGAAATTAAGAACACTAAAAGTCATAATTCGTCTTTAACTATTTTTTTCGTAGAGTTTACACTGTAATCTTCACTTAATTGTATTGTCAATTTCTTAAAGTAACTATCGATAAGTCTATACTCATCGGGGGAATGATTGAATAAAAATTGTAGCTGTCTTAATTGTTTGAGGTTGTAAAGTAAGAGCTGTTTCTCGCGATTGTTCGATTTCCTCCAGTTTTTCAGGGTTTGTTCGATCAGGGAGATGGTTTCGTTGCGTACCGTCGACAGACATGTGTTTTTGTCCTTGTCGAGCTAAAATTACGTAATATATTGTGTTAATTAAGAAAATAACTTTAAGTTTAAATTGAATAATTTGTAAAATGTTTTTTTTTGGATTTTCATGAAAAAACTAATTAATTTGCTTAGTTTGGAATGTTATTTTATTTTATTTAAAACGTATTAGGCCGAAGCTATTTTAAAATATTATTTTTTCATAAAATTCGTGTTTTCATCTCGGCCTCATAACGAGGGAGTGTCACTTAATAACATCTAGCCCACCAAATTCATGTAATGATTTTCAAAAAGAAAAATTAAAAATAATAAAATATTATTTGCCGGATTACTGAAAATTTTTGGATGCTTCGGGTGGATAGAGGTCATCGCCAGTCCCAGAACCCCGCTACTTATACTACTTAAGTCTGTTTTGTTTTTTACCTGACTTTGTAGACAAATCGAATACATCGCGTGAACTCTCATGGCAGAATCCACATTTGCTAAAATAAAGCCTAGCAAATTGGGTACTGTAATGGGTAATTCCGAAGGATAAGCTCGGGTTTCTTCTTTCCTGCAAGTTGTTTACAAAATGGTGTTTAGTTTTTACAATTCAACGTTGTTTGTTTTGATAAGGACGAAATGTTACTTACTGGTTAGCAGGAAAAAACAAAATTGTAGGGAACTGTTCCATTGTATACATCCAAGGTAGAATGTTGATTTCACCGTCAATTCTATAGAATTCAAGATTTTCTACAAATGCCAGCTTTCTTGCTAACGTCAAAAACGTATAGGATATTCCGTTGCAGTAAGAACATTGATTTGAGTAATACATAACTACTATGGCCTAGAAAATAACTCGAGATATAGAGCTATCAATAAAAAATGGTGTTCACTTATTTTTAGCACAAATAGAATTTTTATAAAAAAAAACTGAACCGACTTTTAACCTAATCTTAATGTATAGTCTTGTACCAACTCTGGACATAATCCGGAAATGAAATTTTTGGCCGCCATATTGCATCTGTCATATTAATTTTTTTTCAATAATTTTATATTAGTTATTTGCATTCCTCAGAAATCCCCCAGTCCTAATTGAACAAAACTGAACAATGGAAACTTTTTAAAACTCCATAATGGATCCGCCATATTGAATTTTTTAAAATAATTTTAAATTCGTAATTTACACCTTCAAACTTTGGAACAAAGATAATTTTAAATTTGTAATTTACATTCTCAAAACTCCCCCAATACAAATGTTTGACAAAATTGAGTCATCGCCATATTGAATCCGCCATATTGAATTTTCTTTAAATTATTTTAGATTTGTAATTTATATCGTCAAAAACACAAAATTGGTAAATTTCGGGCCAAATCAAGAGATGTAAAATTTTTAGGACGCCATATTGGATCAGCCCTATTGAATTTTTTAAAAATAATTTTAAATTTGTATTTTATACTCCCAAAAAAATCCCCCAATACCAATTTTCAACAAAATCGAGTGATCTAAAATTTTTAATCCGCCAAATTGAATTTTTAAAAAGCATTTTAGATGCGTAATTTACACTTTTTTACCAGTTTTGGATCAAATCGAGATATGTAAAATTTTTAGGGCACCATATTGGATCCGCTATATTGATTTTTTTAAAATTATTTTAAAGTCATAATTTACACCCTCAAAAACGCTCCTTTACCAACTTTGGAACAAACCGAGATGTAAAACTTTTAGGACGCCATACTGGATCCGCCATACTGAATTTTTCAAAAACAATTTTAAATCTATAATTTACACTCCCAAAAAATCTCCGATACAATTTTTTGACAAAATCGAGAGATGTAAAATTTTTATCCGCCATATTGAATTTTATTTAAATAATTTGAGATTCGCAAATCGAGAGATGTAAAATTTTTAGGACGCCATTGTTGGATCACTCATTTTAAATTTTTCAAAAATAATTTTAAGTTCGTAATTTATACCCCCAAGAAAATCGAGTGATATAAAATCTTTAATCCGCCATATTGATTCTTTTAAAATTCCTCCATACAAATTTTGGAGAAAATCGGACAAAATTATTTTTTTGTCCGCCATATTATCAGCGCCATCTTGGATTTTACTGAACGAATTTCGGTCCAAATAATATTAGACCAAAGCAGCAACTTCCTGGACATAACACAAAAAATTAAATCTTATTCAAATCGGTGCCGCCGTTCTGGAGTACGCTGAATGCGTTGAAATAGAACAACTCCAGAAGCAATACGATGATCGTAACCTACACAAAAAGTTGAAAGAAACCGCTGGATATATAGAAGAAGACCAGGCGTATTGGTCAACCAAGACAACCAGATAGTTCTTGATAGCCCAGAAAAAAATAATGTGTGGGAAAAGTATGTAGAAGCACTCTTCTATGACGATAGACCTCTGGAAGCGGGTACTAGGAGCTACTGTTTAACGTGCCCATCAATCACCAAAGAAGAGATAGAAAAAGCTATACAAAATTCAAAAAACAACAAGACGACTGGCCCAGATGAGATACCGTCTGAGATATTGAAACTTCTGGATGAAAGAAGCATCGCGGCGCTTCATAAAATATTTAACATTATTTACGAAACGGGTTGCTACCCCAAACAATGGCTATGCTCTACCTTCATTCCCTTGTCTAAGAAGACCAACGCAAGAAAATGTGAAGATAATAGACTCATTAGTTTAATGAGTCATACACTAAAAATATTTCTAAAAATAATACATCAAAGAATATTTAATAAATGCGAAAGAGACATAAGCGACTCACAGTTTGGGTTTAGGCGGGGCCTAGGTACGAGAGAAGCGATAGTCGCTACAGAGGTGCTTGTTCAGAACTGTTACGATCAGAGAAAAGATGCTTCTGCCTATGCTTCATAGATTACGAGAAAGCATTCGATCGTGTTCAGCATCATAAACTAATCCTGCTTCTTAGAAAACTCGATATAGATCAGAAAGACATCCGATGCATTGAAAGCTTATACTGGGGTCAAACCGCGCAGATAAAATCAAACAAAAATGTATCCAACCCGATACAAATCCGAAGAGGAGTGCGACAAGGGTGTGTGCTGTCCCCTCTCCTGTTTAACCTTTATTCGAAAACAATTTGCCAGGAGGCTTTGGAAGATATTGAAATGGGAATTAAAGTTAACGGAATATGAATTAATTATATCCGTTCCGCGGATGACGCAGTTCTAATCGCCGACAATATAAACGACCTCCAAAAACTCATCAACATAATAGGAGAGCGCAGTAAATCAATGGGCTTGAACATCAATACAGGGAAAACAAAATTCATGATTATCTCAAGGAATCCCAATTTATTCTAAAACGCCAACATAAGATTCAACGCAGTACCCATAGAAAGAGTCACTAAATTTAAATATCTGGGCACATGGATATTCGAAAATTGGACTTCTGACAATGAGCTAAAATGTCGCATTGAACAGGCGCGACAGGCTTTTGTAAAACTCAGGCGAGTGCTTACGTGTTCGGATTTTGACTTGAAATTAAGACTGAGGTTCATAAAAGGTTACGTATGGTCAATACTTCTTTATGGTGTGGAGGGTTGGACATTAAAGACAAGCGCTATCAATAAATTAGAGGCTTTCGAGATGTGGATATACAGAAGAATCCTTAAGATATCATGGACAGCGAGAATGACCAATGAAGAAGTTCTATCACGTATTGGGAAAGAACGTGAACTATTCAACATAATCAAGAAAAGAAAGACGGCCTACCTTGGGCACATCATGCGAAGTGAGAGATACCAATTCCTACAGTTGATGATTGAAAGCAAGATCGAGGGCAAGAGAGGAATTGGAAGAAAGATGTCCTGACTCTGTAATATCAGACAGTGGACAGGGTTGCACGATATTTAGACACTGATACACACCGCGAGAAGTAGGGAAGAAATGGAAAATGTAATCGCAAACGTCCATTAGAGGATATTCATTTGAAGAAGAGAAGTTCCGGAGTAATCGAGGTACATACAAAAAAAAATATGTAGCGGTCGAATTCAGAACCTCTCTTTAGAATTGGGCTAAAAAAAAGTTGAATTTTGAATTTATTCATCCAGAAAAAACGATTAAATAATGTTTTTTTTTTTATCAAAAGTAAGCAAAATTTCTTTATAAAAATATTTTCAAAAATTTCTGATCCTCCCTTGTATACCATAAAACTTTTACCGGATTCGATGGGTGTTACGAGGGTGGTTTAATAAGTAAGGTAAGATAGTCATAGATAGCGCCACTATCATTTTTAAAAGCAAATGATCGTGTAGGAACCTCTACAAAGTTTCAGTATGATCCGATGTCTAGTTTATATGTGGCAGTCATTTGAAGCAAGTCATCACACCATTGCTATAAATAATGGAAAAAGTCGAGTTTCGAGCAGTGATTAAACATTTCCATATGAAACAGTGGACAGCTGTTCAGATTAAATCAGACTTGGCACCTAGTGAGTTTTTCCTCTTCTCTAACCTAAAAAAGTGGCTTAGAGGACAGAGATTTTCATCAGATGAAGGTGTTCTTAGGGCTGTAGAAGACTATTTTGAAGAATCAGATACTTCCTACTTTTCAGAAGGCATAAAAAAGTTGGAAAACCACTGAATCAAGTGTACAGGGTGAGTCAACGATTGGATGAAGTAGGTTTGTGCCTTTTCGGTGAAATTAACAAAGAAACTATATTTATTGTTTGATACAGTTTATTTTTACGCAGATTTTAAAAATATTTAGGACTCTACAGGGTGAGCCAAAAAACTAGGACAGCATAAAGTTGTATTTTTTTAAATAGAACACCCTATATACGAATCGTATTTTCGATTTAGCTTATAATTTTAAATCTTTTTTATTAAGGGTTTACTATAACAAAACTTTATAGTTTCTGAGATAATTAAGTTTAAAGAAAAAAAGTCACATTTTCAAGCATCAATTCAATCCTAAATAACGTTTTCAATTTTGTGACAAATATATTCAAATTTGGAATTTAGCAAGGCCAAGGACAAGTTAACATAATTTTTACCTAATATTTGCAATAAAAACTACAGGGTGTTGAACACATCGGCTCAAATTTGAACAAGTTTAAATGAATAAATATCTTTTTTTTTTAAATGGTACACCCTGTATATTTTCATGTTATTTAATAGAGTAATAAAAACCCTAAAAGTTTTGTTCAATATATCCTATACCTATTTATAATGATTTTTGAGATATTTCAGTTTTTCTTATTTTCCATACTTTTTTACAGAAATAGTCTTCATTATCATAGTAGCCATGTAAAATAATAAAAAGAAACTACAGAAACAAACAGAATGTGGTTAAATATGATGAAATATATTATTCGTTATATTACAACGGCAATAGTTTAATTAAACATAATGTGAAAAAATTAACACAACAATAACGACAAGGCAAATACATATTTACTTTTATACTAAATTGAAACAAAAAAATTACCTATTAAATACTGAGATTAATTATTTCTTTTTAATAAGTGTTCGAATAAACGACCTTCTTGTGCAATGCACAAATTTAGTCTTTTTTGCAGATTTTCTCGGACCCTGGACAAAATTAGTGGCGTTATTGTTCTACAGGTATCCCTAATCCTGTTTCGCATATCTTCCACTGTTGTTGGTGGATTAACATACACCTTATTTTTAATATAACCCCATAGGAAGAAATCTAATGGGGTGATGTCGCAAGACCTTGGTGGCCACTTAATGAAACCCCCACGTCCAATCCATTTTTGCGGATATCGTTGGTCCAAAAACGCACGAACTTCACAATGGTAATGCGGAGGCGCACCATCGTGCTGGAACCACATACTGTCGAGCTCATCCCTATCGAGACCTTGAAGCAGTTGGGGTAGTTCTTCTTGTAGAAAGTTCAGGTAACTATGGCCATTTAGTGGTTCATTAAAAAAGTGGGGTCCAATAATTCGATTATGATGAATACCACACCAAACATTTAATGACCAGTGGTTTTGATGTTGCACCTCTCTAATCCAAAATGGGTTTTCTGTGGCATAATAATGCATGTTGCGTCTATTTACGGCACCGTTACTTCTAAAAGTAGCTTCATCACTAAACATTACCTTGCATAATAAATTTGGATTTAATTGAATCTCCGCATTTATTGTACGACAAAAGTTTACACGACTTTTAAAATCCTGTCCATGCAATTCTTGGTGTAATTCCATGTGATATGGATGATACCTATATTTCTTGGTAGTACGATTAGCGGTGGATTGTGATGTTTCACATAATGCTGCTAACTGACGGCTACCAATATAAGGATTTTCCTGAACATTTAATACTTGTAGTTCTTTTTCTTCATTAGTTACTGGTTTGTTGACCACTTTATGTTTTGGATAATCAACAGTACCAGAAGAATCAAATCTTTGCATTAAGTTTTGAAAAGTATGGGTATTAGGCTGGCGTCGATCAGGATACTTCATTTTGTAAATTCTTTGAGCAAGAAGGCAATTTTTTTGAGCCTCTCCTATTGTATAAATCATATCTATTAACTCATTCTTTGGAAAATTCATTTTACAATATAAGATGAATGCAAAAAAAAACCAAACTACACTACATAAAAACCAAAAGAAGCGATTGCGGTTATAAATTTGACACACAGAAAAATGTTCTTTTACATTGTTTTTGCCATGGCTACTATGATAATGAAGACTATTTCTGTAAAAAAGTATGGAAAATAAGAAAAACTGAAATATCTCAAAAACTATTATAAATAGGTATAGGATATATTGAACAAAACTTTTAGGGTTTTTATTACTCTATTAAATAACATGCAAATATACAGGGTGTACCATTTAAAAAAAAAGATATTTATTCATTTAAACTTGTTCAAATTTGAGTCGATGTGTTCAACACCCTGTAGCTTTTATTGCAAATATTAGGTAAAAATTATATTAACTTGTCCTTGGCCTTGCTAAATTCCAAATTTGAATATATTTGTCACAAAATTGAAAACGTTATTTAGGATTGAATTGATGCTTGACAAAGTGACTTTTTTTCCTTAAACTTAATTATCTCAGAAACTATAAAGTTTTGTTATAGTAAACCCTTAATAAAAAAGATTTAAAATTATAAGCTAAATCGAAAATATGATTCGTATATAGGGTGTTCTATTTAAAAAAAATACAACTTTATGCTGTCCTAGTTTTTTGGCTCACCCTGGAAAGGCACAAACCTACTTCATCCAATCGTTGACTCACCCTGTACAGAGTTCCAAGGAGACTACGTTGCAAAATAAAAAAAAAAGTAAAAATAGCATTATTTTTATTCTATTTTTACCTTACTTATTGATCCAGCCTTGTATTTTGATTTTGGGATATGCAGAACTTTTTTTTTTTAATCATTAAAATTGCAAAAAGTGGTCTTAAAATTACCTTATCTTCTTGTAAAACAGTCTTCAAAAAATTCTGACTATTTAATTCTTCTACAAACATGACGGGCACGCTGAAATCTCTATTATCTTTTGCTGTGTAAAAGGGTGTGGTTTTTGATTCAACATCGACACCAGAACTTACAGACCTTATCAAAGTTTTAGTGGTAAAATTTTTGATGAATTTCCTTAAATTTTGATTTGTAATCGCTCCTTCCATAACGAAATGTATTTCCATCTGAAAAAAATACAGTTGAAATTTTTTTGGCGACTACCAGTACTACAAGAACAAAAATTGAAGATACTAACTTTATCATTGATAATAACTACCGCACTTTTATCTCGTTTCTTTGAGAGATCTATTCCCAATCTTTCAGCAAAAGTACTGTGCATTAAGCTATCCATAGCAACAAAGTTTAAACTTCGATTTGAACATGCTAAGCCAAAGATGTCTAATTTTTCTATATTAGGGTTGCTTTTCGGTTCGAAAATTGCTGGCTGAAGCTTCTGAGCAGCTAAAAAATTTTTGCACTTGTCTCTTTTGGTAATTTTCCTAAGGTTTTCCATTGATTTCGCGTCAGAACCTAGAAAAAACACAAAATACTGTAAAGAAACCTGCATAACATAAATAAAAGCTATAATAGACCTGCATTTAACATAGAAATTTTATAAAAATAAGATTCTTTTATAAAATCAATTTCTTCCTTCTTTTCTTTAGAATTATCTTCTTCAAAAACCCTGGGTAACTGTGGCAAAATATCCGAACATTCTCCAATTTTTATGTTATGGCAAACATTTAAGATTTTCATGTCTGAACCTAACGTATTGCAGTCAAATTCAATTCTCCCACCTAAAGTTGACTTTAATCTAGACGTGTTGTTTAAAAAAGCCAAGTTTGTTGTAACTGTCGGTGGGTATTTCCTGCTTTTTAAGGAATCCTGTTGCACGTGACAAGTTTTTTCTAGATGTTGGTGCTCCAAGAGATTGGCTAAAAATGAGAGACACTGTTTAACTTTTGACAACAGAAATACAAAGTTTAAAAATATAAACTATTAGAATTTTTATATACATTTAGTAAGTTTATTTTCTGATTTAATACTTACCAGTCCTTTTACTTTCCATGTCAAAATTTAGCGCCCAGTTATCACAGTTCTTGTATTCTTGAGATATTTCTTGTAACTAAAAATAAAATTTGGTGAATTAAAAGGATTACATGGTAATTATTCGGAATACTGGAAATTTCCAATTTTTCGCTGATTTCTTTACATATTTTTGGGTTGTAGAACATGAATCTAGAGGTCGCACATGCTTTTTCCCAAAAAAAAAAAAAATCATTTTCACACAGTATTTTCTGACTTACCACTAAATTTTGCCACTTTAACTAAAACACATTTTGGAAAAATTATATATAACATTTCATTAAAATATTCTCTGCATGTGACACCTTTGGATGTATTAAATGCAATCTCACATCTAGAAAGTAGCTTGGGAGTGGGGCCGGATGGTATTTCACCACATTTTGTCAAAGGTTGCCAGTGTATTCTTTCCACAATATTATCTGAAATATATTGAATGTATCTCTGTCCACTGGTGTGTTTCCTGATGTTTGGAACGTTACTTATATTACCCCTATCTACAAGTGTGGTGATAGGTTGAATGATGAGAATTATAAAAGTATCTCAAAATTCTCTATATTTAGCAAATTGTTTGAACAGATAGTCCATCAAAAAATATATCCCCTATTTATAAGTATTTTTTCTACTGCCCAATATGGCTTTGTCCATGGTCGCTCCGCAGTCACTAATATTTTGGCTTATGAGCAGGTCTTGTTGGACAGGCGTTGTCAGGTGGATGCTATTTACACTGACTTTGACAAGGTGGATCATCAGCTTCTCTTGATGAAGCTAAGTAGTATGGGTATCCACGGAGTTTTTCTTAAGTGGTTTGAAAATTATCTTTCCAATCGAACACAAAGGGTGAAGATTGATGGCGTTGAATCTGCTGATATACCTGTCCCTTCTGGAGTCCCACAGGGTGCACATTTGGCACCCCTTCTTTTTAATTGTTTCGTGAATGACATAGAGGATTCTATAATCTCCAGCAGATGTCTTTTATATGCTGACGACTTAAAGATATTTAAGGTTGTTGGAGAGATAGGGGACTGTGTGGCCTTGCAGGGTGACCTGGATAGTTTTACTGAGTGGTGTGACCGCAATTTCATGCAACTTAATTTAACAAAATGTTCTGCCATTACTTTCTCAAAGAAAAAAGATAGTATGGTTTATAATTACACATTGCACAATACAATGCTGACTCGCTCAGATCATATAAAGGATCTTGGGGTGATATTTGATGAGGGTCTTTCTTTTGACCTGCACGTTAATAGTATTTCGAGCCGTGGTTTAAGGCTTGTTGGTTTTATTAAACGCACATTAGCTGATTTCAGCAGTGTGCAGTGTTTTAAATCTGTATACTGCTCAATGGTTCGATCTATCTTGGAGAATGCATCTCCAGTCTGGGCACCAAACTATGAAATATACAAAAATAAAATCGAGAAGGTACAGGTCCTTTTTTTGAAATTTGTTGCTTGTAAGCAAGATGTGCCATTCAGTGTAATACGGGATTATATGAGCTTGTTATCATTATATAATAGACGCATCTATCTTGACCAAATATTTTTTATAAGATCATAAACTCTATGGTTGATGCTCCTGAATTGTTGGGGGCTGTTGGATTCTCTGTACCTCAGAGGGTGCTTCGTGTCCATAGTCTTTTTAAAGAACCATACCATAGGACAAACTATGCGTTTAACACTCCAATGTCCCGAAGGAGTAGGGAAATGAATTCACTGCCTAGGAAGGTTGACCCATTTATACTCTCTTTGAACTCATTTAAGGGTTGTATTAAAGAATTTTTAAGTAATTGAATTTTATACATAATAGACTGTAGTGACAGTATTATTGTTTTAGTTAATTGTTATTCTTTTATTACTGATGTGACTTGTGATTGTTTCGTTTTAGATTTTTTATTCTTATTTGACATATTATATAAAATGGAATTTGTATGATTTATTGCCGTTAATAAACCATATATATAGCAGAAACACTAAAAATTAAACCAAAGAAAAACTTAATGAACTTTAAACATGGCGGGCAAATTCGCGCAGTACTGCCTGATGTTTAACGACACTATCCTTCTTAAAATTAAATTTGAAATAATACATGTTCTATGACTCAAAAATAGGGATTAAACACAAAACTAGCCAAAAAATTTGGTGTTTCCAGTATTCCGAATAATTACCGAATACACTTTAAAATAATAAAAAATGTAATCATCATTAAAAATAGACCTATATGGTTTCCCCTTTTGCTATCTCCAAAACTGTAAGTTATATTACTTTTACAGTGTTGTCAAATTGCTTGTACTTTCCGAGATATTAAGGAAAATTTAAAAAACAAAATTTATATAGTTAGTTCCATAAAAAAAATCTACTTACCATCATATAATAATCATTGGCTTTATGCAAAGGATTGTATGGAGTAAATAAAATCAGTGAAGGCCCGGGTTGCAAATGTTTTGATAAAAGTAAACTTTTTGCCCCTATGGGCATTACTCTCGAGCTAGGAGATTTTACAGTTTTCAAAATCCATTGAAGTATTATGTCAACTTTCCAATCACCCTCTTCAATTTCCAAAACCTGCAAAAACAATTGAAAGTTATTAAACCATTGCAATATACATATATTCAAAATATTCGCAGATTGTGTTCAAAATTAATTTTTCACTTTATTTTTACATGACAAAATATTTTTATTTATTGAAAATAAAACTTCTCTTACCCTAAGTTGATCCCATAAGTACAGTGATAATTTATTTTGAGTATTTTTTACAGGTTTAACATAAAAAGCCACTTTAGCTAAAGGATCTGCTTCTAAATATTTTAATGCCGTTGAATAATAAACGGAATATTCCTTACTTTTTGGAAGTGTATTTAATTCAGCCACAATAAATGCCTAAAATAATCATTCATAAATGATCCAGAAATATAAAACATGTATAGTATTTAAAACCTTTTTGGGGTACTTATTTAATCATATAATAAGGAAAGCTTGCCTCGTTAAAATCTAGAATATTGTCTTCAGCTCTCTTTACAGGTTTCATGAGTTTCTGTAAAAAACTTATCATATGAGGAGCACTAATAGGTCCATTATATTGGATCCCTGAACCAAACGTCGGATATGCTATTAAAACTGGCCATCTTAAAACAAAAACCTGTATAAAAATGATATTTAAAGAAAGAAAATTATTTATAAGTGATACACACAAAATAATTGTTACCTATAGACTCTACTATATTGGTTTCTACATTCACTTCCAGGCTGCCAACAATTCACAGCAGTAAACATAACATTTTCCTTCAGAAAATTTGCCGTTATCTCAAATTCATGCCGTGCAGCCTGACTATCTGCATCCCAAGGAGCATAGAACATTATAAATGATAAATCTGTTGTTCTGGCATGTTCTATTGCTTGAACTACTTGGCCTCGGTAAAAATCTTTTACGAGTGAATTTTTTGGAAAAAATGGATATGCAGCTTGAACTTTGGTAACTTTAGGGGGGCTGTTAAAGAAGAGGAAAGATTTTAAACTAAAATGGAAAATTCTAACATGCATTATTGTAGAAATGAGAGCTTATCAAAATCAACAGTCAATTTATGTATACTTACTCATTACTTATAGCAGCATATGCCATAAATACAAAGCAAAATATAGCTAGCTCCCTTATAAAATTAATCATTTTAATCATATATTCATTAAAAGGGTCCCTTAAGTTTTTGTCTTGACTAGATTCACTATCGGAGTTTGGATCAGCACTTTTATTATTGTATTCATTCTTATCACTCGATTCGTGGCGAATCGATTTGATAATTTTTGGTTTTCCAATATATTTCCGTAAAAAATTCATACCCAGTATTATTCATTGGACACTCTCGTTTATTTTTACCTATTTTTCAGTATTCTTTTTCATTAAAAATAGGAAAATATGGTTGTTTTCTATCTGAACTACGAATTTTCAAAATATGTTAACCTTAAAACACACGTCATTTAAAGAAAAGTCAAAATAAAGAGGTCGGCCAATCAGCAACAAGTATTCGGAAACAGATGATTCGTCAAATGTGTTTAAATTCATATGCAACCAGTTAATTAAACACTATTTTTTCCTTTATAAATTTTAACAATATGTATTGTGTGTCATCTAATTTTAAATGAAGTGGTAAATTCATTAATTAAAAAATTTTTATGGAGGTTTAAAGAAATTACTGTAATTTTATAGACACCCAGTCGTTTGCCACACATCCGTAAATTTACAGATTAGACAAGAAGTACGATGAATTATTAAATACTTCAATATAATAGAGTTAACATTATCTTCGGAAATAAGAACTGGTCTTAAGAGAAGTCCCGTTTGTTTTTGTAATTCAGCGTCCCCTGCCGGTGAAGAGATCAAGCATGATAAGCGCAAGAAACGTCGTATTTACAATACAGAAAAGTGCTTTTTCTAATCAAATACCTTTGAAATGGCAGTGCCTTATTTTTTTCCCATAGTGTAATTTGACGTTTCATAAAAATGAATGAAGTGTAGTGATTTCGCGTGCGTAAACATTCGAAAAACAATCATTTCGATGATTTAAACAATAAAGAAGGCTGTGAAAACATAGGAATCATCATTAAATGTCCCGTGTGTGCTTTTGTTTTGTTTTTCGTTTGTTTTAAACATGTCCAATGTACCGCCAAAGTTTTATCAGTTGTGTAGATTGTGCTTATCGGGTGATAACGATAAAAGCTCCACGTTATCAATTTTTGATAACGACAAGGATATCCCCAGGAAAATCCTGCATTGCCTGTCAATTTTGGTAAGATGATTCATCTCTGTGATAAATCATGATTCTGTTTTTAGTTCTTATCTTAACCTAAAACCAGTAGGCTGTGGAAATGAAATAAAAGCATAGCTCCTCTGATATCTGTTTCTGTCTTTTGTTTTTAAAACATTAAAACAGCGGGATATCCGAGCTGCATGGCCGACTATTTTTAGACGGTTTTAATGATATAAATAATTCAGTTTTTTGTTTTAAAACATCTGCCTCGCGTGGGCCTGCTAGGATGCATTGTAATCTTTGATTACAGCGGTCCAAATAAAAATTTTAATGGTTCTTTTGACTCGCACCTGACGTAAATCGCCTGAGATACTGGAAATAGAAAGTTTGGCAAGATACATTACGAGATAAGATGGTTCTAAAATGATAACACGGCCGTTCTTTGTGTTAAAGCAGCTCGATTTTGCCGCTCACTCTCACGAGTCGAATATAAAAATTCCCAAGACCGGTTTTGTTATCAGTTTTATTTATAATATGTTTATTGCAGAGTGGTTTTAATTTAATTCGGTTGTTGCTAAATAATAAAAATTTCCAGCGCGAGTTGAGAATGTTATTTTATAGTTTAATTGCTTCAACTGTTTATACCTGTCTAGGTATAAATAACCTGATATACTGATATAATAATGTGTAATTTTATTAGTTTGTTGTTGGCTAGAACTTTGTTTAAATAACATTTAGTAACTTGATCAAAATACCTACCTATTTATTATCATAAAATAGTACACAAATAGATCTTTAGAAAAACATGAACTAGTTGTTTTTTTATAGAGTAAAGCACAAGAGCTACTAAAACTTTAAGGCGCTGTATGAGCGGTGCGTGTATAAAAATTATGATTTCCCTAATTCGTTGTAAGCTAGTTGATATATTTTTTGGTAAACGTGATTTATAATTATTTATGTAATAATAAAAGAAATTTCATGATAATTCACTCCATGAACAAGTGGTCTACAAGTAACTATTTTTTTTTTCCAATTTTACCATCAGGAATATTATTATCTAATAACAAAAAATGAAAAATAATCAGCTAATAATAAACTGGAAGCACACGATTGAATTATAGGGTTTATATTATGATCAGTAATGTCACAGAATAATCAGAACACACACTCGCATTGTGCATTTATCGATAATATTACCGATTTTTTTATAGGGATAAAAGTCGCGTTTGTACTAAAAGTGGTGTGAGTTCTTGTTATTCTGTGGAAATATATCGGTAATAAAAAAATTGACTGCCAGTTTCATTAAGAGGTTTAACTTTAAACCCGATCTAGTTGCCATGGAAATTAGACTTTCTAGTTGATCAATTTTGCTTTGCTAATTATATCTTTTATAGTTTGTATTATGTATGTCAACAAACAAAACTTTATATAGGAAAGTTAACTATAAATACCTAGAGATGAAGCCTCAGATTCGGTAAGAGGAATAGTTATCTTACGAAAATTAAAAAAAAAATTGTTATATTTTTTATGGTTGAAAATTTGGTTGACTTATTATTACACTAGATCAGGTTTAATTTTATACCATGTTAGTAAATAAGGGGTTTAAATTTTTTATTCCTACGCGAATTAATACGAACATCAACGTTCAAACATGTCTTAAGACATGTTTCATCGTCTACGTACACCTTCGAATAAAACAAATATAACAACTGTTCATTAGATGGAATAATCCTTAAAAATAAATAAAATTGATTGCATATTCCTTGGGAATGGATTTTATCTCTGCCACTTATCATTAGAAACGTTACGTGTGTTTATTTTTAACTCCTTTCAGTCTTCGAACGTTCGGGCATCGAAACGTCTAGAACCGAATGATCAGTACGAATTTTTTAACGACGCTGTGATTCGCATTCCGGAGCGGGATTTATTTATTGTTATGAATGACATCTTTTAATAGCTTTAATCTACCAACCAGTAGATGGAGCTATAACGTTCAGACAAAAAATCGACGTTATTCATCAAAATTTGTAACGTTCCGAAAGGGACAGAAAGACGATCTTTATGATTTTAAACAAAAAAATAGCGTAATCTCCAAAATAGGCGCGAATAAAGATCTTAAAAATCGGCCATTTTCGCAAAATTTGTTTTCATTATGTATAGTCATGTTACTCTAAGGATAGAGGTCGTATTATCCGGCATCGGCAACCAAATCAACCACGAATTCCTCAGTTTAAGTAGTATTACACACAAGAATTATAGCCAAAATTTATCTCATAATTATGTTGAAAATTTTCATAAAACTCATTTGCTGTTTTACACATCAAAGAATTATTGTTAAAATTTTGGTGAAAATTTTCGGCATAAAAATATAGAACGTGTTCTATATTTTTATGACTAAAATGCGGAAATTGCGCGAAAATCGACTCAGAATAATATTTGTGAATTGACAGCCCGCGTTTGATAATCAACCTAACCTCAATATTTACTCATTCCTTCTTGCACAAAATATCCCTTATTTTGTGGTTTCTTGATTATATATGTTTGGAAACTTTCATATTTCTGACATTTTAAGGTTATCCCCAGAGTAAGTTATATCTTCCTTTTTAACGGCTGGAATGTCACATATTATGAAAATGCGCATGAGCAACGACAAAATTATCATCAAAATTATATTCAGGATTTCTTGGACGCATCCATGAACATGGCATATAAATCTGGACTACTCATGAAAATAATTTTTGACCTCCCCCTTTATTGGTCGCCATTCGGTGCAACGATTTGTATGGCAACATTGAATTCCCTGCTAGTTTCTTACATTGGTTATATTCTTTTGAGTAATTATCAGTTGATCAAAGTGAACAAAGTGAAACTGATAACTTCATGTTCTTTTGAATATGCATTTACTTGTCATTGGGCTGAAGTGATCATGATTACTTCAAGTGATAGAAGTGAAAGTGATAATGATTCAAAAGAATAGCCCTATTGGCGTGAATGTGTCGTGTATAAATGTCAATTCTATTATTCTAACTAACAGGTTTAGACAATAACTATCTCTTTCTATACTATATCTAAAACAATAAATCGCTCTTCCTTGTTTTAGTTGACAGGTTAATTGAGTGTATTCAATAAAAAAGGCCAGGATAATTGTTTCTGTAAAACAATATTTAACTTGAATTTCTAATTTTAGTTTCCTCAAAATTATAATTTTTCTGTTTAAAGCAACTCCAATAAAGCAAATTTTTTTAACTTCTTTGGAACTGCGTAAATATGTAACAATATTATTATTTTTAGATAACAAGCATGAAATGTCAGTTCTTATAAATAAATGAAAATGCTTTTTCGATAACTGTTTACATATTTTATTTTTTACAATAAAACTGTTATTTAGCAAAATAGCTAAAATGTGAAATACGCGCCAAAAACAAATCGAGACTAATTTTTTTTAAGATATCTGTTTTAGAAAAGATTGTGGAAATCAGTGGGTATTTTTGTAAATAACTAGTATAATCTACATCCTTATTTAGACTTAGAGTCTAAGAAGTTAACGAAAAAAGTATTAAGACATTTATTTTTAAACATTTTATATCATGAATTAATATATTATATTGTTTAATGTAAGATATCGAAATGTCCACATAATCTATTGCAAAATAAGAGAGTTTCATCATTTAAAAATAGCTTCGATTAGGTCTTTGTTAAAATTATTTTCTCCCCGATGCTTTTAGGGAACTGATATGTTAGGTATTTATATAAGGTTAACAACATTCATAATAATGTTGACATTTCCTTTATAATAACGGAGCTTTAATTTAAAGGAAATAAAGAGTAACATTATGTACTAAACCATTTTTATAAAAAAAAAAAATAAACTCTAAAAGGGATAGTGTTAAAGCAGTTTATATTTAATTGTAAACAAGTCAATATTTATTGACACTTTAAATATCAAAAAGCTTGTAAATACAAGATAATTCTTACATTAATACAATCATTTTTAATTTAAATGTATACATAAACATTTACTAGCAACTTTTAATTTTTACACTAGGTCAAACTTTCCATTTACTTAACTGTTTGAGGATCTGGAATTGACCTTTCCTAGAGTTGAATTTTTGAAATGGTAATCAATCGCAGCTTCTCACTACCTTGACAAAGGATTTTCATGTCACAAATTTCCTATCTGAGCTAAAATCAAGAATTTTTGTTTTATTAATTAATGACATATTCAAATAAAAGGTTATTTTATTTTTAGACAAAACAAATACATAAAAGTAAAATTTATGTAATTTCCAAACATGCTTAATAATATTGAAAAATTTCATATTATATGCAATCATTTATTTCTATTTTAATATGGCATATTGGTTTTTAAACGTATAATCATTTTAAATTTTAACACCATACCAGTTTCGATGTTCAGCTTTATATGTCAGTGGAACATTAACTTCATAGTAAAACGATATTGTTGTTGGTTAATGCACACCTAATTCAGGACTTTTGTAGAGCCAGTGTATGTTATTAAGTCCAAGTTTAGTTGTTTCAAGATGTTTACATCAAACAGTGCTTCATAGTTTTTTTCAGGCAGTTTATTTATAAGAAGCACAGCACAAACTTTTTGCTCATCTTCTTGTGTAAAACTATTTCCAGAAAAATGCTCTGAACAGAGTTACTCATCTGGTGTACAAAAGAATTATGATCATGACCAATTCGCTTCAGCCCTTCAATTTGAAGTTTCTTTTCTCTTAGAAAACTAAAATATTGAGAGCATTTAAAAATTATCATACATCATATCCATAAGATTAAACTTGTTACCCTTAGATTCACAATTTGATTCTAAGGTAAAATTTTAAATAATTATTGAATGCTTTAAAACTTACCAATTAAATAAATTCCAATTTACCAGATGAGGTATTTGCACGTCTTACGATGAAGAATCACATTTTTTAAAATACCAAAAAAAACCTTAAAGTTCACGTTCCTGTTTGAAATTTTCAGTAAAACGTTACATAAAATGTGATAAAATGCATAAAACAGCAAAATCAAAAATGAATTATTGCCAAAATGAAAAGTATTCAGTCAATGTCAAAAACACACTTTCACCAATATAATAAAAACTTAGGGAATTCATTGTTGCCAAAGAAATTATTTGCACGTAATAGCACGGAGCATGGCGGCGTCAATTTTATTATAAGGGAGGTTTTATGCATGATCAGTCCAGTTTTATATGTCAAGTTCGTGTATGTATCACCCAGAGTGGTATTTTATTAAATTTGCTGAAAATTTTTGTTATAATTTTCGAAATAATTCTTGTGTGTGTAAAACGGCTCTAAGAGGTGTTGCGTGTGCTTAAAAAACAAGTTTTTGAACAATCGAACAATATTATTTGAACGGTTGCTCATCTAATCACTTTAATATTCGAACACACCAGGTCTGCATTTTAATAAGGCGGCTCCCATATTTTGTATTACTCTGTATTTTACATAATCAATCGTTTTACATAAAATTATGTGACTCATTCTGTTGTCAGCAGGTTCGATCATATATCACTCTATTTTGAATTTGTGAAAAAAAACTGTACATAATTCGCCAAATATGACTTCAGCAGTTCCGATCGTTCCGATTTGGTAGATTTAAATAAAATATATGCGTTTACGCTTTTTCTCTAGATTACTCCTTTGATGATAGATCTTTAACTGTGGCGTGTGAAACTAGAATTTAAGATTTGATTTATTTTTTTGTTCATTCCGCGTAAAATAATTGAAGATATCCGCAAACCTCTGCAGTTTTCCCACACAAAAGAAAAAGTATGGTTATTTGTAATCACTTTATGCGAAATTGTGTAATATTGGTACAGAATCCTACTTATACATAAGCACACTCTTAAATATTGTTTTTTTTCTTCGACTGATTAGCGATTACCTCATTGGTCTACACTTTCTAGGATATACGAGGGTAGACGATAATAACAAACAAAAAAATATTTATTCTCAAAAAATTTCATTTATAGTAGCGCTCTAAAGTAATTTTACATGACAAAATATTTCATTATTCAGCTGTCCGAAGATAGTGATTTACTTATTCATTATTATAAACACAACAAAGATGCAAGATCATTCTCTTTCCCTTTATTTTTTGTAGAATCCCAGCTCGGGTCTCCCATAACTCTAAACAAAAAAATAACAAAACCAGGTGATTCTCTAGGACTTTATCGATCGATTGTGGGAAAACTATACTTAGGAAGAATCTGAAAATTTGACAGTATACTAACGTGCATGGGGGACAGTCGGCTAAAATATTTTCAAGATGGCAGCACTTCCGGTTATACCGGAAGTAGATGTCAACTTGCTTATTTTAAATGGAACACCCTATATATTATTGCATTTTTGATTTCTACGTAAAATTCTAGACATATTTCATGTATAATGTTCTATACTTAAGTCTCAAAGTTTCGGACATATTTAAATTTTTATATCAAAAATGACGTTTGCGGACCAAAACTTATCTATAAATTTTTCCTATAAGGAAGTCTTTGTTATTTAATTTGGGTTAGTTTTCTTGTAGACGAAGATCCGCTTTAGTAGTCTTTTTATGATATTTTGAAAATTATTAGTACAGAGTGCTCAAAAAAGAAGAATAAAAATTGTATTTTAAAAATCGTCAAAAGTCAATTTTTTCAAGTATAGAGCACCTATTTTTATAATTTTATCATATTATGCATTAAAAATAAGGGTAACTTTGTATAAGGTTGTCTATTCCAAAAATTTGTAGTTTTCAAAATATTGGTAATTCAACATTTTTCTATTGTGAAAATGCTATACGGCTTTTAAGTTTTGTTATTAGTTGGCCATGACGGCGAGGCGTGGCGAAAATAAAACAATCGAGCCCTACAAAATTGTCACTATTGCTTGCCATTTGACATTCATTAATAATAATCGTACCGCCGCGATTAAATTGCACGCACTAAGATTATTTCAACTTATTGTGAAAGAGTTATTTCTAGAATATGCGATACATTCGCGATCCAATATCTAAAGAAACAGAAATCAACACTACCAACTGTTAAAAAGATTATAAAAAACTTCAAGAATTTTGGATCTATAAAAGCTAAAAAAAATAGAAATAAACCAGTTGTTAATAAAATAAAGTTACAAAAATTATTTGAGTAAATGTTCAAATTGACGCCTTTGAATTTCCAAACATTTTTCGCACCTAAGCAGGAACTCATCATGGGTGGCTGTGCTTATTGACTAAGGATTAAGTTCTTCAAATGCTATTTTGACGCGCTGCATGTAATCTTCCATAGTGATTAATGTGGCGTTGTATACTTTATTTTTGATTGTCCCCCAAATAAAAAAATCAAGTACTGTTAGGTCGGGGGAGCGAGGTGGCCAAAGATGGCTTGTCTATCACATTCTCCATAAATAATAAATAAGTTTAAATAATCCTCGTACGTGTAATTTAATCGCCCCAGGATGATTATTATTAATGAATGTGAAATGGCAAGAAATAGTGACAATTCTGTAGGGTTCGATTGTTTTCTTTTCGCCACGCCTCACCTTCATGGCCAACTAATAACAAAACTTAAAAGCCGTATAGCATTTTTACAATAGAAAAATGTTGAATTGCCAATATTTCGAAAACTACGAATTTTTGGAATAGATAATCTTATACAAAGTTACCTTTATTTTTACTGCTTAATATGATAAAATTATAAAAATAGTTTCTTTCTATGAAAAAATTGACTTTTGACGATTTTTTAAATATAATTTTTATTTTTCTTTTTTGACCACTCTGTAGTAATCATTTTCAAAATATCATAAAAGCACTACTAAAGTCGATCTTCGTCTACAAGAAAACTAACCCAAATTAAATAATAAAGACTTTCTTATTAGAAAAATTTATAGTTAAGTTTTAGTCCGCAAACATCATTTTTGACATAAAAATTTAAATATGTCCGAAACGGTGAGGTTTAGGAATAGAACATTATACATGAAATATGTCTAGAATGTTACGTAGAAATCAAAAATGCAATAATATATAGGGTGTTTCATTTAAAATAAGCAAGTTGACATCTACTTCCGGTATAACCGGAAGCGCCGCCATCTTAAAAATATTTTAGTTAACTGTCTTCCATGCACGTTAGTACACTGTCAAATTTTCAGATTCCTCCTAATTATAGTTTTCCCACAATCGATCGACAAAGTTCCCGGAGAATCACCTAGTATACCTATCTTAACTGCCGAAGTGCCGACATTACTGAAAGGGGACGATTTTGTGTGCTTTATAGGGATTCTAAAGGTGCGTATAAATATGGCGAGCCGTGCGCGTGACGCGCCCGTGACGAATATGCTGCGAACTGACAGCGAGACTCCTTTGAATTTTATCGATTTCGATTGATGTCGAAGGTCTCCGACGGCAGGTGTCAAAGGAGGTAATAAATGCATTTGAGTCAATTTTTTTATAGTTCTATTGTTTACGAGTAGCTCGACGAAGACTCCCAGTGATCCATTTTCTACAGGTTTTTTGGTGCGAATTCAAAGGTTTTTTTTATCTAGTGGGATGGGTTTATAACACGCTCTTTCGAAAAAATTTACTGAAATGAAATTTATTTAGTTTTTAATTAATTTCAAAATCATTTATGTCAAAATACTTTTGCGCGTTACCGTAAATCATCTACTTCCTTCTCAATTTTATTTCATTTTTAGATAAAGCAAGAAGATCTCCTCCCAAAAATCATATGTTTTAAATGCTCTGAGCAGCTAGAATCGTTTACGAAATTCAAAGAAGTTGCCACTAAAACCGACGCAGTATTAAACAATTTCATTTTGTACGCGAAGCAGCTGAGCGGCGACGAGGAGGTGAGTTGAACACGATTTATATTATGGCGAATGCGAAGGGGCAGAATCCCAGCACATCCGCCATAGATTTTATTTTTTAATTTTATTAAATAAATACTTCTTTTGTATTACTTAAAATTCTATTTAATAATACTCTTGGGACATTCTGTTGAGTTGTGGTCTAGAATGTTTCGAGAATATTTATGATATTATTAACGTTACATAAAAGTTTTTATTGTTATAACATTAAAGCGATAAAAATAACGTGTTTACGTGTGGAGATTTTTAACAACAACAATCTACTTCTATTTCTACCATCGTCTAATTAAGGTAAGTAAAATAAGAAACATCACAGAATTTTTTTTATATAAAAATGCAATATGCTATATATATATATATATATATATATATATATATATATATATATATATATATATATATATATATATATATATCTATATATATATATATATATATATATATATATATATATATATATATATATATATATATATATATATATATATATATATATAAAACTTTAAAAATACAAAAAATATGTCTTAGTTCTTTTTCTAGAAAACTTTCACTACTTTCCAGATTGAAAAATGTAAATAAAAAGACCGTAGCCAGATAAGAAATCTGTTTGCATTGCCTGAATCATGTCAATTTCTTGTTTGTTGGATTGCTATTAATATTATGTACAAGTAGACCGTTTATTCAAGAGCAAGAATTATTCCAAATTTCGAAAATAATTTTTATAACCCAACTCAAAAAGGAACCATGATTAGAGATGGGCGATATATATCGATTTATTCGATGTATCGATTATATTGTAATTACTTAATTTAAAAATTCTTTTTTAAAAGTGCCAGAGACTAATTCAGATTGTTTACCTGCAAAAAATATTGATAATTTTACAAACTTCCAATAAGTTTTTAGAGATGGGCGATATATATCGATTTATTCGCTGTATCGATTATATTGTAATTACTTAATTTAAAAATTCTTTTTAAAAAGTGCCAGAGACTAATTCAGATTGTTTACCTGCAAAAAATATTGATAATTTTACAAACTTCCAATAAGTTTTTAGAGATGGGCGATATATATCGATTTATTCGATGTATCGATTATATTGTAATTACCTAATTTAAAAATCCTTTTTAAAAAGTGCCAGAGACTAATTCAGATTGTTTACCTGCAAAAAATATTGATAGTTTTACAAACTTCCAATATATATATATATATATATATATATATATATATATATATATATATATATATATATATATATATATATATATATATATATATATATGTATTAAAATATGTTGTTTTTCTACATCTACAAGTGCAATGCCCCCTCACCCCCAAAAAAAGTATATTTACATTTGCTACAATACAGGATACAAATCTACACTCGAGCTCCTTGAAAAGGTTTTTATACCCCGCTCCCATTTGTCACTTGTCAACACTTTGTGACAAATGACAACCGACAGTAGCAACATGAAATTTTTGAAGTAACAAGGGATTTTCGAATATTTGTCTCTTAAAGAAAGAAAAAGGTATTAAAACATATTTTTACTGATCCTTCAACATCTTTTCAACCTGACGAGATATCGACGTGGTTCTTATCTGACTACTACAAAAAAAAAAATGATCAAAATTAACGGATTCACAAATCACGAGATATTACTTCCAATTATTACGAAGTAATTAAATTTGATTCGCACAAATATGTTTTAACCTAATGTGGGATTTCTTAGAGGGTTATACATCACTTGAGCTGCAAACGGATAGTTTCGGTTCATCCGGTATCGTCTGTATCTTAAAAAGGCAATAATAACGGCTACCAGAGTAGTTAAAGATAGCAGAACCGAAACGACCAATAAGATCACCCTTATTGTTCTGAAATGGTGGTCGATAAGGTGGAGGACTTTTCTGTCGTAATTCTACAAAAAAAAGGATCGATTAATCAAAATTATGTAAGAATTTTAATCTTCTAGTTCACTAAAATGATCTAACTTTAAACAGCTCTAAGCTAATAATAAAGGATGTAATAAAATAAGTCGATCCTATTTTTACCCTTAACAAAGACAAACCCAATTCCACTAGTCTCTATTCAAATTCCTTAATTCCCTATAATAAGACAGATAGATGAAATTAAAAAAGAAAAGAGATGTCGGCTGTTCTTCTTTTATTGAAGATGGCAACAACTGGCAGATTACTTTAGGTAGATGTGCCCAAATATTTTAGAAAAGAAGATAACCTTACTTTTTCTCAGAATTTAGGGAGTTAAAATCATAGACCACTTCCGTTTTGGTTGTCGAAGTGACAATACGTATTCCGGCGTGCTCTTGCAAAAAGCTTGGTTTGACT
The DNA here is from genome assembly GCA_034092305.1 of Diaprepes abbreviatus. Classification (NCBI taxonomy): domain Eukaryota; kingdom Metazoa; phylum Arthropoda; class Insecta; order Coleoptera; family Curculionidae; genus Diaprepes; species Diaprepes abbreviatus. The sequence goes on along the minus strand of JASJET010000181.1, from coordinate 3,901,930 downwards.
GTTTGGCGACAAAGACGGGAGGGAAAGGAGAAATGTTCGCTGAAGAGAGAGCCCTATTGTGCAAAGTGGAAAATTGTGCATGCTTGTTTCTTCTAGGGTGAGAGAAGTGATTTTGCCCTGCAATCAAATTTCGGCGTATTGACAGAAAAGGATATACTTGTCATGTGCGATCGTCTCTACATTCAACAGATTCATGCAGTGAATAAAGTTAGTCATACAAGTGACAAGAATTTGCACAAGTTGGGGTACATACCCGACAATCCGAGAATCCCCATCGTTTATTTCCACAAAATGGAGTGTGTGTAACCTATCTAGAAGGGTTGCTCAGGCTCTAGCTAAGCACCGGGCGTGGGACAAGCTGGCAGATTGCCTTGCAGTAAAGCATTATCCCCTCAATCATAATGGGTGCAGTTCAAGTTCATGATCATAAACACAAGATAAATGTTCCATTTCCGTTGTCGAAGTGACAAGACTTACATTGATGCGTTCTCGCGAAAAGTGAGAAAAAAAATGTTTTGGATCTTTGAGAACGAAAAAGGTGCCCCAGGCAATCTGGGCGATATAGGAGGGCAACGCTCGTGATAGGAAAAGTCCTAATGTACATTGGGGAAAGTCTGTACGTGGTTACGTGCTCTCTAGAATGATGGGTGAATTTTGCCTCACAAATCGGACTTTTGTATAATGAAGGAGAAAGATATGTTGTGACCGGTGCATTTGGCAAGATATACATTGAAATTGTTATTATAAAAAACATATAACTACTGTAGGCAATAATTTAAATTATCATGCAGTACAAAAATGGCGAATTTTCGGGGGTACAGACCCGACTACTCGAGAGTCACCACGGATAGGTCCACAAACAGGAGTCTGTGTAATTTCTCCAGAAGGGTAGCTCTGGTCCTAGATAGACACCGAATGGGGGACGAGCAGGTGAATTGCCTTGGCAACAAAACCAATATCAAAACGAAGATTGGAAAAAAAATTGATGAAATGCGCGTCCCAAGTGCCGGTCGTTTCCACAGTACGAGAGAGAAAGAAGATTAAAGCCGTATTCTCATCTCTTTTTAATGGACAGAGCATAAAGCCACGTGATTCGCAAGCGCGGATAAATTCTCAAGTCTCCCGTTTTGTTATTAAACTTAATGTTTTGCTTTTCTTGCGTTTTATTGTACAATGTTGCCAAATTTATATAGATTTTTTTATTCACCATTATTTTCAGTCATATTGTCTATATCAAAAAAATAAATCTTTATTTAGGAAAATTAAGGGTAAAAACATAGAGAATAGAGGAGTAGTTTTTCTTTAAAAATAAATAAAATTTTCCGTTTTTGCCAGTTTGGGTTTGCGTCTTTAACTCCTTATTGTCGGCTTCGGATGGTTTTTAAAGTTAGACCATGTTCTAACATAGATTAGAAATGAAGACTTTTTGTCGACAGTCCAACACATACTATATTTTTTGTTCCTATTAATTGAAAAAAAATCATTACCTTAAAATTACAAACTTCTTCAGTTAAACTGAAAATCATCATGCTCTTATCGGTCACCGGGTTGATGCAGTAGCCATTATCTTTGTTCCTTTTGATATCCCAGATCAAATCTTGGGTTATGTTGTATAGGTTACAGTCACAATTGAAGTCGTTATGAGCTATTGAGAGTATCTTTAACGACGACCACTTGGTCAGGCTATAGTGGAGTTCGCGTAAGGAGTTGTTGTGAATGTAAAGCTAAAAAATGACGTACAGAAAAAATAAGCAAATGCAAAGAAGTCACAATGGAATTCTACTTGTAAAAATACAATACGTACCTCTTCAAGCGTTTGATTGGTTCCAAAAGCTTCCCGATCAATCAAGCTTAAATTTTGATTATCCGATAAATAGAGAATTTTGAGGTTCTTGAGCGGAGCAAAAGTGTTTGCATTTACGAATTTTAACCTTGGTAAATTAGTTAGACTTAGCTGTTTTATTCCTTTAACTCCTAAAAAAATATAAATATTTTTCAAATTGCTTTAGGATTGATTGAAACATTCAGAACTCTTTGAAGTGGCCTTATTTGTAATAATAACGACCCTCTTATAATGATGCCATGTTGCCAAATATCCTTACCCAAGAACGATTCATCAGTTAACTCGAAAATGAGGTTATGATCCAAGTATACTGTTTCCAGTGATTCTCCTAACAAGGCTAAGGTGTCTGGAACAAAATCTATCCTGTTGTGGGCTAGATTTAGCACTCGTAGGTTTTGTAAATTTTTTACTGAATCTGCTACCAGATCCGTGAGATCGTTGTTGGCCAAATTTAGAACCTAGAATCAAGTAAAAATAATAATCTTGCACTTTTTAAGAATGGGCATATAAATGGAATGGAATATTGCGGCCAAAATACGTGACTTTAAAAAAAAATTGACTTTTGGGATATATGGGGGTCTAATACAGTTACTTTTAAAATTATTTTCGTATTATACAGGGTGTCGCAAAAGCTTTGAAAGTATCAAAGTTGTGTTTTTTTAAATGGAACTCCCTATATATTGTTGCATTTTTGGATTCTCCGATCAAAATAAGGGTAAAAATTTGCAAAGCGTGAAAAGCATGAAAATTATGTTTTTTTGAAAAAATTTCGATACTCACCCCCTATTTCGACGTCCTAAAACACAATTCAGGCCTTGATTTTTCACTATTTTTCCTCACTTTCCCGGAAAACTCAAAAAAAGAAAAGCGTCACTTCACAAAGCACTTTCTTTTCAATTAAAAACCGAATTTACGTCTTCATTTTCAATGGAACTAGTTAAAAAATATTGTACATAATATATTTCAATTATTTTTGCACAAATTTTAGCAAACCAATTTAGAAAAACTTATATTTTCAGTGAAAAATCAAAAACACGTCTCAAAAACGTCATCGACGGTCAGACCATCTAAACTGGCCGCCGAATCACGTAAAAAGGTGCAACGTTGCCAGATTTAAAATTTCTTCATAATATAAATTATAAGTCTGTTTTTCTCAGTCAACAACATGGTTTAATTTTTTTTAATATTCAGAACAGTTTCTAAGTAAAAATAATCTGAACCCTTCAAAATTATTGGTTGGTTTTGGTTAAAATAGGTTGGTTCAGGTTTAGCTTGATTTTGGTTAATTTGGAAAACAGAAACTAACCTGAACTAATCTAAATTAACCTAGATTTAAAGTTTCCTGGTATAAACTTTACCCATTACAGTTAACAACATAGTTTAATGTTTGTAACGTATAAAAAGGGGTACAATGAATCTTAACCTTCCAAAATTTTTGGTTAGTTCTGGTAAGTACAGGTTAACATTAGTCTTGGTTACTTTAAAAAACTGAAATTAACCTGAACTAACCTGAACTAACCTAAACTAACCTAAACTAACCTGAACTAACTTGAACTAACCTGAACTATCCTGAACTAACCTGAACTAACCTAAACTAACCTGAACTATCCTGAACTAACCTGAACTAACCTAAACTAACCTGAACTAACCTAAACTAACCTGACCTATCCTGAACTAACCTAAATTGACCTAGATTTAATAATTAAAAAATGTCATTGTCCAGCAGAAACCTCGTGGAGGCGGGACAAGCTCTGCCACTCGACACTTTCTGCTAACGGACATAAGCAATATGATCAATTCATATTATCCGTTTAAAACTACTGGTATTTGGAGGGAAACAAACAAAAGCAACTATAATCCTTAAAACGTTTAATATTTAGAGTCAAAATCGCACATCAAAGTACTGGTATTTGGAGGGAGACAAACAAGAGCAACTATAATCCTTAAAACCTATATTATGTAGAGTCAAAATCGCACATCGAAGACATAAGCATAAGAGTAATTAATAGTTCTTCAATAATCAAAGGAAAGGAAAACATTCTTTTTGGAACCTTTTCTTTCCAATTCAAACAGAAAGAGATTATTTAAAGAAATCGTTTTTGCAATCTGGCAACATCGCCGACTTCAACAGTACGCCATCTTTAGCGAACTATGCTAACTATTATTTTTGAATGGCGGCGTTTCTTTTGATTTTGTTGTGATTTTTGTCGTGGTAATTTTTCGGATTTTTTTGATAAAAAAAGTGCATATTTTTGAATTTTTGTATAATGGAGAAGCTTCTATCACTGTGGAATTCGTTGCTATAACAAAAGTTTAACGATTTAGTGAAAAAAATTGAACCTAAAGTGAAAAGTTATTTTCCCTGTTTTCCGCAAAATTGAGGAAAAATTATAGAAAACCGAGGACAGAATCGTGTTCTACGACCTCGAAATAGGGGGTATGTATCAAAATTTTTTCAAAAAAACGTCATTTTCCTATCATTTCACTCTTTACGAATTTTTTCCAAAATAAGTGCCTATTTTAATAAGGTTTATAGTACCTAAATCTTAAGGGTTTTTAAATAATTTGAATTTTGACAAAATTTAACCTAATTTTCATGTTTCAAATACTTAAGAAGTATTTCAGTTATGTACTCGAATTTACAGTGAACTGTAACAATAAATCATGTATTATATTCCAATTATAATAAATTTGCTATATTATACAGGGTGTCCAAAAATTAAAACTAATCAAATAAGAACTTTAAGTGGCTGTAACTTGATTAATTTAAATAGAACGCTATACTTTGTACCTTACCAGAAAATGTACCTTTTAAATCGAATGGTATAAGGGTGTTCTACAGCTAAGTCTTCGCGTTTTCACAGAATTGTTAGAAATTAGCCCAAAATATTGTAGTTCTTTTTGGTATGCTACTGTATATTCAATACAGGCAAATAGGCTTGTATCAGCATATTGTAAAGTAATCTTTTATAGCTTGATGAAATATATTTTCAGTCTGTGCAAAAAACTAAACAAGAGCCTTTCATTTCATCAAGTTATGGTCCCAGGCCGTCGCGAAGTCAGCATTAACCTGCGATAACTTTTGTTAGTAGAGTTTTTCGAGAACAGCACAAGTATGGCTGCGAATTATATAGTTAATGTTCCAAAGTTAAGAGGACGGGAAAACTATTGTGATTGGGCATTGGAAGGTTTATCCAAATATATATCAGAAGTTGTAGAAGCAGATGATTTGAAAGCCAAAGCGAAATTAATTTTAACCATCGATGCATCGTTATATGTTTATATAAAAAATGCAACAACAACAGTGGATTTATGGAATAAATTAAAAGCATTGTTTGATGACAAAGGGTTTGCCAGAAAGATAAGTTTATTAAGAAACCTAATTTCGACTCGTTTAGAAAACTGCGATTCGATGACAAGTTATGTCAATCAAATTGTCGAAACTTGTCAAAAGTTACGAGACACAGAATTTGGCATAAATGACGAGTGAATCGGTTCCTTATTTGATATTTACAACAATGGAAGTGCGTTCGCTAGTAAACCAAGTTGGCGTGAGAACAAAAACGTTAAGAAAAATTCAAAGCTGGATAACACTGAAAAAAAGATAAAATGTAAACAAGTTGGTCATTTGCAAAATAAATGTCCAAATATGAAAAGCAAAAACAGTGATAAGCAAAAATCGCATAATACTTTCAGTGCTGTATTTTTAAATGGTTCATTCAGCAAGTTGGATTGGTACGTAGACTCAGGCGCAAGTTTTCATTTAACAGCAAATGAAGAATGGGTAAAAAATAGTGAAAGTCCAGATATTCGAGAAATAACTGTTGCAAATGACACCAAAGTTCCAGTAAAATGTTCAGGTAATGCAATGTTAATGTTGTAAAACATAAAAAGTTTGATATAACAGTTAAAATTGTTTTATGCGTTCCAAAGTTGACGACAAATTTGTTGTCGGTAAGTCAACTGTTCAAAAATGGTAACGTTGTTAGATTTACGACAAATTGCCGTGAGATATATAATAAACAAAATGAGTTAGTTGGTACAGCTAATTTACAGAATGGTGTATACAAATTAAATACTTTAAGTTATCAAGAATACGCCAAATAATCGTTTTTTGCACTATTTCGTGTTTTTTGAATAGATGTTCTAATGTATCTAGTTGCCTATGGCATTTAGAAACGTCAGATAATTCATTTAATCTGTCAGTTTAGTCTGCAAAACCTGTTGCCATAATAGCGGTATTATTTTTTGTAACTGTGAAACTTCATTTATTGAATTGAATAATTTGAATATTGTTGGGTTGTTGCTTTGTTAAAATGAAGATTTATCCAAAGAAAGAGCGTATTGATATGATTTTTATCCTTGGAGAATGTCATGAGAATTATTTGTTGGCTTCTCGAGTCTTATGTTCAAAGGTTTCGTGAAATAAACTATCCTAAACCAGCCGTTTTTGTGAGAGTATTAAACCAGTTTCGGGAAAGTGGAAGTGTCAGTTATAAAAAACCTGTTATAAGAAAACCTGTCACTGAAGATGAAGAAAATGTTTTTACTGTACTTGGTTCAGTGATCGAAAATCCCAATATTAGTCAGAATCATATATCCGAAAATACTAACATTAGTCAAGCAAGTATTTCAAGGATTCTTAACAAATACAGATTCATCCTTATAAAATCCAGCTTTGTCAAGAGCTTCACGGAAATGATTTTGACAACCGAACTAAATTCTGCTTGTAGGCGTTAGATAAAGTGGCAGAAAATTAACACTTTTTTGATAATATGTTGTTTAGTGATGAATGTACTTTTCATAACAATGGTTTCGTGAATAGACGCAACGTCCATTATTATTCTGATTCAAATCCGCATGAATACAGAGTTATGAGAAACCAGAAGATGATCAGTTAATGTGTGGGGAGGAATACTGGGTTCATACCATAGATAAAATATTTATAGATCCGCAAAGTTTAATCCCAAAAAACGGCAAATTTACGACAATAAAATGTAAACATCCTAGACCAGATGTCGGCATGCGCAGTACAAATTGATCAGGTGACCGTCGACAGGACCGAACTTCGAAAATCTATTTAGTTAGTTCAATTAGTCATAAATGGTGTCTAAATGAAGCAAGTTATCAAAGTTGCAATCTTTAGTAAAGAAGTCGGTCTCATGTAACTTTCTTGTTCTGGAAGTTATATCATATGGGCACAAATAATATCTGAAGCAGAAGGGAATAATCCGATCAGTGTACCGATGGGAGTTAGTTTAGTAATTTCTTATACTGTGAAAGTAAAATTGTGAAAAAAATGTATCTTACTATTTCTCTAATCTATTGTTTCTGTCTGTGTGCGTTAACTTTCTTGTTGTGGGGTGGGAGTGAATAATTAACATTTTTAAAGTTCGGCAATTTATTCTCTAATTTTGAAAAAATAATTATCATCTTTTCCTTGCCTTTTTTTTAAATTTTTTAAGAAAATATTGATACGAAATGGGTTTTTTTAACGGATATGCAGGATTTGAAAATAATTTTATATACTAATATTTTTCTGCCGTAATGGTGAATATTTTCTTATCGCATTAATTTTTTCGACAAAATGATAAAAATGTTATTTCAAATAAAATAAGTGAACAAGGTCATTGCTGGGGGCGAATAAAAACAATATACCAACAAAAGAAATTCACATTTGTCTAACTTATTTCGTAATATTTTGCTTTTGTTAACATATTAATGAATTTTTTATTTGACGATTTGAAAGTGAGGATTTTCATGACAACATGATTCATGATAATTTCATAAAATGAGTACGGACATAACTAATCTGAATTTACTTCCAAAACCAGTATTAATAATGAACGACGCTTTTTAACGTCATGTCCACAATCTTCAAACATACAAAATTATAAATCAGATTGGCTGCAGAACAAAAAAAAACATTTGAGCTGGTTGAAAACATCGGTTGAATATAAGGTAGATGAAGTTATGCAAGAATATGGTCATTGTGCAAATTAGTTACTGGAAAAAATTCGTTGGCAATTTGGAAAAATAATTCAAACAGAGCTTAGAAATTATAGAGCCAATAACCGATTATGGCTACAATATAAACCTTGTACTCAAGTATTTTATGTATATAACCAAATAATAATACATTATAATTATTGTAAGTTATATATGTATGTTTTAAAATATTCCAACTTCATTATGAGGAAGTATGTTTTTATTCATAATTATACTTACTTGCATTGCCAAATAAATATATTTTGAAATGAATCGTTAGTTTTTATTTATGTAAGTAATGTAATAGATGGAGAAATTATACCATTTCTTGACATATTGATGAATGTACTTTTTTCATATGATAGAATAAACTATTCTATGGTTTGGTGCGAATTTTGATTTTTTTTAAGAATTGACTGTTTAAAAATTCAGTTTATCTGTTGGTAATCATTTGGAAAGTGCCAGAAATATATCATACTACATGTTTGGGAAATTTAATGTTATACGAAAACAACTTAACTCCAAAAACGTTGTAAAGCAACACTATTTTTTACCCTGTAGAGAAAAAGGAAAATAAATCAAATAAAATATGTACACATTCCATTATATTAAATAAAAACACAAGAACAAATAAAATAAATCACTTAAAACGCTATAAATCCGTTTAAATCGCACGTAACTTGCAAATCAAAAATAAACACAAAAATAGCGTTAAGCCGATACTGTGCTGTTTACGGATGGCACTACGAAACAACCGATCGATAACAGGAAGTCGCTTATGCGCATGCCGTCATCTGGCCAGTATCCAAAAATATGACTGCCGCCCGATGTGCAGAAACCCATTTTTTCGCCCATGGTTTGCCATTTTTTGGCTTTAGCAGCCGACAAGAGTAGGGATCCATAGTAGAGATCAGTGGTCCATACTTAATTGGACCCTACTTTTTTGAAGGACCTTTAAACGGTTTGATGTTTCGCGATTTTCTTTTACATCAACTTCCAGTGTTATTAGAAGATGTCCTTTTAAATATTAGAACAACTATGTGGCTTCAACTGAATGGAGCTCCGCCTCATTATCATCGCGAGGTTCGGTAATTTTTAAATGTCAACTTTCGAAACAGGTGAATTGGGAGAGACGGATTTCAAAATTAGCCCCCGAAATCTCACCAGATTTCTTTTTATGGGGATACATAAAAAGAATTGCCTACAATGCGCCCCCGACAACACTACAAGACATGAAAATACGCATAAGAGACGCTTTTCAAACTGTAACCCCGCAAATGTTGTCCAGAGTTAGCAGTGGTTTCAAAAAAAGAATATGTAAGTGTTTGGAAATGGATAGTCGACATTTCGAACATCTACTTTAAATATTTTGCTTCTGTTTTGTTCCATCGTCAATATGTTATTACCATTATTGCTGTTATAGCCTATTGGACGACTATAAATCGCCTTCCGAGTTTCTAAACATTTATATATTCCTGATTATTATTCTTATAGTTGTAAATTACCTGTCATTTCCAAATGCCATAGGCGACTAGATACATTAGAACATCTATTCAAAAAACACAAAATGGTGCAGAAAACGATTATTTTCCGTATTCTGTGAAAACATGAAGGCTTAGCTATAGAACACCCTTATACCATTCAACAGGTATTTAAAAGGTACATTTTCTGGTAAGTTAAAAAGTATAGCGTTCTATTTAAATTAATCAAGTTATAGCCACTTAAAATTCTTATTTGATTAGTTTTAATTTTTGGACACCCTGTATAATATAGCAAGTATATTATAATTGGAATATAAAATATGATTTATTGTTACACTTCACTGTAAATTTCAAGTACATAACTGAAATACTTCTTATGTATTTAAAACATGAAAATTAGGTTAGATTTTGTCAAAATTCAAATTATTTAAAAACCCTTAAGCTCTAGGTACTATAAACCTTATTAAAATAGGCACTTATTTTGATCGGCGAATCCAAAAATGCAATAATATATGGAGGGTTCCATTTAAGAAAACACAACTTTGACACTTGCGGAGCTTTTGGGACACCCTGTATAATATGAAAATAATTTTAAAAAGTAATTATATTTAGACCCCCATATATTCCAAAATTAAAACTTTTTGAAAGTCACGTGAATTAACCTATAGAGACCCCGAGTCTTGTATAAGCGTATTAGCTTTCGATTAGAAAGAGACAGAGCGAAATATGTCAGTAATATCTCTCTTCCTATAGGCGGAGCTAACTACGAAAGCTTCGCCCGTAGAAAGACCTATTTCGCTCTGTCTTTTTTTAAGAACGAGCTAATGCGCTTCTATGGGACCCCCGGACTATATCTTATACATGTCTATGGTAGTAAGCTACAATCGTGCTTAATAATAACCACACTTTTTTGTACCTGTAAATTTTTTAATCCAGATAGCGCCATCTGCGTGGGATGATCTAAAACTTTAAATTTGTTTCCTTCCAAATTTAACTCTTCCAATGTAATAAGGTGCTCGAAAATGTTGTGTGGTAAACTATGGATTTGGTTATAAGACAAATCGAGATGTTGTATCAAAAGTGGTTCGTATACGCTGTCGTTATAAGGGCCTTTGAATTTTTCCGGAGCTATTTCTTCGGCTTAAAAATAATTTATGTTTTTGAATTACTCAAGTTTAATTTATTTAATATTAAAATTCCAGTAGAAATAATGTTTTATTAATAAAGGAAACTTACTAGTTAACAAATTATAGCTCAAGTCTATAAATTTGACGTATTTGACAGTTTTGAAGACTCCGGGGTCTACGCTTTTTATTCCACAATGGTCGAAGAGTAGTTCCGTTACAAAATCACTGTCCGGCATTATTTCCAAATGTGAAATATTGTTGTGGCTAAAAAATAACATAGATTGCTGCTAGAATTATTGACACATTTTACTTACACACACACACAAGTATATATCAGAATTAAATATATGTAGTGGTGAAATAGTCAAATAAAATGTTTGGCTGTTTTCGAGTTTTCTAGAATGTCAACGAATTTTTACAATCCTATCAAAATATGGCCGTTTATTTACCACCAAACTCTTTTCTTGAATTCTTTCAAGAATTTTGTTTATCTGTTGAGACAATTTTAACTGAAACTACTTATGATCGTCTGATTATCTGTGGTGATTTTAACTTACCAAATATGGTGTGGGTGGATGATGACTATGGAACTAAGTGTCTGGGTAGTAATACTACTAATCGTGCTCAGGTTTTGAGTGACTTGACTGTTTTTTATAATCTTTATCAAACAAATACAATCGCCAACTGCAATGGCAATTTTCTTGATTTAATCTTTCTTCATCTTCTTCATCCAGCTCTTTGCGTCCACTGTTGGACATAGGCCTCCCACATTATTGTCCATTGTGCTCTATCTTGAGCGATTTGCATCCAATTTGCTGCAATTTTCTTGAGATCGTCAGTCCAATGGGTAGGGTGGTCTTCCTCTACTTCTTTTGTCTAATCTCGGCCTTCACTCGAGTAATCTCTTCGTCCACCTTCCATCACTGATTCGGGTGACATGTCAGGCCTTGCAATTCTCTTGAGATCGTCAGTCCAACTAGTGGGGGGTCTTCCTCTACTTCTTTTGTCTAATCTCGGCCTCGACTCGAGTAATCTCTTCGTCCACCTTCCATCAGTGATTCGGGCGACATGTCAGGCCTTGCAATTCTCTTGAGATCGTCAGTCCAACGAGTGGGGGGTCTTCCTCTACTTCTTTTGTCTAATCTCGGCCTCCACTCGAGTAATCTCTTCGTCCACTTTCCATCACTGATTCGGGCGACATGTCAGGCCCGGTTCCATTTGAGTGTGGCAATTCGGAAAATTACGTCGGTAATTCCTGTCTTTCGTCTCAGGTCTTCATTTTTAACTCGGTCACGCAGCGATATACCTAGCATTGACCTTTCCATCTTTCTCTGAGCTATTTGCAGCGTTTTAGAAGTTGCTGTTGTCAATGTCAAAGTTTCGACACCGTAGGTCATAACCGGTAACACACATTGGTCAAATGCTTTACGTTTTAAAGAAATTGGTATATCGCTTTTAAAGATGTCTTTAAGTTTTCCATAGGCTGCCCATGCGAGATTTACTCTTCTCCGTAGCTCGATTATCTCTTGTGATCTTTATTTCGTGTCCAAGGTATATGTATTTTTTCACAAGCTCCACTTCATTGTCTCCAATATTGATATTTCCACTAGGTACCAGATTGGTCATAAATTTTGTTTTTGATATATTTATTTTAAGACCCACATTGGCGCACACTAGCTGAAGTTCATGTAACATTGTACATATCTCCTTGAGATTATCGGAAAACAAAACTATGTCGTCCGCGAACCTCAAATTTGTTAATCTTTGGCCGTCTACATTCAGGCCTCTTTTTTCCCAGTTAAGTTTTTTACAAGCGTATTCTAGTACTGCAGTAAACAGTTTAGGCGATAAGGTATCACCCTGTCGGACTCCTCTGCCAATTGGGATATGATCCGTGTTTCTGTGTAGTTTCACCGCCATAGTTGCATTCCTGTACAGGGTGAGTCAACGATTGGATGAAGTAAGTTTGTGCCTTTTCGGTGAAATTTACAAAGAAACTATAGTTTATTTTTACGCAGATTTTAAAAATATTTAGGACTCTACAGGGTGAGCCAAAAAACTAGGACAGCATAAAGTTGTATTTTTTTAAATAGAACACCCTATATACGAATCGTATTTTCGATTTAGCTTATAATTTTAAATCTTTTTTATTAAGGGTTTACTATAACAAAACTTTATAGTTTCTGAGATAATTAGGTTTAAAGAAATAAAGTCACATTTTCAAGCATCAGTTCAATCCTAAATAACGTTTTCAATTTTGTGACAAATATATTCAAATTTGGAATTTAGCAAGGCCAAGGACAAGTTAACATAATTTTTACCTAATATTTGCAATAAAAGCTACAGGGTGTTGAACACATCGGCTCAAATTTGAACAAGTTTAAATGAATAAATAATTTCTTTTTAAATGGTACACCCTGTATATTTTCATGTTATTTAATAGAGTAATAAACACCCTAAAAGTTTTATTCAATATATCCTATACCTATTTATAATAGTTTTTGAAATATTGCAGTTTTTCTTATTTTCCATACTTTTTTACAGAAATAGTCCATTATCATAGTAGCCATGTAAAATAATAAAAAGAAACTACAAAAACAAACAGAATGTGGTTAAATATGATGAAATACATTATTCGTTATATTACAACGGCAATAGTTTAATTAAACATAATGTGAAAAAATTAACACAACAATAACGACAAGGCAAATACATATTTACTTTTATACTAAATTGAAACAAAAAAATTACCTATTAAATACTGAGATTAATTATTTCTTTTTAATAAGTGTTCGAATAAACGACCCTCTTGTGCAATGCACAAATTTAGTCTTTTTTGCAGATTTTCTCGGACCCTGGACAAAATTAGTGGCGTTATTGTTCTACAGGTATCCCTAATCCTGTTTCGCATATCTTCCACTGTTGTTGGTGGATTAACATACACCTTATTTTTAATATAACCCCATAGGAAGAAATCTAATAGGGTGATGTCGCAAGACCTTGGTGGCCACTCAATGAAACCCCCACGTTCAATCCATTTTTGCGGATATCGTTGGTCCAAAAACGCACGAACTTCACGATGGTAATGCGGAGGCGCACCATCGTGCTGGAACCACATACTGTCGAGCTCATCCCTATCGAGACCTTGAAGCAGTTGGGGTAGTTCTTCTTGTAGAAAGTTCAGGTAACTATGGCCATTTAGTGGTTCATTAAAAAAGTGGGGTCGAATAATTCGATTATGATGAATACCACACCAAACATTTAATGACCAGTGGTTTTGATGTTGCACCTCTCTAATCCAAAATAGGTTTTCTGTGGCATAATAATGCATGTTGCGTCTATTTACGGCACCGTTATTTCTAAAAGTAGCTTCATCACTAAACATTACCTTGCATAATAAATTTGGATTTAATTGAATCTCCGCATTTATTGTACGACAAAAGTTTACACGACTTTCAAAATCCTGTCCATGCAATTCTTGGTGTAATTCCATGTGATATGGATGATACCTATATTTCTTGGTAGTACGATTAGCGGTGGATTGTGATGTTTCACATAATGCAGCTAACTGACGGCTACCAATATAAGGATTTTCCTGAACATTTAACAATACTTGTAGTTCTTTTTCTTCATTAGTTACTGGTTTGTTGACCACTTTACGTCTTGGATAATCAACAGTACCAGAAGAATCAAATCTTTGCATCAAGTTTTGAAAAGTATGGGTATTAGGCTGGCGTCGATCAGGATACTTCATTTTGTAAATTCTTTGAGCAAGAAGGCAATTTTTTTGAGCCTCTCCTATTGTATAAATCATATCTAATAACTCATTCTTTGGAAAATTCATTTTACAATATAAGATGAACGCAAAAAAAACCAAACTACACTACATAAAAACCAAAAGAAGCGATTGCGGTTATAAATTTGACACACAGAAAAATGTTCTTTTACATTGTTTTTGCCATGGCTACTATGATAATGAAGACTTTTTCTATAAAAAAGTATGGAAAATAAGAAAAACTGAAATATCTCAAAAACTATTATAAATAGGTATAGGATATATTGAACAAAACTTTTAGGGTTTTTATTACTCTATTAAATAACATGAAAATATACAGGGTGTACCATTTAAAAAAAAAGATATTTATTCATTTAAACTTGTTCAAATTTGAGCCGATGTGTTCAACACCCTGTAGCTTTTATTGCAAATATTAGGTAAAAATTATGTTAACTTGTCCTTGGCCTTGCTAAATTCCAAAATTGAATATATTTGTCACAAAATTGAAAACGTTATTTAGGATTGAATTGATGCTTGAAAATGTGACTTTTTTTCTTTAAACTTAATTATCTCAGAAACTATAAAGTTTTGTTATAGTAAACCCTTAATAAAAAAGATTTAAAATTATAAGCTAAATCGAAAATATGATTCGTATATAGGGTGTTCTATTTAAAAAAATATAACTTAATGCTGTCCTAGTTTTTTGGCTCACCCTGTAGAGTCCTAAATATTTTTAAAATCTGCGTAAAAATAAACTGTATCAAACAATAAATATAGTTTGTTTGTTAATTTCACCGAAAAGGCACAAACCTACTTCATCCAATCGTTGACTCACCCTGTACATATCTCCTTGAGATTATCGGAAAACAAAACTATGTCGTCCGCGAGCCTCAAATTTGTTAATATTTGACCGTCTACATTCAGGCCTCTTTTTTCCCAGTTAAGTATTTTACAGGCGTATTCTAGTACTGCAGTAAACAGTTGACGCGATAAGATATCACCCTGTCGGACTCCTCTGCCAATTGGGATATCATCCGTGTTTCTGTGTAGTTTCACCGACATAGTTGCATTCCTGTATATGTTGTAAATTAACTTTGTATATCGATAATCAATGCGGCATGCTTGTAATGCTTCCATAATTTGGTCAAGCTCTACCGTATCAAAGGCCTTATGGAAATCCACAAAAGCCAGAACGAGTGGTCGATTGTATTCGATAGTTTTTTCTATTACCGTTTTGATGCTCTGTAGGTGATCGTTTGTTCTAAACCCAGTATGAAACCCTGCTTGCTCTATTTGTTGGTAGAAATCAAGTTTTTTCTCAAGTCGATTCGTTACTATTTTTGTTAGGAGTTTATATAGGTGACTAAGAAGGCTTATTGGCCTGTAGTTTTCCAAATCATAGGGATCTCCTTTTTTATAAATCAAAATTACCTCAGTATTGTGCCACTTGTCGGGTATTGTACAGGGTGAGTCAACGATTAGATGAAGTAGGTTTATGCCTTTTATGTGAAATTTACAAAGAAACTATATTTATTGTTTAATACAGTTTATTTTTACGCAGATTTTAAAAATATTTAAGACTCTACAGGGTGAGCTAAAAAACTAGGACAGCATAAAGTTGTATTTTTTTAAATAGAACACCCTATATACGAATCGTATTTTCGATTTAGCTTATAATTTTAAATCTTTTTTATTAAGGGTTTACTATAACAAAACTTTATAGTTTCTGAGATAATTAAGTTTAAAGAAAAAAAGTCACATTTTCAAGCATCAGTTCAATCCTAAATAACGTATTCAATTTTGTGACAAATATATTCAAATTTGGAATTTAGCAAGGCCAAGGACAAGTTAACATAATTTTTACCTAATATTTGCATTAAAAGCTACAGGGTGTTGAACACATCGGCTCAAATTTGAACAAGTTTAAATGAATAAATATCTTTTTTTTTAAATGGTACACCCTGTATATTTTCATGTTATTTAATAGAGTAATAAAAACCCTAAAAGTTTTGTTCAATATATCCTATACCTATTTATAATAGTTTTTGAGATATTTCAGTTTTTCTTATTTTCCATACTTTTTTACAGAAATAGTCTTCATTATCATAGTAGCCATGGCAAAAACAATGTAAAATAACATTTTTCTGTGTGTCAAATTTATAACCGCAATCGCTTCTTTTGGTTTTTATGTAGTGTAGTTTGGTTTTTTTGCCGTCAGTTAGCAGCATTATGTGAAACATCACAATCCACCGCTAATCGTACTACCAAGAAATATAGGTGTCATCCATATCACATGGAATTACACCAATAATTGCATCGACAGGATTTTGAAAGTCGTGTAAACTTTTGTCGTACAATAAATGCGGAGATTCAATTAAATCCAAATTTATTATGCAAGGTAATGTTTAGTGATGAAGCTACTTTTAGAAGTAACGGTGCTGTAAATAGACGCAACATGCATTATTATGCCACAGAAAACCCATTTTGGATTAGAGAGGTGCAACATCAAAACCACTGGTCATTAAATGTTTGGTGTGGTATTCATCATAATCGAATTATTGGACCCCACTTTTTTAATGAACCACTAAATGGCCATAGTTACAAGAAGAACTACCCCAACTGCTTCAAGGTCTCGATAGGGATGAGCTCGACAGTATGTGGTTCCAGCACGATGGTGCGCCTCCGCATTACCATCGTGAAGTTCGTGCGTTTTTGGACCAACGATATCCGCAAAAATGGATTGGACATGGGGGTTTCATTGAGTGGTCACCAAGGTCTTGCGACATCACCCCATTAGATTTCTTCCTATGGGGTTATATTAAAAATAAGGTGTATGTTAATCCACCAACAACAGTGAAAGATATGCGAAACAGGATTAGGGATACCTGTAGAACAATAACGCCACTAATTTTGTCCAAGGTCCGAGAAAATCTGCAAAAAAGACTAAATTTGTGCATTGCACAAGAGGGTCGTTTATTCGAACACTTATTAAAAAGAAATAATTAATCTCAGTATTTAATAGGTAATTTTTTTGTTTCAATTTAGTATAAAAGTAAATATGTATTTGCCTTGTCGTTATTGTTGTGTTAATTTTTTCACATTATGTTTAATTAAACTATTGCCATTGTAATATAACGAATAATGTATTTCATCATATTTAACCACATTCTGTTTGTTTCTGTAGTTTCTTTTTATTATTTTACATGGCTACTATGATAATGAAGACTATTTCTGTAAAAAAGTATGGAAAATAAGAAAAACTGAAATATCTCAAAAACTATTATAAATAGGTATAGGATATATTGAACAAAACTTTTAGGGTTTTTATTACTCTATTAAATAACATGAAAATATACAGGGTGTACCATTTAAAAAAAAAGATATTTATTCATTTAAACTTGTTCAAATTTGAGCCGATGTGTTCAACATCTTGTAGCTTTTATTGCAAATATTAGGTAAAAATTATGTTAACTTGTCATTGGCCTTGCTAAATTCCAAATTTGAATATATTTGTCACAAAATTGAAAACGTTATTTAGGATTGAATTGATGCTTGAAAATGTGACTTTTTTTCTTTAAACTTAATTATCTCAGAAACTATAAAGTTTTGTTATAGTAAACCCTTAATAAAAAAGATTTAAAATTATAAGCTAAATCGAAAATACGATTCGTATATAGGGTGTTCTATTTAAAAAAATACAACTTTATGCTGTCCTAGTTTTTTGGCTCACCCTGTAGAGTCCTAAATATTTTTAAAATCTGCGTAAAAATAAACTGTATCAAACAATAAATATAATTTCTTTGTAAATTTCACCGAAAAGGCACAAACCTACTTCATCCAATCGTTGACTCACCCTGTACTGTCCAAAAGGCACATATTAAAAAGGTCTTTCATTTTTTTAAGTAGACAAACACCTCCGATTTTGATTGCATCAGTAACTACACGATCTTCGTCGGGAGATTTGTTATTCTTAGTTTTTCTTAGGGCTAGTTTTATTTCATCTATTGTGATTTCCGGCATTTGTTTTGATCCTTGGTTGACAATGCCCTTTTTCCTTGTCAATATTTCTGGCACTTGATCTTTGCTATTCTCTTAATTTTGGCTTCTGTATAGTAATTTGTAAAAATCTTCGACTATTTTAAGGATTTCCTCTCTGTCTGTTAAAAACTGACGATTCTTATCTTTCACTTTGATTATTTGTCTTGTTCCCGTTCTTAGTTTTCTTCTCAATACTTTCATACTTTTATTGTTCTCAATGGTATGTTCGATCTGTTCTTGATTGTATTTTCGAGTGTCTTGTCTAACAGCTTTGGATATTTCTTTATTTATTTTTTGTAGTTCGTTAGCTTTAGTGTCCGTTTCGCTTCTCATTCCTCTTCTTTTCTGCATTAGTTGTCTGGTATTTTGACTGAGCTTCTTTTCTTTTTGGGTTTTAGGACAAAATTTGTTCTGACTTTCTAGTAAGGCAGTTGTTAATTTATTATTTAGGTCGTTAGCGTCAGTTTCTGCTTCAGGGCTACTAGTTAGGTCGGTAATACACTGCTGAAAACCATCTACACCTGATGGTTTCATCCATGGTCTCCTTTGTTCTTCTTCTTGATCATACTATACCTCTCCTTTTTTTAGACATATTTCTATTTTACCTCGTATCATTCTGTGATCGCTATTTTTTTTTAAATTATTATTTAATCTTTAATGACTGTAATACTTTAGTTCAGTTAGTACCGGACCCGCTGGTGCCCTTTGATAGTTATCACCCTGCCTTGTGTTTTCGAGTAGATTATGCCAATGGACAAGATTTATTAGACTATGATAGTTTTTATTATGACTTTAAAAATGCAAATTATCATAATATTAATAATTTTTTTGGTAGGATTTCCTGGGAATTATTATTTCAGGACTTAGATATAAATATTGCTGTAGATTATTTGTATTAGTATGTAAATTACGCTATTGAATGTTTTGTTCCAAAATTGCGATCAAAAAATCCAAGGTTTCCTAACTGGTTTAGTTCTGAGCTTAAAGAACTGATATTTAATAAAAAGATTGTTCTTAAACGATTTAAGACTACTAACTCCAAGACTGATTATGTGTTATTCTCAAAAGTAGGGTCTCAATGTAAGATCGTATCTAGATTGAATTTGAAGAATACATTTCTTCCTTGCAAAAGATATTGGGTAGTAATAAGAAAGAGTTTTGGAAGTATGTAAGAAAGAAGGAGGGTGATAGTGAACTTGTTTTCCGATCATTTTTCATGTTCATATATATATAATCACGATCCTGGGGCAGCTTTTAACTCTCATTGTGACTCTAATATAAATTTTTCAACTTGTACATTTTCACCCACTGATTTTTTTAATGAGATAAACACATTAAAGGACAACTTGAGCTCTGATCCTGATAATATAACAGTGTTCCTTCTAAAACAATGCCAATGTATCTTTTCACTTATTTTGAGTAAATTATATAATTTGTCCCTTCAATGGGGGATTTTTCCTGATGAGTGGAAGAGAGGTTATGTATACCCTATTTATAAGAATTCAAATGTTCCATACTTTCAAAAATATTCGATTCTCTTTTAACTGATAAATTGACAAGTGTTTTTGGAAATTATATAGTTCCGGAACAACATGTTTTCTGTAAGGGGAAGTCCATAGTTACAAATCTTTTGATTTATGTTGACATTTTGTTATGTGCCTTGGAGGATCGTTGCCAAGTTGGTGCTATATATACTAATTTTTCCAAGGATATGAAAACGGCTGATTAATATTATTCTTATGTTAAAAAGTACGGAGAACTCGAAGATCATGCACCACCTTTTGTTCATTCATTTATTCACCGTCAAAAATGTCAAACTTAACAACGGATTCTTCAGATGGCACATAGCAACGTCAGTGTTGCCAGTTCTCGAAATATAAACAGCTTACCCACGTAATACATAATAATTTCCAGTGTCTTACCTAAAAGTTGCTATCAAGGAACTATTGTGTTGCGGCCAATTCGCAATAGTATGTTCAAAATGTTGATTCCTGCAATCTAACCTAAACTGTGGTCCTGTAGTACATCGACATCTTTGGCAAAGATTCGTCGAATTCTCGAAGGTTTCCTCACATTTTATCGCTGATACTAATAATATAAGTACCTGCAAAGTTATGAAAAAAAGTTAAATTAAATTTATCATGTAGAGAAGCATTTTCCAAGGGGGTTCGCAAAAAAAATATTGTAATGGTGGAATTTTAAATTAAATACCACAATAGACAACACACTTTGCCGCTGTGTATGTTGATTCTCGGTCTTATTACCGTGGTAATGCAGTGTCGGCTTTGTGTGATGTAAATATCTTATCGTATTCGTATTATTGACGTGTTTGAGGGGCTTTTGCAGATTGATTCCAGGAAGGGACCGGAGCCTAATGGAATAACGGCAATAATTTTCAAGAATATTGCTTTGGGTAGGCCTTTGTGGCTTCTATTTAATCTTTCACTGTCTTTTGGCAGGTTCTCTGATTTATGGAAGCAATCGTACCCAACATCTGTGTATAAGAATGCTGGTGATTGAGATAGGGCTGAGAGCTATCGACCCGTGGGTCTGATATCCCTGATTCCAAGATTGTTTGAATCGCTGATTACTGATTTTTTGAAGAAAACATTTAAAAATATTATTAATGATGGTCAGCATGGTTTTTGTGAGAATCTGCTGGTGTATCATGACTACATTGTCAGTGCCTTGGAAGAGGGGTATGCTGTGGATTCAGTGTGCACTGATTTCTCCAAGGCATTTGATAGGGTGGATAATGGACTTCTATTAAACAAGCTGAGGGGCTTTGGAATTTATGGGGCATTGCTGGAATAGGTGGGATCACATCTGTATGGTAGGTCTCAGGTTGTCAGGGTTAACAAGCACCCATCGGGGAAAATCAGTGTCACCTTTGGTGTGCCACAGGGTACACTTCTTGCACCACTGTTTTTCAATGTATTTATTAAAGATCTGTCAGCCTGTTTTCTGTATTGTGAACGTGTACTGTATGCCGATGACTTAACTATATTTATGTTTATTAAGACTGACAAGTGTAGTGCCAAGTTCCACTATGATTTAAATAGATTCCAGACATGGTGTGAAAGTAACACAATGCATCTTAATGCTAACAAGTGTAAATACATTCAATTCAGTAAGACAAGCCGTGTGTTGCCTGGGGTAAATCACTTTGAAGATAGGCTTATAGAGAAGGTTGATCTTATTAGCAATTTGGGAGTCTTGTTTGACTGTAAATTGACATTTAGGGAACATATGTTTCAGAGATGTAATAGGGCAAATAGATTTTCAAAAGGAATACCCAGCCGAAAAAACGCAAAGAACCCCTCCGATGCAAACTAGAACTAGACGGTCGAATAATACAACAAGAAATGAGTTTCAAATATCTAGGAATCGACATAACTAGTTATGGTAACATCGAAGATGAAGTAAGAGGGCAGGTGGCCAAAGCAAACAAAGTGGCGGGTTGCCTCAACGACGTGATCTGGCGAAACAAACACTTACAACAAAAAACAAAGGTTCGGATCTACAAAACCACAATTAGACCTATTATGACATACACCTCAGAAACACGGCCAGAGACGACAAAAACGAAACAACTATTGGAGACTACAGAAATGAGAATACTTCGACGAATAACAGGAAAAACGCTACTAGACAGAGAAAGAAGCGATAACATCAGGCAATCATGCAACACAGACTGCATTAATGAGTGGGTCCTACAACGTAAGACACAATGGAACAAACACATAAGCCGAATGACAGAGGATAGACTGGTAAGGATCGCACGAGATAAATCGCCTAGTGGTACACGCAGTAGAGGTCGACCACGGAAAAGGTGGAGCGATAATTTAAGTCCAGAATGAGGAAAATCGAAGAAGGAACAGGTCAGGGACCTATTATAGAAGGTAGAAGAAGGAGAAGAAAAGGAATATCTGAGACTTTAACGATATTAACTGTATGAAGACTTTGTATGTATAGTTGGTAAGGCTCCTTTTAGAGGTTAATGCTGTGGTGTGGTCTCTATATTTCGAAATTTATATAAATAAATTGCAATCAGTGCAAAGAAAATTTCTTAGATATGTTGTCTTTAAGTTGTTGTGTTTCCCATGATAATATTAATTATTCAAATTTAGAGAAACGCCTGAATTTGCAGAGTCTACAAATACTCGTCTTCCTATTGAATTTGTAGCGATTTCATGTAAAAATTTATTGCAGATATCTGAAAGTTTCAAGTCGTTTTTCCATCTTTGCTCGTAGTTTGAACTTCAAGGAACCCATTCCGCTTTTGCAAATATCTGTTGAATCATCCTCAGGGCAAGGACAATTGTTTGAACATTCAGTGTCTGGAATAAACACTTAAGATTATTCATAAACTACAAAATCGATTTAATCCAGCTTTCGCACAGTTATAAAGGCACATAATGGCCTTATCATCAAGGGGTTATACATCACTTTCGGCCTTTCTTGCAAAAATTATTAACATTTATAAAATAGTGCAAAAAAGGTGGTTTTTCACCATTACCTCGATAAATTATTTATCGATTTTGACGTATAAAAAATGAAGTTAAAGATCTTTTCAATACCCACAACTTTCATTTGGACAAGTTTTCTCTAAAATGTAACCGGAAAATTCTACGGTCAAAAAAACGAATTTTCCGACTTTGGATGTTGTTTATAAAACAACAGGGCTGATCTAGCTGTACTTTTTTACGTATTTATCATCTACTGGTGCCCACTACGACTTGAAACTTTCAGATATCTACAATAAATTTTTTCACCTTCTTTCATAGGAACACCGGAGTAAAACAAGAAGGTTAATGCTAGTGTTACCACAATTCACAAAATTTTGCATGACCATGTTGATTGCCCCAAATTCCTTCAGAGGCTCAATATTTATGTACCACCTCGTAACCTACGTGTGAGAAGAACTTTTGAGGTTCCAATTCACCGAACCCGGGGAGGGTGAGTCAATCAGTACAATCATGCAAAGTGCGAAAAATAGATTTATTTAATACAAGTGCCTCTCAACCTTAACGGCATCTTAAATGTAGACTGTAATTTATGATTTGTGATATTTTCTGCTCCTTGTGATATGTTGAAGGAGTTTGCAACACGAAAAAGGTTGGGAATCGATGATGTAGATAATAATACTTGGAAATCCATAATATGTCACCCCTATATTAAACACAATTCTAGAGAACTCATTAGCAAGTATTTTATTAATTGAATAAAAAAATTATAAACTTGTGATACCTAATTTTAATGAAATTTGATCCGCACAATCCAAGCAATATTTCAAGGATATCAAAGAGCATCCCACAAATATTTTTAATGATTTTTTAACGTCACTAATCTATTTTAGTTGTTCACTTGCCCTACTTTGCCATATTTGTTAGCTCGAAGTCATAAAAACATATGAAATATCAAATTAATCAAGTTTAAATTTCTTGCGCATATTTCTTTTCGATCTACTGCATTATTTTTTAACGAGCAACACCCAATAACTTTCTTAATACCTATTCTTACTTACCGCAACAAGTATACTTAAAGATAAAACTTACCAACAGCTTTAGTACAGAATCCATATTAAAAGTGAACCTAAAAGCACTTTGAAATAAAAAATAATTAAAAAATTTGAATTTGTTGCATATTATTCATCACTAGACATCACATCACTACGCGCATTGCAATATTGCTAGTAATACATGTCTTATCATCCTTATCGTTGTTTTAGGTACTGTTATCATCATGATAAATACAGGTATTATATTTGTTTAAGTCTATAAATATACTTCTAATACATTTATTATATTGTTTTCTTTTGAAACGGATATATTGTACATGTATTCATCACTTAATTAGGAGCAGCTCGTTCTAAGTACGTGAATTAAACAAAGACGGAATAGTTTGTTCTAGAACTATGGATGAAATTGTTCTCAGGAAGATCAGGAATAAGAGTTGAAATACTGACTATGAAATGCCTTAGAGTGGGGATTAGGTGTAGATAAGTTTGAATATAATAGTTAAAGTTCATTATTATTTAACAAACTTTTTTTCTCTCTCTCTCCCTCAAACTTGAGATAAAAGTAATAATGTATTTAAGTATATTGAAATATACCAGTTTTTTTTTCTCCTTGGAAATGAGTGACAAAGACCAGCAGAGTGTGCAATCTTTGTACTTTATTACAGGTTGGTTAAAAAGTCTTTGAAAGCGAAAATGAAAGAATGTGTATTTTTTAATGAAATTAGTTTTTTTATTCAATATAATCTCTCTCAACTTCAACACACTTATTCCAACAATCCTCCAATAATTTTATATCATCTTGGTAATTATTTTCCGTAAGCTCTTCAAAATAATGTTTCACGGCTGTAATAGCTTCTTCATTCAATGAAAAACGCTTTCCACGAAGAAATTGTTTCAAATTCCTGAAAAGGTACTAATCAGAGGGAGCCAAATCTGGTGAATAAGGTGGGTGTTCAAGCAATTCGTACTTTAATTCTTTCAACTTAGCCATCGTAAAACCGCTTGTGTGAGGACATGCATTGTCTTGATGAAAAATGATTTTTTCTTTTGTAAGCCGGGTCTTTTTTCACGAACTTTTTTATCCAACTGGTCCAAAAGGTTGCAATAATACTCAGAGTTAATTGTTTTACCTTTTTCAAGATAATCAATCAACAAAATCCCTTTTGAATCCCAAAAAACCGATGCCATAACCTTTTTTGTCGATCGTTCTGACTTGACCTGTTTTGAAGCTGAACAACCAGCTTCAGTCCACTGTAAACGTTCTTGTTTCAGTTTAGGATCATGATGGTAAATCCAAGTCTCATCCACAGTTACAAAACGATACACAAAATCGGTTTTATTCTGGTTAAAACGCTCCAAATTACGCTTACAAATTTGTTTTCGATTCAGTTTTTATTGAATTGTTAACGAATGCGGCACTATCTTTCCGAATAGCTTTTTAATACGTAATTCTTCGTGTATAATATAGAGTATTCGTTCGTTCGAGATGCCTATGATATCAGCAATTTCACGCTTAGTCGTACTTGGATCTGTACAGGGCGAGTCAACGATTGGATGAAGTAGGTTTGTGCCTTTTCCGTGAAATTAACAAAGAAACTATATTTATTGTTTGATACAGTTTATTTTTACGCAGATTTTAAAAATATTTAGGACTCTACAGGGTGAGCCAAAAAACTAGAACTGCATAAAGTTGTATTTTTTTTAAATAGAACACCCTATATACCAATCGTATTTTCGATTTAGCTTATAATTTTAAATCTTTTTTATTAAGGGTTTACTATAACAAAACTTTATAGTTTCTGAGATAATTAAGTTTAAAGAAAAAAAGTCACATTTTCAAGCATCAATTCAATCCTAAATAACGTTTTCAATTTTGTGACAAATATATTCAAATTTGGAATTTAGCAAGGCCAAGGACAAGTTAACATAATTTTTACCTAATATTTGCAATAAAAGCTACAGGGTGTTGAACACATCGGCTCAAATTTGAACAAGTTTAAATGAATAAATATCTTTTTTTTTTAAATGGTACACCCTGTATATTTTCATGTTATTTAATAGAGTAATAAAAACCCTAAAAGTTTTGTTCAATATATCCTATACCTATTTATAATAGTTTTTGAGATATTTCAGTTTTTCTTATTTTCCATACTTTTTTACAGAAAAAATAATAAAAAGAAACTACAGAAACAAACAGAATGTGGTTAAATATGATGAAATACATTATTCGTTATATTACAAGGGCAATAGTTTAATTAAACATAATGTGAAAAAATTAACACAACAATAACGACAAGACAAATACATATTTACTTTTATACTAAATTGAAACAAAAAAATCACCTATTAAATACTGAGATTAAATATTTCTTTTTAATAAGTGTTCGAATAAACGACCCTCTTGTGCAATGCACAAATTTAGTCTTTTTTGCAGATTTTCTCGGACCCTGGACAAAATTAGTGGCGTTATTGTTCTACAGGTATCCCTAATCCTGTTTCGCATATCTTCCACTGTTGTTGGTGGATTAAGATACACCTTATTTTTAATATAACCTCATAGGAAGAAATCTAATGGGGTGATGTCGCAAGACCTTGGTGGCCACTCAATGAAACCCCCACATCCAATCCATTTTTGCGGATATCGTTTGTCCAAAAACGCACGAACTTCACGATGGTAATGCGGAGGCGCACCATCGTGCTGGAACCACATACTGTCGAGCTCATCCCTATCGAGACCGAGCACTTGGGGTAGTTCTTCTTGTAGAAAGTTCAGGTAACTATGGCCATTTAGTGGTTCATTAAAAAAGTGGGGTCCAATAATTCGATTATGATGAATACCACACCAAACATTTAATGACCAGTGGTTTTGATGTTGCACCTCTCTAATCCAAAATGGGTTTTCTGTGGCATAATAATGCATGTTGCGTCTATTTACGGCACCGTTACTTCTAAAAGTAGCTTCATCACTAAACATTACCTTGCATAATAAATTTGGATTTAATTGAATCTCCGCATTTAATGTACGACAAAAGTTTACACGACTTTCAAAATCCTGTCCATGCAATTCTTGGTGTAATTCCATGTGATATGGATGATACCTATTTTTCTTGGTAGTACGATTAGCGGTGGATTGTGATGTTTCACATAATGCTGCTAACTGACGGCTACCAGTATAAGGATTTTCCTGAACATTTAACAATACTTGTGGTTCTTTTTCTTCATTAGTTACTGGTTTGTTGACCACTTTACGTTTTGGATAATCAACAGTACCAGAAGAATGAAATCTTTGCATTAAGTTTTGAAAAGTATGGGTATTAGGCTGGCGTCGATCAGGATACTTCATTTTGTAAATTCTTTGAGCAAGAAGGCAATTTTTTTGAGCCTCTCCTATTGTATAAATCATATCTATTAACTCATTCTTTGGAAAATTCATTTTACAATATAAGATGAATGCAAAAAAAACCAAACTACACTACATTAAAACCAAAAGAAGCGATTGCGGTTATAAATTTGACACACAGAAAAATGTTCTTTTATATTGTTTTTGCCATGGCTACTATGATAATGAAGACTATTTCTGTAAAAAAGTATGGAAAATAAGAAAAACTGAAATATCTCAAAAACTATTATAAATAGGTATAGGATATATTGAACAAAACTTTTAGGGTTTTTATTACTCTATTAAATAACATGAAAATATACAGGGTGTACCATTTAAAAAAAAAGATATTTATTAATTTAAACTTGTTCAAATTTGAGCCGATGTGTTCAACACCCTGTAGCTTTTATTGCAAATATTAGGTAAAAATTATATTAACTTGTCCTTGGCCTTACTAAATTCCAAGTTTGAATATATTTGTCACAAAATTGAAAACGTTATTTAGGATTGAATTGATGCTTGAAAATGTGACTTTTTTTTCTTTAAACTTAATTATCTCAGAAACTATAAAGTTTTGTTATAGTAAACCCTTAATAAAAAAGATTTAAAATTATAAGCTAAATCGAAAATACGATTCGTATATAGGATGTTTTATTTAAAAAAATACAACTTTATGCTGTCCTAGTTTTTTGGCTCACCCTGTAGAGGCCTAAAAATCTGCATAAAAATAAACTGTATCAAACAATAAATATAGTTTCTTTGTTAATTTCACCGAAAAGGCACAAACCTACTTCATTCAATCGTTGACTCACCCTGTACAACCAATATCATAGACTTGCTCAATGATTTCTGTTGTTGTTGCACTTTTTGGACGTCCACTACGTGGTTCATCTTCAACGCTTGTACGACCACGTTTAAATTCTAAAACCCATCGATGCACAGTTGGAAATGAAGGAGCAGATTCCTTTAACACTTTTACCATTTTTATATGAATTTCTGTTCCTGATAAACCTTTAAAAAAAAGAATTTTATCACTGCACGATATCCTTTTAATCCATTGGATAAAAATTCACTGACACGTCAACTTCAAATGGCTTCTAAACAAAGAATGAATTGACAGATAGAAATAAACTTTTGTGATTGTTCATATAGAAGATGAAATATTAAAATGGCGTATAAATTTTGATTCCTCTACTGGTGAATAGTTGTCGTTTTTAAAACTTTTCAACCAACCTGTATTTTGATATTCAGAGTTATATAATTTTCCAAAAACTTAAAATAAAAGTAGTTTTCATATCAGCAATTGGTATCCCACTATATACAGTGTGACCAAGTACTTTATCTGCCTTACTTTTCAAAAATTTGAAAAATGTTTTTATAAAAGTTGTATAATATGAAAATTTCTACAATCTAAAAATATTTTCAAGTATAGATGGTGTTTCTTGACAGCGTGGTGCTAAAAAAATAGTTTTATTTAATGGGATATCGTTAATATTTTTACATATTTGGAGACTATTTAGAACAAGGCAAGACCATCACCGGGGAGTATTATGCTTCACTATTGGACCGTTTGTAGCATGTGATTGAGGCTAAACGTCCACATCTTGCCAAAAAAAAAGTGCTGTTTCATCAGGATAAAGCGCCTGCACACAAATCTATGGTTGTTGCTGCAAAACTCCACGACCTACGTTTCGAAGTGCTTCCATACGCCAAATTCGTCGGATCTGGCTCCTAGCGATTATTTTCTCTTCCCAAACTTGAAAAAATGGGCAACCAATATTTCTGAAAGCTTTCGTGGCATCTTCCAGTAATTACCTAGTGTACGTGACAAATACTAATGAAAAGATTACGTCTAAACTTACAATAAACTTTCAGGAAAGCATAACGTAACACTCTTGGTAAGCATAAGACAAGACTCATGTAAGGTTCTGACAGTTTCTACTTGATATTTACTACCTTACACAAAAACATTCTGGAATCTTGCAAGCAATATTTGTGAAAGCTTTCATAGAAGCTTCCAATAATATATATATATATATATATATATATATATATATATATATATATATATATATATATATATATATATATATAGCAAAATTATCGAATATTTTAAATTGACCCCGTGAACTTTGGGCAAAAGTAGTGCACACTTCCCCACACTAAAACAGCCTCCCTCTGTAACGCGCAAGCAAGCAAAACAATTGCTTAGCAGTATCGGAGAAGCCTCTATGAAAGCATGATCAGATCTCTCGAATGAGAAACAGCATTAAAAGGATCTTCATTTTCAAAAGGTGCAACACTATTTCAGGAACAAAAACACTTTATTGCTGTAATAGGTATGGCCTAGTTTTCTGTAAATTATAATCTTCCATATTAATTTATATTTAGGAAATCGGCATCTAGCACCTTTAATAATCTAATTTTTTACATTACAGTTATTTGAATTTTGTTATCAGCCATTTATGACACCTTCAAAATAATATTTTTCATGACTGCTTATTTTATGGTCTTAAATTATTTAGGAATATAAATTATTATTCTTCCCAATGGAAACAGAAAAATTGGGGAACATATTAATTTTTGGGGACCGAAAAAAGTAATTTTCTCCAGATCAAGCGGGAAATCCAAAATGTAAAATAGGAAAACAAATTATCAGTGAAGCATCATTTTTTAATGAAAATCATGGTTCTTGGATTTAGACTGTGTCAAATGGAATTATTATCCGACGTTTCGCCTATGATTGCACGAGGGATCTTCAGGGATTTTTAATCCATGAGATTAGAACACTGAATGACCATCGAGGAGCAACAGCCCGGTATTTAAATCCAACTGATGCTCACCGCGATCCCTAAAGTTATGGAAAAAATGGTTCTGCCTTCGTTAGGTATATTCAACAGTATTATAGTGGAGAAGCAGCATGGTTTTCAGGGAGGCCGTTCTACGGAGACTAATCTCTTCTTGTATACAAACTACATTAGCGCAGCCATGGATCGGGGTTGTGAGGTTCATGCCGTGTACACGGACTTTAGTAAAGCTTTTGACTTGATTGATCAGAGTGTATTGCTTCACAGACTTGAGTCCCTCTCTATGGATGATCCATTCTATTCTTGGATTTCATCCTACCTGCAGGGTAGAACAATGCAGGTTATAGTGGCAGGGTTTCTTTCACATAAGTTTGATGTGGTCTCAGGTGTGCCCTACACTATTTCAGTTGCTTATAAATAATATAGGTCAGTGTTTTAGTTCTAAGTATCTCCTATTTGCGGATGATTTGAAACTTTTTAGAGCAATAGAGTCCAGTAAAGATTGTGAATTGCTTCAGAGGGACTTAAATACTTTAGAGACATGGAGCTTGAAAACTAACCTCAAGCTGAATGTTGCTAAGTGCTCATATATTATATTCAGTCGCAACAAGAGCGTGAACGAAGTTGAGTACAGAATTGGAGTGAATAAATTGCAGAGGGTGAATGTAGTTAAAGATTTGGGATTATTTCTAGATAGTAGACTTTGTTATGTTGATCATTATGATGCAATCATTAATAGGGGCCACCGTATGTTGGGTATGGTGGTAAGAATGTCCAAGGATTTTAATAATCTATGTGGTGTCTCTTCATGTTTGTGTGCTACGTAAGGTTAATAATGGAATACTGTAGTTTGATTTGGAGCCCATACTTTGATATACATAAGAAACGTTTGGAGGCTGTTCAGGTAAAATTTTTAAAATGTCTATAGGGTATAGATTGGCACAGAGAGGACTGCAGCTTGGCGTTGATGAGGTAAGAGAGTGTTACGGTTTGACCAAACTGGACGACCGCAGACGATATTTTGAACTTCTTTTTTTTTCTATAAGATAATAAATAATTTAATAATGTCCCCTGATATATTGGCTGGTTTTAATTTTAAGATCCCACCTAGGAATTTCAGGAGGAGTCCACTGCTGTCCTCCGTGTTCTTTAACACCCTACATGGTCAGAATATGCCAATTAGTAGAGTGGTTACTGCTGTTAACAGTTACCCTGATCTTGATTATTTTGTCACGTCATTTAATGTATTTAGAAATAAGCTAAGAAATCTGAGTAGTATTAAGCCATCTAATGTTTAATATTAAATAATTTATTTGATTGTATATGTACAAATGCTGGAACC
The DNA here is from genome assembly GCA_034092305.1 of Diaprepes abbreviatus. Taxonomy (NCBI): domain Eukaryota; kingdom Metazoa; phylum Arthropoda; class Insecta; order Coleoptera; family Curculionidae; genus Diaprepes; species Diaprepes abbreviatus. Next base: position 3,870,629 of record JASJET010000181.1, on the reverse strand, counting down.
GTTGAAATAATAATAAATAAATAAACAGTTGTATGCTCCTCGATGGTCATTCAGTGTTCTAATCTCGTGGAGTAAAGATCCCTGAAGATGCCTCGTGCAATCGTATTCGAATCGTCGGATAATAATTCCAATTTGACACAATCTAAACCCATAAACCATAATATTCAACTTGACCAAAGCCGTGAAAATTTTCGTGCTTTATCTTTTTTTAATGATGAAAATTAAAAATTTGTGATTCGCCACTCACCACAAGAGCAAGGCAAAAAACCATGAATTTTGTTATTATCTTTTAAAAAAATATAGAGAATAAACTATTTGAACTCTTATCACGCGAGTTCCACCAACAGTTATTTTTCACTAACAACCCCGTAATAAGAGACGCTCTTTAAAAGACAAGTAGCAGAGTTTCTTTTACGAACCGTTAGGTTTTTTTTTATTGATAAAATATTAATTGTTTGTACACACACTACACCAACACAATAAAGAACTCGCCAAACTGAAAACTCACTTTTAAAGAATGATTTCTTAATAAAAAATTCTTTACTAAAGACTTTTCCTATGACTCAAATTAGTGTATTAGGAGTAGTGGTAGACACTGCGTATGTTGTCATCTTATTTCTTTCTATGGTATTAATAAGAGATAGAAGTGATTCGTCGTCTGTTGGGTTTACCAGTACAAATACTAAACGTAATTTTAAAAGTGTCAACCAATTGTTTTGTTTAGTCTACATATGGTTGACAAAGAAAATATTTTTTATCTGGTTCACCATTTCGTTGCGTTGCTATTTCGTATGAACCAATACTGCAAATATACCAGGGTGATCAGATAGATATAATCTTTTAAATCTATTGGTCCAATTATCTGTACCAAGAGATATTTTAGGTTGAACAGACATGGGCGCAAACAAGAGAAATGATGTCTAAAATTCCTTACCTACGTAAATATTTAGTGTCTCCCGAGTATTAATGGTAACTGCCAGGTGATGATCTGTTTTGTTGCCAAGTTCGCGCTGTATTTGTGAGAAAAACGAAGTTCTTCGGATTTAAAGAAATTTTTTAATTATTTAAATATCATAAGGTATTAAGTAACGTAATTTCTGGAACGTATCGAACTTTTCGATTTATAAACAATTGCTTGTACCTAAAAGGCCTTGACTCTCCTCGTAATGTTTGTGCAGCAAATAGCTAGAATTGGTAACCGTATAACTTTTCCAGATTGATTGCACAAGCCGGCAACGTTGCTTATCATTAGCCATTGTGCTGTAATTTTTGACAATTGGCACTTTTTCGTTTGGTTTGAAATTGACTTCTATTTTAACAACAAACTTAACATATAAAATTGGACTGTTCATGAAAATAATTTTTTGACCCCCCCTTATTGCTCGCCATTATGTGTAATGATTTATATAGCAAAATTGAATTTTCTGCTAGTTTCTTATATTGGCGAGAATGTGTCGTGTATGAATGTCAATTCTATTATTCTAACTAACAGGTTTAGACAATAACTATCTCTTTCTATAGTATATCTAAAACAATAAATCGGTCTTCCTTGTTTTACTTGACAGGTTAATTGAGCATATTCAATAAAAAAGACCGGGATAATTGTTTCTGCAAAAACAATATTTAACTTGAATTTCTGTTTTTAGTTTCCTCAAAATTATAATTTTTCTATTCAAAACAATTCCTTTAAAGCTAATTTTTTTAACTTCTTTGAAACAGTGTAAATATGTACCAATTTTATTATTTTTAGATAACAAGCATGAAATGTCAGTTCTTATAAATAAATGAAAATGCTTTTTCTATGACTGTTTACATATTTTATTTTTTAAAATAAAACTGTTATTTAGCAAAATATCTAAAATGTGAAATATTTGCCAAAAACAAAGCGAGACTAATTTTTTTTTCTTAAATACCTGTTTTGGAAAAGATTGTGGAAATAGGTGGGTATTTTTGTAAATAACATTAGTATAATCCACATCCTTCTTTGGCATTTATTTTTAAAAATTTCATATCATGAATTAATATAGCATATTGTTTAATGTAAGGTCTCGAAATGTCCATATAATCTATTGCAAAATAATAGAGTTTCATCATTTAAAAATAGCTTCGATTAGGTCTTTGTTAACATTATTTTCTCCTCGATTCTCTTAGGGAACTGATATGTTAGGTATTTATATAAGGTTAATAACATTGATAATAATGTTGACATTCCCTTCATAATAACGGAGCTTTAATTTAAAGGAAGTAAAATAACATTATGCACTAAACCATTTTTATATAAAAAAAAATTAAACTCCAAAGTGGATAGCGTTAAAGCAGTCTATATTTAATTGTAAACACAATAATATTTATTAAGACACTTTAAATACAAAAAAGATTGTAAATACAAGAGTGGGATTCATTAATGCAATCATTTCTAATCTAAATATATATACATGAAGATTTACTAGCAACTTTTAATTTTTACATTGGCTATATTCTTTTGAGTAATTATCAATTGATCAAAGTGAACAAAGTGAAACTGATCACTTCATGTTCTTTTGAATATGCATTTACTTGTCATTGGGCTGAAGTGATCATGATTACTTCAAGTGATAGAAGTGAAAGTGATAATGACTCAAAAGAATAGCCCTATTATGTCAAACTTTCCATTGACTTAACTTTTTGAGGATCTGGAATTGACCTTTCCTAGAGTTGAATTTTTGAAATGGTAATCAATCACAACTTTTCACTACTTTGACACAAATTTCCTTACTATCTGAGCTAAAATCAAGAATTTTTATTTTATTTTTTTTTTTAAATAATAAGTAATTAAATATAAATTTATTTTAAATTAATAACATATTCAAAGAAATGTTATTATTTTATTTTTAGACAAAACAAAAACATAAAAGTAAAATTTATGTAATTTCCAAACATGCTTAATAATATTGAAAAATTTCGTATTATATGCAATCATTTATTTCTATTTTAATATGGCATATTGGTTTTTAAACGTATAATCATTTTAAATTTTAACACCGTACCAGTTTCAGTGCTCAGCTTTATGTCAGTGGGACATTAACTTCATAGTAAAACGATATTGTTGTTGGTTAATGCACACCTAATTCAGGACTTTTGTAGAGCCAGTGTTATTAAGTCCAAGTTTAGTTGCTTCAAGATGTTTACATCAAACAGTGCTTCATAGTTTTTTTCAGGCAGTTTTTTTGTAAGAAGCACAGCATAAACTTTTTGCTCATCTTCTTGTGTAAAACTATTTCCAGAAAAATGCTCTGAACAGAGTTACTCATCTGGTGTATAAAAGAATTATGATTATGACCAATTTGCTTCAGCCCTTCAATTTGAAGTTTCTTTTCTCTTAGAAAACTAAAATATTGAGAGCATTTAAAAATTATCATACATCATATCCATAAGATTAAACTTGTTACCCTTAAATTTACAATTTGATTTTAAGGTAAAATTTTATATAATTATTATTGAATGCCTTGTAACTTACCAATTAAATAAATTCCAATTTACCAGATGAGGTATTTGCACGTCTTACGATGAAGAATCGCATTTTTTAAAATACCAAAAAAAAACCTTAAAGTTCACGTTCCTGTTTGAAATTTTCAGTAAAACGTTACATAAAATGTGGTAAAATGCATAAAACAGCACAAACAAAAATAAATTATGGTCAAAATGAAAAGTATTCAGTCAATGTCAAATTACACTTTCACCAATATGATAAAAACTTAGGGAATTCATTGTTGCCAAACCAATTATTTGCACGTAATGGCACGGAGCATGGTGGAGTCATTTTTAGTATAAGAGCCGTTTTACACACACAAGAATTATAGCCAAAATTTATCTGATAATTATGTTGAAAATTTTCATAAAACTAATTTGCTGTTTTACACATCAAAGAATTATTGTCAAAATTTTGGTGAAAATTTTCGGCTTGAAAAATTTAAAACGTGCTCTATATTTTTATGACTAAAATGCAGAAAGTGCACGAAAATCGACGCAGAATAAAATATGTGAATTGACAACCCGCATTATAATCAACCTAATCTCAATGTTTACTCATCGTTTCTTGCACAAAATATCCCTTATATTGTGGTTTTTTGATTATTTATGTTTGGAAACTTTCATATTTATGACATTTTAAGGTTATCCACACTGCTGGAACGTCACATGTGATGAAAATGCGCATGAGCATCGACAAAATTATCACCAAAATTATATTCAAATTTCCTGTACGTATCACACAGAGTAGTATTTTATTTCAAAAATTATCTTCATAGAATTTTCGGCAAAAATTTGCTGAAAATTTTTGTTATAATTTTCGGAATAATTCTTGTGTGTGTAAAACGGCTCTTAGGGAGGTGTTATGCATGAGTAGTCCAGTTTTATATGTCATGTTCATGTATTTTAATCTAAGATTCCGCTATATTTTTTGTTGACTTTTAAGAAATCCGTTTAAAACTTCTTTGCATCCTTTGGATTACAAAATATTTATATAACCTTTCGATCTGAGAATCGGGTAAGGAGTCATTTCCTGTAATTAATTAATTAATTAATAATAATTTATAAGCTGACGAGGTTTTGTTAATTTTTATCATTTTTTTTTTTCAGGAGAACATGCGTCATTCGGAGGAACTCTTAGCCAGTATTACATCTTCAATTTTAGACAGTAAAAATATCAAACTAGAACCGACTTCCGGTACTATACACCAGGAAATAAAAAATGAGCCTTTAGAAAACGCTCCCAAAAGACAACCGAATCAAAGTGAGGAATCGCCTAGGAAAATTACGGTTGCGCCAATGGAAACTGATGAAAATTCACATAAAGAACCTCCCATTTTACATAGTACACCTCCGAATTTACATAACACACCTCCATCATTACATAATGTGCCTCAAATTTTACCCAACCCACCTCCACCTTTACATATGGAAACCCAGTTTTTACAACAGGATCCTTCAGTTTTACAAAATCAACTCTCCGTTTTACAAACAGGTCCTTTATTTTTACGTGGGACCCCTTCAGTCGACCAACCTCCACGAGAAGAACCAATGGAATATCATCGGGAAGCCGTGCAGGATAACGACGAACCCCTCAATTTACATACGGAACCTTTAAATTTACATAACGGACCGTTAGCTTTACATACGGAACCGCTACCGTTACAAGTTATAGTTTTTGAGACGCCCGGTAAAGAGATTCAGATTCCTGACTCAGAAAGCAAGTGTTGTGATGCGGAAGTGATCGAGATTAAAGATGGAGAGACAGGGAGCAGGGATTCGTCCAAAGAGCCTTTGATTAAAGTAAAGGCTGCCAGTGTGTTGCAGGTTATTTAATTGTTTTTTGTGTAGCACACTCTATATTGATTTTCTGCTTATTTTGTAGGCTCCACGAATACTAAACAAAGAATTTACGTACGCTGATGATGATGATAAGATACCGGAACCCGCTGATTTATCAAAAACCAAGAAACAGGAAAACGTTGTGTGTGATATGGATTTAACAAAAGATGACGATAATGTGGATGCTCATTCGGTGTCTAGTGCTAGTTCGGACCCGGATCGATTAGAGGTCGATATGTCGCAGGTATTCACCTGTTACCCATTTATGTTTTCATAAATTAAATTCACTGATAACCAATTAATTCATTTTTTTTTACAGGCGATAGAAGACCAAAATTCAAGTTCCACCAATAGTGCCTCACCTCCTCCTGAAAGATCTTACGACGCCCCTGATTGGCCTAATATTTATAATAGTCAAAATAATGGATTTAGTACAGGCATGCCAACATTATCTGGTTAGTAACGAGATTTTTTTTTTATTCAGTTTTTATTTATTTTTGCTACATATAGTGTGATCTCGAAAACAAATATTAACCCCCATAATGCAATCAACCTTCTGTTTTTAGGTGAAGCTTCTCAACTATTACGCAAATTAATTACATGTAGAAAACTAGGAATGACAATCACTCCATCTTGTCCAAAGGTACTGAACTACTCGTTGTTTCAAGGTCAACCCCCACCTGCACATAACAATCACAATTTATTGGAGAGAGAGAAGAGTTCAACAAGAAGGAAACAGAGTTATCCGACTAAAGCCAATAACATTGAAGAGGTAGTAGACTTGTGTGTTCATATTGATGCATTTTTTTTAACAATTCTGATTCATATATTCAGGCAAGAAATATATTTTTTAACCTTTTGCTACAGGAAAACCATATGGATGACATCGAGAGAGACCAAGATAGAAGTTTACATGCAGAAGAGTGCAATGACAATATTCCAGATTTTACCGGTGGCAATCCTTGGATCAGTGTAAGCGGAAAACAGTTAAAAGTAAGTTGTTTGAGTTATATAATTTAAGATATATGTATCAAGACTATTCAATAAAAATTATCCCTATAAAGGAGTAAACTGGTTCAATGATAACTTAAAAGAGATGCGTAATAGACTTCAGTTTATGATAGCATTAAATAAAAGAGATCCTATTACCATGCCAACGAGTACCATAATTGAATGCAGAAAAAATTACAGAAAATCAATTAGGACGAATTTATAAAAAAAAATCTAGTAATCCTCAACAAGCTACGTGGAAACTTATTAATAATAAAAGCAAAAATAATACCTCTGACTCTAATTCAAAACTAAATGCAAATTATTTTAATAACCACTTTTGTTCAACTGCTGAATGTGGGATGAATAAACTTGAAAGTTCTCAACAGCCTTTTGAAGATTACCTAAAATCTATGCCACTGAAAAACATCCCGTCCTTTAAATTTCAATCAGTTAGTTTTAGTGATGTCGACAAGGCCATTTCAGAAATAAAAAATAGTAACAGCAAAGATATTGACGGAATTAACACAAAAATTATTAAAAAAATTAAGGATATAATAGTTCAGCCCCTAACAATATTGATAAATCAATCTATAGCTTGCAGTACATTTCCTACAGTTTTCAAAACTGCAAAGGTGGTCCCCTCTTCAAGAATAAGGGCTCCATTGATGACTATAACCATTATCGCCCCATATCTTTATTACCAATCTTGTCAAAAGTTTATGAACGAATTTTGAAAAATCAGGCTAATGATCATTTTGAGTCAAACAAATTATTTGCCTTGAACCAGTTTGGATTCCGAAAGAACAGGACTACAACTTTAGCTATTGATCACTTCACTAGTAATGTTTTACAGGGCTTTGAAAGGTATCTCGACACTCTTGCATCCTTTTTAGACCTGACAAAGGCATTCGATTGTGTTACACATAACATTCTTCTAAAAAAACTACCATTCTACAATTTTCAGGCTGATGCCATTCAGCTACTTAATTCATATCTGTCGGATCGTGATCAATATGTTCACTCTGGGCAGTGTAATTCTAAAAAACAATCCCTAAGGTATGGTGTACCTCAAGGGTCGGTATTAGGTCCCATCTTATTCCTCATCTATATAAATGACCTGGCATACTGTAAGGGCAAGGGAGTCAACACTGTTTTATTTGCTGATGACACAACGTTTTATATAAGTTATCACCCTTTAGAGATTGACAGTTTTGATTACCAAACTTCAGAAAAAACTATTTCAATAGTTTCGAGCCAATCGCCTATCCTTGAACAACTCCAAATCACAAAGTATTAATTTTACTCTAAGGAATAACAGTGAAATAGTACAGTCCTTTCTACCTCAATGTGCAATGGAGGTCAAATTTCTGGGAGTACACCTAGATGCAGGATTAACCTGGGAACAACACCTTGTTAATCTCTCAAAAAAACTATCCCAACAACTGTTCCTGTTCAGGAGTCTTGAACGGGTAACTTCCAAAGAAACTCTTCTAACAGCATATCACAGTAACTTTCATTCTCTTTTGGCTTATGCTATTCTTTCCTGGGGTCATTCTTGTCATACTGATAAAGCATTTGGACAACAAAGAAAATGCATTCGTATTATCTCTGGGCTTGGTTGTAGAGAAGACTGTCGAAATTCGTTTAAGAATTTAAAAATTTTAACTTTACCTTGTGTGTACATTATGCAGTGTTTGTTGTACGTTAAACAAAATCTTGATCTATACAGATCACACGAAGATATTCACAACTATCCAACAAGAAACAACAACAATCTTGTACCAGACTTTGGCCGGCTTGAAAGATCCAGAAATGGTTCAAGATATTTAGCAATAAAGTTCTACAACTGCGTGCCAGCTAGAATTAAAGCTCTTAACTTCAATCAGTACAAAAAACAAATCAAGAGCTACCTTGAACGCGTTTTTTTCGTTCGAGGAGTATTTCGAATCTAATTTTAATCTGTAGTATTGTCTTTGTTGTCAGCTTCTCTTAGCTTGTTTTTACCAAAACTTTCTTCTTTAGGAAACATCAATATCGTGTAATGTTTTATTTGTATTAATGATATTAATTAATTGACAAAATTTTAATATTTTATTTATTTGACTTGTAAAAGTACTATTTGTATATTATTACTAATAAATTATCTTATCATATGTCATTTTGTTGCACCCCGCAAGGATGTGACTAGAAACGTATAGGAATTGGGAAGTTTGGTCTCTAAAGTTTAATTTCATTATATATCAATTATTCAAAATTTGACTGTCATTTTTGACATAATGGGTTGTACAAAAAAAGGCCTCTACTTGCATTATAGTTACACTCATCTCCAGCATTTTACACAGGGTAGTCACTAGGGTCACTGATAGTCGACTTGTTCTTGAGTGGAGACTCGCTTGGGATTGGTCACTGATTGGCCTAACCCGGACTTACCAACTTTAGATTGACTGATCAACTAACTGCCTTTTATTATTTCTTGTTTTTTTTTCATCGTCAATAAATGACATTTAAAAAGTTGTCAACAGTCAACAAGAACCTTCGAGACCAATATTCCTTTGAAGCAAAATATTTTTTTCATTTTCAGAATACTTCACAGGCAGCAATGTCAAAACGGGTAGATATATCTTGCACCAATTGTCGGACACAAACCACGACGATATGGCGGCGAAATATACGGGGCGAAATGGTATGCAACGCGTGCGGTCTCTATTTTAAATTGCACGGCATCGATAGACCCCTAACGATGAGGAGAGACACGATACATACGAGACGAAGAAGACCCAAAGCTCAAGATGGTAGGGGGAGGGCGGGAAGTGTGGATGGAAGAAAAAAAATTGGTGAGTAACATTTGTGAAGCAAAAAAAAAACTCATTATTACTAATAATGGAGAAATAAACGGCATTATAGATTAAATTAAAGAAAACAATAATATTGAGACAATTTTTAATGCGTTCCATATTTTTATTACTTTTTGATGTACCCCTGTAACACGGATAATAAAGGGTGTTTTTTTTATAGAGGTATAGAACTTTTAAATGGAATAAAACAAAGATGAATTTTTTAAATTGACATGAAATTTACTTTATTCGAAAGATAACCTTCTGGCATTATAATTTAAATATGACTTCTGGCATATGACCGCCACGGCTGACTCGGACGTAGTCTAATCTGGAGGTCCAATTTTCGATGACTTTTTCCAACATTTGTGGCCGTATATCGGCAATAACGCGGCGAATGTTGTCCTCCAAGTGATCAATCGTTTCGGGCTTATCGGCGTAGACTAGCGACTTCACATATCCCCACAGAAAATAGTCTAGCGGCGTTAAGTCGCACGATCTTGGAGGCCAATTCACGGGTCCGAAACGTGAAACTATGCGGTTACCAAACGTTTCCTTCAATAAATCAATTGTGGCACGAGCTGTGTGACATATTGCGCCGTCTTGTTGAAATCACAGCTCCTGCACATCATGGTTGTTCAATTGATGAACGAAAAAGTCAGTAATCATGGCTCTATAGCGGTCACCATTCACTGTAACGTTCTGACCAGCATCGTTTTTAAAGAAGTACGGACCAATGATTCCACCAGCCCATAAAGCACACCAAACAGTCAGTTTTTCTGGATGTAACGGTGTCTCAACATACACTTGAGGATTGTCATCACTCCAAATACGGCAGTTTTGTTTATTGACATATCCATTCAAACAAAAGTGAGCTTCATGAAAATCGGGATCAACGGCAATCTTGTTTTGGGCCCATTCACCCAATCTACGTCTTGCTAGGTGATCATGTGGCTTCAATTGTTGCACGAGTTGGATTTTGGAAGCACGAAAACCAAGATCTTTCCACAAAATCTTCCATAAAGTGAAAGGACACATATCCAATTCCTGTGCACGATGGCGTATAGACTGATTCGGGTCTTCCTCTACGCTACGCTCTACAGCAGCAATGACTTCTTCTGTACGCACTGTACGACGTCTCTGTAGATGCGTATTATCATTTAGAGTAAACGTGGTGCGAAAACGTTCCATAGTTAATCGAATTAATTGCTCTAATGAACAATTATGTTGATCGTAAAATGGACGTAGTGCGCGATACGTATTTCGAACAGAACCATGATTTTCAAAATAAATTTGCACAATTTGGAAGCGTTGTTCAGACGTCAGTCTATTCATGTTGTAATGCCAAACTAAACTAAACATAAATCACTTGACAGCTGACAAAATGGCCGCCAGTTAAAAAAGTGTTGCCAACTTAAAGTTTTATACCTCTATAAAAAACACCCTTTAGAATATAATACTTTATTATTAATTTGCGTGTTTTTTTTCCAGAATTTGAAGCCTTCCATAAAGGTATGTATTATATATATATTTAAATAATAAATAAATACTGGGTGTAGATTCTCCATGTTTTCAATTTATGTCAAAAATAGTATTTGCAATTTTTAATATTTAAAATTGCATTTCATTTAAGCCCGTTTGGTTACTTTGGTTATTATTCTTTTACGTCATAAAATAGTTCTTTAACATGTCAGCATTTGACATGTCAATTAAGGTCTTTTTAACTATAATAAGATAATTAGCTATAATATACATTTTATTTATTATTTGTAAAATAAAAAATATTTAAGCTTTTTTTCATCGATTAACAGTTAAATTGAAAAAATCAAGGACAAAACCAACATAAATACCGGTTCATCGCTTGCACTCAATTTTCTTCTTCTTTTTGGCACTTAAAACATTCATTTTCAGACCAATCCCCTAGAACATATTCAGATCAAAGAACGTTAGAACAAAGAAAACTGCCACTTCTTCCTGTGACTGTCTCCGAAAAAGAAGACACCGAAAATATGTTGAGCGCGTTAAGAAGGCAGCTAAAACCTCATCTCTTGATGGCGTTAAGTCAAGGAACTGGGAATCAGGGAGGACTGTTTTCACAAATACATCAGGTAAGGAGTGATGTCATTCTCCGATACTTAAAGAAGTTTGCCATTTATTAAAAAAAGTGTAATGTTTTTTTTTCTGTGATAAAAACCTTGAAAATTGCAAAAAATTACCATTTTTATGTAAAAAAAAAATTAAGGCGCATAAAATTATCAACCAAAACTAACAAAATTTCTTTAGGGGATGCCCCACCCACCTTTCTTGCCAACCAATAAAGACTCCCCGAGTGGCTCCGCGCCAGAGATGGAGTCGGACGAAGAAAGTATAGCGGACCTTCCTTTAAATTTGGTCTCTACACAACTAGCGGAGACGGAGACACATTAACACACCTTTTTTTAACTTTTTTTTTTTGTATTGTGTGTGAAAAATCAAGTTAAACGGCACTAATTATCGTATTGACGTTTTGTAAATGTGTGCGTGCACGTTCGTAGGGGTTGTGGTCGCCTTTAAACTAACAGGATGGTAAATCGAAATTTTGAAAGCTTTCGAAACTTATTTATAGGACCAAATTCAAGGTGTTATATCTAAAAGCTTTACCGTACGGTAAAATTTAAGAATAATCTATTTTAAAGTGGCGTCGAAACGTTTGGCAACGTTGGATGAGCGCGCACTTCAGATCTTTGAAAGCCATTACATTACCTGTAGTTAAATATTTTCCAGCATCTAATTTTTAGTATTTTCTAAAAATCCATCTTTCATTTTACTTCTTCTTGATACTGGATACTGGAACGTGGATACCATATCCATAGAAACCGTTGCCATACTAATCAATTTAGTGAAAGGTACTGCCAGATGGTATTCTCAGTTTTCCATCGTGATATTGATGAGATTTTTTTTCTTAACAATACATGAGTGTTTCAAAAAAGAAAAGCAAACAATTTTTTTTATCTTCTCATTGTTTGTTAAATATGGAAAAATAAATTCGAGGAATTGAATATTTTTCCATAGTTTTATGGGTTATAGAATTGTTCCTTTCTTAGCATTTTGAACTTTTGCCACATCCTGTAAGTTAAACGATTACTTTCGAAAAACCAGTCTGTTATTTTAAGGCGCCGCAACCTTCAAAACTCGGAAATTTTTACTAGTGATAGAACAGAGGTTTTTTTACATGACTAAACACTTAGAATATATAACAAAATTTTTATACTACTTACACGTAATTTAATATTTTAAGTTGAAAAGTACATGTTACTTGAGATCTTGGAATAATTATTTTTTTACGGACAAATTGACGGGGGTTTCCTTATAAAACATTTAGAAATGTATGTTTTAATCTTTGTTGGCTGACAACAAAAACCTCCATATATCGAATACTCCCTTAAATTCTAGCTCTCTTACCGCAAGAGATATTATTACTATTATTGTACTTACTTACCAAAAAATACTCATAATTTTACAATAATAATTTAAAAAGTTTTTTCCTTTATAAAGGAGCAGATTATGTATGTCGTTTGATAGAACATTTATTTCATAATGATTCGTTTTTGTATTTCTATCATAAACATAAGATAAATAGACATTTCTAGAATGAAAGAGAGAAAGCAGTATCCTCCTCTCTTTCTAATGGGTGGAGCATAGAACTACGTGACTACTAAGCAAGCAACGGCTGGACGTTCGAATGCTTAGTCTATGATAGCGACACGTTGACTTAAATATTCTATTATTAAACGACTAAAAAATCTCCCCTTAAAATAATTTTCTCTCGAATGTGATATTCCGAAAAACGCGCATTATATCTTTTTACCATTAACAGTACCCAAATAGTAGTTAAACATAACCAAACTTTTTGTTTATGCCAGTAGTACCTTTAATATTAGTAGTATTAAAAGATAATTTTTGACTTCTCGTTCTTATTTTGTATGTTAATAACGTTTTTTTCTAGTTTTCACAAAAGAATATCCAACATAAGACTACAATTAATGCAATTCTATCAGTTAAATCATAATTTTTCCTATCAATAATAAAAAATGTTGAACTATTTCCTATTTATAAAAGCAATGAATATGTTGGATATTTTTCCTTACAATTTATTCTTTCCTAGCTTAACTTGGTTAAAAAAAATGACATTAATCAGATCAAACGTCGGATACTCTTTGTATGATATTTACTTATTTATTTTTTAAATTATTCTATTTTAGCTCTCTCGAATTTTGGTTTTGGACTCTTAGAAAGCAAAAATAATGTTTATATTTTTATTGAAAAATAAATTATGTCACAAATTACGTAATATGCAGAAATAAACATTCTGAAATTTGTGAAAATATAAGTGCCAAGATTTTTCTTAATTTTTAATCTACGGATTTGGTAAAGCGCGTCAAATTATTGATTGTTTTGGAATTTAATCTAAATTTTGGAAGTCATCCCTTTTTTTTAAGATGATTACAAAATTTATAATTATTTCCCTGAACTTTTATTCTGTTTTTTCTCAATGTACGTTTCGACTACTCACTTCAGTGCAACTTCATTGAACTGACAGGAAATTTGCAGAAAACTACCTCTTTTATGTGACGATTCCAAAGAGATTTTAGGTTAAAACAGAGACAAGCATCAAAGAGATTTTAGATTAAAATAGAGAGCGTCTAAACCATACATTGTTTAGAGCCAAAATTGCTATGGATACGTGAAGAAAAAAGTATAACTTTTAATGCGTCATAACAAAGCCTATTACTTCACCATGCACTTCTTCTTTTTTTTTTAGAGAAAGGCATATACCCCACACATTGATTTTTGCAAATTATACAGTATTCTACCATTGTTCACAATTTAATTCACTTTATCTCACGAAAAGAAAGCAACATTTTTAACATAACACTAAAAATTAAATAAATTTAAAATGAAATCACGAATGAAAGAAAAAGAACTGTCAATTGTCACAAAGTACAGCCACAATAACTAATGATAAGCAACGTTGTCGGATTGTGCAGTTAATCCAGAGAAGTTATGTGTAGAGTACCAGACTTTGTTGAGACGCATAAAATAATTTTTTTTTCTTCACTTATACATAGCAATTTTGGCTCTAAACAACCGTATGTGTTTGAAATAGACTCTAAAGTCTCCATTTTAATTTAAGATTCCTTTGGACGATTCTCTTATTTATCGGTGAGATATAAAAAATCCCTGCCATGTCATAAAACATAATATGTCAAACGTGCAATGAAAAAAGCGAAAATAAAGATTTTTTATCGGTTATTCTGTTGCTGAAAAATTAAGGAAAAAAAGGCTTAAGAAGCCACAGATTATTTCATTGAAATATGCATTCTGTGGGGAAGCTTTAAGTATTGAACCCAGTGAATAAAGATTTTTTTTGTTCATCGCGAGTCCAAAATCTATGGGTTTTTTTGGCATTTTTACCAGTATGTGTGATTTTTTAACATATATTTATTGTAAATACAAGTTCTTGCAATAAGATTTTTGTATACCAGTAACTATTATTAAGTTTTTTTTTATGGATTTTTTTTATTTAGGGTTTTAGCAGCGTTTTTTTTTAATATTTAATGCTTTTACAAGTTTTTAGGCATTTTTCTGCAATATTTCTTTGCTCCAAAAGATAAGTATTAAAAGTCGATGGTATTATATTTATTATTATGTCAATTCGTGGTGGAGACTCTTAAACATAAGTAAGTTAAAAACCAGTTTGAATAACTGGTGTATGCTAAGGATAAAGTGAAAATAACTGTAATATGGCGACAAGTATTTTATCATGAATTTAAAAAATTAAATTTTTTTGTGACAAATTTGAAATTTTTAAGTATTAAAAGTATTTTTTTTCTAAATAATATTGCAGGAGCAAAGGAAAAATAATGTAGTGTACCTAGTAGTATTAACCAGTGAGTGATATTCCTTATTTTAACCTAAAAATAACTTAACTTTTGAATACTTACCTTAACTTATTGAATTAAAGGCGCTGGAGAACAAAAATTTTGAAATGTACAGTATGACCAGAAAATAATGAGGGTATTAATGCAATAAGAACAGTTGGTGTTCTTTTTTTTTTTGTTAAAATTTGCACTTCAAATCAGGGATGGATCCAGGGGGATGCCTTTCCCCCAATAGCTTCAAATTCAGGAAAAATATTTCCCTGTTCTCTATACTGAAGAGTTTATAGATTCAAGCTTCGAATGTCACATATAACAATTCATTGAATAGTCATAAATGCAAGGTTTTACTCTCCCCAAAGAAAAAGTCTGGATCCGCCCCTGCTTGAAATATTAAAAACATGCGCATCTTTTTTTAGTACTCATTTGTATCCTTTTCTTAGTTTTTGTTTTCCAAGCCATTTAAAAAAATCAGTATTTTATACAATTTTTTATTGTTAATACTAGTTTTAAGCTAAACTTTTTTGCCTTAGATATTAAGTTGTTCTTATTATGTTGGCAGCTATGCCTCGAATTTTTGCAATATTATTGAATTTTTTGCCAGTTAATTTATGTGTTAAATGTATTTTATCAACGTTACATTAATCGTTCTCCATTTTTTTTTCGCACGGGCGTAATTAATTATAAAACTTTATTCGGATAATTACGTCTGTTTGTGTGTAAAGGTATACCTATATTTTTGTATAAATTTGATTATGGCTTAAGCCTGCTTGATACTGTTGCAATTTTTGTAGTGTTGGTTGTCTACTTTTGGGACGTCACACTGGTGTGGAATATGGAAGAATGCACACAGTACTCTAAAGCCGCGTTCACAGTAAAAATTTACGTTGTGTGTGGCCTGCGGTAAAAATTAATGCTTTCATGTACAATTTATGCGAGTCCATTGTATGTGAACACATAAATTTTTGCCGTATGCCACACATAACGTAAATTTTTACCAATGTTGACGCGGTTTAAGGCCTGTTCGATTTACTAAGGCAGTTTGTCAACTGTTCTGTGTGGGCATTGGTTCACGCTAAGAAAAATAATATCGTTTTCGATGGAAAGTACCTTTTTTTCTAATGGCGGTCAGGTGAAAGTGATATCCACGTAGCTCCACTCATAGAAAGAGAGGTATTATTAATCGAAAACCCGCAGTCTTTTGTATCTATCATTTGGAGTCAATAAAGTTGTGAAGTGTTAACCAGGCTTGAAGGTGGAGATTCATTAAAGTCATCACATATTTTGCACAAATAAATTTTGTTGATCATAATCATCATTGTGTTGATCCAAATGAAATTCAAAAAAATTGTGTTGACTTGTTAAGGGAATATTCCACAAACATATATATTCTTCATTTATTATGAATGCGTAAAAATTTAGATGTATTCTTTAATTCAAATCGTTTATTCACCTGTGTGCTTCGCCATCCTTTCTAACTTATGGTAAATAAATTAGAGATGTCAGGTATTCCTACATGGTGCATATATCGACTTGTTAAAGCATATATCTTTAAACCGATCTAGGTGTAAAGAAAATCAGACTATATTTAAAAAGTTGTGATATATTGTTGAAAAATAGAGTGTTCTACTTAAGTTTTTATAAATTTAAACCGTTTTTATGCATCTGTTTTTACTCATTTAGGATTTTGTATTTGAAATGATATACTTGGAAGTTGACCGAAGTAGGATTTAGAGTATTTTTTTACCAATAAAAACATGGCTGCAAACAGGAGAAAAAGTCGTTTGATTTCGTTGTAATATTCCTAATCCGACCCGTCGTTCCAGTTTCAAATCAAATATCTCTTTATTCAATAAAAAGTTTTGTAGTAGTGATGTAAAACCCAAAACTTGAATGAATGGTGTCAAAGTTGAAATTCAATAAAATAGCCAAGTTACAAACAGTAAATACAAACATTTACATAAATATTAAAATATAGAAACATTCACATAACATCTTATTATGAAACATGACACTTAAAATTCGTTTAAAAAATTCAAAGAACTCATTCTGCGTATGTGGTTCAATATGAACCAACAAATCAAAAACAGCTTTCTTAAAACGTTTGAAATCCTCATTCAAATTTACCCCGATTGGTAGAGCATTAAAAAATTTAATTGCCAAGAAACCAGGCTCTTTTTCTGCCACAATAAGTCGATTCTGTGGGACGTTCTATTCTATATATATATATATATATATATATATATATATATATATATATATATATATATATATATATATATATATATATATATATATATATACAGAGGCAAAGCAGTGTTTAACTTCATGCTTCTTAAACTTGTTTTAAACAGAAACGGTAAGCACTTATAAATAAAAATTGCTGGTAAAGTTAAGATACCTAGACTTTAAATTTTCCCCTGCAGGAATTCAAGTAAGCAATGCTAGAAAGTATACAAACTGCTCTTTTCTGACTTTTAAAAGCCCTCTCTGATGCATTGCTCCCACCCCAGAACATCACTCCACAGTGAAGAGTTGAATATATATTTGCAAAATATACAATTTTTAAGTTTTCCTTGGTCAAATATTTTGACATTACTCGTAAGGAGTATGAAGCTGTGTTTATCTTATTGCATATCTCTGATATATGTTTTGTCCAATCTAGATTACGATTAACATGGATTCCAAGGAATTTTGTATCTTTCTCTACTATGATGTTTCCAGTTCAAAGCTCAACTAACTCGGAAACTATCTAATTGTTTTGCTTTGTTAAAAAACAAATGTGGTGGTTCAGTATTAATTTGTTCTCTCTAAACCTTTTTTAGCCTTGATATGTTCATCAGTAATTTTAATGAGATCTGCTAATGAAATGCCCCATAACTGTAGATGTTAAGTCACTAATATAAAAAATGTACAGTAGTGGTTCCATAAATCTGAAAAATACCCCATCAAATTCCATCACAACTTTCCGAATTCTATTTTCTAGATATGAATGAATCCAATCAAGAGCAGGCCCCCTTACACCATACCTCCCAAGTTTTTGAAGCAGAATCTTATGTTTAAACTGTCAAATGCTTTTGAAAAGTCTAAAAGTGTCCCCAACGATAAATGCTTGTTCTCAAAGCTTTCTAGCTGTGCTAACAGATCCACCTTTTAAGTAGCCATGTTGTGTTGGGCTTAGTAAGTTTTTTGAATTAAAAAATTTGAGTAGTCTGGAACACATAGCAATTTCAAAAATCTTTGAGAAGGATGGTAATAGGCTTATGGGTCTATAATTATGGAAATCTGTACTATCCCTCTTCTTAAATGCCATTTTTAAATTGTCTGGAAAAATGCCATGTCCAAAAGAATTATTGATTATATAGCTCAAAGGTTCGACTACATGATTGGCACATCTTTTTTTATTAAATTATTTGAAATCTCATCATACCCACAGCTTTTTTTATTTTTTAAAGATTTTATAATTTTAGAAACGTGTAGTAAAGTAAAGGAAAAAACAACTTTTTTTGTATTTAATTACCAAGTTCAAAAAACTACAATAAAATAAAAATTTCTGTGTCTTTGTGCTAATATGGCACACCACGATTATTTTTTTGATCTAGGGAAATTTCGAACTTCCAATATCACATGGTCAATGTCATTTTTACGTCATCTCTCTGTCAAATCGACGAATTCACTAAATTCTTTGCACCATTATTCTGCAGTAAGAAATTACTATCCTTTATTGATGATATAATGCAAAAAAAATAAATGATTTGGATTTAAGTCGCTTTGGTAACGGAGATACAGTTTAAAGTGGGTTCCGCACCACCACTTGGTCTTCCCAAGCGGTCACCCACCCAAGTACTAACCAAGTCCGCGAGGGTTCACGCCAAAAATACAAAAAACTTCAGCAATCAAGAATGGTTAAAAACTTGACAAATTATTAATGAAGATTATAAATAGTAAGAGTCTGAGGCATGAGCTTTGAGAACTCCAGAGTGTTCATAAATTAATTTAAATTTATGCGAGTTATAAATGAGTATAGAAAAAAAATTAATGATAAGAAAATGAAACAAAAAATTAAGAACCAAAAAAGGGTTTATTGAAGAAAAAATATTAAATATAAACAAATGTATTTCTGTTTAATAAAAGGACTACAAAGTGCGAAGATTCTTCTAGATTAGTGGTACTTGTAGTTCTTGTGGTGAGCTGTAAAAAAATATATTAATTAGTAATTCATAATTACTGTTAGTTAATTGTATTTATATGTACAGGAAATAATTTATATCTGCCCAGAGCACAAAGTTATTTAAGACCTATATCTGCCACTCTAAGGCCCATCAAATAACCTTCTTTTTCTCTTTAACCTAACCCATGGAATTAATTAAAAGCTGTCCATGGTTAATTGGCTGGTTAAATTTTAGCAATTTAGCTGTAAGACATTCGGACTTATGCAAATTGCAACTTTGAATGCTTAAATGGAGAGGTAAATAGACCTAGAAATATTCATATCTGAGCTTTAGTAAAAAATAATTCTTATATACACAGGTTTTTGGAAATATCTAACAAGTTCCTTGTAATCTCTCCGATTATAAACCCTTTATACTATTACTATACAAGAAATATTTAATACCTTGAGCTATTGTTGCTTTATTATGGTTATCTAACTTGAAAGTTTCTATTATACTTACAAATTTTTCCATAGTTAAGAAAGTAGAAAAATGCCATTGATCCAAAAACAACATGTAAAAATGGGGCTATTCCTGCACGTTTTGGTTGAACATATTTGTGCTGCCATCTCCAAAAAGCTGAAATTTAAATTATCAGGTATAAATATATACATTCACCATGATGTCAACATTTGAAATAACATAGACGTAAAGATTTACAATTTTCAAGGTTGCAGGGTTCTACTTGGCAAATGGGTTAGAAGGAACCCCATTTCTGGAGTTAGAAGTGGTCTCAAGTTTTTCCACAAATTCTTAATTGTTCACAGATTATGAATAAATTTGATTTTTTTAACAATTCTTTGAGTTTATGGTAATTATTTCAATCCATTGAAATCCACAAAAATAAAGTTTCTTTGAAAAATTTCGGTAAGTACCTCTATTTCAAGGTCATAGAACTATTTTTCCTCAGTTTTCCGGAAAGTTAAGAAAATCATTTTTCACCTTAGGTTCAATTTATTACACTAAATCATTAAAATTTTATTACTATTACAAATTTCACACCATTAGAAGCTTCTATATTATATAAAATTTCACAAAATGGTCCTTCACGTTTAATAGTGGAGCCACTTATTTGGATTATGCACAATTTCATCTTTAAATATTGAAAGTTTTAAGAACCGTATTTGCTCCTGCCTCTTCCCCTCATTGAATTTTATATTAGGCATGATTTTCCTCTAAATATTACTGTTAACAGAAAGTGTCAAGTTAAAACAAAATGTAAGAAGAAAGGTAACAATAAAAATATTCTGAGCACAAATGAATGGGATCGATGACATTTATGAAATGCATTTTTGTTGTTTGTTGAAAATACAAGTTCTTCTAAATTTGTTGACTAAAATTTATGTGAAAATAATTAAAATATATCAAATATAATGTATTGTAACTAGTATCATTCAAAATATATGCAAAAGTTCACTGTTTTCTTCAGGAATAAAAATGTCTTGTAAGGTGAAACGGGTTTTTGGATTTTCCGGGAAAGCGAAAAAAATGGAAAACCAAGGTCAGAATCATGTTCTATGACCGAAACAGAGCATGTGCTGAATTTTTTTCAAAAAAAAAAACAGTCGTTTTCCTGGATTTCACTTAATCGAGATAATTACCCCAAAAACCCTAATCTCCCCTAAAAAAAAACTTTTCTTACCTCTGCTCACCGCTCCACCAATAGCTGACGGATGTTTGTTACGGCGCCCCAACCACGCTCCAAGTTCTCCCAGTTTTACTTGGGCCAAAGGAGCGTCAGCTAAATAAAAATTGATGCATATAAATTATTCATTCACCTAATTAATATGTTAGTAATTCTGGGCAAAAATATGAAAATATAATTTCAATAGTCTCCTTAACATTATGTAACTAAAACAGGTTAGCTAAATTATTTACCTTTTCCATAGAAACGAGCGGGATCGTACGGTCCATGAACTTTAGGGTTGTATTCTGCGGGATAATCGCCAAAAGCCATCTTTTACCTAACTCTTATCTTAAAAAACTATTATGTAAAAAATTTAAGACCGACGACCATCGATCGGAAAAATGACAGGTCTCGTTCCTAATCTGTCAATAATATTCTTCGTTTCTCATTAATGGCGTTAAGTCATGCTTAATTCTAAATGGAAAAAAATTGCATTGATAGCCCAAAAATTTTACGCCAAAGAATTACATAATGAAGAAGAATTTAGTAAATAACCTAAAATTTTATGACAGTGGCGGAACAATTTTAATATTTTTTAGGGGCGAGAAATAAAACTAAAAATAATCTTACTTTAATTTACGTTCCAATTACTTTTTAATAAAAATAAATAAAACAAATTTTATATTTTCCAGTTTATTTTCGGTAAAAATTTGCAAAGCGTGAAAAGCATGAAAATTATGTTTTTTTGAAAAAATTTCGATACTCACCCCCTATTTCGAGGTCCTAGAACACAATTCTGGTCTTGATTTTTCACTATTTTTCCTCACTTTCCCGGAAAACTTAAAAAAAGAAAAGCGTCACTTCACAAAGCACTTTCTTTTCAATTAAAAACCGAATTTACGTCTTCATTTTCAATGGAACTAGTTAAAAAATATTGTACGTAATATATTTCAATTACTTTTGCACAAATTTTAGCAAACCAATTTAGAAAAACTTATATTTTCAGTGAAAAATCAAAAACACGTCTCGAAAACGTCATCGACGGTCAGACTGTCTAAACTGGCCGCCGAATCACGTAAAAAGGTGCAACGTTGCCAGATTTAAAATTTCTTCATAATATAAACTATAACATCTGTTTTTCTCAGTCATCAACATGGTTTAATTTTTTTTAATATTCAGAACAGTTTCTAAGTAAAAATAATCTTAACCCTTCAAAATTATTGGTTGGTTTTGGTTAAGATAGGTTGGTTCAGGTTTAGCTTGATTTTGGTTAACTGAACTAATCTAAATTAACCTAGATTTAACGTTTCCTGGTATAAACTTTAAAATTTACCCATTACAGTTAACAACATAGTTTAATGTTTGTAACGTATAAAAAGGGGTACAATGAATCTTAACCTTCCAAAATTTTTGCTTAGTTCTGGTAAGTACAGGTTAACATTAGTCTTGGTTACTTTAAAAAGCTGAAATTAACCTGAACCAACCTGAACTAACCTAAACTAACCTGAACTAACCTAAACTAACCTGAACGAACCTGAACTATCCTGAACTAACCTAAACTAACCTGAACTAACCTAAATTGACTTAGATTTAATAATTAAAAAATGTCATTGTCCAGCAGAAACCTCGTGGAGGCGGGATAAGCTCTGCCACTCGACATTTTCTGCTAACGGACATAAGCAATATGATCAATTCATATTATCCGTTTAAAAGTACTGGTATTTGGAGGGAAACAAACAAAAGCAACAATAATCCTTAAAACCTTTATTATTTAGAGTCACAATCGCACATCGAAGACATAGACATAAAAGTAATTAATAGTTCTTCAATAATCAAAGGAAAGGAAAACATTCTTTTTGGAACCTTTTCTTTCCAATTCAAACAGAAAGAGATTATTTAAAGAAATCGTTTTTGCAATCTGGCAACATCGCCGACTTTAACAGTACGCCATCTTTAGCGAACTATGTTAACTATTATTTTTGAGCGTCGGCGTTTCTTTTGATTTTGTTGTGATTTTTGTCGTGGTAATTTTTCGGATTTTTTTAATAAAAAAAGTGCATATTTTTGAATTTTTGTATAATGCAGAAGCTTCTATCACTGTGGAATTCGTTGTTATAACAAAAGTTTAACGATTTAGTGAAAAAAATTGGACTATAAGTGAAAAGTTATTTTCCCTGTTTTCCGCAAAATTGAGGAAAAATTATGGAAAACCGAGGCCAGAATCGTGTTCTACGACCTCGAAATAGGGGGTATGTATCAAAATTTTTTCAAAAAAACGTCATTTTCCTATCATTTCACTCTTTACGAATTTTTTCCTTATTTTCTATAAAATTGTACACAAAAATATTGTTTAATACTCTATAAAATCGAGAAGATAATTTGAAGTTTACAGACCTCGAGCGTGCACTACAAGAGGCAGCATGGGATGCTCCGCACACCGATGTTACAAGGCATACAAAGAGAGCGAATATGGTGAGCAGAAATCTTTCTTGCTCCAAACCATGATTGGCAATCGTGTACTTCGATACGGGTGGAGAGAAAAAATAAACCTTCGGAGCGAGACAGATAGCATTTTCCAGTATTCGCCTCTCTCTCTCTTTGCCGTGTAATGTGTACTGAACGTTACGTGAGGCTCCAGTAATGTACGCTCGAAACTTACAGATTACGAAAATAAAAACGATTATAGGGAAATAAGCTTAATTTATAAATTGTCTTTGTTCCCTGTTACCACAATTCAACCACGCAATACTAAAATAACATTGTATTATATAAGTTTAAATTAAGAATATATTTATATAAACTAATAAAAAGTACAAAGTCTAAGTCTTTTACTCATATTAAAATATTTTTGGACGTTTCATTTTGAAAAGAAATATATTATTCTTAATAAATAATCTGTGACTTTTAATAATAATTGGTAATGATTCAGAACCTAGCAAATAAATCAGAAATATCCTTTTCTCCCACTCCTTTAACAATACTCAAAGTACTGAAACAACTGGTCGATTTGACAGAGTAAATCAATTTAAAAGAAAGTTGATTTTTTTCTATACTTTAATCTCTTACGCTCCCTACTAATGCCTGGCGAAGTAAATTTAAAGTCCGGTCCTGAACTTTATACTAACGCGATACCAAATAATAAGAGTTATATAAGCCAGAATCACGAAGGCCGCAAGTGTCTGGATACACCCAAATGAATATCATTTGCAAAGCTTTCAAAATTTTTTGATACTGAAATTGATATTTTTTCATCTTTGTTTTGCATAATTTTGTGGGATAATTATTCGGAATAGTGGAAACACCGTATTTTTCGATGATTTCTCCCATTTTTGGGTTGTAGAATACAAATATGAAGTTTTACTGATTACCTCGCACGGTTTTTCAAAAAAAAATCACCTTTAGTAAAATTTACCAACGCAAAACAATTTTTTTTAACAAAATTTACATAAATAATCACGGGAAAATGTGAATTTTCCATAAAAAGTAAGAAAACCTTCGGTTTATCGTTTGATCTTTTTATTTTTCAGCGTGTCTACAATTTAGATCGAAATAGGCGTTACTATGCGATGTTGCCACGTTGACGTAGATTTTGAATTTTATTAGGATGGAAAATTTGGTAGTTCAAATGCAATTAGTTGTGGTCATTCCAGTATTGTAGCATATATTTGGGTAAACTTACAGAATCGGAACGCCAAAAATAAACAGATCGTTTGGCAAGCTATGTTGATCTAAAAACCAAGATTAAACCTAAACTGGCCTGAACTAAACTATATTTCACAAAAATAGGCTATTTTGTATAAGTCCCGTTCATGAACACAACTTTAAAGCCTCTAACGGCGATTAGTTTATGTTTGGTATCCGATTCAGTTGGATTGGCGTTAAAGCTAACTATATATTTTGTCCAACTTAGTCAACAACACTTTCTAATAATTTTTTTCACGCTCATTCAAAGTGCTGTCCAGCAGAGACGACTCGGAGGTAAAACACTCTCTATCGGGATGAGGTAAATTCCAATTTTTATCTTTGGACACTTGAAAAATAATAAGAAAAATAAACAAATATCAAACTTACATCAAAATGATCTTCACAAAGATACATTTTAGATTGTGTAGGCACAAGTGCAGGATCTCTGCGGGCTAGCTGAGGCCACATTATCCTGTTATTTTTCGAACGTGGAACGTGAATAAATGACTTTTCAGGTGTTTTAATTGTAATACTTACACACTAAGGCACCACACAACACTTATAGAACTTAGAACTCATATTTTATTACAAAAATTACGAAAAAACTATATCATCTTATCAGTTTACCAGTGTTTGGCAACATATGACGTCACAGCGGTCACGCGACAAGTATTGGCTTTTTGGAGAGAAATTGGAAACGGAGTCTAAAATACACGATTTTTAAAGTATGAATAATCGTCGTCAGGTAGTGCGGGTGAATGATTTTGTATCTTCTGAGATATCAGTATTTTCAGGGGTCCCTCAGAGATCCCACATTGGTCCATTATTGTTCAACTTATTGATTAATGACGTATCCATCTGCTTTAAGTCAAGCAAGTTCTTACTCTGCAGATGAACATGAAGGTGTATCGACAGTTACAGTGACTACTTGGAGCTACAGAGGGACTTTGATAAATTTGTTTCCTGGTGCGAAGTGAATAGGATGAGCTTGAATATTCCTAAGTGTAAATTCATTAAGTTTTTTAAATCACGTTATCCACTTTCACCATCACTTGGATGGTAGGACGCTGACCTCCGTTGATTCTATGCGGGACCTAGGAGACCTTTTTGATTCCCCCTTTCATTCGTTCCTCACATCACTGACATTATTAGTAAGTCCCTCAGGATGTTAGGTTTTATTAAACGTCATGGTAAGGAGCTTTCCATTGTGAAGTCCCTTAAAATACTCTATTGTTCGTTGGTACGAACACACCTTGAGTATGCTACTTGTGTTTGGAACTCCCACTATGAATCATATGTGTATCGGCTCGAACAGGTACAGAGGTTTCTCAGATATATTAACTTGAAGTTTAACGGGGGTGCTGATTTTGATTATGCTGCTTTGTGCTCCCTCCTTGCTAATAGAAGAAAGCGTAGAGACTTGCAACTTCTCTTTAAAATTATAAACACTATCACCGATTGTCCGCGTCTGCTGTCGGGTGTTGGTCTGAGAGTCCCTCCCAGGAGTACTCGTACTTCTCATATATTTCACCGGGCTTTTCACAGAACAAATTATACAAGCCATTCTTTTATACGAAGGGTGGCTGAATATGCTAATGGGCTGGATGACTTAAATTTCTTTGGTAAGTCGCTGAATCATTTTAAATGAAGCCTGTTGGAATTGATTGTCGATTGGTGTTTTATGTTTTTGCTGTTACAGATTGACAGGTGTACACTTTTTTTTTTTTTTCCTCTAAAACACTCTTTTGTTATACTATTATTGATATCACATTGTTATATTTCACTCTATAAAATAGTTGGTTTAAATAATAATATTAAATATTTTGTTTGTAATTATTTTATAATGCACCCGTATAAGTAATGTACTGTTGTATTAAAGATCTATCCTGTCGGGGTGTACCCAGACGTTGTCCAAGGCCTGTTGCTTATGTCAAATGTCATTTCTAAGTTTATTCAGAACTTTGACTTGTTAAACTGGAAGTAAGACGTAGAAATTACAATAAATATTTCTAGTAACGAACAAATATCAACATTAATATTACTATAAATATATTTTCGATCAATGACTAGACTACATGTTTCATTTAAATAATTTTAATACAATTTTGAATAAAAATCGAAGTTAATTTTAGTTTGTACAAATTTTGAACACATAAAGTGGTATAATTTCAGTCGTTTCCAATACATTTAATAACCGTTTACAATTATTATACAAACTTTAATATACAATCGAGCTTAAAATAAAAAAAAGTTGTTTGTTTTTTATAAATATTCCCAATTTTCAAGTTCTATACAGACATATTAAAAACTAAATAATAGATAATTATCTCTATAAAGTGCAGGTGTATTTTTTAACGGTATCACACGTTAAATAAAAATTCGCTATCATTTAAACGATAATAATAAAATTAACACTAAAAACTACTAATTTTTTTTTATCTGAATCCTTTTCGCACAGCACTGCTCAAATGATTACTGTGTGTGGTTAGAACTGTTAAAAATTACAATAACAAGTATTAAACCAGATTCATAAACTCACCAAACAGTTAAATTGGGAACTAATTCCGACAAGTTGGATATGCCATGTCATGTATAACATTACTGCTTTTTGAAAGTTCATGACTACATTACACTGTGATGATATAATAATACACCGTGCTAGTCTGGATTATTTATTACTTGCGGTGCATTATTTCATTAGGAGGCATATTGTCCAAGCTCTTATGAAAATCTCCATTTCGGCACATGATTGGGTTTTACTCTAAATCTATTTTGCGATCTTCCGCAATTTGTACATCCATGGTTCTCTTCTCAACAAAACCTTCTCTTACTAAAGTGGGTCCAATATCGCGACCTTTATACGTAGTAAGATACACTTTAATTGGCGATTGTGCACATCTAAAAAAAAGTTAAAAATTTGATATGCAACAGGTAAATGCGAAAATTTCGCCACTGACAGCTAATTTTATGACCTTCCAATTGATTAGTTAGAACAACACCATACCTTGAAAACCAACTGACACTTATGTTTTAAATTACAACTAAATAAACTAAACCTTATTTTATTTTTGCACCACTGACCTTATTTGAGCTATAAAATTCTTGTAAAAGATGTGTTTGTCAAAAAATCTTTTGGCCTTTTTCGGGTCGCTTCCTACTTTATGTTGGTAATCGGCTAAATAGACTCGTATCGCCTAAACCAATAAAAAATAATATATATATATATATATATATATATATATATATATATATATATATATATATATATATATATATATATATGTTTATTTTTGATAACCTGTCACAGAATAATCCAGAGCACGCATTCTCTTGGAAAAAAATGTAATTAACGATTTTATTGCTGAAAAGGGTATATTTTGGCATCACTAAAAACATACTTCGATGGAAATTCATACGGTCCATGGCTTACAAAATGGCGGCCAACACATGGTCACTTTTTTCAGTTTTTCCAGATTATCTTGAAAAATAAGGGTTGTATGAAAAAATGTTTCAAACAAAAGTTATAGATAATTGAAAAACCTATCGACTGATATAATTAAAGTTATAGGTGGCGCCACTAGTTATTGAAATTTTTTTTTCTCGGAAAATTCCATTTTTTAAATTTATAATTAAATGATATTTATTAATTAACTATCGCTGCAGTATTCTAGGATATGATATATATTTTTGACCCAAAAAAGTGTGTTTAATCTGAAATTTGTGAGTTGAATAGTTTCCGAGAAAATCGAGCTCAAAGTTGAAAATTTGATGTCGATTATTATCCTTCCTAATAAAGATACAGCAACCAGGTTGACAGAAATTTGTTTGAAATGACGTATATTTTTAAGATATATTTTCAAAAAATTTTTTGAAAACCGGATACTGCCAAGAACGGAAGACATCTGCGCCTTGTAACATAACAACTAACCTGACTAGTTGTATCCGCGCGATTTGACTACCGTCGGATAGATTCTGTGGGTAGTTTTCAGAGGTCCATAGATCTTACAGGGATGTTTTTCATGAAACCGAAAAATTTCTCGATAAACTACAAGTATTCAATAATGGCTTCTGTAAATTTCAGCCCTTAATATTTATAAACCGCGACGTTGCCATTTTTTTTTTAAAAAGGTAAATTTTATCGTAAAACAATTTTTTTTTTCAGAGATCGCAAAATAATATATCCAAATCTAATAAACGTATTAGAATAATCGTAAGTACACTGACAAAAAAGTTATTGCAATTTTTAGAGTGCAAAAAAGTGTTTTTCGCAATTTTCTCGACGGAAAATCAAAAAAAAAAATTCTGAAAATATATCTTGAAAACATACGTCATTTCAAACAAATTGCTGTCAACCTGGTTGCTGGATCTTTATTAGGAAGGATAATAATCGACATCGCATTTTCAACTTTGAGCTCGATTTACTCGGAAACCATTCAACTCACAAATTTCGTATTAAACACACTTTTTTGGGTCAAAAATATCTATCATTTCCTAGAATTCTGAAGCGATAGTTAATTAATAAATATCATTTAATTATAAATAAAAAAATGAAATTTTCCGAGAAAAAAAATTATATTTCGATAACTAGTGGCGCCACCTATAACTTTAATTATATCAATCGATAGGTTTTTCAATTATCTATAACTTTTATTTGAAACATTTTTTCATACAACCCTTATTTTTCAAGATAAACTGGAAAAACTGAAAAAGTGACCATTTTTTGGCCGCCATTTTGTAAGCCATGGACCGTATGAATTTCCATCGAAGTATGTTTTTAGTGATGCCAAAATATATCCTTTTTGAGTCTAATTTCCATGGACTACAATACGAGGGTGACCGTTTATATTTCGGGAACTGGCAATGCTGCTGTTGCTAGATGTTATCTGACATCTAGCAGCATTTGCCGAAATAACACGTTATCGTATTGTTTGGGAAATATACATGAATGTCAAAGAGGTTGCCATTTATGTCAAACACAATTTGGCAACTTATATTAGTCCGTTCCGCAATGTAAACAAATTTGGTCAATTGATAGAAAGTCTTTCGGCAACACTGTCGATTTTTCAATATCCTGTCAAAGAATAATCGAGAAAGCGCACTCTCTTGGATATTATTTGCGCGCCCAAAATGTCAAAACTTACCTGAAATGGTACATACATAAAATCTTCAACCATAACACGGGTATCTTTTAGTTTTACCGTGAATATGTCCCCAAAATCAACTGCAAAAACCTGAAAAAAAAATTAAGGGTAGTTATATTCCCGTGAGACCTAACTATGTTGCAATATTGCGCAACATTATGAAATAATTCTTAGATTTTCTAAAGTGTTGATTCAGATGTCTTGTCAGCATAATTAAACTATAAATATGACCTAATTGTAATAATCCAGTCAGACCAACTTAAACTCCTAACAAGTCTACTTAATAAAATTTACGAAACTGGCGAATTGCCTGGAGATTGGCTAGTTTCCACCTTCATTCCTCATCCTAAGAAAACAAATGCTACCAGATGCTCTGATTACAGAATTATAAGCTTAATGAGCCATGCGTTGAAAATCCTTCTCAGTATCATTCACTCTCGAATATATAGACAACTTGAAGAAAACGTTAGCAATGTTCAGTTTGGCTTTAGAAATGGACTTGGAACACGAAAAGCTCTATTTTCTATTCAAATTTTGATACAAAGAGCTCGGGACGTAAACTGCAATGTCTATGCATGTTTTATCGATTTCGAGAAAGCATTCGACAAAGTGCAACATCACAAACTGCTTCAAATATTAAATGAATCTGGTATCGATGACAAGGATTTACGCCTTATTAGAAACCTTTACTCACAGCAAAGGGCGACTGTACGTGTAGGCAACGAAACATCACAAGAATTTACAATAAAACGGGGAGTTCGTCAGGGCTGTATTTTATCGCCGACGTTATTCAATACGTACTCGGAAATGCTGTTCAGGGAAGCTATCAGTGGAATGAGAGAATTAGTGGTGAAAGCATTAACAACTTAAGATATGCAGACGACACAGTTTTGTTGGCCGATAATGCAGAAGATCTGCAAACACTAATAGACCGCGTAGTGGAAGCCTGTGAAAGATACGGCATGAAATTAAACTGTAAAAAGACAAAAATCCTTATAGTAAGCAAAAATGACGAAATACACCACCAATTTAGAGCAAATAATGAAACTTTGGAAACTGTTGACAAAGTTATGTATCTAGGATGCAGTCTGAACAGAGAATGGGACCACTCACAGGAGATTAGATGCCGCATAGAGAAGGCGAGAGCTGTCTTCAACCGCCTCAGAAAGATCTTGTGCAATATGCGCCTGAACATTGATATAAGAACACGAGTCTTGAGATGTTATGTATTTTCAATTCTTCTATATGGAGTGGAAGCCTGGACTTTGACAGAAACAACATCTAAACGACTGGAAGCCTTCGAAATGTGGTGTTACCGCCGCATGCTCAGAATTTCATACATCCATCATGTCACAAATAACACCGTGATGCAACGTATGAAAAAAGACCCAGAAATTATGCGCAATGTGAAAATCAGAAAGATATCATACTTAGGGCATGTAATGCGCAATGAGAAATACCAACTAATTCAGTTAATTTTGCAAGGTAAGATAGAGGGTAAAAGAACTCAGGGTCGCCGACGAACATCATGGCTGAGGAATATCAGACAATGGACAGGAATGACGACGGTACATTTATTTAGAACAGCTGTCAATAAGGTTATATGGGCCAATGTGATTGCCAACATCCACAGAGGATAGGTACGAACAGAAGAAGTCAGATATAATTGTACTCTGTCACGTAACTAAAGCAAATAAAATTTTTTAAAAACAAACAAGCAACCCCGAGTTGTTAATTTGGTACACAATATTATGTGTACACACTAACAGTACCGCGTATTATCACTTTTTTGGTAATTGTTCCGATAGAACCAATAAGAAAATTACTTATTTGATTTAGCAATTGCAAATCTTATTACAGGAAGTACTAATTTTCAAATTTTAATGATTATCTGTGCAAAATAGATGCGTTTTCTATACCTAAAGTCCATAATTTCTGTTCGCATATAGAGTGCCCTGGGGGAATCAATTCCCGTGGCGTGTGTATTTCACAAATTAATAAATAATGAAACCTCGTTGAAATATCAAAATATTCCACTAGTTGAAGGTTCGTTACTAGCCACAGTTTAGCACAAATATATACACCAAAAATACAGTATAATATACACAACACAATATCTATATATAACGAAAGCATAGTAATTAGAACGTGAACTCACAGAATCTATTCATGAATCAATAAAATATTCAAACAGTGTGAAAACCCAGTCGGGACGCATATTTTCAACTTTATTCAAGATGGACATCCCATGTTTGTGTGTTGCCACATCAATTTTCATCCTGATAAGACACCAAGTAAATACGATCATTTGAATGCTATTAAGGCTCAGAAATATGACAACAATGCCTTTTAAGCTTTTAGTCCCAGCACTGATAATAGAGCGGCAAAATTTTAAATCATTTATAATTGTATAAGATGTTTATTCCGCCCTTCGTCGCTTTGGTGACCAGAATGAAATGAGTCACAGAGAAATTATGGATTTTAGGTCTATATATAAAAAATAAATATTTTCTTTATACCAAGCAAGTCTTCCTCTTTAAAATAATCGTGTTTTAATAACAGATTAACAATTCTTATTTATCTACTGACATTTATAAGGACTTACTTCTAAACTTATGAAATTTCCATCTGTATTATATTTCAGCTCTCGCACAGCTACTCTCATCCACACTTTTAGCTGAGCAGATCGAGCTAAAATAATCTCTCCTATAGCTGGGCAAACTTTGAAAAATTCATATTTACATATTTTTTTCGGATGATTCATTGCATCGATTAGATCTGATATATCTCTATCCATTACTACAGTTGCTAAAAAAAATGGACGGAATTTAAGTCGCTATTACAGTGTGTTCACAATGAATTGCCGCGATGGATTTCTCGTTAATATTTAATGTTAGTTTTTGATCATCCTGTATTTATTATCAAAATATCAACAGTCCATTAAAGTAGACCCCCTACTAGAAAGAAACCAACTTCAATTAAATAATAAAGGCTTTCTTAAAGGAAAAATTGAT
This sequence comes from Diaprepes abbreviatus, assembly GCA_034092305.1. Taxonomy (NCBI): domain Eukaryota; kingdom Metazoa; phylum Arthropoda; class Insecta; order Coleoptera; family Curculionidae; genus Diaprepes; species Diaprepes abbreviatus. Next base: position 3,837,858 of record JASJET010000181.1, on the reverse strand, counting down.
AGTTACGTTTTGGCCTGCAAACGCCATTTTTGATATAAAAACAATTAGAATTAGGTATAGGACAATATACACGAAATATGTCTATAATTTTGCATAGAATCTAAAAATGAAATAACATCTAGGGTATTCCATTTAAAATAAACAAGAAAGCATCAACTTCCGGTGTAACCAGAAATGCCGCCATCTTGAAAATATTTTAGCCAAAATGTCTCCATCGATTTTCGTGAACTGCCAAATTTTAAAAATTTTCCAGTCTATTTTCCGAAAAATAGATTGTGACAGTTTGTCGTGGGATACCGTGTATAGGTGATGAGAAGAAGAATGGTAAAAAAAGACTTCAGATTTGATTTTAGGAAACTCCAATTTTAGACCTTGAGTTCATGTCCTTGAGGAAATATTCAAGGCGAATGTTGAAAGATTTTAATTTTCATGTTAATTGATCTCCGAGAACAAAATTTTAAAAAATCTAAATCATACACATTAAGTAAGTGAAATCTCATATAGAATTCAAATATGCACTTCAAAAAATTCAAAAGTACAACCTAACCTCAAAACTTACAATTTTTTTGCTAAATATTCAATTCAAAAGTGTTTGTAGAGACAATTTTGAAATATATGTTTTAGGATATCAAAATACATGTCTCAACCAAGTTTCATCGTTTACTTAAACTTATAACCTATAAAATTAGCTAAAAACGCTATAAAAAGCTGTTTACCCTCTAATAAACTGTTATTTTACTAATATTTTATAGGTTACAAGCTTAAGAACATGATCCAACTTGACTGAGACATGTATTTCGATATCTCAAACACATATTTTCAGATGGTCAAAATTGGTCTCTATGAACACTTTTTAAATTGAAGATTTAGTAGAATAATTGTAAGTTTTGAGATTAGATTGCATTTTTCAATTTTTTGAAGTACATATTTGAACTATACACAAAGTTCCACTAATAAGGATGTTTGGAAATTTTGCTCTCTGAGATAATTTAATACCTAAAATTTTTCAATGTAAGGACATGAGCTCAAGGTCACGATCCCACTTTCCCGTGTATATATATATATATATATATATATATATATATATATGTATATGTATATATATATATATATATGGTATAGGTAGTCACCTCTTCATATGTATGTATATATATATATATATATATATATATATATATATATATATATATATATATATATATATATATATATATATATATATATGGTATAGGTAGTCACCTCTTCTCAGGTGTGATAAGTGTTTGATTATGAAAATGTCAAACAAAAAAGGCCATAAATAATTAATTAATGCATTTATGTGGTTAGTGCAGATGGTAAGATAGATATTAGTTAATGGTATGTAAGAATTTATATTTGAATCATGTTTTTAAAGGACATAAAAGGCCAATAATTGTGTAATAACATGATAAAATATATTAAAATTAGTGTGAAAGGTTGGACATTAGTACATATAAAGTAAGAATTATAAACATATTTGACTCCGAAAGACATGAATCTTAAACTAATAAATAAGTGATATTTTGAATAAGGTGTGAAGTGTTATTGTTCAGAGATAGTGACTAAAAAAAGGAATTTTAAAACAATATAGTGAAATCCACAAAAATGAGAATTTTAAACACCCATTTTATAAATAGTGCGGGTAAAAATAATATTAATAAAAATAAGCGTCAAATAATAACTATTTATTGAAATATAGACACTATTCATCAATAGTTATTTATAATATATTAGTTTCTACTTATTACAACAACAGTATTTATTAAAACTTTGTTAAAAATATTGTAAATGGGTACGAATAGTATAAGAAAATGTAGATTATAAGTTAATTTTAATATGAAACTAGAATAAAATAATACCTAATTGTAGGTAAAACCTTGTTAAATATGATTATAATATTAATAACACAAGAATTATGAATTTCAGCAAGTTACAATTAAAATTTAAATGTATATGCAAATTTTTTTTAGATGTAATAACATTTTATTTATCATTTTATGTACTAAAATAATAATCAAAAGTAAAGTATAGATATATCAAAATGTCAGAAAAAGTCCAAAATTTACATAAATCATAATTTATTGTCATCAAATAGAATATTTTTTTCGTAATATCAATAAAATATTAAAATTTTATCATAAATTGACAATTAGGAATCCATTTTGATTTTGTGTTTCAAAGCTTAGAATTCCATCTAGTTGCCAGTTCACGTCAGATGGCCGACCAATCAGAAAAAAAAAATTAAAAAAAATTTATACTGCGTCATCACTTACTATAAAAGCCAAAATTCATTTCTTTTTTAAAGAAGTGTACAGGTCCATCAGTTGTACAGAAAACATCGGTAGTCTGGTTCGTAAAAAGTAACATAACCTCAAAATTTTCAGTGGTTATTTTGAAAAGTAAAAGAAGGAGTGGATATTAATCGGTTATAGTGTAAAAATCGCTACATAAATACGAATTTTTTCAAAAAAAACCTTCAAATTTGAATGTCGTTTTTAAGGTCAAACGAAAGTTATTGAAAATCTTTTTAACATTTTCCCCAAATTTGCAATTACACAACCTTTAAAAAATTAGTTCCAAATATCCTACAATCCGGCGCTTACAATAATAAAATAATCGATAATTTAGCCTATGCCTGTATATACTTACTATCCTCTTTCTTAACTGGATTCCGTATAAACTGAACCAAATAGGTAGCTGAATCGATATAGGCAGTAACCAATACTTGCACTGTCTCACCCAAAATGGGAAAAATAGGATCATTTATCGGCGCGTAAAACACCATAGTCTTATCGGTCGTGTATCCATCTAAAAAAATTGTGCCACATAAATGAGACTGTTCGATGGGGTTTAGTATAATTTTTACTGGCTATTAGGGAGCTTTGTATTAAGTAAGGGTTTAAAACTAAGATGTAATCTCTCCGTTATCAAGTGTCTTGACTTGTCACTAAATTGGTATAACAGTAAGATTATTAGATAATTTAGAAACTGCTAATCTAAGGGGTTATAATATTTGCGTGACAAATTTCGAATCGTTGTCCTTTTTTTTTATGTGGACTGAAAATGTAAATGTCTTAAGACAACCCTGAAATATCGAAGCTAAGGAATTTTTTTGGGCATAAATAAAAGATTTAAATATTTAAAAAAATACCATTTATTTAGTCTTTCAATACTAAAAATACTGTAATGGAATTGTGTGGTAAGAAAATGCCTTTGCCACTAATATGTCTAACGAATTTCCGTTTTGAAAACGGATCATTTTATAAACTTAATAAAAAGGGAACATTTTTTTTTAAGCAGCGCATATAATTTAACAGCAACATCTAATAACTTTATTAAAAGATTTATAAAATTACAATCATGAACCTCCGTATTTATCGTGTAACATACATGGACCATTGCATGCTGCAACAGTATTTTACGTATATGACATATGACAAAGATCAAGCAGGGACCGGCGATTCAAAGGTACCGTCGACAGTAGCGTCTTGTCACTATTTAAAGAGGTACGTTATCGATTATAGGAAGTTTGAGCTGTTGCAACATTGTAAGACATCCAAGTATTAAATATGGAAAATAAAAAAGTATTTACAGAAGTTTAAAGTAAAAAAAAATGTTGCCATGGCACATATATATCCATATTATTAAATAAATTTCATTTCTGTAAAGTTATTATTAATAAAAATCCGCTTAATCTTCAAAAAACTTCAAGATCACCTTCAAAGTCGAAGTGAAGGTCACCAAGAAATAGCTAGGAAAAAATCCTTCAACTTTTGCATTTAAAGTATTTTATGAATTCTTATCTTTGTTGGATTCGCTTCAATCTTTAGTTTTCAATTACAAAACAATGAAATTGCCGGTCCCGAATGAAAATACTTATTTTATCCTGGATAAAAGAAAGGCTTAAATTGAGGTTTTTTCTTTTTCCCAAACTCTTTTTTATTATTAAGTCTACCTTTTAAAGTTATGTGTTCGAGTTTGCAATTTTTTCCTTTGTAGCAAGTGCCGTCGTTCCGCGAGAACCTGCAGATTCTCATTTCGTCTTTCGCATCGTAACCCAAGACCAGTTCATTTAAATTTTCTGCTTCTTCGAGTTCATCGATATCTTCGAAAAATTCTCCTAATTCGGGATTATCGCCATCTGCAAAAAGAGATAATATTTATTTATTTATTCTTCACCGTTAAGACGACTTTTTACAAGTATTAACAATATAAACGCTAAACAATTTCAAAACAAAGTAATCCACAAATATACATAAGATTCTGCTCATTATTATACCTTTCCAGGTTTAAGTTTAAACAGTTGTTTACGCTATACAGGAGTAGAATTGGAATTACTAATTGATTATACATGTATCTTCAGAAAAAGCTAAAGTTTTTAGAATTAAAAAAGTATTACTTGAATAATAAGGTCAAAATATGAAGGAAAACTTTTATGTCTAGGAATTTAATTTACCAGGAAAAGTGGGTATTGTAGAAAAAGATTTAATGTGAGATTGCACCAAATCAGGCGGAATATAGCTACTGATAACACTAAAAAAGAAAACAAAAAAAAAAAAACTTACAATCTTCTATGATGTCAATACCAAGACCAGAATCCAGTAACAAATTTCTCAAAGAATCTGCATTTCTTTCACCATACGGAGCTAAATCCACAGCTAAAGATTCTCTAAAAAAATACTAAATCTAAGAACTTTTTAATAGTTTGACCCGTTATATTATATTAAATAATTTTCAAAACATTTCCTTTACTTCTCAAGGATGTGACTTACCCTTCCAATTCAGCCAATTGAATTGAAAACATCCTGACGTCTGAATAAGAATTTTCATTGTTTAAATTAACCATGTCACACAAAGATTCAACTGTAATCTCAGGCCATTCTGTTAATCTCTTAGTGTAAGTGGAACCTGGAGGATACAGCTAAAAATACAAACATTCCAAAAACCAAATTTTAAAATTCCTTATATGCACATGCACTTTGACGATACTTATTCACAATATTGCTGGGAACTGTTCTTACCAATGGAAAGTGACACTGTATTGCTAACATAGGTATGTGAGATAAATCTTTAGACATTTCTCTTAAATATTGATATGAAGTTCTACATTTAAAACCATAATCTACTGATTTTACTTCCACGTCTTGTGAAGGACAACCCTAAAAAAATTAACAGAAAATATCGCATTAAAACCATGAATAATTACATAAATAGATAATACAAGAATGGAATTTAAAATACGGTTGTTCTCTAAACATCAATTATTATTTATATTTCTTACCAATTTCCAATCTATTATTTGCAATCTATACCAAGACTCTTTATCACTCAAAATATATCCAAAGCAAAATTTTCCCAGTTTCTCAAAAGCTTCACGTTTACTTCTAAATGGTGTTTGAGTTTTTTCAAATTTGGTCATTAACTTATCAGAAATTCTAGAGAAAAATTAAAGAATAACATTTAAATCACAAAATAGGAATAATTGTATTTTTTAATCAAGTTCGTATAATGGTAAATTTATCAAAACAAACTTTGAAAGAATGTTATTTCAAATAAAACACTACTAGAATTTTAAGTACAATTTAAAAATCACAAGAATCAAATAAAACCTTGTAAACTTACTCATCTAAGTATGCAGTAGTAACATCATTCAAAATTTGCAAATAAAATTCATCAGGGGATACAATATGTGAAAATACACCTACAGCTCCTATCTGAGGCAGTTCCATTTTGTTTATTTCTAAAAAACACAACACAATTCTTATTCAAAATATTTTATTAGAACAGAAAGAAAACACACTAAAAAATTTAAAATACATAAAAGAACAAGAACTATTCTAATTTTAATTCAAAGGTAAATTAACTCTAAAACCTCTAACATAACTTTCTCTTACCATAAACACCATTTTCTTTATTTAAATGTTTAACTTCTTTCTTCTTCCCATCATTTTTTTTTTCCGAAGGATTGTTGTGAGAGCTTAAATCATTTTTTATAAATTTTGGTACTTCTACAGGTATTAATTTTAAATCAGGCATATCTTTTCTAGCTTGTTCTCTGACTTCCTCGTTTCTATCATATCTAAAAGAAATAAGAAACATAAAACACTCTCATAAGAGTCTTTATCTAGACAAATATACCTTTTAACACTATGCAGTTTTTCTACAGCACTATTTTGCTTCATTTTATGTTTTGCTGATGATTCCGAAGAATCTAGATTTTGCTCAGATAGCCTATTGTTATTCAACCAAGTACTAACTTTTTCACAGTTTTCCGAATCTGATGTGCTAAATTCTAAAATTAAAAACTATGAGGTCAAGAAATCCATAAAAATAGTGTTAATAACTACCTATTAAATCCTCCGTAGCCAATTTCTGTTTTCTTATAGCTCCAGTACTGCTTGTAGGTCCATTATCAATGGATAACTTATTTTGTACTTCTGTAGCATTCTTAGGAACTTCCGAGTTATTGTTAAGGTTCAGTGCAACATTATTTTCACTCTCATTTGTAATAGTACTTTCAAGAGAAGTTGTTTCTTCATTATTACTATTGGAAGTATCATGAGAGAGCTCAGTGGGATGTTCATTGGTAATTAATACCTCTGAAATAAATCAAAAGGGACTCAATATTATGGTAATTTAAGAACAGTGGAGGGAGAGAAGTTTAAAATCTAAAATCTAATGATACTATGAACCAATTAAAACAACGGTAATTATTTCGATTAAGTAAAATTCAGAAAAACATTTTTTTTTAATAAATTTCGACACTCACTCCCTATTTTGAGGTTGTAGAATGCAATACTGGCTTTGGTTTTTCATCATTTTTCCTCAATAAGGCCAGAATCATGTTATACAACTTCAAAATAGGGGGTATGTGTTAATCAAAATAATTACCAAAACAACATTTCTTAAATATACCAAAGTTTTCTTACCTTCTCTTAATGTACCTTCTTTCCCTGTCTGTGAGTCTCTCACAGGCTCTTCATATTCATAATTTAATTCAGGCAAATTCTTATTAAATTGAACTGTCATCTGACTGAACTTCTCAGAATCAAATCCCATTTTCCTGCTAAGATATAACAAATTTTCTTTAATTTGATCCAAGTCCTGTGTATCATATTGCTTTGGGATTTCCGTAGGGGGTTTAAATTTCGTTAAAGGATGTTGGTACGCTACAGAACTTACTGTAGAAATAATTTCCGACTCACTAAATGATGAGAAAGTTGGAGAAACATGAGGGTTTTGTGTATTTTCAGCTTGCTGTTCACTCAATGATATAGCATTCGTACTATTTTCTACGGTATTGTTGGTAGTATTACAATTAGGTGGTGATACATTATCTATAACAGGTTCATTTTCATCAGAAATACTATCACAATTGGTGGCATGATTATTACTATTTATTAAATTCGAACATATAGCTTTAAGAGTAGTATTATCTAAAGGCTTCTGAATATAAGAATCATTTACTATTCGACTATTAGATACTTTTGGTCCACTTCTAGAAAAATGAAACATAGAAATGCTTTCGTTTGAGTCTTCTTTAAGGTAATCTTTTAAGTCCTGAATGACTGGAGATTGTGTCTGAGTTTGTGGTTCTCTATCGATTTGTATATTTTCAGATACATTTGGTAGAGGTTCAGTTTCTAAAAATTTTAATACAGAGTGGTTTAGATCGGTATATAATACTATAATTTTTGTAAGATATTTAAGAAGGGCTTCTTTTTGAGATAGAGAAACTTGGGTAGTCAAGAGAGCTTGTACTTGAAAACTAGCCTGTAAAAAAAATATACATATAAATATAATGCAATTTGGAAAGCAATTCAGTTAAAATTTTCTTTTGTTGTATTACTGAAGTGTACTTACAGAAGTAATAAGTTTTTCAGTATTTTGTAAGAGATCATCTCTTCCATCAATGACCTCTTCGAGGTACCTTTTTATTTTACTTGTCTGCTTATCCTCCATATGGGAAAAATAACTGAAGCTTTTTGGAATTAAACGGGTTCAATTTCTTAAGATAACTTTGTGATTAATGTTTCTCAATTATACACAGACACACAAAAATTAAAGCTCATTTATTATTATTTTTTTTAATTATTATTTATGGCCATTACAACTGTGATAATTTGACCAGCTTCTCAGTGAAGCTCGATAGGTTAAGATTTATCCAAGCACATTATTAAAGTAACTGGACCATTCACATCTACGGTGAATTTTTGTTTGACAGTTGAATTTGCGTCTGTCATCTTTTATTTGCTTGAAAATGTCAATAAAACCTATTTATTTTATTAAAATGGTTTTAGCTACATGGGATAAATAGTAGATTGCTGAATTTTTCAGTAACGAAAGACATTTTCGTAAATAATTCTGCTACGTGACTATAATTACTGGCGGATTTCTGTTTTTACTGCCAAAAAAATATCAACCTTCGAACATACACTACTGGTGGCAACCTTGTAATGGTCCGCGGCGTTACACGGAAAAAAGAGAAAGAGGAAATATGGGAAAAGGCTATCTTTCTCGCACTCATAATTTTGAAGCTCTCGCCGGTCAAGAGCGGTATGGAGTAAGAGAGATAGCACTTACCTATATTTGCCTTTTCTCTCTTTGCCGCGTAACGTGAGCAGACCATTGTAGGCTGTCTCCCTTCGAGTATACATAACTGAAAGCAGCCTGCAATACTTTGCGCATGTTACGAGATAAAGAGAAAAAAAGAGGGCAAATATGGGGTCATGTTATTTCTCTCGCGCTCAAGTTCAAACCGCGTGCTTGCCGATTGCGGTTCGGATCGAGGGAAGTAGCACCGCTCTATCGTAGATTGTGAGTGGGTGTTAAGGCTTTTTTGCCTCTCTACAGCACTTCGATCTATAAGATCTTTTGTACGTTACCCTGATCCGATCCAAGCGCGAGATATTTAGACTTTTCATGAAGTATATTATTCTTCTGAAGGGTAGGTGCCTTGCTTCTTTACGCGTCAAGGTGACGCCTTCCACGAATATATTTGTTTTTACTTGAATATCCCCTTTTGCGTTTTTTTTGGCGTCTTATTCTATTTTAATTCCATCTGATTTTATTTTCATTTTAGTAGATTTAGAAGAAAAGGAGTTTTTGCTCCTTCATTCGCGAGGCTGTCTGCTTTTTTATTTCCCTTGTGCCCAACCACATCAGGGTTACAATTGTTGTTCCTTATCAATTGCTTTAGGGCTTGCTCGAAACGGCCTCCACTTCTATGCTCGAGAATATCAACAAACATTTCTAAATTTCCATATAAAATTATGTGCTGCCATACTTTTTCTTTAATCGCCACTTATTCTCTGCCAACTTCACACCTATTATTTTTTAAGCCTTGTCAATGTCAAAAGTATTTTTACCTTTTAAAAGTTTTATTTGTTTTACTTCCGAATGATCTAGAGATACTTTACCTTTTTAAGAAGTGTAATTAAAATAAGATTTTTAGGAAATAAAGCAGGTTATTGTGTTAAAAATGAGCAAACACATGTATTCCACTGTTAATCTCTCAGATAAGGAATTGAAGGAACAAGGCAATCGTTTGTATAATCTTAGGAAATACGATGATGCTATTAATTGTTACAGTAAAGCTATTGTAGGTATTTTAATTATTTGTTAAGAAGTATGCAAACACTTTAGACATTAGCATTACTAATACCTTACACAAACCCCATATTGAATTACAAAATTAAATTTTGACATGTCAGAAAGACTTACTAAATATTATATTTTAATAAAATTGTTTTCATCATTATTATATAAAAACTGTTTTAAATTCGTCTAACAACTAAGCTTGGTTTCAGGTATGTGCAAATATGATAAAACTTATCAGATTTTTAATGAATATAATTATATTTCTTTGCCTTACATATTTATTTAAAAAACAACATTCGTTTCAGATAAAGAATCCAGATGTTGCCCATTACTTCACGAATAGAGCTTTATGCTATCTAAAACTACTTAAATGGGAAAATGCATGCACTGACTGTAGACGAGCTTTAGATTTGGACCCAAATATAGTTAAAGGGCACTTCTTTTTAGGACAAGCTTTGTTTGAAATGGGGAGTTTAGATGAAGCTATAAAACATTTGCAAAGAGGTAAAGATAGTTTTTATAAAATAATATCAGTTTATATACACGCAGTACCCTAAAAATAGTGGAAGCTGATAGAGAGATAGACCTTTTAGGTTATTCAGACACGTTTCAAAGATCCCTTGTTGTCAAATCTAAATTTAACTGTAAAATATGGCTTACAAACTATAATTTTTAATTGAAAAAGATAACCTCACTTAATTTTATTAACATATTTATTTGATATTTTATAACTATGTATGCTTAACATCTAATATTTTTATTTTATTTCCACATTCTTTTACATAAACCAATTAACTTACCTTTCGGCAGCTTTATATACCTTCCATCGACGGTGTAATATGGCTGTTTTCAAAAATTTTATTTTGTTACAGCATTAGATTTAGCAAAAGAACAGAAACTAAATTTTGGTGATGATATTGCGGCACAGTTGAGGGCAGCAAGAAAAAAAAGATTTTCAGTCCAAGAAGAAAAAAGAATATTGCAAGAAATTGAATTGCAAACATATCTAAATAGGTTAATACAAGATGATAAGGAGCATCAAATTAATGAATTAAGAATGGGAGAAGTTGAAAATGAAAATAGGAAAGACAAAGTTATGGAAATTGAAGAAAAATGTGTAAGATTTTTATATAAGAAGGAAGAAATAGGCTATTAAAAATTTATTTTTTTTTAGGATTTCTACCTAAATGAATTAAACAGCCTGTTTCAGAAAGTTGATGAAAGACGTAGGGTATGTAGTAGTTTATTATGTAGTGTATTTTAAGTATTGCTTATCGGATAAAAGCAAGTAAATTGATCTTTTTTTTAAATGTAAAAGCCAATTTATGGTTTGTATTGATTTTCAAAATGCTTATATTTTGTAGAAAAGAGAAGTTCCAGATTATTTATGTGGAAAAATTAGTTTTGAAATCTTACAAGAGCCTGTTATAACTCCAAGTGGGATTACATATGATAAAAAGGACTTGGAAGAACATTTACAGGTAAAGTCAATTTTAAAACGCAGCTATTACACTCACTTTTTTATTTCTAGAGTAATATTTGATATTTGCAAAATAAGCAATATCATTTTTATAAGTCGAATGAAGATGGGCTACAAATTATATTTTTTTATATAAAAATATTTTATATCTACAATTAACCATAAAAGAACTTTTAGGACTATACGTTCGTTTTTAAGTATCCCTACATCATATAATTTTAATTTGTGTGATTGTATGTGTTATTACTTTTATGAATCAATCAAATATCTGTAATTTTATGTGTATAATTGTTAAGTCAAATATTATTTGAGGAAAATGTTTAATCTTTACTTTAAGTGATGTTGATTTAATTTTTACTTTAAATGAGGTTTATTAGGGATATTTTGAGTTATCTTTGAACAAAATTTAATAGCATCAGTTTGTTCCCTGGTGTTGCTTTGTCATCCCTTTGTGATTTTGCTGGCAATAAAGAATATTATTAAATGATCAAAGGGGGGTTATATCTGCTGATCTGGCTGGCAACTCAATTGTTCTGATAGCCAGATTACCAAGTACAAGGTTTTCTTGATTTCTTTGTTACAATTTATGCAGAATAGTTGAAATATGGATATAAAATGTATTTTAACCAGTACTACCAATAATAATTGCAAAAGTTCAGTAGTTTTTCAAAAAATAGAAATGACCTTGAAGTGAGCGCTGTTTGTTTTGTTTTTCCTGGAAAAACAAGGAAAAATAGTTGAAAACCAAGACTAGAATCGTGTTTTACGATTTCGAAAAAAGAGATATGTAAAGAAACTTACAAAAAAATCGTTGTTTTCGAATATTTCACTCAATTACCAAAATAAATTTGTATTTTTGTCACAAATATAACAGGTATTTTTTTATAATGTGTTGTTTTTTAGCGTGTGGGTCATTTTGATCCAGTAACAAGAGTAAAACTAACGCAGGATCAACTTATACCGAATTTTGCAATGAAGGAGGTGGTAGATGCATTTTTAGCTGAAAATGAATGGGCTTTGGAATACTAGGAATTATAACAATATCATTTTGTATAAGTAAACAAAACTATCAGAAGCTTTGAATCTATTGTTAAGAATGTTGTTTTATGTATTTGAACATGCTTTTTTTCTAGTTATAATGTATATACCTTTTAAAATTTGGTAGTTTTTATTTTGTAAATAGAAAAAAAATATGTTTGTAATTTTTTTTTTAAATATTGAATTTTAATTTTTTTTTTAAGGTATGACTGTACATATTTTCTCTATTTGTTGTAGAAAATGAAAACAATCTTTACCAACACTTTTTGTGCCATTACAGTTTGTAATTAAGTAAAGAGATTGAAATGATATTTCGAAAAGTTGTACTTTTTCTTTTATTAACTTTTTTGTAAGGAGTTTTAAAATGTCTGTAACAATAATTGAAAGCTAGATGGGTGGGAAGCAGAATTCATAGGCATTACTAGGTGTATTAATTTTTTTTAAGGTCATCTGATTTGTTGAGATTATATTCGGGTAAAGTAATTTTCAAATGTACAAAATTGCGAGCAAATTACTGATTGGATTGTTATTTAAATAAATTACTGTTTCAAATACCTAATTTTTTTTTACTTATTCCATTAATTAATACCCAAAACTCGATATAATTAACGCTTGATGGTAAATAAGACAAGTCTAACAGCCATATCTATTGTGGACCAAAATGTAGTAAGTATTATTACATTAATTTAAATATTTGTGAAAAATTCCAAACCCAATAAGTTGCTTGTTACTTATTCTACGAGTGTGACTTCTGGCAAATGTGACGGGTAAGACAGTGAGTAATCGGCACAGGTAGTAAATAGTGTCAACTAAAAATTGGTACATATGAAGTAAAAAAATGTTGAAAATTTAACTTTCGTTCGTTCAATATGGTTTTCGACAAAAAGCTCATTTTATGTGTGCAAAAAAATTGACAACGTAATTAACCGCTACGGAACTCTTACATAATGCGTGTTCGAGTTGCAGTTTACCATTTTTTACTAAAAATAAAATGGGTGTTCTATGAAATTTTAAAATTAGGAACCCTTTAATAAATGTATTTTGAACACGCCGCTGTCGAGCATAATTTAGGTTAGTTTCATAAATTCTTCTTTTGAACAGATTGGATATAAGTACGAGCCTTAGAGTACACACTACTGGAGGCGTAATGTAATTCATCAGGAGGCGTTACACCAAAAGAGAGAGAGAGAGGGCGAATATAAGGTTATACTCCGAACCGCGTTCGACCGGTGTGCGCTTCGAACTATGGGACCGAGAGAGATAATATAATCCCATATTCATCTTTTCTTTCTTTGTCGTGCAACGCGCGCGGTTTATTACAGCCGCATCCAATAGTAGTACGCTCAAAGGTCCAAATATAACTTACAATAGCAATTATTTAAATTAAGTGAAATCTAAAAAACTTTTTTAAAATTCCTCTATTCGAGGTGATCTTGATTTCCACAATTTTCGCCACAGAAAAACACCTTTCATTTATAGTTTCACTATTATAAAAGCTTCAGTATTATATAAAATGCAAGAAAAACAACTAAAAAGCTAAAAGAAACCACCGGTTACATCTGTTAGATGTCGCATGTCTTAAATTGCATGTTGCCATTGCATGATTATGATTTCGGTTCTGTCGCAATTAGCAATGCCCCTGGTGGTAACGACGTGTAGCTAAAGATCTATTTTCGACCACCATAATAAATGTATGGATGATTCGTCCCGATACCGGTGGTGGACTCATCAGTGGGATCCACCGGTATCTTTCCCAGACATCCTTGTACTTTCACAAACTTAGACCTCAATTTAAGTCTCGTTTTGCCGGAAAGCGGTGGTGAGATGTTATCTTCCACAACAGTTCTTTTCCTTTGACGAAAATAACTTGAAAAACATATAATTTTCCCTTTCTTTATTTACATTCGCGTCACTTTCCCTCCAAATATTAACGGTTTAAAAGATATATATTCGCTCATGCCCTCTACTTTTACATTAGGCCCGATTTTCACCTTCACGTGATCTCAGTTTTTAATTCATATATCTTGGTCAGCTTCAGTTTTCTATATTAACTAAAACCAATCTAAACTAAGCCAAATTAACTAAAAGTTTTGTTTGGTTAAGATTAATTTTACACTTGTTTTTAAATGAAAAAAGTAAAATATCTTTTCAGATGGATAAATTTCCAACATTTGGCAACGTTACAACAAATATATAGTGCAGAAATAGTTGAAATATAATGTATTCAATGTATTTTAATTATTACTGCCGATAATAAGTATGAAAATTCGGTGTTCTTTTGGAAATCAAAAATATCCTTGAAGTGATGAATGTTTTTTTTTTAATATCCCGGGAAAAAGAAGAAAGTGTGGAACACCAAAGCGAAAATCATGTTCTAGGACTTCGAAATGAGAAAGAAAGTTTTCCTAAATTTCACTTATCTAAACAATTACCCCTAAGATTCTTCTGGCGTTTATTACAAGGGCTAACTCGTTACTGCAAATTTCCTGATTCTTTATCTAAATGGCAAGGAATAAATGCCTTAAGTGCAAAAAGTAGATACGAATTGTAGTGACATCTTTTAGATCTTCAAAGTACCGCGCAAGTAAACAAAATATAACCTTATTAACAATGACTGGAAATATTTTAATCTTTGTTCCAAATACATTTTCATCAGATAAATCAGGATTTATCGAAGGATTTTACAAAAGCTACTCGAATTCGGAGGCCTATTATATTACCCACGATAAAATATTGCCGCAGTGTAAAAATTGCATTGGCTATACAGGTAAATTTTTGACCAGCAATTTTCTTGGAGAAAAGACTATTTTTATCAAACGCGGCACTAAAAATATTCAGATAAATTCTCAGTGCGGTAAAGAACAGTATATTACAGAAATCTTTTATGATTATGAAGCATTTACAACTAGTAGTGCCATAAATATAGACGATAACTATGGAGTTCATATTAAAGAACTAACGGAACATTTGAGAAATAGGAACAGGAAAAACACAAACGGGAATGAGGACTACGTTTTAAACACAGTCTTTATCTATGTGGTATCAATAGTGGATTTTTTACTTATCAAGGTATGATGATAATATTTTTATGTTAAAGATTTACATTTGAAAAGTTAATATTTTCCTCTCGTTAATTTTGATTTTAGATTTTCTCAAAACTTCACCGTATCGCTAAGAATTGTGCCACATACACCCACTTGGAAAATAGTACAAAAACAGCAAAATGGTTTTTGAAGATTTTAGATCAAGAACGAAAATTTTCTATCACATTAGGCAATATAATTTTCGCCAAAATTGTAGATCTAATCTTGGGTATAATATTGATTTTCTTTTGCCTAAAGTATGAAGACTTTATTTTGATAAATTTTAAAAATATATCGCAGGTAAAATGATTTTTATCAAACATTTATTTCATATTCAAAAGGGCTCTTATATTTTAGGATTTCGTAACTTATTTAAGACAACTCCTTATTTTCCTCATGGGCCAACCTATAGGCTTAAAGCTCAATTTTGCTTTTAACCACTCTCTAGGCCGATTTTTCTTTTATCATATAAGTTTATGGAGTGTTTTTCTGCAAGCCATGCAACCACTACTAGGGACATATTTTAGAATGTTGTTGGTTCCAGCTGTTTTAGGAGTATCCTACCAGATTGCCATACTTTGTGATATAATTTCTGTAGCCACTTTTCATGTGTATTGTATATATGTTTATGCAGCAAGGTTAGTTCAAGTTATTTAAAAATATATATACAGGGTAGCACACTACACTTCTATGGGTTCATATACAGAGAACGATAAAGTATTTTAAAAATATGTTTAATAAGGGATGTGAATGATATTAGCACATGTATTTCAAATGAGGGTACAGCTATTATTTTGTTTACTGATGACACAATGGCACTCGAGAGAGCGGATGATTTGATAAATCTTAGTCGACAAATGGAGAGCACGCGGTCAGATATTCAGCAATGGTTTACAGCTAACAAATTAATTCTCAATGAGACCAAAACCCAGACAATGGATTTTTCACTAAGGGTTTTGAATCTAAGTGAATTGGCTGTAAGGTTCTTGGGCGTATATCTTGACCCTAAACTGACATGGAAGCGACATGCTGAACATCTTATAAGTATTTTAAGTAGAAATACATTTATATTACGTAATATGAACAACCTAGTGTCTAATGATGTTCTTGTGAAGGCTTACTATGGTCATATCCTCTCACATCTTAGCTACGCTGTCCTGTGTTGGGGACATTCATCGCATGCTTCCGGGGTATTTGCCATACAAAGGCATTGTATAAGGATCATGTCTGGTCTGGGGTTCAGAGAATGTTGTAGGGCCAGTTTTATCTCCCTTGGCACCCTTACTTTGCCATCTATTTATATTATGAATTGCCTTATGCATATCAAAAAGAATGCCGATAGGTATAACTGTAATAGTGATTACCACAACTATAACACCAGGGGCAGGAATTGTTTTACTTTAACTTATAGCAGAACTGCTAGAGCCAGGGATGGTGTGAGCCACTATGGGCTGAAATTTTTTAATGTGCTTCCTAATGTTGTTAAAAACCTCGGTACACAGCAGTTTAAGTCCAAAATGAAAAACTATCTGAAGATAAAAGCTTTCTACAGTATTGAAGAGTTTCTTTTAAATAATTTCAATGATTTAATATGACAGAGAAGCACGGATGAGTCCCTCAATGTACTTGTTTTGCTTGTAAACTTGACTTGTTGCAAAAATTTTGTTTTTTTAATAATTTTAGACTGATTTGTTGTTGTCTACTTAATGTTTTACTATAATGTGTAGTTTTATTTTGACTTGTGAAAATACTTTTTGTATGTATATCATGAATAAACATTATTATTATTATTATTATTATTATTGGACCACATTTTAAAATTACTGTGAAGTATATAGAGTATACCTATTCAAGTTAGATGTTTTAGGTTTTTTGGTTTTTTTTTTTTTGTAAAATCATTACAATTTATAGTAAAATAAAAATTATCTTAAAAAATTATACAGGGTTGTTAAAAAGTAATATTTAATTTTTAATATCATTAAAGCCAACTAATTTTCTTATTTTAAATGGGTCTTTAAAAGTGTATTAAGGGTTTTTATCTATCTTTCATATTTTTGTAGTAATTTAACATTTTCAAGTTTATACATATATTTTTTACAATTTGTGAAAATAACGTATTAAAAATATTTTATTGTTTTCTGTATATAAACCGACAAAAATGTGGTGCATAACCCTATATAACTTTGAAAACATTTTAAATTTTTCAGGATATTTTCCCTTCAAATTAAGGGTCTGACTTCATTATGGCGCTTATTTATAGGCAGAAAATTCAATCCCTTAAGGTCTAGGGTGGATTCTTGTGAATATTCCTCTAACCAACTATTTATAGGAACCTTAGGCTTTACCATGTTGTTGTTTTTGTTACCTACAACTACAATGTATTATACGGTTTTCGCAACAGTAAGTTTTTTATTTACATGTTTAATTTTATAAATAATTAATGCCATTACTTTTTTTAGTTTAGGCTCATAACTTTGGTTGCCTACACATTGCTTGCAAAAATGAAGGAGCTGATAAGTAGGGTGCCAATGTATATCGTTATTTTATGGATTTTTCAATCACCTAGCTTAGCAGGTAGGTTTTATTTACCACTGTAGCTACAAATTTGACAGAGATTTTCTATGCACTTTTTCAATAAGTTCTTTCCAGATATTGTAATATGGTGACCACACAATACTACCATATTCAAGTACAGAGGCAATCAGTGCATCAAACAGTCTAAAACTAACGTCAATATTAAAATATTTAGAGTTTCTGATGACAAAAGCTATTGTTTTTTTGTGCCTTTTGGACCATCGTAACAATATGAGAAAGATAAGAGTCAAATCAAAGATTACTCCTAAATCCCGCTGGCTGCTTACTCGCTTAAGTTCATTATTCCCAATTTTATAATTATATGGGATAATGCGTCTATTCAAGATAAAAGACATACAGGAACACTTACTAACATTTATCTTAAATCCATTAGTATCACACCAGTCTGATTGCAATGTATCACAGTCGTTTTCTGAGTTAATCTCTAGAAACAGTTTAAAAACATCATCAAATAACACAGCTTCAGATTTTTTTAGAGCTTTTGCAATACCATTTATTGCTATTATAAAAAGTAATTGTCCCAAATTGGAGCCCTGCATAATCCCTGACGTATTGTGTGAAATGCTTTCTCCATATCAGATTATACATTTTAGTGAAATCTACTTTTCTAAAATTATAATTATATGTAAGTGCTCTATTACATTCTTGATGACATAAGCAGACCAGGATGATGCAGATCTTCAGGCAACAATGGATTGTCATTTTTATTATGGATTCTATTAAGTTGTTGCAAATTATTGAAAGCTAAAAAACCTTTTAGATTAACAAATATATCTCCAGAAGACATAACATCCACATAACTAGGAATATTAAAATCTCTCAAAATTATATACATTTTGTCACTGAGATTCTCTTCAATTATTTCATAAAACCTATCATATGCATGTGTGTCAGAGTTAGGTGCATTGTACACAGCTATAATATACAAAAACTTAACATTATTTAAAGAAACAGTAACACACAAAGCTTCTAAATCAGCAACAAAAATACTGCATTCAACAAAGTTATATATATTTTTCACACCTATCAACACTCCACCTCCTTGACTCTTTCCAGTTAAAATAATAATAATAATAATATCCTTTATTTGCCAACAAAATTATGATCACATAGCAAAGCAATGTCAGAGAGAGAAATGTTTAACATTAAAAATTATAAATATATCGATCTAACTACAGTTAGGATAAAAACTAATCGACATTTCGATAGGAACTTTACACAAAGGAAAACAAAAGGAGAAAAAGACAGATACAAGATAATTTAAAAAAAAGTAGTAATAAGAGAGTCAGTTTAAACTGAACAAAGTTTTACAGTTTGTAAAATAAGATATTACAATTTAAAAGGAATAAAATTTTTACACACAAAACAAAAGCATGAGAAAAAAACTCACTGAACAAAAAATATTAAGTTAAAAATATTGACGTTACAAAAACTATTCATTAAAATTGAAAGAGTAAAAGCACCTATCAGACAGCCATTCATTTACGCGTCTCTTAAAGCAATTAATCGCCATATCGTATGGTCCTCTCTCATAGAAGGTGGAGTTATGTAAAGGTACCCTTAGTCATTCGCCCCTCTGGTAGTCATAACCATGTTTCCCCCATAAAGCTGTCTATTTAGCTGAAATAATTCCGTATTCCTTCTGACAAGCATGACTAAAGATCTAAAGTATAATGAGGGAACAGTAAGCAACTTAAACTGAGTAAAAAATGGTCGACATGAAGCTCTTGGATGTGGGTGGAAGATGCATCTTATTATGCGTTTTTGAATTTTAAATATATTAATAGCCTTTCTTGATGATCTGCAAAAGGAAATACCATAAGAGACAAGAGATTGTATTTGCTCAAGGTAGAAAAGCCTAACAGTCTCTGCAGTGATGACATCACGAAGCCTTCGGACTACACCACACAAACTGCAAAGCCTAGTCCCAAGAGCTGAGATATGATGTTCCCAATTTAAAGAGGGGTCCAAATGAACACCCAAGAACTTAACCTGTTCCAAAGTAGGTATAGATCTACCCCAAGCCACACAAGCAGTGACTCAGACCTTGTTGCATGCTTTGAAAAAAGAATGAGGCTGGTTTTATCTACATTTAGAGTGAGGCCGTTATCAGAACACCACTGCTACATTTTCAATGCAGAGTTTGTGCACTTTCGAGACAGTCCCGCCATAGAAGTGTCCACCAGAATCACTGATGTGTCATCAGCAAACTGGCAAACGCTATCCGCGGCCAATCCATCCCCCAGATTGTTTACATATATTAAGAATAATATGGGTCCCAGAATGGAGCCCTGAGGTACTCCCTGCAACAATTTAAATCTATCTGAAAAGTAAATAGGATCCCTACCTTTTCTATAAATTTTCCACTTATTAGAGTTAAATTCAGATAAATACACAGACATATTTAACCATGTTTCAGTTAAAACTACTATATCCCTATCACTTACTAACTTACAGGACACACAGTGTCCGAAATTTAAAATTTTTGACCCTCTCTCGTTTAGTATAAAACTCTCACCGAATTTGATGGGTGTTATTTTGTTTTGGGGACATGCAGAACTTTTTCAAGATGAAATAAATTTATTAAATTCAAAGATAAAAATCTTTCTGCTGGTCGCTGGTGTATAATGGACCTGTCAATCAGTAGAAATTTTATTCAAATTTGATTTATCTATATTACCACCCTAACTTCCTTTTAGGTACGCTTCAAATAAATTGGAAACTTTACGCAGGCAACATTACTTATATCGATGCGAAACTAACCTCTCTTTCCTTGTTGGAAAGCATTCAAAAATTTTCCATAGATTCCGAACAAACTTTAAAAGAAAAAAAGTCATTAGGAACAATTATCCATCATCTTGTTACTGGACAGTTAGTTTAGAACCTTTTTTTTTATTAAGTTTATATATAAATAAAAAAGTTTTTTACTATACATGTTTTATTTTAGTTATTTAACTTTTTTAGTACTAACACAACTAAAAATCGTTTCAAATTGTGTACCCATTTTTGAAAATCCACATTTTTTTTCACCTATTCAATAAAAAATGTCATATTTTCAAAGACGGGTCTACGTTTTAAGTATAGCAAAAATAAAAATTATAATAATAAATACTATGAATAAACTCCTAAATAAATGGAATACAATAAAATGAATTATATAAAATTTGTACCTAGATGATTGATCTGTGATAAATCAATAAAATTATTGAACAAAATCGTCAAAATATTGGAAAAGTGATAAATAATTGTCATATGTATATTAAAAATCAATAAAAAGTAATAATTTTGTACCTTTAAGAAGAACTTGTTAGGATCCATTCGAATTTATTACGAAAACTTAAAGGAATATGCATTTTTTTATCAATAAAGTTTGATATTATAAAATGGGATTATTGTACATCAGGAGGCAACTAATGTTTTTATTTAGAAGTCCTGCAATTTCTTCTATTAAAATATATATATAATTTTGATGTGAAAACTGAAATAAATAAAGAAAACCTTCTCGAAAACTCGTCATTTCTGTACATAAAAACTTATCACTGTTCCCAATACTTGACACCGATATAGCTATTTTAAATTAGTCTATATTAAAATAAGCAGTGTGTTTTAAAAGCAAAGCATTCATAGCTATTGTCCAAGGATTCAAACTATAATCTTACTTAATGCTTTCTCTTCATTTCCCTCTCACCTTTAAAACTAAACTATAAAAAATTATTAGTTAAAAAAGTTGGTATTTTGTTGCTTTTAAAATCTTATATACAGGGAACGTTCATGTCTTCAAACAATACGCATTCTGTATATATTTATACGCTATATTTGTTTTTAGAGCGTCGGATAATTTAAACGGAGGTTACCAGTCATGAAAAAGCCAAACTTAGTTTTTTTGATATATTTGAATATACAATAGTAGTTGTAATGTGTGATGGAAATCACTAAACATATCAGATATTTTAGCTTTTCCAAAACTGGTAAAAATCATAGATGTAGGAAGTACTAGACTGTGCGTTTCCAATCCCGCCCGTTCTAATGATGCGAGAGAGGGAGAATAACGACAACAGTAATCTCATTTCTTTCTAGTTGGCGGTGCATAGAAACGTGTGACCCGTTACAAAGAGAGAAAATTACTGCTTTCACTTTTCTTTCTTTCTCGCACTGTTGGAACGTCTCGCACTGGGGACGGGCAATTTAATATTTCCTAAATCTATGGTAAACCTCTGTTGTTACAAAATCATATATCCAAAGGAATTGTTATTACTTTGTTGTTATTATTGCAGCATGTTTTATTTAAAAATCACGTGAAGCCTTCCTATATAATCTATCCTAACTAAATCTAAATGTATGAAAATATTTTTTAACATATGTATTACAGCGAAAACGTAAGGGCGCTGTCAAATATAATAGCAGACCTATCGTGTTAGATTATTTGTTCAACGTATGAAAGATTAAGTTAAATAAACATTTTTTAAAAATTTTCTGTGTTAAAGCTAATATATTTCTTGTTGGGCTACTATTATCTTCGACTCAAGACAAAGTTTAATTCTAAATCTAGATATTTTTCAGAAAATAATTAAAAGAGAAAATCCTTTAAAAGTCGACATTAACTGACTTTTATTCGATACTGATTGAGTAGAAATTGAGCTAGAAATCAAAAATAATCGTTAGTTTATTAAGTCCGTGACACAAGTCGTTTTTTCTACACCAGAAATGCTGGTGTACTTTTTTTTTGTAATTTTGATGTTAACATTCATAACCAATTACAAAGAAATAAATATATATCGACTTTTTAAGGATATTTTGTATTAAATATATTTTTGTAGTGGAAAGGAAATGTTTTTCCAATAATACTAGAATGTGGAAAAACTTTCCACCACTTTTAAGGGTGTTCAAGCTAGTTCCTCCAAAGTTACTTTTACCATATAGTTTTTCATTATTTTACAATTGTTTTTAATGTTGCTTTTTACCTTCTAACGTACCTACAATATTCCAGACTTTTTCTTCATTTCTGGACCAGGTAGCATACAATTTTTAACATTATGATAGAGTCACCAACAAAAGTTTTGGTAGATGCAAACATTTCCTCTCTCTAAAAGGGCGGAACTAAGCATGTGTGTGCGATATTTGGCCCCGCTCCTTTAGAGAACGAAAGATTATATCCCTAGAGTTTGCATCTCTCTCACACCGACCCCAAGTCTGTACACTGGGACCCGCGTTACTGTAAACATAGTAAGTGTCCAATATATCTCGCCTTTCCATGTGTATAATGAACACTTCTGACTTGGCAAGATAAACAAAAAAAATTCACTTGATGTCTTTTTTGTACTTTTTTGATTAAGTACAGTTTTTAGACAAAAAAATGTTATGGACGTCGAAATAATTATATTTACATCAAACAAATAATACGATTTTTGATTAATGTGTTAATAAATCCTATTAATTTTCTAGTTATTTTTGTTTAAACTAACTAAATAACATAATCAGAATTTCTAAATTAAAATTTTGTTCTTGGGATATCACATTTACAAATATCAGTTCAAAATTATTATAATCTCAATAATACTGTCGAATTTAGAGCTGCTGGCGGATATTTTTTACATGTTTGTTTATTTATCGCAAAGTTGAAGAGTTTATTTAGGAATAAAACAATTTTTGGAAAGAACTAATACAGTGTGTCGAATTGGTTGGTGGTTAATGTATTGCGACATCGAAAACAGAGATAAAAGAACGGTTAAAAGAAGAAGGTTTCAAACAGATTTTAAACCTGAGTTTTTGAGATATTGTAAAAAAATTGGAATATTGCATTTTTTCAAATCTTCTGCTGCAACTTTTTTATCTTTGGAATTTTTTTAAATCGGTAAAAACATTATTGGATCAATATGCCTGTTTAATCAATTTTGAGTTTAACGTTTCGATTGTCTAGAACCAACTCTGTGTTCTATATTTTTAAATTATTTAATAAAAAAATGTGCCAGTCATGTAGTTGAACCTTTGGGCTATATAATCAATAATTCTTTTAGGCATGGCATTTTCCAGACAATTTAAAAATGGCATTGGTTAAACCTCTATTTAAAAAGGGGGATAGTACAGATTTCCATAATTATAGACCCATAAGTCCATTACCATCCTTCTCAAAGATTTTTGAAATTGCTATGTGTTCCAGACTACTCAAATTTTTTAATTCAAAAAACTTACTAAGCCCAACACAACATGATTACTTTCAAGGTAGACCTGTGAGCACAGCTGTATTGGATTTTATTGAGAAAATTATGGAAAGCTTTGAGAACAAGCACTTATCGTTGGGGACATTTTTGGACTTATCAAAAGCATTTGACAGTTTAAACCATAAAATTCTGCTTCCGAAACTTGAGAGATATGGTGTAAGGGGACCTGCTCTTGTAGTGGAGTGTGATAGGGTTCAGTATTTTTCAGATGTTGACTTACTACCATGGGCATCCCGCAGGGAAGCATTATAGGACCACTACTGTTTATTTTTTATATCAACGACCTGACATCTACAGTTATGGGTGAAAGGTGTTATCTTATAAACTTTGCTGATGAAACCAAATATCTTATTTTTTATATCAACGACCTGGCATCTACAGTTATGGGTGAAAGGTGTTATCTTATAAACTTTGCTGATGAAACCAAATATCTTATTTTTTATATCAACGACCTGGCATCTACAGTTATGGATGAAAGGTGTTATAAACTTTGCTGATGAAACCAAATATCTTAACCATCGGCATCTCGTTGGCAGATCTCATGGAAATTACTGATCAAGGCTGAAAAATGGTTTAGAGAGAACAAATTAATACTGAACACTGAAAAGACCATCACATTTATTTTTCAACAAAGCAAAACAGACACTTCCTGAGTCAGTTGAGTTTGAGAGCATGACACTAGAGGAAGATACAAAATTCCTTGGAATCCATATTAATCATAGTCTGGATTGGACAAAACATATATCAGAGGTGTGCAATAAGGTAAACACAGCTTCATACTCCTTAAGAGTAATGTCAAAATATTTGACCAAGGAAAACTTAAAAATTGTATATTTTGCAAATGTATATTCAACTCTTCGCAATGGAGTGATATTTTGAGGTGGGAGCAGTGCATCAGAAAGAGCTTTTAAAAGTCAGAAAAGAGCAGTTCGTATACTTTCTGGCATTGGTTACTTGAATTCCTGCAGGGGAAAATTTAAAATCTTAGGTATCTTAACTCTATCAGCAATTTTTATTTACGAATGCCTACTGTTTTTCTTTAAAAAGAAGGACAGGTTTAAGAAGCATAAAGTTAAACACTGCTTTGCCACGAGATATCACAGCATCGACTTTGTGTGGCAGAAAAAGGGCCTGGTTTCTTGGCAATTAAATTTTTTTATGCTCTGCCAATCGGGGTAAAGTTGGATGAGGATTTTAAACGTTTTAAGAAAACGGTTTTTGATTTATTGGTTCATATTCAACCATATACGCAGAATGAGTTCTTAGCATTTTTTTAAATGAATTTTAAGTGTCATGCCTGACGATAGGGTGTTATGTGAATGTTACTTCATTTAATATGTATGAAAATGTTTAGATTTAGTGTTTTTACTTAGCTATTTTATTGTATTTTAATTTTGACGTTATCCATTCAAGTTTTTGGTTTTTCATTAGAACCACAAAACTTTCTATTGAATAAAGAGATATTTGATTTGATTTGATTGTTCTTATCGCCCCTATATTGCATTTCAATCCTTTTGAAAAGTTCATTTTTTCAGTTTTCCAATGTTGTATCGTACTCTGTTAGAAAATTAAACTTAACACAAAGAAAAATATTTGTCTTCATAAATTTGGCAACACTATACAATAAACTACTGGAACGGAACGTTAAGTTATTTTTAAGGAGGATGGAAAAAGAAGAGGACATGCGAATTACGTCAAAGTAGGCATCTGCGCAATTCACGTGACTCTTGGAACACGTGACGCTCACATAACCTCGAGTTTGGGTAAAAAACAATAACAGTTAGTGGCAATGAAAAGCAATTTAAAAATGTGTAAGGTGTGTTACATGGACATAGATATAAAGAGAAGGGTATATATTAGTCTCCTCCTCCTTGGATCTTCTCGATTAGCAGCGCCACCATTTGATGTATGGCCTGCTGGAAGCTTAAAGTATAGGGCTTGCAGGGAGTTACCTTTCCTTTTCCCATCCTTTTTATTGTTAACAATCAGCATGTTTATAACGCGTAATCCTGTAAAACGAATAAAGCAGAAAGAAACGAAATAATGGTAAATTCGTCTTCGAATGGATCGAATCGTTGCGTAATAAACGTACTCAATGAAGTATGCGTACACCCGATTTTTTTTTACGGAATACATAAGAAATATATTTTGTGTACATAAAATATTTAATATGTTTTAGAATATTTCATTTCATATTATGCGTTCGATATCCAATAATGAAATTAGGTTGTATCATACAAAATACTTTAAATGAGTACGTTTATAACGCGAGAAATCGATCCATTTGAAAACGAAGTTACCGTCGTTTCAACTCTTCCCATTTTATTATTGTTCTACAGCATTACTTGATGGGATAGACAGTCTCTTTTAGTAACAAGTTAATTGATTTGCTTGTTAATAAACTTAGTATTACAATCTCCTTGTACGCCAGTGTTTCATCGCGCAATATTGCCAAATTTATATAATAATAAATTTTTTTCTGTCTTTAGTTTAATTTTTTTTTATTATAAAAATTAAAGAAGCTGATGATGGTTCCAGAAAATTGAAACGATTAAATTAAAATTCGATCAACAGGCGTATACTTCGTAAAAAATTGCTTTAGCAAAATTCTAAAATAAGAAAGTTTAGCAGATCCTTAAAAATACCACAGTCGATTTTTTTTTATCTCTTATAGCTTTTAATATCCTAATACACCCATCACCATTTTGGGACGCCCTGTATAGTTGTGTTAACATCCAAAATACTGTTTTCTTTCGTTCATGGTAACAGAAGAATAATAATAAACTCTTTTATATCAACTTCGTTTTTTCTTATTTAATACCAGATTTTTCCTAGACTCGACTAGTTGTTGAGTTCAATTTGTTTTAACAAGTAAAAATTAGTTGCCCCTATTTCGATATTCCATTCATGCTTGCAGCTGAGCCGTTCATCGAAGAGTGTCGGCTTCTTCTAATAACAAAAAATTGTAATTTTTAAAATGGATTATTTTAGGACTTCAGCTAATACTATAACATATTTTGTTGTAAAAGGTAATTAGTTATTTATAAACTCCTTTCAGACATGGCAACTTTGTGGTGCTACCACACATTACCCTCGGTTAGTTAAGTTATGTAGACTGACACATTTGAGAACCAGAAACTAGAGTATACTTTTCCGAAGGTTTTCAATACTACATACGAATCTAAAACCAGAATTGATAATATAAGATAAGATAATTTATTAGTAATACTATACAAATAGTACTTTTACAAGTCAAATAAATAAAATATTAAAATTTTATCAATTAATTAATATCATTAATACAAATAAAACATTACACGATATTGATTCTTCCTTAAGAAGAAAGTTTTGCTAAAAAAAGCTAAGAGAAGCTGACAACAGACAAAGACAATACTACAGATTAAAATTAAATTCGAAATACTCCTCGAACGAAAAAAACGTGTTCAGCACAAGGTAGCTCTTGATTTGTTTTTTGTACTGATTGAAGTTAAGAGCTTTAAATCTAGCTGGCACGCAGTTGTAGAACTTTATTGCTAAATATCTTGAACCATTTCTGGATCTCTCAAGCCGGCCAAAGTCTGGTACAAGATTGTTGTTGTTGCTTGTTGGATAGTTGTGAATATCTTCGTGTGATCTGTATAAATCAAGATTTTGTTTAACGTACAACAAACACTGCGTAATGTACACACAAGGTAAAGTTAAAATTTTTAAATTCTTAAACGAATTTCGACAGTCTTCTCTATAACCAAGCCCAGAGATAATACGAATGCATTTTCTTTGTTGTCCAAATGCCTTATCAGTATGACAAGAATGATCCCAGGAAAGAATAGCATAAGCCAAAAGAGAATGAAAGTTACTGTGATATGCTGTCAGAAGAGTTTCTTTGGAAGTTACCCATACAAGACTCCTGAACAAGAACAGTTGTTGGGATAGTTTTTTTGCGAGATTAACAAGGTGTTGTTCCGAGGTTAATCCTGCATCTAGGTGTACTCCCAGAAATTTG
Organism: Diaprepes abbreviatus; assembly: GCA_034092305.1. Lineage (NCBI taxonomy): Eukaryota > Metazoa > Arthropoda > Insecta > Coleoptera > Curculionidae > Diaprepes > Diaprepes abbreviatus. Next base: position 3,809,823 of record JASJET010000181.1, on the reverse strand, counting down.
ACCTCCATTGCACGTTGAGATAGAAAGGACTGTACAATTTCACTGTTATTCCTTAGAGTAAAATTAATATTTTGTTATTTGGAGTTGTTCAAGGATAGGCGATTGGTTTGAAACCATTGAAATAGTTTTTTTTTCTGAAGTTTGGTAATCAAGATTGTTAATCTCTGAAGGGTGATAACTTATATAAAACGTTGTGTCGTCAGCAAACAAAACAGTGTTGACTCCCTTGCCCTTACAGTATGCCAGGTCATTTATATAGATGAGGAATAAGATGGGACCTAATACCGACCCTTGAGGTACACCACACCTTAGTGATTGTTTTTTAGAATTACACTGGCCAAAGTGAACATACTGATCACGATCCGACAGATATGAATTAAGTAGCTGCTGAATGGCATCAGCCTGAAAATTGTAGAATGGTAGTTTTTTTAGAAGAATGCTATGTGTAACACAATCGAATGCCTTTGTGAGGTCTAAAAAGGGTGCAAGAGTGTCAAGATACTTTTCAAAGCCCTGTAAAACATTACTAGTGAAGTGATCAATAGCTAAAGTTGTGGTCCTGTTCTTTCGGAATCCAAACTGGTTCAAGGCAAATAATTTGTTTGACTCAAAGTGATCATTAGCCGGATTTTTCAAAATTCGTTCATAAACTTTTGACAAGATTGGTAATAAAGATATGGGGCGATAATTGTTGCAGTCATCAATGGAGCCCTTATTCTTGAAGAGGGGTACCACCTTTGCAATTTTGAAAACTTTAGATTGATTTATCAATATTGTTAGGGGCTGAACTATTATATCCTTAATTTTTTTAATAATTTTTGTGTTAATTCCGTCAATATCTTTACTGTTACTATTTTTTATTTCTGAAATGGCCTTGTCGACATCACTAAAACTAACTGATTGAAATTTAAAGGACGGGATGTTTTTCAGTGGTATAGATTTTAGGTAATCTTCAAAAGGCTGTTGAGAACTTTCAAGTTTATTCATCACACATTCAGCAATTGTACAAAAGTGGTTATTAAAATCATTTGCATTTAGTTTTGAATTAGAGTCAGAGCTATTATTTTTGCTTTTATTATTAATAAGTTTCCACAAGGGTTACTGAATTTTTTTATAAAATATATTGACTTGTTTCGGGTTTTTGCAATATTCTAACCTAAAAGTGTGGAAAAAGTGAGGTTATATAACAAGACAAGTTTAAAGTTTATCATAAACTTATAAATAATAATTGAAAGTACTAGTCTTCCCCTTCAAAATCTACTTGGATTTATATCGATATCTTTTTTCATCTCTAAAATATCGTTAAAATTGTCATTTCAAAAATTCATTCAATAAGGCGAACTACATTTTATGAAAAACCTGAATTTCTATCTGAAACTTTGTATTCAGAGGTTGTTGAGGTCGTTCAATACGAAAATCAATTCAAATTTTTACATGTAAGATGGCGAATACTGACTTCAAGTCCTAACGGATTTGAAAATCTGGTCAGAAACTTTAAATTTGAGCCAATAGACGAGAAAAAGACAACTTCCTTAAGAAGGAAATCGATCTGTCCAGGATTGAAGGGGTGGCCATTGACGGGTTATTATGCCAAATTAATAAATTTCAAATGACGATATTTTAGAGATGAAAAAAGATATCGATATAAATCCATGTAGGTTTTGAAGGACGAGACATTCAACTATCATGTATAGTTTATACTAAGCTTTGAACTGACCTTGGTACATAACCTCAAAGATAGTGAAAAACCGGGATTTTCATACTTTTAGGTTATAGCATGGCGAAAACCCCATGCAACAGGTCAATTCGTTCAAAACCTTTGGAAAAGTATACCATCTGGTTTCTGGTTTTAAGAATAGATGAAATTTTTGCAGCCTGTGCAACTAGTGACGCTATTAACAAGGGAACGTTTCCAAGATTCTCCCTCCAATGTGTCTCATTCTGGATATTTTTTAGCGTACTTTCAACCTATTACAGAATGAGACAAATCGGACTCCTGAGAACATACCCTTGTAAGAAGTGCTTCAGTATCTCCCTATAATACACCAATATTTTTGTACTATTGAGGCTTGTGCAGTTTGAACTGCAACGCACGTTACGAACTCACAAGTTTTTTTACAAAGTGGCACATATTGCGAAGTGGTCCCAAATTAGTAATTCCAAAACTAGTGGATGCATCTAACACCTTACGTTCCAATTTCTCCCCCTATTTTGGTACGTCCACACACGTTCGTTAGCGGTAGTCTCAAATGTCCGTTAGTATCGCGAAAAGCCATGGCCACGTCTGAAAGGATCTTACGGAAAACCGTGCATTAAGTCTTCCTAAAACAAAGTACTAAAATAAGCATCGACTCCATACTTACCTCATTTCATTAGTTTGTAGTTCTCTATAATCTAAACGTCTTTCTAAGCCCTAAAAAAACAATTTTTATTAACCATCAATCGCAATTAATCGAGTTTCTTTTTTAAAATTTACGGTTAGTATACGGACAAGAAAATTAAGGGTTACAACCCCCATTCCCCAACTGAAAACCTACTAACCGATAAAGGCACCTCTTATAACTAAAATAAAGTTATTTACATAAAAAAATTTACGCACCTAGCTCTAGCTACGACTTACAACTACTGCTAAGCAAATTTCCATCAGTACTGCATACTGTACATTTAATTTGCCCACACTTAGAACACAGAAATCTTGATAGCTAAAAGGCATAATAAATCTCATCATGCATCTCAACAAAAAAAAATCTAATCATGCAGTACCAAAAAAAAATGGTTGAATTTAAGCTCATAAGGTCGTTTCCTCCCAACGTCACAATGAAACCCTAATTTTATAAGTGCTCTTAGCTGGTGGTAACCAAGGAAGTTGGAGGAGGTAATGGGATGCTAAACGCATAAAAAAAACTGAGATATGTAGAAAATAAAGGTTTAAATTGATATACATCGACTATATAGATTCAAATATTAAGAAATTTAGTGGTACATTTGATATGTAGGTTCGCAACAAGGCAAGAACATAATCAAAGCGTCAGTTTCAGTTCTTGACAAAAAGAAAATCAACTAAATAAGTATGTTTGCAATAATTAATTCTAAAAACAATAAATTTCAATGTATGTCAGTTCTAATTACGTCTATTTTGGAACGACATTTCTTTGAAACTACTACTCAGAAAATAATAAATTAGGCTATATTTGAAACAGAGTTAAACGTGCTTTAAAATGATAGATCATTTGATACTCCATCTTATTTAAGATTTTAAAGATAACATTATCTACTCCTATTATTTAAAAGTGCCCCCCTCTTAAAAATAAAACTGACTGTTTTTTCGATAAGACTAAAAATGACTGATAGAAATTATTTTGGTTTTATGGTAAAGAAGAAGTCTATAAATGAGCTATTGCGCAAATAAATAATTTCATATTATGTTCCTGCCCTTTATCCCTCCATCTTCTTTAGTGTTAACTAATAATTTATTATCCTTAACAAATGAGGTATGTAACAGGGAATATTTAGGTGATTTCTTTACATTTTACGTTACCATTTTATTTCTAACTACCACAGATCTTGCGTTTAAAATCCACAGAAAAGTTGTTAAATAAAGGCACAATTATGTCATCACTAGATCTGTAATATACAGTCAGTCAAAATGAAACTCGTACATCCGTCAATATTAATTTACACTGCTTACAAAAACCAAATGATAACAACGCTTGGCTACATGTACATAACGACGACTTGAACAAATGAATCATCACATAGAGATTTTAGATTAAAATGGAGACTGTCGGGTCTATTCTAACCATATAATTGTTTACAGCCAAAAGTGCTATGAATACGTGAAGAAAAAACTATACCGTTTTACGCGTCACAACAAAGTCTGGTACTCTAACAAACAAGCACCTCTTCTTTTTAAAGACAGGCGTGTACTATAAACATTTATTTATTTCTTAATTCTTGCCAATTACACAATATATTACCATTGTTCACAATTTAATTAACTTTGTCTCACAAAAGCGAACCAATATTTTTAAAATAAAAAGTGATTAAAATAAAAAAAAAATCACTAGTGAAAGAAAAAGAGATGAGCAATTGTCATAAATTACAGTACAATGACTAATGATAAGCAACATTGCCGGATTGTGCAGTTAATTTGAAGAAGTTATAGTGTTACGAATTCTATAGGTAGAAAGAAGCCAACGCTTTTGGGTAAAACCAATGATTAATAGGTCAATATATATATATATATATATATATATATATATATATATATATATATATATATATATTACATAAATGACATTATTTATTATCTTACGATATTAAAATAATTGAAGAATCTTAATAACAAAATTATTTTTTTAAAAACTTCTCATAAACATAGCACCGACTAAGTAGATCATTATTCCCAGCCATTACCACGGCTACACGACTACTCGTGAAACACTAAATAATAACATACGTCGGGAATTTTGGGTAGGGTCTTTTTTATCTGTCTGTCTCTGATTTGACCTAAAATCTCTTTAGATTTGACAATAAAAAACGCAAAAAAAACCATAGACCTAAAATAAAATAAGCAATAATTTGTCAGCGAGTGTATTGAACATCAGTCTGGGACAGTTGAGTGCCAAGATTGCCAGACTTAGGGAATTTTCCCTAAATCTAGGGAATTTTGCGACATATAGGAAAAAAGGGGATTATATGTATATTTTGGGGAATTTTTGAATAAGATACAATTTTTCTAATTATTATATAAAAACTAATAAAAAAGTAACTTTTTACGCGTTGACAAACAAAACAGCTTACAAATCTTGAACGCAGTTTTTGCATTTTGCATTCGCGATTGGGTATATTAAGAACACGCTTTTACATTTTTTAAAGTTTAGATTTATTATTTGTAGATAAATAAACTTAAGAAATAAATAAAAAATTATTGAAACTATAATTCACTTACGGACGTAAAAGCGACCAATCCCAATACGGTGACGTCATATGTAAGGTGTCAATTCGTTAATTTCAAATACCGCGCCGAATACGTGAAATATGGCAGGGATAAAGAAGAGTGACTATCGAACAATCAGTCTCATGTCACATACTTTGAAAATCCTTTTAAAAATTGTACACGCTAGAATACATTCCAAATTGGAGCTGGATATTAGTGACACACAGTTTGGCTTCCGGAACGGGGTGGGTACAAGAGAAGCATTATTTGCTTTTAATGTGCTTACTCAAAGATGCTTAGATATCAATCAGGACCTCTATGTCTGCTTCATAGATTACAACAAAGCTTTTGAGAGGGTCAAACATGACAAACTGATAGAGATTCTCAGAAGCAAAAATTTGGATGAAAGGGATTTAAGGTTGATATCAAATCTGTATTACAATCAGCGACCGGCAGTAAGATTTGGACAGGAAATATCCGGAGATGTGGAAATATAAAGGGGAGTCAGATAAGGGTGTATATTGTCACCTTTACTATTTAACGCTTATTCTGAAAAGCTCATATTGGAAAGTCTTGAATCTGAAACAGTAGGGATAAAAGTAAATGGAGTTTTAATCAACAATATTAGGTATGCAGATGACACCGTAATAATAGCTGATAGTTTGAAAGACCTAGAAAAGATAATGAATAAAATATTAATAGTTAGTGGAGAATATAGACTCTCTCTTAACACAAAAAAGACCAAGTTCATGATAATTAGTAAAAACAACACCAATAATAATGAAACCCTAATGGTAGGAGGCCAGCACATAGAAAGAGTTAAGAAGTACACTTACTTGGGAACCCTAATAACAGAAAATAATGACTATACCGTCGAAATAAAAACCAGAATCGAGAAAGCACGTGCCCACTTTATTAGAATGAAAAAGGTTATCTGCAGCAAAGATCTAACGTTAGCCCTGAAAATACGACTGACTAAATGTTACGTATACAGTGTTCTATATTATGGAATGGAAGCATGGACACTGAATCGAGAGGCAATGAGAAGACTTAACTCTTTTGAAATGTGGAGCTATAGAATAATTCAGAGGATTTCGTGGGTGGATCGAGTTACGAACGCCGAAGTGTTGAGAAGAATGGGGAAAGAAAAGGAAGTCGAGATAACAGTAAAACAGAGAAAACTGCAATATTTCGGACACATTATGCGAGGAGAAAAGTACAGCATCTTACCCCTCATAATCCAAGGCAAAATAAGTGGCAGAAGAGGCGTGGGACGACGACGAATTTCATGGCTAAAAAACCTAAAGGAATGGTTTGGATGCAGTTCAAAACAACTATTTAGAGCAACTGCATCAAAAATTAAAATAGCTATTGTGATTGCCAACCTCCGCAATGGAGAAGGCACTTGAAGAAGAAAGAAGAGAGAAGAAATGTACAATAGGTAGGAATTCTATCGTTAAATAGAAAGTGCCATAATTTAGAATGTCGTAAATTGGAAATTCCAGTGAACTTGCCGAGGGAAATCTAGGGAATTTTTGTCAAAAATCTAGGGAAATAAAATAAAACCATCCGGCAACCCTGTTGAGCGCCTTTTATTATTGTCGCATCTTTCAATGAAAGTGGTTTGCTTATATTGATGGCCGTAGTAATAAAAAATAGTTCAACAAACTAATAAATTTTTACATGCACAATAAAATTCGTCTTCTGTGTGTAGTATCACATATTGTCGGTAGTGAAAATGTAGGAGTTTCACTTTGACGTTAAAAATCATATTATAAATATATTTTTTTCGATTTCTCCCATACATAATGGACAAAACAAAAAGGTTATATGTGTACAAGTTTCATTTTGACTGATAATATGTATCTATTTAAAAAAAAATAGCAATTTTCTAGGTTTTTAGACATTTCTACAGAATTTCCCAAAATAAAACTACACCTACTCCTAACAAGCTTTAACGAGCGTGCTGAAAAAGTATATATAAAAAAGTAAAATGCAATGAGAAAATTTTACTTACCCCAACCTTTCGTATTAAATCGCTTACAATATTCAGAGCCATAACTCTGGATGCAGGTGATAACGGCTGTTGGTATTCTCCTATAAAAGCAATAAAAAATCAAATAGGACAATACTGTGTAAATAAATATACATGTGCAAGCTTTCTCAACTGCAATTGATATATAGGTTGGTTGACAAGTTTTGAAAGCGAAAATGAAACAATGTGTATTTTTTAATGAAATTAATTTTTTTTTTCAATATAATCTCCCTCAACTTCAACACACTTATTCCAACGATCCTCCAATAATTTTATACCATCTGTGTGATGATTTTCCCGAAACTCTGCAAAATAATGTTTCATTCGACGAAAAACGCTTTCCACGAAGAAATTGTTTCAAATCCCTGAAGAGGTACTAGTCGGAGGAAGCCAAATCTGGTAAATACGGTGGGTGTTCAAGCAATTCGTACTTTAATTCTTTCAATTTAGCCATCGTCAAACCACTTGTATGAGGACGTGCATTGTCTTGATGAAAAATGCTTTTTTCTTCTGTAAGCCGGGTCTTTTTTCACGAACTTTTTTATCCAACTGGTCCAAAAGATTACAATAATACTCAAGAGTTAATTGTTTTACCTTTTTCAAGATAATCAATCAACAAAATCCCTTTTGAATCCCAAAAAACTGATGCTATAACCTTTTTTGCCGATCGTTCTGACCTGATTTGTTTTGAAGCTGAACAACCAGCTTCAGTCCACTGTCAACGTTCTTGTTTCAGTTTAGGATCATGATGGTAAATCCAAGTCTCATCCACAGTTACAAAACGACGCACAAAATCGGTTTTATTCTGCTTAAAACGCTCCAAATTACGCTTACAAATTTATTTTCGATTCAGTTTTTGTTGAATTGTTAACGAATGCGGCACTATCTTTCCGAATAGGTTTTTCATACGTGTAAAATATAGAGTACTCGTTCGTCCGAGATGCCTATGGTATCAGCAGTTTCACGCTTAGTCGCACTTGGATCTTTACAAACAATATCATAGACTTGCTCAATGATTTCTGATGTTGTTGCACTTTTTGGACGTCCACTACGTGGTTCATCTTCAACGCTTGTACGACCACCTTTAAACTCTAAAACCCATCGATGCACAGTTGGAAATGAAGGAGCAAATTCCGTTAACACTTTCACCATTTTTATATGAATTTCTGTTGCTGATAAACCTTCCAAAACAAAGAATTTTATCACTGCACGATATTCGGTTTTATCCATTGTATAAAAATTCACTGACACGTCAACTTCAAATGGCTTGTAAACAAAGAATGAATTGACAGATAGAAATAAACTTTTGTGTGTTCACATAGAAGATGAAATATTAAAATGGCGTATAAATTTTGATTCCTGTACTGGTTAATAGGTGTCGCATTCAAAACTTTTCAACCAACCTAGGAGAGTGTATTACTTATTACAACTTTTCCAATGGGACAGAACAAAGACAAGCATTAAAATTATCGGATGTTTTGATACAAATAAAAATACGACACAAGTGATTAAGAGCACTCCCGATTTTTTCCTGAACAAACGTGACTTTTGCGCCGTATCGGTAACACTACTCGACGAAATTATCTAGATGGGTTTGTGCTTATGATCGGAGCTAACTTTGCGCATAACTGAACAGACTGTGACGTCCTTTTCACAATAAATAAGACAGGCCCTATATGAAACCCCACAAATGGCCAGTCGTACCTCACCCGATAGTAAATCGCACGTCTTCACAAGCTGACATCGCTCGTTGAGATAAAATTTGACTCAGTTCAAATATTTCCCCGAAATTCAAAGTTCAGACAATTTCTTGAGGAGCAGTGAATACTGTCGAAAGCCCTAGACAAGTCAGGGTAAATTGAGGCGACTTAATGTCCTTGTAAAATCCATACTGTTCAGGATTAATGTATCGTCTATAGGAGCTAAAAATATCATCGGTCAAGATTAACTCAGGAAGTTTGCTACGTCGCATTTATCCTCTAACTTAAAAATAGATATGAGGTAGGAAGTAGCGGAGTTTAAGGAGCATATGGGGGAAATTTTTATATTTAATAAATTTATTTTATTATATCAAAAGTACACTCGTCCAAGGGTGAGCATGTTGGAGAATCTGTCACGATCTGGTGATGCTTTTCGGGATATGGTAAGGGTCCACTGTTTAGATTAGAAAGCATAATGGACAGGTTTCTTTACAAGAACATTTTAGGAAACCAAATACTTCCGTATGTGGAAGAGATAATGTCAATTTTATTTAATTTTCAACATGATAACAACCCGAAACATTTCTCCAGGTTGGTTACAAATTTTCTGAGTGAAGAAATGGTTCCTGTCATGAAATGACCATCCCGTTCCCAGACCTGGATTCCGCTGAAAACCTTTGGGAAATATCAGAACAGAAAACCCGAAACAAAGACTTCATATATGGGGATCAGCTGTTCGAGGTTTTGGTAGAAATATGGATTTGTGAATAATTGAGAGGATTTGGGGTCAATGCCACGAGGATGTAAAGAAGTCATCCAAAACAAAGGAAACTATACCAAATACTAGGTCTTAATTTTCAATTAAAAATGTTTAGTATTTGGTCATGGACTTTTAACTTTTTTTTTTATTAAATTGTTGTTCTGTTCATCCATTTTTGTCGAGAGAGAAAGTTCATTTTTGCCTTTAAAAAATAAATGTTATAAAATAATGGAAATCTGCTAAGTACCCTCCCATCCTGAGAAAAAAAAACATCATTATTATTTTTTATCGAACAAACATTATTTGTTAAAAAAATATGCTTTTAAAAATTTTGTACAGGGTGAGTCAACGATTGGATGAAGTAGGTTTGTGCCTTTTCGGTGAAATTTACAAAGAAACTATATTTATTGTTTGATACAGTTTATTTTTACGCAGATTTTAAAAATATTTAGGACTCTACAGGGTGAGCCAAAAAACTAGGACAGCATAAAGTTGTATTTTTTTTAAATAGAACACCCTATATACGAATTGTATTTTCGATTTAGCTTATAATTTTAAATCTTTTTTATTAAGGGTTTACTATAACAAAACTTTATAGTTTCTGAGATAATTAAGTTTAGAGAAAAAAAGTCACATTTTCAAGCATCAATTCAATCCTAAATAACGTTTTCAATTTTGTGACAAATATATTCAAATTTGGAATTTAGCAAGGTCAAGGACAAGTTAACATAATTTTTACCTAATATTTGCAATAAAAGCTACAGGGTGTTGAACACATCGGCTCAAATTTGAACAAGTTTAAATGAATAAATATCTTTTTTTTTTTAAATGGTACACCCTGTATATTTTCATGTTATTTAATAGAGTAATAAAAACCCTAAAAGTTTTGTTCAATATATCCTATACCTATTTATAATAGTTTTTGAGATATTTCAGTTTTTCTTATTTTCCATACTTTTTTACAGAAATAGTCTTCATTATCATAGTAGCCATGTAAAATAATAAAAAGAAACTACAGAAACAAACAGAATGTGGTTAAATATGATGAAATACATTATTCGTTATATTACAACGGCAATAGTTTAATTAAACATAATGTGAAAAAATTAACACAACAATAACGACAAGGCAAATACATATTTACTTTTATACTAAATTGAAACAAAAAAATTACCTATTAAATACTGAGATTAATTATTTCTTTTTAATAAGTGTTCGAATAGATGACCCTCTTGTGCAATGCACAAATTTAGTCTTTTTTGCAGATTTTCTCGGACCCTGGACAAAATTAGTGGCGGTATTGTTCTACAGGTATCCCTAATCCTGTTTCGCATATCTTCCACTGTTGTTGGTGGATTAACATACACCTTATTTTTAATATAACCCCATAGGAAAAAATCTAATGGGGTGATGTCGCAAGACCTTGGTGGCCACTCAATGAAACCCCCACGTCCAATCCATTTTTGCGGATATCGTTGGTCCAAAAACGTACGAACTTCACGATGGTAATGCGGAGGCGCACCATCGTGCTGGAACCACATACTGTCGAGCTCATCCCTATCGAGACCTTGAAGCAGTTGGGGTAGTTCTTCTTGTAGAAAGTTCAGGTAACTATGGCCATTTAGTGGTTCATTAAAAAAGTGGGGTCCAATAATTCGATTATGATGAATACCATACCAAACATTTAATGACCAGTGGTTTTGATGTTGCACCTTTCTAATCCAAAATGGGTTTTCTGTGGCATAATAATGCATGTTGCGTCTATTTAGGGCACCGTTACTTCTAAAAGTAGCTTCATCACTAAACATTACCTCGCATAATAAATTTGGATTTAATTGAATCTCTGCATTTATTGTACGACAAAAGTTTACACGACTTTCAAAATCCTGTCCATGCAATTCTTGGTGTAATTCCATGTGATATGGATGATACCTATATTTCTTGGTAGTACGATTAGCGGTGGATTGTGATGTTTCACATAATGCTGCTAACTGACGGCTACCAATATAAGGATTTTCCTGAACATTTAACAATACTTGTAGTTCTTTTTCTTCATTAGTTACTGGTTTGTTGACCACTTTACGTTTTGGATAATCAACAGTACCAAAAGAATCAAATCTTTGCATCAAGTTTTGAAAAGTATGGTTATTAGGCTGGCGTCGATCAGGATACTTCATTTTGTAAATTCTTTGAGCAAGAAGACAATTTTTTGAGTCTATCCTATTGTATAAATCATATCTATTAACTCATTCTTTGGAAAATTCATTTTACAATATAAGATGAATGCAAAAAAAGACAAACTACACTACATAAAAACCAAAAGAAGCGATTGCGGTTATAAATTTGACACACAGAAAAATGTTCTTTTACATTGTTTTTGCCATGGCTACTATGATAATGAAGACTATTTCTGTAAAAAAGTATGGAAAATAAGAAAAACTGAAATATCTCAAAAACTATTATAAATAGGTATAGGATATATTGAACAAAACTTTTAGGGTTTTTATTACTCTATTAAATAACGTGAAAATATACAGGGTGTACCATTTAAAAAAAAAGATATTTATTCATTTAAACTTGTTCAAATTTGAGCCGATGTGTAGCTTTTATTGCAAATATTAGGTAAAAATTATGTTAACTTGTCCTTGGCATTGCTAAATTCCAAATTTGAATATATTTGTCACAAAATTGAAAACGTTATTTAGGATTGAATTGAGGCTTGAAAATGTGACTTTTTTTCTTTAATCTTAATTATCTCAGAAACTATAAAGGTTTGTTATAGTAAACCCTTAATAAAAAAGATTTAAAATTATAAGCTAAGTCGAAAATACGATTCGTATATAGGGTGTTCTATTTAAAAAAATACAACTTTATGCTGTCCTAGTTTTCTGGCTCACCCTGTAGAGTCCTAAATATTTTTAAAATCTGCGTAAAAATAAACTGTATCAAACAATAAATATAGTTTCTTTGTAAATTTCACCGAAAAGGCACAAACCTACTTCATCCAATCGTTGACTCACCCTGTACATCCATTTATGCAATGTTGCCAAACGTTTCGACTTCATTTTATTGGAAGTTAATCTTAAATTTTATATCATTTCTTTTAATCCATATTTCAGTAAAACCCACGGCAAGTTAATTATTTTATTGCAAAAAAAGAAATCTGTATGTTTTGAAAAACTAATTTTTAATTAAAATTAATCAAAATTCCGCTATAATATACGTTAAGATTTTTACTATTATAGAAAAAGTAATTTTCATTATAGTCTAATATTTTTTATTCAACATGGGCAACAAATGGACCTAATGAATGTAATGAAGGTTAGAAAAGGACCTCTATTCTCAAAATATTTCACATAAAACTAGTCAAAATAAAGTCCTGTATTTGCTCTACTAATCTATTTCCTTTAAATAATTGTTACCATTATCGAAGTCCTAAAAACATTTCGAGAATAGAATCCATCAACGTCATTTTCCTCACCGGTTTTCGTGATTTAATAATGCAACAACATATAACTCCTAGACACGATCGATTTGTAAAAGTGTTAAAAATTTCAACAGCACCAAACATGCAAAGGATAAAGGAAAAAACAAAGGCATGCAACAAGACTCAAACATAGAAAAAAATAAAACGAAAAAAATTCTTTTTCCAAACGATATTTATTCAAAATTTCATACAAATAAATGTTGGAAACATCGTTATCTATTTTATTAAAATAATTTATTTGTTTTAATTCACATACAAAAAAAGTTAATACATAATATTACGAATATATATGTCAGGAACTACTTTAAGGTGATGTTGATATTACTTTGATAAGAAGATTCATGATATGGTGACCCAGCATGAATATGCTTGAAGGTATTTAAAATTTAGGAATTTTCGTATGTCTAGATAGATATCTTGGAAATGCTTAAAGTAGTTTTATTGTAATTATATACTGAGAAAGTTTATTAGGTAAGAATATACAGGCTGTGTCTTGAAGAACGTAAGACAAAATGTTTATTAAAAATATTATAGTTAATATAAAGAGGGTTATAAAGAAGAAATTAGTGATTTTATTTTTAAATATATTATTTTCTGATTGAGAAGTAAAAGAATATGTTTTTTTAAGTACAGGGTAGCTCATAAGTCAATAGGTGATTTTAAAAACCAGTACCTTTTATCGAGGCTGATTTTCTTTGCAATCTGCCTTCGATAATTTCAGCTTCATAAGCCTCTTAACAAGATTTTTTTGCAAAATTGTGTATTTTCCACCAATTTTTAAATACTTTTTTAAACATAACAGCCTCACGCTCGAGAAGATACACATTTCTTCAAGTTAACTTAAATTAAAACAGAAAAAAGATCTTGTTATGAACACAAACACAAATTCATAAGGACATAGTAATAGTTGAGTCTTGTTACTTAGAAAATTAGTTAGAAGGGATTTGTTAGCTAGACAAACTAGTGGGGGAAACGGGAAGCAAAAAAGTTTTTTAATGAGCCCAAAATTTAGTTAAATATTACTTAAGTGAAATAAAAATTTCATGCTACCTCTGCAAAATATAAAAGGCTCTCTCTTGCTCATAAAAAAACTTTAAATGACTTTGTTTCCAACGCTAAATCTCGATCGGATCCAAATTATCAGGTGGAGACCTTTAAAAATCAAATGCGTTTTTATCGCAAACTGTTCCCATCTATTTAACTAATCCGTATTTCAATTCATTATAATAAAACTAAAATATGAAATGAAAGAGATTGAGATGCCGGCTGTTCTTGTTTATAAAGTCAACGACATCAAATAATCTTACTTTTTGGCGTACTTTTTTTTATTATCTGAAAAATGGTATAAAGTAAAACGTATGTCTGAATGAGTATTTTTGTTATTTCGGCAGTGTTGAATACGTTAAATTAGCTGTTGGTGTATGAGTCATTTGTCATATCAATCTGATTTAATTTTAGACGTGTGTCTCATACATGTATCTCAATGCAAATGACAAAATCAAAGAATTGAGTTGCAATGTTGCATCTGTGAGAAACTTAAGGGATAACTGTTTATTACGTGAATTTCAAGGGAATATGACTGCATCCGATTGAAATGTTGCGTTAGAAACAATGTCAATATAAAATATTAAAAAGGATAACAAAAAAAGAAATTTACAGCATACTTTGTATCTACAGGATTTATATCTATTTCATTTTCCGCCATTATATACAATGATCGACAAAGAAAATGCACCTCAAGGGAAATTTTTTTATTAAGCTAGCTTTGCAAGAAATTTGGAAAATCCTATTGTATATAGGGTAGCCCAATATACTTGACGTTTGCTCACCTTATTTTGAAAAATTCACAAAAATATTATTACGAAAAGTTGTTTAAAATTGATTTGTTAACAAAAATCATTCGGTTAGTTTAGGTTTCAAAAAAAGAAAAATACTAAAAGTGTCATATATGCACCATTAGAAAATGTTTACTTAGGGTTAAATTATGAAAAAAAAATACTGTAGCAGCTTTTTGTGACCTGGCTCAAGCCTTTGATTACATAAATCACACAATGTTATTAATTAAATTAGAATTTTATTAGAAAGTCGCACTGATGTGGTTTAAGTCTTATCTTAAGAACACAAGGCAGATTATGCATGTAAAAGGATTCTATGAGAGAAAGATTTTTTCAAAATATAGGAACATTAGCGATGCATCCAGTATGAAACCTTTCTATTTTTAATTTATATTAATGATCTGACTTCACTAAAAGTCATAGGCAACTTTACTTTGTTTGCAGAGGATATGTCTCTTCTAACGAATTTCAGATGATGATCGTTGAGGATCTGCCAGCAATGAAGCAGTATTTTGAAGCAAATATATAGATATTTAATATCAATGAAACTAAATTTATGACCTTTTTGTACAAATCTAACTCTATTGCTAAGTATTTACAATAATGTAATTCATAAGTTCCTGACTACAAATTCCAGGGAATTACTTTGAACCAAAATTTAGAGTGGGCACATCAAAGCTAAAACCTTAAAATCTGCTATTTTTGCTAAGAATTGAAAGATAGAGTCCATACAATAGATACACCGAGTTTGTTTCTATTACAGAACAGAGATGCCAGAATGATTTGTAAAAAACACAGATTGTGTGTGTAAAGTTCTATTTCAAGCTCTAAAAGTTCTTACATTGATCTAATTTATGACAGTGTTATTTTGTCTTGATGCATAACAAATAATTATATAAAGCGTAATAGACACAACCTAAACAATTTTGTTTCAATTTTAAATAACAAGATAAATTTTTATCTTTATTTAGGCCAAGCGTGGTATAATGGAATAACTTTTAACATATGGAAATTAGCAAGCTGACTTGCTATGGCACTTTTGTATTTGCTGAAGAGTACATATATTTAGACCAAAATTTGGAAGACTCTCCCTATATTCTCAAAGGCAAAATGATCCTCACAGATCTAAAATTCGAGCTTCTTAATGCTTGAGTTCTCGCTGACATTTACGAAATTAAAAGTTTAGCTAAAAAGTATGACAAGAAAAATGCTAAATATAACTATAAAGACCGCCAACGAAACATCTGGGTACGACGAAAAATGAAGGTCGTCAATGTGGTGGCAAGGCGATCTAAAAAGTCTCGTTTGAAAAAGAACAGCATTGAACAGAAGGAAATGCAGGAAAATGGGAGAGGCCTATATTTACAGTCTCACAACTGGATGAGAAAAGGCTAGATAGATTAAGTAGTTAGCAAGAAAGATGTTTTAAATTCTTCTGTAAACTATTTTCTAAAAATCCAGTTTCCAATTTTGCTTCTGCAAAGTAGTTTTAAGCTTATTTTGTCCCAAACAGATTTAAATATCATTGTATACTTGTATTGTTGTTTTTCTTTAGATTTTTTCATTTTCGAAATCTTAGTATTTTTGTTTATTAAACGAGGAACTTGCATTTTATGTTTACATTAGTATTGTCAGGTGTTACTTTTAATTTTCCAATTACAATGATCTTGCTCGGGAAATACCGTAACTTTGGTGTATAGGCGACACCTGTATGGTTTTATGTAGTGTAATAATGTTAATCAATAAAACTGATTTGATGTGTGTTTTGGTATATGCACCGATTTTTCAAAAAGCTTAATAAAAAATTTCTCCTCATAATGCAACACCTCTGCCAGCCATTATAGATATATTAATTTATTATTTATAGAATCATATTCGATTTTTAAGTGAATATAACTTCAAGCTATTGCAAGAAGGGAATATATTTAACATGGGATTGTAATCAATCTTTGATATTATCTTTTTTAGGCCCACTGAAACAATAAGTCTAGTTTTAACATAGTCATATGAAGATCTAGAGCAAGTTCTTTAGAAGCGGGTTGGTTCTCGCTTAGAAAGAGACAGAGCGAAATAGGGCAGTAGCACTTATCTTTCCATGGGTGGAATCAAGAAGCTCATACGCGCGATACCACGCACTTATCCGAAATATCTTTTTCTAGTTGGTTGTAGCTGTCAAGCGAGAGAAATATCGTGCGAATAAATCTCTTAGCTTCGCACATAGAGAGATACTATCAACTCATTTTACTCTGGTACTTTCTAAGCGAGAGCCAATGGGCGGTCTATGAATTTTGGTTTAAACTTTCCCCCATTTTGTAAAATTGACCGTTACAATTATTTATATATGGTTATGCTTCTTCAAGCTGCATTAAACTTTTTTCTTAAACTAAAGGAATGTATTTTATTGCACTTCCTTAATATTGCTTCAATAAGGAACTAAGTCAAAAATTGTTTAAAAGTACATTATATTATAATATAATTACTAAGTTAATATTTTCTACTATGAAGAGTTAGTTTCCAGACAAAATTCATCGCATATATGAAGGAGCCAATGATTTTTGATATACAGAGAGGGTCCAGAATACATATTAAAATAACTGTACAATCCAAATAGTAAATTAATACATATTAATCCAAATACTTCCTTAGTATATGGAATATGGAGTTGGGAATGTAAAAAAATAAAAAGAATGTGAATGTCAGAATAAGGATGGTTTATCTTTGTCACGTTTGTAGTAGCCATAGATTTAATAAATATTAGATTGAGGATTACCAATGCCGGCATTTCGCATAGTACTAGAGCGCAAGAAAAGTAAAAGCAGTAATCTTCTTTCTTTATAATGAACGGAACGTAGACCAAGTGGTTCCCAAGCGAATATAACTATACAAATCTTCCTCCCCGAGGCAGAATAAATAAACTCACTAAAACCACGCTAAATCTAAACTCTAACCAAAAATTTCGGTTGGTTAAAATTAATTTTACACTTCTTTTTACACTACAAAAATTAAACTACTTTGTTGGCTGAGGTAAAGAAATTTTATAAAATTTTTTTAAAATAAAAGTTATACCAAGAAAATACTTCACATCTGACAACGTCGCAGCGAACATTTGGTGTTTTCAATAATAAAAAGTTGTATAATGTTTACGAAACTTATGCTTCTCCATTGAAAATATTAGTTTTTCTTAATTTGTTTGATAATATTTGTGTAAAAACAAATGAAATATATTGCATACAATATATTTTAATTAGTACAATTCAAAATAAGTTTGAAGTTTTTTCAGAAATAAAAGTGACCTTGTGATATGAAGTATGGTTTTTTTTTCCGGAAAACTGAAGACAAATTGTAAAAAATTAAGGCCAGAATTGAGTTTGCCTTTTAAAGTACGATTTTTCTTTTGAAAAACTAGTCAGATTTTCTTATAGCAAAAACCATGGCCACTCTATATATGCGACAAATCATGTTACCCTCATTTTCCAAATCTAAATTCCTGGAAACTAACAAGGAATAATGAACCGAGTTCAATAGGAATGGGACGGCATTCGTTACATAAACTTTAATACTATGTAAGTGCATTTATAAAAATATATACAGGGTGATTTACTTATATCCCTGTAAAGGAATTTTTCTTACACTAATTGAACTAACTTATTTAAAAACTTCCCAAATTTGATAGAAAGCCTAAAATTACTTAAATATATAAAGTTTTTAAATAAGTTAATCATATTAACTCAGAGAGAAAAAATAATTGCACGACCACAAAACACAAAAATCATGCCAATATGGCAAGTTACCCCAACCGATTGGTAATTTTTTGGTAACTAGAACAGCCCGGATATTCCGAGCTGATTATAAGTTACCAAAGCTTGCCAAGCATTCGAACTAGCGGACCTAGCATTGAAAACAACTAAGCGTCTTTTTTGTTGCGACAAAATGCTGATCTGAAACTTTTGTAAGCCTTATTAAAACGGGAAATCTTACGTTTAGATGGTGATGTTTGTGTCTCGTTCTCTTTGAGCCTGTTGTCGATTGCGGGACTTTTAAAGCCGTTCATAAATCGGTCGTTGTCGGGCGCTCGTTCTTTTTCTTTTACTGAAAGTTCTTGTTTAAGATCTGGAAAAAAAATAATTGTCTTAATACGTTTAAAATACGCTGCAGTCAAAATTATCACCTCTTGCTTCATCAGCTAGTCTTTGCAATTTCTCTTTCAAACATTCAGTTTCATCTACTTCATTTTCCAAAATAGCATTCTTTTCTAGGGCTGAATTCAACGCTTGTTCAAATCCAAGCATACTTTCTTCTATTATTCTTCTAGATCTTTCGAGGTCATCATTTACTTTTTCTAGGTCTCTGATTTTAGCAAAAAGCTGCTTCTTTTCTGCTTTGAGGGAGTCGATTTCCGTTTGTTGATTGGTCGTTTCTTTGTAGCAAATGTCTAGTTTTACCTAAAAATTAAAAAAAGAAATACTAAAAATCTTTTACTCTTCTTTTAATGAACGTAAGAAATATAAGACGGTCCTAAAAGACAAAAAATCTGAGCAATTTTAAAATTTTCTTTACCCTCAATGCATCTATCTCATTTTGGGTTCTATTGTTGCTTATAATCATGTCTCTAATTTTCTTTTCATTCTGGTCAATAGTGGTTTCATATTCCTTTTCTAGTTGTTTGGATTCCACCATAAATTCATCTGCATCTTTTTGAACTCTTTCTATCCTAAAAGTAAAATTATATACATAAAACGGGTTATAGTTAAGTATACAAACTAGAGATATTATGGATAATTATTTTAATCAGGTGAAAGCTAGGAAAATATTTTTTGAAAATATCGTTACATTTACCCCATATTTTGATGCCGAAGAACACAATTCTAACCTTGTTTTTCACTATTTCAATCAATTAATATTTATTCATGAATAGTAATCTCACAAGTCAACAGAAATAGTAGTACAATAAAGTTTCTAAAAATTTGAATATAGTTTTTTTTTAACAAACTTATAAAACACACAGACACATTTAACTAATAAACTATAATTATTCATGAAAGAATATTAATAAAGCCAATAGAAAAGTGTCACTCTGAGTTCATGGTTTAGGACAGATCATTAAAGCTGTTTAGGAGATACTCCTCACTATAAAAAGCTTTCTTCCTGAGATATAGCTTAATTTAAACTGAAAATATTTCACAGTAGCATTCTTAATGCCTTCAGGAAGAATATTAAAACCAACACTGTTGCTACCAATATGATAATTAGAGAGCTTTTTCATGCCTTAGTTAAATAAAAATATGATGCTTGGGCATATATTTCCTCTTTAAAATACTCCTTTATATAGTTCACAAGTTGATTAATGGCTGTATTGAATGACATATCGTTCCTAAAACCAAATCGATTTGGGTTTAATAAACTGTGGTTATCCAAAAAAATACATATCTGTGTCTTAAGTACACTCTCAAAGACTTTACTGATTATAAGTACTATCAAAATCGGCCTATAGTTAGAGTTTTCATCACTACAACCGTTTTTATATACTGGCATAATAAGTATCACCTTCAGACAGAGAGGAAAAGTATTATTTTTTATACATAGATTTATAAGTTAAGTTAAGGGATAAATAATTAATTCTTTGATTGTTTTCAAAATTTTAACATTTAAATTGAAGTAGTCCTTGTTGGGACAATTCTTATTAATAATTAATAGGATCTCCATCGGAAATAGGAATCTCCTTAACAATGTTATAAGCAATTTGGCAAAAAAAATTGTTAAAGTCAGTTGCATTTAAATTAAAAGATAGAGGACCCTTTTTGCAGAATTATTTTTTTTTTATAATGTCCCACATCACCTTTTTTTATTACTAGAGTCATTAATATATTTTTTTTAGATCCTTCAATTCTATAAAGATAATAGTTTCTAAAATGTTTTATCATATCTTGAGTAACTATATTAAGAACTGCCTTTTTTAAACGAGTAAGCAGATGTAAAATCTCCCTAACCTGCTTTAACTGGTCATCGAAATTACCCTAATAATCTTACTTTCCTCTGGAAAACTAGCATTGTATGTACTCATTAGAGTCTCTATAAATCACCCACACTTAGTGTTAACATTTTCAATTAGGTCATACAGATGAAAAAGACCCAGGTCAGTTATTAGTCTATAGGTTAACTATTTGATAAAAGCCCTCATTAAGATTCACAAAAATGTCTGTGAATGAGCTATTTGTAGTGGCCAAAATTACTGTCTTGGCGAGCCCGTAGGACTGGAACAAGTTACACAACCTCTGTGCATTGGCAGAGTTAGCATGAAAATGTATGCTAAATTCACCTGTTATTATTATGATTTTATTCAAGTCCAAAGACTCAAGAAAACATGTTAATCTATGGAATAATTTACTTTTACCAGATATTTCTTTATATTGTCTATGTCTTCTATTGTTCTGGTGAGGGAAAAAAGTAGAAAACCAAGTCCTGAATCGTGTTTTACGACGTTGAAGTAGGGGATAAGTGTTGAAATTGTTTTTAAAAAACGCCTTTTCATAAATTTTACTTAATCGAAATAATTACCAAATATAAATATAATAGATTTTCTAAAATTTTGAAGTGCACAACCATACATTGTTATTTATCACTATAACAGCAATAGCAGCAGGTACAGAAGTATACAAACTAAAGGTATTATGGGTGTGTGTGTGTACTCTGTGATGCAACTAAACAAACCAAATCTTAATAAATATTTTCGTTTGCCACATTATACGAGACTATTTATGACCAAATTAGAAACAAGAATTTGTAAAAACTCCTTACTCTTGCATATATTCATGCGCCAAATTTTTCCAATACAGAATTTCCTCATCCTTACTCCCAAACTTAGGTGCTTTGATAGTGGTAGTCATTTTACAGATTATCTTCCTCCCTCAGTTAAAATAGCATAACAGTCTTCAAAATATACACCTTGGTAAGCCTGAAAACGTATTGACTAATATGAAATAAGATGTTATTTTTTTATCGTCACAAAAAAGATGTTTTTTTTCCTGAAATATGTGTGCTAAAATCAACTGTCAAACGTTGTAAACATGAGTCACTTTCGCTCGGACCTTCACTGTTCGATTTTATCGCAATTTCACGTTGTTTTTACAATTATTTTTGATAAATCAGCGAAAACTATGCGTAATAAGCAATAAAATAACAAAGAACACATTAAACACTTACAGGAGAAACCACTATTTTTAGATAGATGTTTTTTTGTCGTTAACTTTTTTTGACGTTTCACCTGACGTTTTACCACTACGCCATTGTAAAGGCGAATTTTGGCAATACGTTTAACGGTTATTTTAAAAAAGATAGGAATATGGTATCAAACGTATATGATAAAGAAAGAAGAAAATAACTGTCCATGTAAAAAGTGTTTAGTGAAAATTGCCTTGTGACATGAATTGTAAGTTAATAATACGATAGGTATCTGTAGGCCCATGTTATTGGTGCGATTTTCCGTTCATAGAGTGCGCAAGTCACAGGGTTTATTCGCGTTCAATGCATTCACCAATTCTTTCTATAATAAATATGAATTCCTTCTTCTCAATTACCAATGGCCACATATAAATATGAATTGTATACTTATGTGACAGAGTCCTCGTTATTTAACACCGTACACCAACATGATGGTTTGGAAATAGTTATTTGGTTACTTGTTTAAAATTCAATATGACTGCCTGCATACTTTTATCACAGAAGAAGGAAAATTAAATGAAGTCTTCAAACTTTTCGAAAATAACTGGAATTGGCCAAAATATTTACAGCCGCCATCAGTGGCAGTGACATTACTTAACGTTCTAGTTTATTCAAATTTTAAACGGCTTAAGTACTGTGTAGAGTACTGTGAAGAGCTAGAACAAACAATCGTAAAAACACCTGAGAAGAAAAGAATGTAGGTACTTCGCAACTTTTCCTACGCTAAAACGCAAACAAACTAAATACTAAAACGGATGTTCTGGTATTATCTCTTCGATTAGATTTAAACTTTCACGTATTTTTAATAATTTAACATAATGACACATTTTCTTCGATTCTTCAAGATCGAAGCGACATTTCATTGATTGGTATGCGTAGATTGAAAGTTCTTACAGGTACGCTTTGAAATATAATCCTCTTTTATCAGTAAATTTTTTTTTTCACTTTCATTTTTAACTTTCACGTGTCACCCGTATATAGTATAAATTGTACGAATTCTATATAGGGTTTTATTGAGAATGTAAGAAAATGATAAAAATGAACAAAAAATAGCCTATTTTTCCGAATATTAGAGTAAAATCGCTACTCCTCTAAGACATTTCATAATGCACAAAATAATCAACGAATTGGAATTAAAAAGTAGAAAAAAGTTGTCACTATTGAACGTTGCTAGGCAACACACTGTCAGTTGTTTTTATCACGGCTAGACAGATATTTTTTCTAGTATCACTCGTAATATTTAGATCAATGTTTTCCAACGAATTTTTTCCATAATCTTTAGGCGATTTTAAACAAAGAAGGTTCTAACAAATTTTTACGTAAGTTATTTTCGAAATAAAAATTACTTAACATTTTTAATATTTTTCAATAAATCAAAGCTAAAATTGATCACTGAGAAAAAGACTTTTGATCTGTGTGGGGTGGATTCCAAACAAATAAAGTATGCCAACTTGGGAGTGGAGGAAAGTTTACTTACTGCCATATACGGGTCTATGCAGCGTAGAGACTATAATCGCTTGCAGCGTCATGTGAATCTCGACCTTATGAAAATGATGCTTCGATGTATATCCTGCAGTATGAATTGACTCATATGACGCTTTTTTCATTTTTTATCTTTCCAATGTTCGGAGCTCTTCAATATTTATAATTTGCAACGTTTTATACTGAAATTTCAATAATGAGAATCGTATGGGATAATACAAAGGGTCATAATATTGATATAAACATTCGATGCATCCTTACTGTTCATGTTTGATAAATAATATCATTGCTTTATTGATAATAAATTAACATTTATAGTTAACGAAATGTTTTGTAGTTTTCATCTATTCAAATACTGTAGATTCCGCGTTTTACATTTGTTGCGATTTGAAATTACATAGGGTAAATTTTCTAATCCAATAGTCCAGTCAAAAGAGACAAAAAAAGGGATAACCTCGCAAAAATTTGCATAGATCTGGAAATTGATATAGTTCTTAAATACACTATTATAAATAAAATATCAAAAGTACTCGTCGATCCTACACCTGTTAAAAATTGTATTCAAGGTCAAAGGTTAAAATATCGATTTTTCGAATTTCTCTCGTACTCTCGTAAAAGGGAAATGTTATCTTAAAAAGAGGTCAGATAGAAGTTGTGGATTAATCAATTCTTTACAAAAATTGTTCTCATATTTTTTTCTCACAAACCACCATTCTTTAATATCGCGATTTCAAACATCAAAGTATTGTTTGGTGTGACTCACACACTAAAATACGTATAAATTATATTATTTTGAATTAATACACACTCAGTCCCTAATTCCGTTCACCCGTATAACCTTGAGCAACTCTGTCTCTTACTCCATTGTTCGAGTGGCAATGGTCGTATACCTGCCTTTTTTTTGAAGGACATAAATGACATAAATACTTTTAACACTGAATATTTGTTTTCTGTGAACATACGATAATATTTTTGATTTCAATTTGTGCTGTTAAAAAATGTCGCAATTATACAACACCGCATTAATCACTATGGAAGATTGCATGTAGCGCGTCAGAATAGCATTTGAAGAACTTAATCCTCAGTCAATAAGAAGTGTCACCCATGAAGAGTCCCTGCTCAGGTGCGAAAACTGATTGTTCAAGTTTAAGGGCATCAATTCGAACATTTACTCAAATTATTTTTATAACTTTATTTTATTAACAACTGGTTTATTTCTATTTCTTTTAGCTTTATAGATACAAAGTTCTTGAAGTTTTGGTTTCTGTTTTTGCGGATATCTGATCGCGAATGTATCGCTTGATTCTGAAATAACTCACATTCTCCATAAATAATAAATAAGCTTAAATAATCTTCGTACCTGTAATTTAATCGCCCAGGCATGATTATTATTAATGAAGGTCAAATGGCAAGAAATAGTGACAATTCTGTAGGGTTCGATTGTTTTATTTTCGCCACGCCTCGCCGTCATGGCCAACTAATAACAAAAGTTAAAAGCCGTATAGCATTTTTACAATAGAAAAATGTTGAATTGCCAATATTTTGAAAACTACAAATTTTTGGAATAGACAACCTTATACAAAGTTACCCTTATTTTTAATACTTAATATGATAAAATAATAAAAGTAAGATTTTTGACGATTTTTAAATACAATTTATTTTTCTTTTTTTACCCCTCTGTTCTAATAATTTTCAAAATATCATAAAAAGACTACTACAGTCGATCTTCGTCTACAAGAAAACTAACCCAAATTAAATAATAACGACTTCCTTATAGGAAAAATTTATGGTTAAGTTTTGGTCCGCAAAAGGTATTTTTGACATAAAAATTTAAATATGTCCAAAATGGTGAGACTTAAGTATAGAACATTATACATAAAATATGTCTAGAATTTTACGTAAAAATCAAAAATGCAATAATATATAGGATATTTCATTTAAAATTAGCAAGTTGATATCTACTTCCGGTGTAACGGGAAGTGCCACCATCTTGAAAATATTTTAGCCGGCTGTCTCCCATTCACGTAAGTATACTGTCAAATTTTCAGACTCTTCCTAATTATAGTTTTCCCGCATTTTCACCGCATTTTTTCTTCGGTTTTAAAATTGATTCACCAGTTTGTGTAGTCCCATTGCTGATAAGTACACATTAGGAAACTACATTAAATTCTTCGTTCGTTAATTATTTTTTTTTAATATTAAATAATGCCACTGGAAAACAAGTTTGTAAAGTATTCTAATAGAAAGCCTTTCCATTGGAATAAAATTCAACTAATCATTTTTTTAAATGTAATAGAAATTATGAATTTTGACATCTGGTCATAATACTATCAAATTTTTTATTGCATTCTTCTCAAAAATTATAAATAGTCCTACTCAATTTTACGTCATCTTAATTTTTGATTGCCTTGTATGATTTAGGAGATTTCTTTCTCGATGAATCTTATTTTTGAATCACTCAAACACCTTATCAATAATTACATCTGTCCCGTATAATAAAGTGCATTGTAAAGTTACTATTCGTATTTTCCTGTAATTACGATAAGGCCTCCAAGGGCCAATGACTGTCTTCAAAATAATTTATCAACAATAAAACCACTTTTGTAACCCCATATACATTATCATAAATCAAGGATGGAATGTAATTAAAAATTCGTTTTGAACATATTTTTCGATATTCCACCCAGAAATCTTGATTCATACAGGTATTTTCGTATGCGATCACTTCTCTCACCATTCTTGAGACCAGCTTTCTACCTCCTGGCTATGCCAAACAGGTGACTGGTTGTTAATTCTATTCTTCGCGAGTGCTGAAGACAATTTACTACAATTCAGTCGGTTCTTAACGTTCACAGTAGGCCTTGCACCGTCTTTTCCTGCAAGAAGTTACGTTCATACGTCGTGACACACTTTCGATACTAGAAGCCGCGCTTAAGAAAGCTCGATACGGGGGAATTTCGATTGTTGTATCGATAGCGGAGGGTCATCTAACGCGGAAGGGGTAGTAACATTATTTGTTTTCTGCATTAAGCGAAGATAATTTTAAATGAAATAATACTTCTTACGTTATTAAAAGCATTTTTTATACCTGTCGATACTGGACAATATTGGTTGTGACCTATATGTCGATTCTGGACTAAAAATATTTCGATCGCGATACATAGTGGTGATTTTTCCTTTTGAATAGGAAGGATGCTTCGAAGGGATGTGCGGAACTGAGATCGAGTGATTTATTGTGGATTTTATTGTTAGTTGGATATTTTGTAGAGAGATAACAATGTTACAACCCAGGAAATGTTTGGGGGTAGTGCTGGTGGTGGTTTTTGTACTCGAGCATGTTCAAGGTAGGTTTTTGGGTTTTCAAAGTTTTAAACATTGATATTGATGATCAGGATTCAACTTATAATGTTATTTTTATTTGTTGCTTCTGGTACAATTTCAAAAAAATGCGTGAAAATATTATTTAGAACGTTTTTTTTTCCTGAAAAAAAGGTGCACATTGAAAAAGTAGAGCTTGTTAGTTGCAATGACATACTTTCGATGTTGACTAATATACCGGTTGTCAGTAGGTGTAATCAATCGATATCAGGTAAATATCGATACAGCGTTTCTATTTAGAGAGAAATAAATGAAATATTTTTCATGTAAAAACTTATTATATAAGAGAAGCTAAAAATAAATGGATGTAATTGTAAATAATTCGTAATATTCAATAAAAAAATACCGGGAAAATTAAATGTTTCTGTAAAACAACAACTTGAATTTCTTAGTTTTAAGTTTCCTCAAAATTATAATATTTTTGTCCAAAGCAATTTTTTTAAAGCTAATTTTTTGAACTTCTTTGGAAGAGCTGAAATATGTTACAATTTTATGATTTTTGGATAATCAGTACGGAATTGCAGTTCTTACCGATGACTGAAAATGCTTTTTCTACGATTATGATAGTTTATTTATTGTATTTTCTACAATAAAATTGCCATTCAACCAGTTGCGTAACTAATAGTATGTGCCCCCCCCTCCCCGCAGATTTTTGAATGCGCTCTACTATTTCGGACCCTTCTTGAATTTTCGCATTTATTCATTTTCATCAAAGGACTGCTGGATTGGTTGCGCCCCCCCCCCCCCCGCACCGCCACTGCATTCAACCAAATAGCTATTAAATATCTGTTTTGAAAAATGTCGTGGAAATCAGTGGGTATTTTTGTAAATAATCGACATATCATCTTTGGTCGTAAAATGGATGAAGTTAATAATAAAAAGTATTAAGGCAATTTATTTTAAAAAATTATATCATTATTGTTTAATGGAAGGTCTCGAAATGTCCATATGATCTGTTGCAAAGTAATAGAGTTTAATAATTTAAAAATGGCTTTCATTAGATCTTCGGTAAAATTATTTTTCCGTCGATATTTTTGAGGTAGTGATGCGTTAGGTATTTATAGACAGTTAACAACACTCATAATAATATTTGTGATAATGTTGATATATCCTTCATAACGTAGCTTTAATTTACAAGAAGTAAATTAATAAAAAATCAGCTCCAAATTGGATAAAGAAAGTGTTAAGGCAGTCTAAATTTAAAAGTTAATCGATCTAAGTAAAACAACATTTGTTATAAGACACTTCAAATATAAAAAGATTGTCAATTTAAGAATGGAAATATAATCATTTACGTAATTGTTTGGGGATATGGAATAAAACTTTTCTAGAGTTGAATTTTGAAATCGCAATCAAACAATTACAGCTTCTCACTAGTTTGACAGGGGATTTTCATGGCACAAATTTTCTTACTACTTGAGCTAAAATCAAGAATTTTTGTTTTATTTTCTTAAGATAATAAGTAATTAATTAAATATAAATTTATTTTCAATTAATAGAACATATTCAAACCAAACGTTACTCTTTTACTTTTAGCCAAAGAAAATACATAACAATAAAATTTATGTAATTTCTAGACGTGCTTAATAATATGGAAACATTTCATAGTATATGCAGTCATTTCTATTTTAATTTTAATTGGTTTTTGAATATTTTTGAGAAATATCGAAAAAAAAACTTTAAAATTCACGTTCCTGTTTGAAATTCCTGCTAAAATGTTACACAAAATGCATGAAACAAGCAAAAGCAAAAATAAATTATTGTCAAAATGAAAAGCATTTAATCAATGTAACCAATATAATAAAAATATAGGGAATTCATTGTTGCCAAACCAATATTTGCATGCAATGGCATAAGGGAAATATATACATAAGCACGCCACTAGTTTTTTTGTATTTTTTTAAGCTTTTAAAAAGTTCATCATTTCTATAGAGCTCTAAGTATTTTATAATCAATTTAATTAGAGATACTGCTGCTGATGAATTTATATCGGCTTTTTATCAGTAATTAGACAAAACTTAATTTATTAAAATTATTTGTTTCCAAAAAAGATTTTACGTATGTTTATATAACACAGAAAAAATGATTTCCAAAATCTGCATTATTGTAAGAAGGTGTTTAAAAATGGAATCGACAGCTCGGGATCAACGGGTAGTTAGTAGTTTTTTTAGGCTTAGTGTTTAATAATAGGTTTCTTGAATGTTTTGAAAACATTTTAATCTCGGAAAATTTTCCACCCCCCACAGGTCGCCGATACTGTGTTCTAAATAGACCTTTTGGAGAAACCCTGTATATATGTATAAAAGTATTAGAAATTTTACAAAAATGTCTATACGACGCGAAAAAGCTGCATATCTCGCTTATGTTGAAAATGGAAAAAAAATACACGAAAACTGTGGAAAACACTTCAAGATTTAAATGTATATTCTAACAAAAGAGTGAATATTCTCCCATCTTCTGTTGATGCAGACTCACTTAATAAATATTTTTTCAGTGTTTTTCAGAAAACGAGCAACTGTGATAATAGAATATTGTATTATAAGAATAATAATATAATAGTAACATTAAGTTCGTTTTTAGGTTAGTAAGCCCAGATGATATAAGTAAATTTATTAATAGTATTAAGTCAAACGCAGCTGGACGTGATAATTTGACGCTTTTCATGATTAGGTTATGTTTACCCACGATTATTAATCATATCACCCCTATAATAAATTGCTGTCTGGAAAGGGGACATTTTCCACAATGTTGGAAGAGATCAGTAGTTTTTCCGGTCCCAAAAACAAAAAACCCTATAAATGAGAGTGACTTGAGGACCGTAAGCTTGCTTCCGGTCTTGTCTAAAGTGTTGGAAAGAATTGTCTATGTACAAGTCTCGGACTATCTCAGGAGTAATAATTTGATTCCATTTCATCAGTTTGGTTTTACAGAGGGTCGTAGTACAGTTTCAGCACTTCTGAATATAACTGATAATATTGTAGGAGCACTTGATAAAAAATTAGCTGCCATTTTGGTGCTGCTTGATTATTCCAAGGCGTTTGATGTAATTGACCATGAATTAATTTGTGCTAAACTGTCATTCTATGGGTTTGATGATATTTCAACACTATTTTTTGGATCCTACTTGTCTGATAGATGTAAGAATCAGGGATGTGGTTTCACAGCCTGAAGCTATGGTGTCTGGGGTACCCCAGGGATCCATTCTTGGTCCTTTGTTGTTTGAAATATATACGTCTGATATTTTTTCCGTAGTTTCAAATTCACATTTACAAGCATATGCTGATGATACTCAGATATTACATCTTTTTGCCCCTTTGATCCAGAAAGAGCTGCAATCATGTTAAATCATGATTTGGCAGCCATTCTACAGTATTCTAAGGAGCATAATTTAAAAATTAATCCCAACAAGACTAAGATTCTCTTGTTTTGTTCCGAAAAACAGCGCAACATGCTTACAAATCGCCTCAATGTATTGAAGATGATGTTTTACTTTTTTCAAATTGTGCCAGAAACCTGGGATTACATTTGGATGTTAATTTAAGATTTCATAAACATGTCCAAAGCCTGTTACAAAGGAGTTATGTTAAAATGAAGGTTTTATATTCAAATAGATATATATTGAACTTTAAATGAGGAAAAAATTATGTGAAACTCTTATTATACCAATCTATAACTACTGCTATATTGTTTACTATCTCATTTTGGATGTAGTTACAAAGAAGAGAATACAGTATGTCCAAAATACATGCTGTAGGTTTATTTTTAACATAAGAAAGTTTGATTCTGTATCAAATAATATCAGGCAAATTGGCTGGTTAAGATGTGAAAATATATACAGACTGTATTCTCTGATATTTTTTCGAAAATTATTAGATACTAAACAACCTATGTACTTGTATAAAAAATTGGAACTTAGGACTGACGTACATAATATTAATTTAAGAAATCAAAGTCTGTTTACGATACTAAGACATAGAACTTCTTTTTTTCAGAAAGGTTTTTCTTATAGTTTTGTTAAGTAATATAATACAATTTCACCACAGTTTAGGCACTATAATATCAAAAGATTTAAATCAGAATACACAAGTTTTCTACTTGGAGCTTAATAATAAGTATTTGTATTGTTGTTGATTACTTCTTGTTGGCGCATTGGGAGGTGTGGTTGGTTAAGTGGAAGAATGGCCATTGGTTAAACTTCGCCAGCTGCATCCCAAGTGTGCATTGTATTACTTTGTAATATGTACGCGTTGCTAATAAAGACGTTTATTATTATTATTATTATATGTATATATATATATATATATATATATATATATATATATATATATATATATATATATATATATATATTCTTTTATTCAAGTGTTTAATTTTCTATTTTCATTTCTTCTGTATTTTTTCTGTTTTAGGAATTTATTTTTCGTTTCTATTACACATTCATTAAAACTAGAAATAAAACATTACTAGATGAAACATTTCACAAGGTCTTAACTTCCCGACAGAAAGCATTAAAAATCCTACTCTGGGTAGTACTTGACCAAAAATTCTATAAATGAAAATCATCCAAAAAGGTAAAGAAAGTCGTAGACCACCTGACTGCAGTCGGGCAAACCAGACGAAATTTAAAAGGCGAAGACCTACTTCAAAACTTGAAGTTTCACCATATAATTGTCCAAATTACCACAACCGGTTTAGTTTGTTCTTCATTAAAATTTTAGGCAAGATTGCAGACGAAGATTGGTTCTTAAAACAACGAAATAGCCCCAAAAAAAAGTACAAATTATTTTTATTATTCTGCCGTTTTCATTACGATACATTTTTTAAATTGGGCGTGTTCAAGCTATGGACAGTTTGGAGTGGGGAATAAAAATCATAATTTCATTTATTTATTTATTTATTTATTTATTATTATTACAAGCATTAACAGCTTAAGCAACCAAGCTTCGAAAATATTATTCAACTAGTTATTGCTCTATTAATCTCTTTAACTCAGCAAAACTTGAAAACGCTTCACATCAACAGTACTAGTGATTAATATTGAAAAATTATTAGTAACATTCATACTATTAAAATAGAGTGTCTCATTACCAAATATCTTTTACCACGACACTGTAGGGGAGACCAGGTACAAAAGGGACACTTCGTATTTTTCCTTTGATTTCTGGTTGTTAACGACATTTTGATAACAATGTAGCGATATAAAACTTTCAATTTATACTCTTTAAATTTACATTACAATTTTAGTCAATATATTTAGTTTTCTAATAATTACAATACTGCAAAAAAATAATAACGTTTGTTACTTTCGACCCCAGGGCAGGACACAAGGAACAAGGTACGGGTCAAAAGTAACACATTCAAGGTCGTAGGAAATATAATAATAATTATCAAAAAGAAACACAAAACCATATAAAATTATTTATTTGGAAATTACCAAGCTACAAATCAACAATATATATATATTTTTTAAATGTAATAACAAAATATGTAATAATGTACTTCTCGGTAATCAAGCATTCATATATCAACTTTAATGAGATCAATAAAATTATTTTATTCAGAATCGCAATTATGTCAAATATATGTATCATCTTTATTTAGTTCACGCAGCGTGGGACCATTTTTCACAATAGAGACATTATAACCACTTCTCAAGACCAACAAGACCGGATATCAACAGTTGCAAATTCAAATAAGAAGAAAAATAAGAGCAGCAAAAGAAGAGTACCTTTCTGGAAAATGCAAAGAAATAGAGGAGTTGCAAAACAAGTACGACAACTTCAACTTGCATAAAAAAAAGTCAAAAAACTAGTTGGAATAGAAAAGAGAAAAACCTCAAACGTATTGCTAGACAAAGAGGGAAATATTATTATGGAAACACAACAAAAATTATGCAGGTGGAAAGAATACATAGAAAAACTATTTGAAGATCAAAGACACGAAAATTCTTCTATAAACAGTCTGAGCGGTGATATGGGGCCTGAAATTACTAAAGCAGAGGTCATTTATGCACTAAGATCGATAAAAACTAATAAAGCTGTTGGTCCAGATGAAATGCCAATGACAAAAATTTGGATTTATTGGTGAGATTATTTAATACAATTTACACGACAGGAACCATCCCCCGAGAAATGTTAACATCAACATTCATATGTTTACCAAAGAAAGCAAATTCAAAAGAATGCAGTGACTATCGAACAATCAGTCTCATGTCACATACTTTGAAAACCCTTTTAAAAATTGTACACGCTAGAATACATTCCAAATTGGAGCTGGATATTAGTGACACACAGTTTGGCTTCCGGAACGGCGTGGGTACAAGAGAAATATTATTTGCTTTTAATGTGCTTACTCAAAGATGCTTGGATATCAATCAGGACCTCTATGTTTACTTCATAGATGACAACAAAGCTTTTGATAGGGTCAAACATAACAAACTGATAGAGATTCTCAGAAGCAAAAATTTGGATGAAAGAGATTTAAGGTTGATATCAAATCTGTATTACAATCAGCGAGCGGCAGTAAAAATTGGACAGGAAATATCCGGAGATGTGGAAATACAAAGGGGAGTCAGACAAGGGTGTATATTGTCACCTTTACTATTTAACGCTTATTCTGAAGAGGTCATATTGGAGAGTCTTGAATCTGAAACAGCAGGGATAAAAGTAAACGGAGTCTTAATCAACAATATTAGGTATGCAGATGACACCGTAATAATAGCTGAAAATATTAAGAGTTAGTGGAAAATATGGACTCTCTCTTAACACGCAAAAGACCAAGTTCATGATAATTAGTAAAAACAACACCAATAATAATGAAACCTTAATGGTAGGAGGCCAGCAGATAGAAAGAGTTAAGAAGTACACTTACTTGGGAACCCTAATAACAGAAAATAATGACTATACCGTTGAAATAAAAACCAGAATCGAGAAAGCACGTGCCAACTTTATTAGAATGAAAAAGGTTATCTGCAGCAAAGATCTAACGTTAGCCCTGAAAATACGACTGACTAAATGTTACGTATACAGTGTTCTATATTATGGAATGGAAGCATGGACACTGAATCGAGAGGCAATGAGAAGACTTAACTCTTTTGAAATGTGGACCTATAGAAGAATTCAGAGGATTTCGTGGGTGGATCGAGTTACGAACGCCGAAGTGTTGAGAAGGATGGGGAAAGAAAAGGAAGTCGAGATAACAATAAAAGAGAGAAAACTGCAATATTTGGGACACATTATGCGGGGAGAAAAGTACAGCATCTTACGGCTCATAATCCAAGGCAAAATAAGTGGCAGAAGAGGCGTAGGACGACGACGAATTTCATGGCTAAAAAACCTAAGGGAATGGTTTGGATGCAGTTCAAAGCAACTATTTAGAGCAACTGCCTCAAAAATTAAAATAGCTATTATGATTGCCAACCTCCGCAGTGGAGAAGGCACTTGAAGAAGAAGAACCACTTCTCATTTGGCAAACTGTTGCTAAATAATTCTAAACAAACGAAGCAAAAGCAATCATCTTCATCAGTAGAATTTCCAATTGACAGATTTTCCTTTTTTTGGGTCGATTCTTCGTTTTTTTACCCTGGCCTTTTCTTTTGCAGATGATATTTTTTCTTATCTTTCTCTGTAGTGGTTCATAATATTAGTTTTTTGGCTTTATTTCGTTGGTTGTATTCTTCTTCAATTACAGTATCGCAGTATTAAATACATACACACACATAATATGTTGCAACGTGCTCTAAAGTAACATGTTATTTTTGCCCTTTTATGTCATGTTACTTTTGTACCCAAGCACATTTTTGAGGTTACAAACGTTGTTACCTCAAATATAAGTGAGTTACATGTTATAGGCGATCTAATAACCAATGACTAGGCAAACAGTCACGTTAAAATCATCATCTTATCAATACGTAAACACTAAAAGGATAATCATCAAAAAACTTACTTTTCGTTCGAAAAAACACATGCGGTCTTCTAATACAACCTACGAGTGCGGTGCGAGCGTAGCGACTGATTGAATGCGTGGAGGGCGTTGCAAGCTGGCCCTGGTTTCAGTTATTGGAAAATTCTAGAGAGCGTTTGTTACTTTCTACCCTCTGTTACTTTTGTACCCGGTCTCCCCTATATAACATTTACTTGCTATTTTTAAGAGATTTATGAAAGAATCGTGAAAAAGTTGCCAGTTTAGTAAAAGTAGTAAAAAGCCATACTGAGGTACTGTTATGACAGCTGCAACCTCATTTCGTGACAGAGGTTCAAATTTTCTTTTATAAATGTCTTAGGAATGTCCTGGTGAGATTAAATAATTGTTTAATTTCAATAACTGGACAGAATATCTTTTGGGCCTTCACAAGCTCAAAAAATTTATCTTTTTGGAATCATCCCCAATGTTTTCTGAATCTACTTTTTCTTCGTTGATATTTTCTTCGCCAGTCTAAAGTAGATTAATTTTTCCTGCGACCTGTATTTAAAAGTAACTAGGTCTAACGTAATATTACCATTCATACATTTACGAAAAACAAATGCAGACTTATACATATGTAAATACAAAATCGGGGAGTGCTGGATATGTTATAAAGATAACTTATTGACACACATACCATCATAAGAAAAAAAATCGCATAATGTCGACCAGCAAAAGCGGAATGTGTTCAATAACAA
Source organism: Diaprepes abbreviatus (assembly GCA_034092305.1). NCBI lineage: Eukaryota > Metazoa > Arthropoda > Insecta > Coleoptera > Curculionidae > Diaprepes > Diaprepes abbreviatus. Next base: position 3,774,329 of record JASJET010000181.1, on the reverse strand, counting down.
ATAATTATATAGTTGCAACAAATTCTGTAATGATATGACTGATACTAGGCGTAACCAAATAAATATTGTTTTAATCTTTTCTTGCGGGAATATTGAGTTACCTAACTAACTTTACAGCTTACTGTCATTGTTAAACCACGCATATTTTACATGCAACTGGCGACAGGAAGTCGTACGTACACGTTTGCATTTCCGAATGAGTTTTTTGTTTAAGTTTGCAGTGATTTTGCATATTTTTTAATGTCTGTGGAGTTTAACACGATAAACGCCAAATTGGTCAATAGGGACTCTACCTTCACTTCTCTAAGGAGCCACTGCGACCCATACAGACCAACCTGTATTCCATTGCTATTGTGTAATTGTAATTTTTTGTCATTCTGAGTGACTCACCTCGTTAAAGCAGTGCTCACAGTGGTTTAGAATCGGAAAAACTCGATCGAAATTCATATCTTTGAAAGCAATCGTCAAATTTTTTCTAGTATTCATAGGGGGAGGCTAGACATACTGTAAAATATGTTTTTTGTGAAAGTTTTTATGACTTGTATGTTTCAACCCCCAGAACGGTTAGATTACTGACATCACGAAAGAAAGTAAAAACATAATATTAATATAAAATTGCAATTTAATTTCACAAAACATATATCATTAACATATAAAAATGAATCATCAGATTCTTGCTCTTTTTCTTCATCTTCATCACCATCGGTATCATCTTAGGAAATCATTTCTTAGTCTTCTTGATTACCTTTTATTAAATTTAGCATATTACTATCTACTTGCTTATATTGTTTTCGACTAATAACAAGTAGGAGACGATGTATATTGTACCGCTGCTTAGACTCAACTAAAGGTACATATAAATATGGAGAGAGACGAGCGCGTGACGACCGCGCGACGGGCCCGTGACGAGTATGTGACGAGCTTGCAACGAATCTCTTTGAAGTTTGCCGGTTTGAATCCTTATCTTCGGTGCTCGGCGCCAAAAGATATTTGTGACGACGAAGACCAAACGGCAACTATATTAATTTTATGCAGTGGGGTTTTATTATCATCAAGTTTGTTAAATAAAAAACGAAAACCTCAACGATGTTGGCGTACTGCTTTGTATAAGAGACGGTCAGGATCGGAACTTTTAGCCGATTTAAATTTCCAACATATTAGCAGACAATACAAAAATTTTACCCGAATGTCTCCTACCGATTTTGAATACATATTAAACAAAATAGGACCAGTTATATCCAAAGAAGAAACAATTTTCGAGCATAAGTTCAATGGATTTTAGTTGTCAGTGGTATGATGGTACTCAAAGCACAACATTTCCATGTTCTTTAGCCCATTCGTCTATCACATGTTTCTTAAATTATCTTTCTTTCTCGTTCACAGTTTATAATGTCTAGAATGATAATTGGCGTTATCTGAAACTATAACAGACCTCTCCGGAATCAAGTGTATCATTTGAAAATAATATTTTTGAAAGCTATACACCGTCATTTATTCATGGTAATCTTTGGTAGATTTCAATTCGAACTGCGGCAAAACTCGTATAAATCAATTAACACTTCCAAAATGAGTTATAATGAATTTGCAGCCCTTACCGAATAAGGGTTATAAACCTGTCGACAACCCTTCTAAGAGTGCTTCACGAAAAATTGTTGTAATCTTATCTTCATACATTTTTTGTACTATGTGTCCTTCACTGAGAGATTACATCCAGATAAAAAATATTTTTGCCTTCGATGTGGTATTTTCTAATTTCCCGCAAATACTATCTTCATAAAAAAATAGTATTTCCTCTGTATCACCTCCATTTCGACTTTCCCTAAGAGCAATGTATTTTTCTCATTACTTTCTACAGATTGGTTTTTCCCATGCCAGCCACATTCTCGTCTTGTTTCATAACGTTCAAAACTTTATCAATACTTGCTTCCTTTCCTTAATTCACCTGTAAGTTGTAAATTTGCTAAGTCCCGTTATGTCAGCACATTTTGAAAACAAACTACGCACCCTCATCAAAGTTCTTGGTTGAACAAATGAATTATGCACATTTGAAAGTATGGTCTTGGATTTTAAATCCAAAACACCTAAACAAAATTTTGGAGTAAAAGTAGACATTTTCAACAGCTAGTACTGAAAGTTGTAAGACAATAACATAGCAAGGTCTTATACTTATACCCATCTGAATTATACTTAAAAATGTCATTACTGTTAATTGCCCAAATAAGATGTTTACTTTTAAACTTAATTAACATTTAAGTATACTACTCTCTCCTCAAATACATACTTCAGACACATACAATATCTACCCCTTACTCGAATTATTTACGAAATATTTTCCGAAAATTGCTATGCCTTTGGTTCATGGCTCTTCACAGGTACATACATTTCTTGTGCATATAATTGTCATACTTTGTCTGACAATGAAGAACAAACGACAGCTTTGTTAGTTTTATGCAGTGGGGTTTTACCGTAAAAAAGTATATTAAACAAAAAATTAAAATATCGACGATAATAGCCCACTACATTGTATAAAAAAATAGTCAGAATTCAAACTCCTAGCAAATTTATAGTTTCAATATATTAGCGAATAATACAGAAATTTCATCAAAATATCTTCGTTACATTTTGAATATATGTTAAACAAAATAGAAGCAGTCATTTCCAAAAGAAAAATATATTTTCAGTAGCCCATCTCCATATGGTAGACGCACTCGAAATTTTCTTCTCGCTGGTCTGTGCGAATTTTCTGACGCAATATCATTTCACACATCATTCTTTTCTTTTCTAAAAGTTTTGTCCATAACTGACAAATTTTGGAAATATTTGCAGGTCCCCTCTAAATTCAACATATTTTCTTCAAACTACTCCATATACACTTATGAACAACTTTTAATAAATGCGAAGTGCCAAATAAATTTCATTTCATTAACAAAAAAATAAAATCTCGAGTCTTCTGTCTCGCTGCAAAGTAAATTTTTTCCAAAGAGCGTGTCATAAACCCGTCCCACTAGATAAAAAAATCCTTTGAGTTCGCACCAAAAAACCGAGAGAAAATGGATCGCTGCGAGTATCGGTCGAGCTACTTGAAAACAATAAAACTATAAAAAAATTGACTTTTTGTGACCCAACTCCATTTATTATCTCCTTTGAAATTTGCCGACGATGACCCTCGATGACAATACAAATCGACAAAATTCAAAGGAGTCTCGCTGGACGTTCGTAGCATTCTCGTCACGGGCTCGTCATGCTATATTTATACGTACCTTAATAAAATTACTTCTTCATAGTGCAAATCGGTTATTTCTTGCAGATCCCTACTTGTTTGTGCGCCGCTACTAGGGCCCGCTTTGGCCCGATAATAAAAACAACTAGAACAAGGTCACGGGCACGAACATGACATGTAAAAATGGACTGCTCATGAAAATAATTTTTGACCCCCCCCCCCTTATTGGTCGTCATTAGGTGCAACGATTTGTATGGTAACATTGAATTCCCTGCTAGTTTCTTACAATGACGTGAATGTGTCGTGCATGATTGTCAATTCTATTATTCTAACTACCAGGTTTAGACAATAACTATCTCTTTCTATACTATATCTAAAACAATAAATCGCTCTTCCTTGCTTTACTTGACAGCTTAATTGAGTATATTCAATAAAAAAGACCAGGATAATTGTTTCTGTAAAACAATATTTAACTTAAATTTCTACTTTTAGTTTCCTCAAAATTATAATTTTTCTGTTTAAAGCAACTCCAATAAAGCTAATTTTTTTAACTTTTTTGGAACAGTGTAAATATGTAACATTTTATTATTTTTAGATAACAAGCATAAAATGTTAGTTCTTATAAATAAATGAAAATGCTTTTTCTATGACTGTTTACTTATTTTATTTTTTACAATAAAACTGTTATTTAGCAAAATAGCAAAAATGTGTAATATGCGCCAAAAACAAATCGAGACTATTTTTTTCTAAATATCTGTTTTAGAAAAGATTGTGGAAATCAGTTGGTATTTTTTGTAAATAACTAGTATAATCTACATCCTTATTTGGACGTAGAGTATAAGTTAACGAAAAAAGGTATTAAGGCATTTATTTTTAAAATTTTATATCATAAAAAATATAGTATATTGTTTAAAGTAAGGTATCGAAATGTCCACATAATCTATTGCAAAGTAAGAGAGTTTCATCATTTAAAAATAGCTTCGATTAGGTCTTTGTTAAAATTATTTTCTCCTCGATGCTTTTAGGGAACTAATATGTTAGGTATTTATATAGGGTTAACAACATTCATAATAATGTTGACATTTCCTTCATAATAACGGACATAAAGGAAGAAAAGTAATATTATGTACTAAACCATTTTTATAAAAAAAATTAAACTCTAAAGGGGATAGTGTTAAAGTAGTTTATATTTAATTGTAAACAAAATAATACTTATTAAGATACTTTAAATATAAAAAGCTTGTAAATACAAGAGAATTCTTACATTAATATAATCATTTTTAATCTAAATATATACATAACGATTTACTAGCAACTTTTAATTTTTACACGATGTCAAACTTTCCATTTACTTATTTGTTTGAGAATCTGGAATTGACCTTTCCTAGAGTTGAATTTTTGAAATGGTAATCAATCGCAGCTTCTCACTACTTTGACAAAGGATTTTCATGACACAAATTTCTTATCTGAGCTGAAATCAAGAAATTTTGTTTTATTAATTAATAACATATTTAAACAAAAGGTTATTATTTTATTTTTAGACAAAGTAAATACATAAGAGTAAAATTTATGTAATTTCCAAATATGCTTAATAATATTGAAAAATTTCTTATTATTTGCAATCATTTATTTCTATTTTAATATGGCATATTGATTTTTAAACGTATAATAATTTTAAATTTTAACACCATACCAGTTTCGATGTTCAGCTTTTTTTGTAGAGCCAGTGTATGTTAATTAAGTCCAAGTTTAGTTGCTTCAAGATGTTTACATCAAACAGAGCTTCATAGTTTTTTTCAGACAGTTTATTTGTAAGAAGCACATCACTAACTTTTTACTCATCTTCTTGTATGAAACTATTTCCAGAAAAATGCTTTGAACAGAGTTACTCATCTGGTTTATAAAAGAATTAAGATCATGACGAATTTGCTTCAGCCCTTGAATTTGAAGATTCTTTTCTGTTAGAAAACTAAAATATTGATAGCATTTAAAAATTATCATACATCATATCCATAAGATTAAACTTGATACCCTTAGATTTACCATTTGATTCTAAGGTAAAATTTTATATAATTATTATTGAATGCTTTATAACTTACCAATTAAATAAATTCCAATTTACCAGATGAGGTATTACGATGAAGAATCGCATTTTTTAAAATACTAAAAAAAAACCTTAAAGTTCACGTTTCTGTTTGAAATTTCCAGTAAAACGTTACATAAAATGCATAAAACAACAAAATCAAAAATAAATTCTTTGAAAAATGAAAAGTATTCGGTCAGTGTCAAAAATACACATTCACCAATATAATAAAAACTTAGGGAATTCACTGTTGCCAAAGCAATTGTTTGCACGTAATGGCACGGAGCATGGTGGCGTCATTTTTATTATAAGGGGTGCGTTCCACTAAGCACCCACAACGATCACGCTCATGATAGGAGTTCTTCCTGTTCCACTAGCTTGTGAGCATTCTAATCATAAACCCAAGTGGAATGGGATTGTGGACGTCTTAAGTGTTGAGTTAAATATTACAAATGGCGGATTTGAAAATAAATCAGTAGCTTGAAAAGGTTATGTTATAATTTTTAAGCTTTAATATTAATAATTTGTTATAATTATTGGTTAACTTGCTTTATATTAAAGAAAAATACTATTTAGTTTCTTATATTTTATTTTAGTGGAATCTTTAAGTAATTTACGTTGAAAAATAATCAAAATATCTTTTGTGGTGACAGTTGGATATTTAATGGTGGATCGTAATCATGCTTCAGAAAGTACTTCGTCTAGTCCAGATGAAGAATGGAATGCAGTTTTACAAAGTTGGGAAAAGCGAAAACTTAGGCCACGTATTATTGATTATGAGAATGTTATTAATCGTTATTCAGATAAAGAATTCAAGTCATTTTAGGGTAAATTTTATATAATTACTACATTCTATAAATGTACTTGTATATAATTACTACATTTTCTAAATGTATTTTTCAGTAACACCTTTTGTGGATTGGACTACACCATCTAATTCAGTGTATTTTGAATCTAAACTAAATTATACTTATTTTTTTCTCACATGTCACACTGTAATTTTGAAACTCTTACATTCAATTGTCTTTAAATTTAAAAAACCGCGCCAAAATTCTGAACGTCCACTTTGACCCACCTTTTCAGATAGGTCGTTGTGAGCTTGGCGTGAGCGAGAAGAATGACGTCATTAATGACGTTTTCGCCGCGACCGCGACGACCGTAGTCGTTATGTGGAACGACTGAAGGAATATTTTGAGCGTTGTGAGCGCCTAGTGGAATGCACCCAAGGGGAGGTTTGATGCATGATCAGTCCAGTTTTATATGGCAAGTTCGTGGTCACAGGTGTCCACAGGGACTGCTATTTTTTTTAAAGACTTTTACAAGAAGAAAAAAAGATAATAGTTAAAAACTTCGTCTTAATTATTCACAATAACAAAAAAAGTGGATCAAATAAAAATTCAAAACTACCGTTTCGCTTAAAGTGTTAAAAATAAAGCTACCAAAGCTGATAAATGTTGGCATTTAGAAATACCCTGTATATTTTATTTAACACCTTAAAAATCTAAACTTCAACTATAAATAAACAAATAATTCAAAGTTTAATTACCGAAAAATTGAAAATTACTGGACTGTGATCGATTTCACAGATTTATTTATCTTTCATTCAAAATCCGAACTGTAAATTTTGATATTTTCAGCTATTTCAGGATACGTGGTTTTTAATTAACCGAGCGAAAACGCGATAATTCTTTAACAAAGCAACAAAAAAATTATATAACATTTTTTTTTCGGGCTTTCTATTGACGAACGGCTTGCAGTCGCATAACAGACATCGAAAAGATAATTCGTCGAACGTAAATATCACAGTTAATCAACATATAACGAGAAGATTGCCTCATAAGAGATGTTATTAATATTTTAATCTATGAGAGATGCTCGGTGTTCCCTAGAAAATATGTTACCTATGACATTTTGTGAACAGGTATTCCAAATGTAAAAGTTTGCAGCCTTGGATGAAACTCGATATGAGTACGAATATACACGTATTAATTTGAGAATATTTATACATAAAACGAAAAAGTTTAATTTTAAAATCAATGAACTTGCAATATAGTCCGGTAGCCAAGGGGGTTTTCGTAGCCGATGAAAATCTAATGTTTTTTTTAACGCTATAAACAAATAGCGTTTCATCAATTAAAACCTGCTGTGTATGAAGAAAAGTGGAAGGAAGTTTACTTACAGGCACTGACCTATACCTAAAGTCCATAATTTCTTTCAACGACTCATTACTCGCATATAGAGTGCCCCGGGTTGTGCGCCGTCCGGGGAATCAATTCCAGTGGCGGGTGCATTTCAGAAAATAATAAATATTTATTTGGAATATCCAAAAATTTTTTTTAAGTTAAATTTATTTCCTCACATTTTTATCAACCAAACTTATATATATATATATAAAGGGTGTTTTTTATAGAGGTATAGTACTTTTAAATGGAATAAAACAAAGATGAATTTTTTAAATTGACATGAAATTTACTTTATTCGAAAGATAACCTTCTGGCATTATAATTTAAATATGACTTCTGGCATATGACCGCCACGGACGGCTCGGACGTAGTCTAATCTGGAGGTCCAATTTTCGATGACTTTTTCCAACATTTGTGGCCGTATATCGGCAATAACGCGGCGGATGTTGTCCTCCAAGTGATCAATCGTTTCGGGCTTATCGGCGTAGACTAGCGACTTCACATATCCCCACAGAAAATAGTTTAGCGGCGTTAAGTTGCACGATCTTGGAGGCCAATTCACGGATCCGAAACTTGAAACTATGCGGTCACCAAACGTTTCCTTCAATAAATTAATTGTGGCACGAGCTGTGTGACATGTTGCGCCGTCTTGTTGAAACCACAGCTCCTACACATCATGGTTGTTCAATTGATGAACGAAAAAGTCAGTAATCGTGGTTCTATAGCGGTCACCATTGACTGTAACGTTCTGACCAGCATCGTTTTTAAAGAAGTACGGACCAATGATTCCACCAGGCCATAAAGCACACCAAACAGTCAGTTTTTCTAGATGTAACGGTGTCTCAACATACACTTGAGGCTTATCATCGCTCCAAATACGGCAGTTTTGTTTATTGACGTATCCATTCAAACAAAAGTGAGCTTCATCGCTAAACAAAATTCGCTTATGAAAATCGGGATCAACGGCAATCTTGTTTTGGGCCCATTCACCGAATCTACGCCTTGCTAGGTGATCGTGTGGCTTCAATTCTTGCACGAGTTGGATTTTGTAAGCACGCAAACCAAGATCTTTCCGCAAAATCTTCCATAAAGTGAATGGACACATATCCAATTCCTGTGCACGATGGCGGATAGACTGATTCGGGTCTTCCTCTACGCTACGCTCTGCAGCAGCAATGACTTCTTCTGTACGCACTGTACGACGTCTCTGTGGATGAGTATTATCATTTAGACAAAACGTGATGCGAAAACGTTCCATAGTTAATCGAATTTATTGCTTTGATGGACGATTATGTTGACCGTAAAATGGACGTAGTGCGCGATACGTATTTCGAACAGAACCATGATTTTCAAAATAAATTTGCACAATTTGGAAGCGTTGTTCAGGCGTCAGTCTATTCAAGTTGAAATGCCAAACCAAACTAAACATAAATCACTTGACAGCTGACAAAATGACCGCCAGTTAAAAAAGTGTTGCCAACTTAAAGTTCTATACCTCTATAAAAAACACCCTTTATATATATATATATATATATATATATATATATATATATATATATATATATATATATATTTTGTGTGGTTGATTTCTTGAACTGTAGGTTTATCTATTTAATTTGGAGAGTTTTCTTGGGGTTTTCAGTCCTTTTTTTTAATGAAAATAAAACGCTGTATTTTAATTAAATGTTGTATTTTAATTAAAAAAAAAGGACTGAAAACCCCAAGAAAACCCTCGAAATAATATACATATATATACAACCGGATTAGAGCTACGACCAAAATTAAAAGCAACCAAAAAAATCGACAAAAGGCTCATTTTAAAGCTTAGAACGTCTACTTTCAAACGCCAAGTGCGACTTTGAAAAATCCAATATGGCGGCTCCAATATGGCTGCCGGAAGCTGGAGAAAAATCGAATGTTCAGCAAAAAAGCTTATAAAAATAAAAGTTCGCTACCAATCGGGTCGTTTTTGAGTCAAATTGCAGCTGATGGACGCTCAAAAAAAGCTGGTATGATAGGTTGACAAAATACAACATGGTGGATCCAATATGATGGTCAAAAATTTAATATGCTTGAATTTTTGAAAATTAACCGATTTGCACCCAATGTGAAACACCGGGGTTTTTGGAGTTGTTGATCACGAATCCGAGGTCGGATTTACAAAATTCAAGATGGCGGAATCAATATGGCAGACGAATTTTATTAAAATCAACTGATCTGCACCAAATTTGGTATATGGGAGTTTTTGGGGTCGCTAATTACGAATGCTAGATCGGATTTTTCGAAATCTAAGATTGCGTTGATGAGTTTCTGCTTTATGGGGTTAACCATCTCGAATTTTGAGTACCTGACCTTGGTTTCGTGATCAGCAATCTCAAAAACCCCCGAAAAATAAATTTTATTCAAATCGGTTGATTTTCAAAAATGTGGTCCTCCATCTTGAATCCGCAATCTTGAATTTGGCAAACCTGACCTCGGATTTGTGATCAGCAACCTCCGAAATCCCCGTATACCAAATTTAGTGCAAATCGGTTGATTTTCAAAAAATACGTCGGCCGTCTTAGATCCGCCATATTGAACTTAAAAATTTTGGAAATTTGACCTTTAATTTGTAATCGGCGACCACAGAAACCCACAAATACGAAATTTGGTGCAAATAAATAAATTTTCAAAAAATACGTCCATTAAATTGGATCCGCCATCTTGAATTTTGCAAATCCGACCTTGGATTAGTCATCAGATAATATATATATATATATATATATATATATATATATATATATATATATATATATATATATATATATATATATAGTAATGTTGAATTTTGAATTTTATGCAAAACTGAATATGAGTTGTTTCTCAATTTCAAAAGCGAAATGATCAAAGTAAACAAATTCAGAATATTACCTGTTAAACTGAACTGTGTTTAGGCTAAAATTGGGGTTAGATCTTTTATAGATTACCAAAAAATTCAGGAGGCACAAAGCCCAGTTAGCCAACTGGTTATTTTAGTTATACTGTGGCGAGACTATGAAATAATTGAAACACGTGTGACGAGATAAACCAGAATGGAATTCGCAGAGAATAATTGCCCCATCTTTCTTCTCATAACATTAAGAAGAAATGGCAATGCTCCCCAAGTTCGTAAAAATTCTCTAGATTCAACTATCTTGCAAAATACCGGAAAAACGTAACAATAGTGATCTATATCTCCCAATAAATCTAAATAAATTTAAGTCAATTGTCATTTATTGTATCACCCATTAAAAATTGATAATGTTTCTAGGCCAGAGCAAGGTAAATTAATTTTTATCTTACGCAACAAGAATAATACTGTTCTCAGATCTATATTGGCGTGTCATAAAAGTAATTTCGCTTTCATGGGACTCAGCAACTTGTTCTTTCGAATAACTTTTCAATTAGTGGTATTAATAATTTCAATTTGAATGTATTAGGTTATGTAAGATGTCGATTAAATTACTTCTAAATACCATTCGTTTACTTGGCAGTTAGCAGTTTATGTAAATCTATACAGAGTGTCTCTAAAAAGTCCACTTTTTTTTGGTCTAAAAGTTAATAGTTTTCGAGATACGGGGTATCAAAGTTATAATTTTTTTGTAAATAAGTGTCGTAAGAAGAGCTTGATGTGCACTAAATTTGGTACTTTCAGGTTTCTAAAGATGAGAAATGAAGATTTAATTACAGTTTGGGTTTGGTACATTGCAGAGGACGCCACCAGGATGCACTTCACCTACATCTATAGCTTCATAACTTTGTTGTGCTTCGGTATATTAGGTCTCTAATTAAAAATTATTATTTCTTGACATTTTTTATTTAAAAAAGTCCTAGTTTCTGAGCTAATCTAATTGAATGAAGAAGCAAATATATTAAAAAAGAAGATAAAAGTGGAAATTCGATAGATTGGCATTGAAATCTCAAAAGAAATACACAAAGATTTAAGAAAATATATTATGAATGAAATTTAACAAACAATTTAGGAGAATAAAAGTATGAAAGTGTTCAGAAGAAAATTAGCCAGCTGAAAACTTACAGATATTCAAGGAATATATATTATATATATATATATATATATATATATATATATATATATATATATATATATATATATATATATATATATATATATATATATCCCCTTGACTTTCTTCTCGGTATGGTGGTATAAGTAGGCCATCATCTCAATGGTGGTGGAATAGGATAAATTGTGTTCCTCAGCAATTTGTTCCAACTGTGCAACCTCTAACACGGAAAGAATATGGTTGGAACAAAGTTTGCATTTACTGTTCGCATTTTACTTCATTCATACACGGAGCTGCATAAAGTTGTACGTTTGCTGAATGTGATTTCAGCACTACAACGGCATAATATGGATATATCCACTGCTATTGCATCTCACACGGAGGAATCCTTGAAAGTAGCATAAACATATATATATATATATATATATATATATATATATATATATATATATATATATATATATATCAAACGGGGAAAAAATAAATGAGACTATTTTATAAAAAATTGCATGGAAGTGCCCAAAAAATAATAAAAAGTAAAGTGATTCATCAGGGTTCTGAGCACTTCTTAGAAATGACATTTGAAGAGGCAAAAAGTGCACTTAAAGAATACCAGGTAACAGATGGACTAAAGCACACTTCGCGTGAAAACCGATGATAAAATAGAGTTATAGAGATCACTAACAAGATGGAGTGATGAGTGAAGAAAGTGGCAAAAAACTGGATAAATAAAGCACAAGACAAAGAACTTTAAAGTCAATTAGAGGAAGTTTATATCCAGCAGTTAAATGATTATACTGAAGTTTAGTAAGTATTAGTGTTTAGACTACCTACACTCATTACAAAAATGCACTTATTTTGTTTTAATCACCTTTGTGATAAGGTCAAGTTCATTTTTGATGTTATAGTGATAAACGCATGTGAAGGGCTGCAGAAAGAATATTTATAAATTTTTGTTTGTGTATTAGTTTAAATTGTGTTGGTTTTAATTAAACATTTTGCTTGTGGGAATATGTTGAGAAGGTTTATTAACGATCCAAACACAATTTGTTATATTTGTAGTCAACAGACTTTCTAAAAACAAAGGCGAAATTTTACAGAACTTATTTTGAATGTTATTGTGAGTATTTTAATTTTTCGGTGGCTTATCAAGACAAAGCTTGGGCTTCACGTGTTTGTTGTGTAACATAAGTGAAAAATTTAATCGATTGGAAGGAAGGATCAGGATATGGACTGAACCTCGAGATAATGTTTCAAATTGCTCTTTTTGTCTTGCTTTAATAAAAGGTATTAATTTAAAGTTAAATATCCCAATTTATCTTCAGCAATAAGACCAGTCCTTCATAATGACAATTCACTTATATCAGTTCGATCTACGTCGTTTCAGATTGATGATTCACAACCTTCCACTTCAAGTTAAATTAGTGTTAATGACGACAATGATTCTGATCCTGAGTTTGAAGAAATAGTTACTTAATGTATTGTAACGATGTAAATGCAGTTATGGACATTTTGAAAATATAATTTAATTTCTCTCAGTGGCGTTTGTTTATCGACTCATCCAAAGTGAGTTTAGGAGCAGTTCTACTATATAACGGTAATGTACGTCTTTAGTTTCTCTAGTACATTCTTCTAGTATGAAAGAAACTTATGAGAACATGAAACTATTCCTTGAAAAATCTAGTATAACGAACGAAAACTGTGCGTAAATCTGGAGTTCCTAGACAGAAAAATGTGAAGCATTTACCACTTGTAAAGCCTTTTGATGTACTTCTTCTGTCATTTCATGTCAAATTAGACCTTACTTTACTGATGACACTCTATATTATAAAAAAAAGACTAAAAAAGTTCGTGTGAAACAACGAAATTTAATTTTTTTAACTTTATACTTTAAAAAAAAACTACAACAAATAATATAGTTGTTGTTTATAAAATTTCATCTATTATATAGTTACAAAAATAACCTTACTACATTATTGTTATCGATTATGTTGATTAGGCAATAACAGATGTTCGTTTAGCACACAGTTAACTTTTATTTCCAACGTAACCCAAATATTTATTCTCAAACTACTTTATTTACAGCGTTTCGTATCTTTTTTCTTATTTGAAAGATATAAAATTATACCGAACGGATAGTAAATAAAAATTGGTCAAAAGTTCTTGCTTCTAATTAGATAAAATGTTCCGTGCATCTTTAATACTAACATTAAGTTGAGAAAAGTAGGATTTTGGCCTTCTTTTTTTTAATTGTTTGACATTTTAGCATTTTATAGTGTATCGGTATATACAGTATGTTCCAGTTTTTACCGCTACATCCTTGACATGAAGCTTCAAGGTGATATTGTTTTTGTTGGAACTATACAGGGTGTCCGGCAAGTACCTCCTAATTTCTCGGGAACATACAGGGAAGGCGATGGGTGTGCTGATTGTGGTTCAGTTGTAATTTTGATTTCTAAAGCTCTAGCTATCCCAGTCGTGGCACAATAGATTTTTACATTATCTCCAGAGTATAGGTCGTAATGGAACAAATATTAATTGTTTTATACTGTTTAACGAGAATGATATTCTACTAAAATGAGTAACTAAATAATCTCTCTATGGATAGATTTTATCCGTGGAAATGAGATAGTATAAATTTTTTATTACTACCCAAGGAAGTCTAAAGGAAAAATAAATCAATTATCGTACTTAAGCATAATCTCAACTTTATTTATATTATATTCAAGAGAAGTCATTTAACCAACTAGTTAGTAGCCTTGCCTGAGTCTTGAAATCCTGAGATTTGATAGTGGTAAGCCTTTTATAACCTGCAGTTATCTATCTATCTATCTAGTAGCGCTACAACCCTACGTGGGTCTTTGCTGCAGAAACGATTTGCCTCCACTGGTCTCTGTCCATCATGGCTTCTCTCCAGTTGTCGACACTCATAGTTTGTAGGTCTTTGGCTATATTATCTCTCCACCTTAATTTTGGTCGTCCAAGGGGTCTAGTTCCTGTTGGGTTTTGATTCCATACCATGTTAATTAGTCGGTTGTCAGGGGATCTTTGGACGTGTCCTGCCCATCTCAGTCGCTGGGATTTTATTGTTTTTATTATATTTGGGCTATGGTACAACATCTCTAGTTCAGCATTACTTCTTATGCGGTATTGTCCCGTAATTGGGTCTTGTACAGGACCAAATATTCTCCTTAGCATTTTTCGCTCAAAACATTTAAGCAGAAGTTCGTTATGCCTTGTGAGGGTCCATGTCTCACACCCGTAGCATACCACTGGTTTTATTATTGTTTGATAGATTTTTATCTTTGAGGACCTTGACAGGATTTTTGATTTTATCAGCGTTTGCAGAGAAAAGAAGCATCTATTACCACTCTGTATTCTGGCTTTTATTTCTTCTGTCATGTCGTTATCCGATGTTATGACAGTTCCCAAATATTTGAATTTTTGGACATTCTCGAAGTTATAGTCCTCCATTGTTACGTTTTGTCTGATTCTATCTCTGCGGAGATTGCGTGCTACATGCATATATTTGGTCTTATCTTCATTAATTTTAAGGCCCACTTTCTGACTCTCCTTTTCGATTTGTAGGAAACTTTCCTTGACTCTTACAGTATTTTGTCCTATTGTGTCAATATCATCTGCAAAGGCTAGCAACATTTGTGGTCCCCGATTTGTGAATATTTCGGTATTAATGTTCGCTTTCTTGATTACCATGTCGAGTACGATATTGAACAGAAGTGGAGATAATCCGTCCCCCTGCTTCAGACCACTTCGAACTGTGAAATTGCTAGAGACTTGGTTTCCTATTTTTACACATAATTCGGTATTGTTGACACATAGTTTCGTTAGACTAATAAGTTTTTTTGGTATCCCCATGCTTTCCATGGCAATCCAAATCCTCTCTCGTATTATGGTGTCATAGGCCTGTTTGAAGTCGATGAATAATTGGTGTACATCTCTGTTGAATTCCCAGCTTTTTTCCAGGAGTTGGCGTATTGTGAATATTTGGTCCACCGTGGATCTGTTAGGCCTAAAGCCGCATTGGTAGTCACCGATGTTCTCTTCAGCATAGGGTGATATTCGCTTCAATAATATATTAGATAATATTTTGTACGCTGAGTTTAATATTGTTATCCCTCTATAGTTTGAACAATTTAATCGATCCCCTTTCTTGTGGATGGGGACAATTATACCTTTCTTCCACTCTTCAGGTATTATTCCAGTGTTCCATATATCTACTATTAATTTGTGTATTTCTTTATGGAGATGTGTTCCCCCATTTTTCAATAGTTCTGCCGGCAAATTATCACAACCAGGTGCTTTATTATTTTTGAGCCGGTTAATGGCGTCTATAGTTTCCTGTATAGAGGGTTCATTATCTTGGATTTCTGCTGTTTGGTAGGTTATGCGCGTTATTTCCCCCTGATTGTTTGTATTCAGCAGCTTGTTGAAGTATTCTTGCCATATTTTTAGTATTTCAGTTGCATCTGTTACTAGTTTGTTGTTATTTTCTTTTCTTATGATGCTACCGGGTGTAGGTCTGTACCCATTTCTCATACTGGCTAGTTCACTGAAAAACCTTCTGCTATTTCCAAACGCGTTTTCTTCCACCCGTTCCAGCGTTTCTCTTTGGGCTGCTCTTTTCTTTTGTCTAATTAATTTCCTTGCTTCATTTCTGCTTCTTTTGAATGATTCGATGTTTTCATTATTGGGAAGCTCTAGTATTTTTATTCTTCTTTCATTCCTTCTGTTTACTGCATCCTCACAGTCTTTGTCATACCAATTCTTTTTCTCCGCTTTTCTTCTTTTTCCCAGTTGTTTTTCTGTGGCTGACTCAATAATCGATTTTAAAGTGTCCCATCTTGTTTGTACACTGTCGTTATCCGTTCTATTTTGTAGCAGTCTGTTTTGTATTTCCGCCTGGTACTTTTTCTGTGTTTCTTCGTTTTTTAATTTATTAGTTTCCCATCGTATGCTATCAGTTATTTGTTGTGTTTTCCTTGTATTTTTAATTCTTAGCCTGATTTTTGCAAGTACCAGAAAATGATCTGAGTCTGCATCGGCTCCTCTTCGGCTTTTTACGTCCATTACATTTCCCGCATACCGTGAGTTGACTAAAACGTGGTCTATCTGTTTCTTGTTCTGTTATCATTCGAAATCCATGTTTCCTTGTGGATGTTCTTGTGTTCGAACATTGTTGATACTACTTTTAGATTGTGAGCTGCTGCGAATCCTGCCAGGCGTTGGCCATTATCGTTAGATTCAGCATGCAGACTGTGGGGTCCAACATGCGGTAGGTATGCTGGTTCTTTTCCTAGTTTGGCGTTGAAATCCCCTAGAATTATTAACATATCTTGTTTAGGTATTCCACTAACTGTGTTTTCCAGTTCTTCGTAAAATTCATCCTTTATGTCGTCCTCCTTTTCCTCTGTTGGTGCGTGTACCGCTAGTAGGGAGTAGTTCCACCATTTGCCTTTTACTCGCAAGTAGCAAAGCCGTTCATTTATGGGTTTGAACGATATTATCAGGTTCGTTAGATGTTCTTTCACGGCGAAGCCTGTACCAAACTCGTGCCGACCATCTTTATTGCCACTGTAAAAGATTGTGTATCTGTCAATAGTAATGTTTCCAGTATCGGGCCATCGAATTTCTTGTAGTGCTATGATGTCCATAACCTGCAGTTGATTGGAATTAAAACTGCAAAAGCGAAGATGAGAGACCGAACTCCCAGGGAGCCTTTGTCTTTGTGATAATTTTTTTTAAAATAGCTACAAAAAAATATGGGACAGCAGTATGATTGTAGACGGAACGGCCAACACTACCCAAAATATTCCGTTTGCAGGAATCTATAATTAAATGCTGTCACAAGGCTTCTGAAACATAGGATGGTAAAATCCGATTGTCCATGATGTCTAACATAATACCCAGTTTTTTAGAAGAATTAATTTTTGACAGTACCAGTCTGCATAATAGATTGGTGGGTAAATGTATTATTATTATTATTATTTTTATGTTCTTACATATAAAACAAATGTTTTAAACGGTAGGTATGTAATTTTTCCGAAACCATATTTAATCAAGGCTAAATTAAACTGATAACTAACATATAAAAATTCAAATTTATAATATATGAAGTATTCGTGGAAAATCAAGTTATTAGGTTATTCGAATAAAATTAATCCTAATTAGATTTACTAATAACGTATTGCGCAACGAATTTGTAACACTTTTAGGTTAATAAGCATTAATTTTAGTTAAAAACTAGTTAACTAGAATATTAGAAACGGTATACTTATATTTTTTTTGGAGTTCGTTCTGATATAATCAGAATTCCAATGCGTAATACCTTGTTAATTCAAATTTTTTCTTTCGTTTTTATTGATCTATTGATCCAGTTCATTTGCATAGATTAAGAACAATAGAATAAGTAATAAAGTCAAAACGGAACCTTTCACGACCTTGGTCAATAAATAATAAATCCTTCTTTGTTAATGATTGGTTTCACATATGCAATTTAATAGAATATTTTTAACAGAATCGGACTTGGGGTGTTTTACCCTTGAAAGGTCGTTCGTTTGTCGACGGATTAGCAGCAATATGAAAACATTACTAAAGTTCTGAATATTTGAAAGAAATGAAAGTATATTTATTTTTATTTAGTATGTGAGTAAAAGACCTCTTAAATAAAACATATATGATTTTTTGCCAAGTATTTTTAAATGGTGTTTTATTTTATTGTGAAGTAATTAAAAATACAAATTTTAGCAAAAAACCTACGATAATACAGCTGGAAAAATCACTTTTCCTCATTTAAAAATAAAATTAAATGTAAAAACATAGATACAAAATTTTTTGTTGCGAAACTAGTCTCAACTACTAATTTGAATTTTTACAAAAAATTTATAAATTATTTAATATAAATATTATTTTCAATATTTAAGTATAGGCAATACTTTATACAAGATGGCGCACGTGTCCAAGCGCGTAGAATAAGTTCTCTCCAATCTAGGGGTAACATATACGTTTGAAAGATAAGTCCATATATATATATATATATATATATATATATATATATATATATATATATATATATATATATATATATATATATATATATTGCTCGCCAAGTTCTTTTGCCCACCCCACGCGAAAACAGCAGAGTTTCAAAGCTTTATATTTCAGTAAAGAATAATCATACGACAATTTTCAAAAAAGCATTTTAAAGCTCTTTCTAAGTATTTTCAGGGAATGTAAAGTGCTAGTTAAATTTTTCTTTTTTTAAGATTTTATTTGAGAATAAAAAGATGAAAAAAAAAGTTTTTCCTTGATTTTATTTATATCATTGAAGTTTCGCGGGAAATACTCGTAGGAAAATTCTAAATAGAAAGTTTTTTGGGTTTTCCAAGACCTTTAAAATGCTCTTTTAAATTTTGTTTTAAGTGCATTTTTGACCAAAATATGAGCTTTTTAATGAAAAAATGATTTTTTTTTCAATGTTCGATATACCTGTAACTACAAGAGCTAGAAAAAAACTTCAAATAGAAAAAATGTTTATTTTTACACGTAGAATTATCTTAGTTTGTTCCGGAATTTTTTCTACACTTCTAATTTTTTTCGATTTTTTGATTTTAAAATTTTTCAAAAAAATATTAATATGATTAAAGATGTATCTGAAAATAGATTTGGAACAACTTAGGGTCATGATGTGACTTTTTTTTACAGAGTTACGGTCTCTTTTATAAAAAAAAAACGTTTTTTTATTAGCTCATATGTATGATCTATTAAAAAAATGCTTTTTTCTTCATAATATGGACCAAAACCCTGAAAAAAAAATCGCATCGTGACCTTGAGTTGTTCCAATTCGGTTTTCAAATACATCCATAACCATATTATTATGTTTTTGAAATATTTTAAAAAATTTAAATTTAAAAATTAAAAAAATCGGAAGAAAATCTAAAGTGCGGAAAAAATTCTGAAATAATCTTACGATTTTACGAGTAAAAGCAAATATTTTTTCTATTTGAAGTTTTTTCTGTCTTTTATAGTTACAAAAATATGGATCAATGAAAAAAAAAAGCGATTTTTTTCGTTAAAAAGGCCATATTTTGGTAAAAAAGGCACATAGAACAAAATTTAAAAAAGCGGAAAAATCCAAAAAACTGTTTATTCAGAATTTTCCTGCGAGTTTTCCCGCGAAACTGCATTGATATTAGGAAAACCAAGGAAATCCATTTTTTTGTCTTTTTATTCTCAAAAAAAACTTTTAAAAATGAAAAATTTAACTTGCACTTTATATTAGCTGAAAGTACCTTAAAAGAGCTTTAAAATGCCTTTGCGAAAATTGTCATACGATTATTCCTTGCTGAAATATAAAGCATATATATATATATATATATATATATATATATATATATATATATATATATATATATATATATATAAAATAGAATAAAATATTGGCGAAGCGGACGTGAAAATTTGTCAATCTACATGATTCTCGTATTAAAAAGTGCGGAGCACTCCAAAGTATGGAATAACTCCGGGTCCGACAGATGGCGACAGCGCTGTTTCGTCCTAATATGGGACTCGTCAGGCCACCGCAGTCGGTACAAACCATCATCTCGCCTTTGCATCGTATAAGCCATACTTATAATCAAAATACGGCAAATAAGACGTTCGTGTACTCGATTTTACATATTTCTGTTTTAATTCACCGTCGCGCCACCATATGACGGTTCTCTTACAAACTTTGTTAATCTGTATGGTTCTTGTATTATCAAGTGGACCATCGAGATGTCGCCTTTGTCGTCTTATTTGCCGTATTTTGATTATAAGTATGGCTTATACGATGCAAAGGCGAGATGATGGTTTGTACCGACTGCGGTGGCCTGACGAGTCCCATATTAGGACGAAACAGCGCTGTCGCCATCTGTCGGACCCGGAGTTATTCCATACTTTGGAGTGCTCCGCACTTTTTAATACGAGAATCATGTAGATTGACAAATTTTCACGTCCGCTTCGCCAATATTTTATTCTATTTTATTTAAATTACACGGACAAAAACTTATCTACATATTTATATATATATATATATATATATATATATACAGTTGTTGGTAAAAGACCTTTAAGCCCTAGTTTGTGAAGTTGGAAAAGATACCATGTTTCCATGTTGTGTCATAGGCATTAGAGATATCTAGAAATACGGCAACCAAGTGTTGTCTTCGGCGAAAAACAGTCTGGATCTCCATCTCAAAACCAACGAGATGATCTGTTGTTGATCTATTAGGGCGAAAGCCATACTGATAGGGAAGTAGGAGATTTTTTATTCAAGGTAACAGGAAAGCCGCCTATTAATCATCCTTTCAAGAATTTTTTTATTATTTTATTTCACAAATAATCCGTGAGATCGTTTTTCCACAATTTTATTTTAATTTTTCTAAATGAAATAGTAATTTTATAAATTCAGTCACTTTCAGCGATTTTATTTGCATTTGCGGCAAAACAATCAAAAGATCGAAGTGAGTTAACAAATATGATTCACTAGCAGTTACCATTCTTTCGAAAAGGTTATAATTTGAATTTGTATTGTGAACATGATCATAAGATGATGTTGTTACAAATCTATGCATAAAAAACTTTTTAATATTTAAAAGGAAATGACGTCAATAATAACCCATGTCTTTTTTGTTAAATCAAGTTTTTAACTGAATGCATTATTTCATAATAAAGAAAACAAGTCTATTACATAAATAGAAATAAAATGCGAATTTATCTATACTTCTAGACGGCGCCATTCAAATTTACTGAAATATCCACCCACAGCTCAAATTATTGAAGTTAGATTCATGTAATCTTGGAAAAATGTTGCCAACACAATGTAGTGACCCAGTAAGTAAGGATTTTTCGTAAATCTAACCGTATTTGTCGATTTATCTTGATCCAAGAAAGATATGAACTGGAGCCCTACATGCCATCTCTCTCACTCCGATTGGCCGAGCACTTTCGCCAACATTAACAAAATACTTAATGATTTTAAAATTAGAAGACACGTTTTTTTGAGTCGTTTGGAAAGAGTTAAAAAATTAAATCTAGTTCATTGCTTGCAATGACTTGATAAATTTTAAAAATTACATCAAAATTAATGATCAAACCTCGTATATGCGTAACATAACTAATTGTTGTTAATTTTCTTTTTTCTTAACGTTTATTAGACGATTTAATAACAGCGCAGTCTACCTACTAAATTAATTCTAGAGTTTTAAAAAGTTATGCTAAGCATGGAAGGTACTATTATGTTAAACAACAGTACTTGATGTAACTGTATTTTCCCGCTTATGTTTTTATTTTATTTACTTAAAATTGCGTTTAAGTTACATTTTATAATGCGAGGATTTAGCAAATGTTCCAGTTATATTTATTATTAATAATTATTTTTCAAATTAATAATAAATGTTATAAAATAATTTTTTTTCGTTCGATTTTATGAAACTGGCTTATATTTTTTTTTAAATAATTTTTATATAAGTATTTATTACCTGTACAAAACTTTGTATCAATATGTTATGATGAATCTCCCATAGATACCTTGTTTAAGCACGTAATTATATTTTTTTGCTATGGAACATTATGTTTCCTCAATTTATTCTCATGTCGGATAATTATGTATTGATACCCCTATACACGAACATAACATATAAAACTGGACTGCTCATGAAAATAATTTTTGACCCCCCCTTATTGGTCGCCATTGGGTGCAATGATTTGTATGGCAACATTGAATTCCCTGCTAGTTTCTTACGTTGGCGCGAATATGTCGTGTGTGAATGTCAATTCTATTATTCTAACTAACAGGTTTAGACAATAACTATTTCTTTCTATACTATATTTAAAACAATATATCGCTCTTCCTTATTTTACTTGACAGTATATTCAATAAAAAATGCCAGGGCTGCGATTCTATAAGAGTAAAGTGAAAGAGAATGTCATAATAAGGATCTTCTATTTTTGTTCAGTCTGTATTGACACATAAATATGTCACTGTCCTAAAAGAGATAAGGAAAAAGAATGTCAAAAAATATGCTTACAGAATTGGGGCTCAGGATAATTGTTTTTGTAAAACAATATTTAACTTGAATTACTACCTTTAGTTTCCTCAAAATTATAATTTTTCTGTTTAAAGCAACTCCAATAAAGCTAATTTTTTTTTAACTTCTTTGGAACAGCGTAAATATGTAACAATTTTATTATTTTTAGATAACAAGCATGAAATGTCAGTTCTTATAAATAAATGAAAATGCTTTTTCTGACTGTTTACATATTTTATTTTTTACAATAAAACTGTTATTTAGCAAAATTGCTAAAATGTGAAATATGTCCCAAAAACAAATCGAGACTATTTTTTTTTTAAATATCTGTTTTAGAAAAGATTGTGGAAATCAGTGGGTATTTTTGTAAATAACTGGTATAATCTACATCCTTATTCGGATGTAGAGTATAAGAAGTTAACGAAAAAAAGTATTAAGGCATTTATTTTTAAAATTTTTATATCATGAATTAATATAGTATATTGTTTAATGTAAGGTATCGAAATGTCCACATAATCTATTGCAAAGTAAAGAGTTTCATCATTTAAAAATAGCTTCGATTAGGCCTTTGTTAAAATTATTTTCTCCTCGATGCTTTTAGGGAACTGATATCGTAGGTATTTATATAGGGTTAACAACATTCATAATAATGTTGACATTTCCTTCATAATAACGGAGCTTTAATTTAAAGGAAGTAAAGTAATATTATGTACTAAACCATTTTTATAAAAAAAAATTAACTCTAAAGGGGATAGTGTTAAAGCAGTTTATATTTAATTTTAAACAAAATAATATTTATTAAGACACTTTAAATATAAAAAAGCTTGTAAATACAAGAGAATTCTTATATTAATACAATCATTTTTAATCTAAATATATAGATAAAGATATACTAGCAATTTTTAATTTTTAACTAGGTCAAACTTTCCATTTACTTAACTGTTTGAAGATCTGGAATAGATCTTTCTTAAAGTTGAATTTTTGAAATAGTAATCAATCGCAGCTTCTCACTACTTTGACAAAGGATTTTCATGACACAAATTTCCTATCTGAGCTAAAATCAAGAATTCTTGTTTTATTAATTAATAACATATTCAAACAAACGGTTATTGTATTATTTTTGGACAAAACAAATACATAAAAGTAAAATTTATGTAATTTCCAAACATGCTTAATAATATTGAAACATTATCATATTAATGCAATCATTTATTTCTATTTTAATATGGCATATTGGTTTTTAAACGTATAATCATTTTAAATTTTAACGCCATACCAGTTTCGATGTTCAGCTTTATATGTCAGTGGAACATTAACTTTATGGTAAAACGATATTGTTGTTGGTTAATGCACACCTAATTCAGGACTTTTTTTTGTAGAGCCAGTGTATATTATTAAGTCCAAGTTTAGTTGCTTCAAGATGTTTACATCAAACAGTGCTTCATAGCTTTTTTCAGGCAGTTTATTTGTAAGAAGCACAATACAAACTTTTTGCTCATCTTCTTGTATAAAACTTTTTCCAAAGAAATGCTCTGAATAGAGTTACTCATTTGGTGTATAAAAGAATTATGATCATGACCAATTTGCTTCAGCCCTTGAATTTGAAGATTCTTTTCTCTTAGAAAACTAAAATATTGATAGCATTTAAAAATTATCACACATCATATCCATAAGATTAAACTTGTTACCCTTAGATTTACAATTTGATTCTAAGGTAAAATTTTATATAATTATTATTGAATGCTTTATAACTTACCAATTAAATAAACTCCAATTTACCAGATGAGGTATTTGCACGTCTTACGATGAAGAATCGCATTTTTTAAAATACTAAAAAAAACCTTAAAGTTCACGTTCCTGATTGAAATTTTCAGTAAACCGTTACACAAAATGTGATAAAATGCATAAAACAGCAAAATCAAAAATAAATTCTTTGAAAAATGAAAAGTATTCAGTCAATGTCAAAAATACACTTTCACCAGTATAATAAAAATTTAGGGAATTCATTGTTGCCAAAGCAGTTATTTGCACGTAATGGCACGGAGCATGGTGGCGTCATTTTTATTATAAGGGAGGTATTATGCAGTTTTATATGTCAAGTTCGTGCCCCTATAAAATGAAACGAAATATTTTTTAGATTGGTGACGATGAAAATGTATATTTAGATAAGTGTTCATGGTATGAGTTGATATTTCATGAATACCTGATTCAAAAAGGTACAGTAATAAAATTTTGAGGAAAAAAATCTGAAACGAGTCTGAATATTTCAAATCTAAAACACGTTTCTTGCTTAAAAACTACATTTGTAATTGCTCGCATTTTTAAAATTTATTGTCCACAACAGGAACAATAAATAAATCATACGATTGCAAATTTTTGCAAAATTATGAAAACCGAAAAGCATGAACTGTGAAATATGGTTTTGTTTAACAATACCGTGCTAAATTCTTATCATATTTCCATATATATACATGTCATTTTATAATAAAATACAATGAATTTGTTAATCATATTTCATGCAAGTTGTTTAACCCACGTTGGTAGGAACGTGGTGCAATGCTATTAGAGATATACTGCGAACTAGTCTACATTCTGTGCAGCAAACATTTTACCCCCTAATCTATTGACATGGTCCTACTTTAAAACTGATTTTATTTGGCAATAATTTGTTTGATTTGATTATAGGTTCACCCAATTTTTGACCTTAAAAATACAATAATATTTTGTTTATTTTCGGTTCAGAACGATTTCTTTTATCGACTCTAGACTTTCATTTCTAGATTTTTATCCTAAATTTTCCTATACAAAGGTCTGTTTGTAGACATACCAGGTGTCAAGGAATCTATTAGACAAGTCATAATTTCTAGAGTATTATGTGTATCAAAATGAGAATTGGTACAGGTAAATGGTATGTGAAGGGGAGAGTTTTCGCATATTTTCCACTTTCCGGCCACTTCTAGTTTCACCGGAAATGGCCCCGGTTTTGAATTATTAAATGGAACACCCTGTATATTTTAACATTTTTGGATTTCTGAGACAATTCTAGATCAGAATGTGACATTTTAAAAACTTTTTACGTCTACTTCATTTTTTTAGAGCCATTTTTAAAATTGCATCTAGGTGACCATGATCGGACGCAAACTAATCTAAGGGCCTTAGGTGATATCAAAAAAACACAATCGCAAAGTTTTAGTGACTAGTATGAAAGACAGGAATTGGATTAAAAATTTAACAAAATTAACAAAAAACTAACAAAATAAACTAATAACTTAGACGACGCACTTAAAATATTTGAAAGTACAGTAGCTGAATTTGTTAAAAAGTTTAGTGTAGTAAATGTTCAAAGGGCATTCCTTCTTTTTCACGACACATTTCAGCTCGTTCAATTGTTTCTCTCAACACGTTTTGTAGCATTTGGGGCGTTATGCTCGATATCCATGCTTTTTCAGTATTTTTCTTGCTGATTCATAACTTATCTGCAGTTCTTGACTAATTTTTCTTAACGAAACTGTTTTATCAATCTCAACCATAGCAAGTACGTTAATCTCAGTCTCTTCATTTATGATAAACCTCTGTTCCGCCTCTTGATTTCCTATTTGCCTTAAACGAGTCTCGACATATGGAAAATACTGATGGGCTGGATGTTGCCGATTCGGATATCTATGAGCATACAACTCGGCAGCATTCCTTGAATTTCTATGACACTCTCCAAATATTAATAACATATCCACTTTTTCACTTTGAGTATACATTTATTTTAACGAAAATTTAAACTAAACTTAACGAAAATTAAGAAACTTTTACGTCTGTTCTTAGAGCGTATGTCACTGTCATTATCTACTTAAGTGAGTGCTTTGTTTTCCAAAGAAGACTTGATAAAAACAGTTGCAAATTATTATGCATCATGGCTGTCCATGGCGCACTTGTCATAAGTAAATAAATTATCCAGTATTTTGCTTAATAATATTTAATTTCTGTTCTTATGTCTAATCCAATCGCAAATAAATTAGTACCGTCAGATTCGTCAAAGAATGCTTTTTTCGAAAAGTAGTTGTCAAAAAGGGGTCGCCATTTGAAAATTAATAGTTAGAAATGAAAACGTAATTTTGTCAACTTGTCTTATTCCTGTCTTTCATACTAGTAACTAAAACTTTGCGATTGTATTTGTATTCACCTAAGGCCCTTAGATTAGTTTGCGTCCGATCATGGCCACCTAGATGCAATTTTAAAAGTGGCTCTAAAAAATGAAGTAGACGTAGTTTTTAAAATGTCACATTCTGATTTAGAATTGTCTCAGAAATCCAAAAATGTTAAAATATATAGGGTGTTCCATTTAAAAATTCAAAACCGGGGCCATTTCCGGTGAAACCGGAAGTGGCCGGAAAGTGAAAAATATGCGAAAACTCCCCCCTTCACATACCATTTACCTGTACCAATTCTCATTTTGATACACATAATACTCTAGAAATTATGACTTGTCTAATAGATTCGTTGACACCCGGTATATAAAATAAATTATAACATTACATAAACAAAACTGGCCAACCAGAAGATCTGACGACTTCCCTGATAAGTAGATTTGGTTTAAAACGATATCTGATTTCGAAAAGGCTGGATATGCTCGTTACACTGAGTGTAAGGGTATATATAACTTTGTAAAGTATGCCTTCTTCTTCCTTTTCTTCTTGTGGTATTCGATTGCTTGTTTAATTTCTGGGTTGCAGCTCTGATTGACTGCCAGCTGTCTTTTCATCACCATGAGGTATCAGGTTTCAGGTTATTTTAGGAATTCTATTATCGTAAATTCTTGTTACATGTTTGTTCCAGTTCCTTCTGCGTTGTCTTATCCATATGATTACATCGTCCACTTTATATTTTGTAACCTGTCATCATTTTGAGTTTTTCATCTCCATTCCTGTGGCAATCAGGTGGTTGTTTTATCTTGTCTGTCAATGTGTTGTTGGTTCTTATGTATGTTGTGTTTTTCGTATTTATATCTTGTTTGATATCGATATATTTTTAATGTATTTACTTTGTATTTAGTAGCTGTATTACGTCTTTCAGTTTTATATAATCATTTATACCTTTATAAAGTCGATAAAACATAGATATGCGGGGTATTGTATTTCAAGGCTGTTTGACAGATTTGTTTAAAAGTGAAGATGACACCGATAGTTGATATATTTTTACGGAATCTTTATTGGTCTTCGCTTATTAATATTATACTATTTATTTCTTTACCTAAGACTGGTAAAAAGTTTGACGATCTGTAGTTGGCTGGATCGTATTTCCTGCCTTTCATAAACATTTGTTTTCTTTTTCATTCTTTTGGTTCTTTTCCTTCTTCTATAAATTTATATTTATATTTTATATAATTTGGTATATTTTCCCACTATTCTTTGGTCTCGATAATCAAAAAATTCTTCATATATTCTCTCCTCATTTGGTGTTTTTTTTATCTTTCGATTTTCAATACATATTACTTTATAGAAAACCTCAACAAAAAATATTTTTGGAGGTTTGGAAGTTTTTCAAAGAAGAAAATAAATAAAAAAACTGGAATTGTTGTTTATAATATATTGGCACCAAGTAAAATAAAACATAACAAGGTATATATTAGATAAGGCAGTAGAAAGCTTTAAATTTTTCGTAGACACTGAAAACTAGCATCCAATAATAACCTAACTTTTCTTAAAATAAAAATAATTAAATTAATAAATTATATCTTGCTATACTAACCTGCTAGAACAATAATAATATTTATCATTGTCAATATTAGGTGTGAAACTATATTAACTACTTGAATCACAACACAGCACACGATAATTTGTTTTAAAAAATATTATTTTAAGAAATAAAGGACGCGTTCCATCTAAAACTGCACTATAGCCATCTAGTAGACGATTGCAAAACTAAAAACGTTGCCAATCTGTGATACAGGTTGTTAAAAGACAATGCATGGTAGATAAAAGTAAATAATAAGTAATATTGATTAGAAATAGTGTTGATTGAAAGATAAAAGTATTGACCATTTAATTTCATCTAATATTTATTAATAATATTGTGCCTTTTGTTTATATTGTTAAATAAAATTTATATTTTGTGTTTTAATCATTCTGTGTATTGATTGTCTGATTGATATCTGATAAACAACTGAACTCACCTGAAAAGGAGTCAATTTATAGGTAGAAACACATCTACATCTATATAGATAATTTGAAAATTGAAAACATTTAAAATTGGTAAAGAATAGTTGTAATTTATTATAATTATTTTTTACCTGGCGCTCAACAAATAAATACTAACTTTTAATTAAATTTTGGCAATATTTATATATATATATATATATATATATATATATATATATATATTATATTGAGTCCCCATATAATGGGATAATTTGCCACCCATATTATTATAAATAATTCGAAGGTCAACGAAGTCTTCAACGAAATGGCCTCATGCCACGCAAATCTTTCCTACATATCCGATTGTGCAAACATATTTTAATTGATGATAAATGATTTTTACCGTTGTGAGGAGAGTGAGGATAATAATAGAAAAACAATACCATTGTCTATTAAAAACGTAGGCTACACATTGTACAATGTGCGTGTAAGACATCCAAAATTGTAAATGATTACGTAACCATATTTGAAGAATAAAAGTTTTGAATAAGGTAGCTCAGGGAAAACGAAACAGCGGCATTTTTGGGACATACGAGGGAAGTCCTAGAAGTATCCGATCTAAGAAAGAAAGCGCAAAAAATTGAGGTAAAATATCTTTATTTCTCAATCAATATATAATTCTATACATCCATGGATGTACAATAGCTTCGATATCCGGTTTGTAATTAAAACCGCAGAAATCCTCAAAATAATCATCAACCGCAGAACCCACCTCTTGTTTACTTGCAACTCTTTTATCACCGAGCCACTATTTCAAATTTGGAAGTTCGATATTTTCTTTTTTGCCTAACGAGGTCAATTTTTTTTGATTTCATCACTCAATTGCTGCAATAATTTCGCATAATACTCACTATTCATTGTTTTTCCTTTTTGAAGATAATCAATGAAAATTATTTCACGCGCATCTCAAAAAAACTGTCGCCGTAACCTTGCCAACAACTGTCTTCGCCTTCTTTGGAACTGATTTTTCCCTTTCAGTCCCTTGTTTTGACTGTTCCTTCAACTCACATGTGAAATGACGGACGCATGTTTCATTCATGGTTATGAATCGGCGCAGAAACACGGCTTTATTGCTGTGAAACATCGCTGAACACTCGATTCAAACATTCTCAAGGTGATTTTTGGTCCATTCTGGGCAAAGGCGGTCCACATTTTACGCAAGGCTTTCTAATGCCTAAGTTTTCAATCAATTTCTAATGTACATCACTTACTGAAATGCTTACCATGTCTTCTAGCTCGAACACTTTTACATTTAATATCATTTTGTGGATTTTCTTTACCATTTCTGGCGTGGTTACCTCGTCTGATCAGTCACGTCTGCGATGTCTGTCTAGTAGTTTGAACGACTTCGTTTAAACTCTGCCACCCAATATTTTATTGTTGTAAACTAAGGAGCAGACTCCCTTAAAATAGAATCTAGTTTGGCTTTGTTATTGATTTGAAGTGAAACTTTTCAAATGAAAGTATGTTATTACATAACG
Organism: Diaprepes abbreviatus; assembly: GCA_034092305.1. Taxonomy (NCBI): domain Eukaryota; kingdom Metazoa; phylum Arthropoda; class Insecta; order Coleoptera; family Curculionidae; genus Diaprepes; species Diaprepes abbreviatus. The sequence continues at coordinate 3,744,044 of JASJET010000181.1, read as the reverse complement.
ATACTCCTGGTGGCTGTCAAACAAATATAAAACATCGTAGCGTCTTGAAACTTCGGTCTTTGTCCAAAAATCGCACTGACTTTAAACCTAAAAGGCATTTAATAATACATCCAATTTTCCATATTATAATCGTTTCACAGAAAACGCAAAATAACTGGACCTTCCAATCAAATTAACATGATCGTTTAACAATTTCGACATTATTAAAAATTCAAATCTACAGTAAATAGAAATCATGACATACTTACACGTAAGTTATTAATAAACCTAAACATGGTGGACTGGAAATATTAAAATAAGCCTTACAGGCAAAATATACGGTACATTATTTTTATTGAAATAAGAGACTACCAATTATTTTAATCGTTTTTCTGGTGTTAATCGGTGGAATTTTGCAAATCTAAACTATTTTTGATAATCCGGCATTAATAAAATATCGAAATGTTCTTGACAATTTGTTATTGATATTTTCAAAGTTGGTGTCCCCATTTTAAGTTCCAACTGTCTTAGAACGCACTAGAAAAGTCAACTAAATATTCACGAGTCTTATAAACACATATAACCTCTCAGAGTGGGTCCATACGATAAGAAAAATTTGGGTGTAAGCGTAGCGTAATAAGACATATGTCAAATTTGAAGCATTCTGATTTGTTAGATTTAAAAAAAGATAAAGACCGAACATTTCCCGCCTAAATCCGCTTTTTCCAAGGTCATTACGCCAAATTTTTAGCAGACCGCTTTAAAAATAGTGGAAACTGTTTATTTTCAATATTTTGTTTGAAAACATAACCTATTTTTTTTTAAAAAGTTTGTTGTTTTATTTATATTTTTTATTTTGCGAGTTTTGAATTAATGGATATTTATGAACTATGTTAAATTGTTTTAATCTATTAAAAATGCTTGTTACCGAAGATCTTTACTGCTTGGTCCTTAAAAAAAACAATTCTTGTTAATTTTTTTATTAATTTTATAATAATTACAATAATACAGTTGTTCGTTATATAAATTAAAGCTTATGAAATAAAGGCCGTTATATAATACAATTTCTATTCAACGACAATCTCTGATATCGCCCTTGGCTATGGTTATCAGATCAAATAATGAGATTTCCTGACAATATCCCTGACTTTCAGTAAATATCCGGACATTTTATCTGAATGTTATATGTAGTATGTTAAGGCAGTGAGATTTTCAAAATATTTGCAATCGAAGAACCAAATGCGAATATCGAGGGAATGGTCTCATTAATGGAAGCGTAGTGGACTAAGGAGAGAAATAGGCAGTTTATATTGCTATAAGCTTTGCTTTTCACTGCCACCAATGTTATAACTTTGCTGGGTCTCCTTTTGGTTTATCACTGGTTTCGATAAATTCAAATAAATCTTCTAATATTACTTTTAATATTTTATTAAAATGTTCACTAAATCATGAGGTAATAACAGTTTTTCTTCTTACTTCCTAATTTAATGTCACTATAGTAGTTTTTCAATTTTAGTTCACCTCGTCTCTATGTTCATGTCCTAGTTATATTCTATTTTTGTTTCTAAATTATTATTTTACAGTCATAGGCATACTAACAAATATAACTTATAACTATTTATTTACATGAGTAATGAAATGAAAAGCTGTGTATTTATGGGACGATAAGACAATATGAACAAAGCTAATGGACTCTGTAAAAAGTAAAGTTTTAGAGTTTCCGAGATTAAGGCATTCTTTTGTTTGAGCCTATTAGAATATATATTTACTTAAGATATACTTTCTCCTTAAGACAGTATTAAATATTATACTATAATTATCTATTAATCCATAAGAGTAATTTAAAAATATATATACTAATTTAATAATTAATAATTTGTAGTAATAGTTGGTTTAGAACAATATCTTCTGTTAAGGTTCTACTCTAGACACAATTTAACTTCAAGAACATATCATGTGAAGGATGTCATAAAATGGTTATAAAAGATCAGCAATTGCTAAAAGAAACCTTTAGCAAAGTTTATATAAACCTATTATAAACAATTAAAAAGTATAAATTAACAATGAAGGAAATTTAATAACAGGAATCCAGTTGGTTTCATATGTAATATATTCTTCTAAAAACTACAAACAATTGTAATTATTAAAACGATTGTTAAAATTATGTTATATTGAAATTCTCGTCTTTGAACTCATTGGCAATTCTTTACCAGGTAGAAGTGGTAAACTTTGGAAATAAAACCTCTTTTAAAGAGTCCCATATTACCGCACAAGTAACCTGAATAATTTCAGAAACACTGTTTACCGACTCGGAATTCGCACTGTTGCTGTCACATGCGCATTTCATCAGCTACATATCACAATGTTATTTCTAACCTAGTTATAAGGGTATAGCTGCACACATTTCCATATCGTGTTTCCGAATTATTGGCTCAACAACAGCGAAGAGCTCTTTAAATTCACCAGCAGTAACAGGAAAATATTTTTAAAAAATCAGGATCATTTTCTCGCATTTCTTGACTTAAATTATTAGTATGTCCAAGTCTTTCTTCAATGTTTTCCTCAAATACAAACCGGACCCAGTAGCGACGACTTCCTGTTTTTTTTAAATAAAGAATATATCAATATTCTACTTACATTTTGTAACTTTTTTTTTCTAGATTAAAATTCATTCATTTTAATTTTTAGATAAAAGAAATATTACCAAAAATCCTGATAAAAGTTATGTTAAGACAAAAAAACACACCCCTTATAACCGCGTAACGAAATGTCCCGTGTGGACGATATATTTTCAACACAAAAGCGCGTAACACGCCTACGCTCAAATATTTCTTGTCGCGTGGACTCACCCTCTTTGGTAACATGTGACGTCACAGCGGTCAAGTGACAAGTACTGGATTTTTGGAGCGAAATTTAAAACGGAATTTAAACTATATGATTTTTAAAGTATTAGCTCTTGTGATATCGCCCCCCCCCCCTCTCTCAAGAGCGAGACTGGATCTGTCCCTGACATTATCCCATATCAATCGCATGTGAATCTTGTTTTTAAGAAATTATTAGAAGCGCTTTGAACACAATGCAGGACCTCAAAAACGAGCAAAAATTTCGCTTTTAACAAAACAGGAAGTAAAACACAAAAGTGCTTGATTAAAAGTACCCCGACAAGTATTACTTATCGCGATAATTAACAAGACATTTTCTTTATAATAAGGTTGTTGCAAGTATTTAATTATTTCCATATGTCTGTATTAATAAAAACTTTTTGCGCCAACTGTTGCTGATGAAACAGCATTTACGCAACGCAAAATATTTTATGTAAATAGCAAAAACTTGAGAAAAGTGCAAAATGGGTGTGCCGGAGATTGGAGAATGCTAGCAGTATACGTTATAAATAACGTTAATTAACATTTAGCGCATGCCCGTAAATCTAATGGGGTGCGACGAATAAATCCAGTGTCAAATGAAATAGAAGAGCGTCGGTTGTAATTTGCTCCGTTGTGTTCTACATATCAAACATTGAGATGTATTGAGGTTAAGGACATTATCATTGTCATGGAATCATTTTTTTTTAATTATAAACAACAGATTTTTAGAATTATCTAATAAATTAAATTTACCCTTGTCTTTGATAATAATATTGATTGAAGGTTGTACACAATGTTGAAGATTGTCTTTATTTTTACGACGTTTCGATTAGGTTAAATTTCTAATCGTTATCAAGAATATACTGAATGTTTTGTCTTAAGACTACTAGCTTATATAGGGATTGTGTCCACTGAAGCGCAAAGTTTCGCTTCACTGTACACACCTCAATGATTTGATGTTACAAAGTAGTGGTTGCGAAAGATTAGGTATCTCAATACTCGGTTTACTGAAGATTCTATTATTGTTTTTAATGTACGCTGCTTCTATAAATTTTCTTTTCTTCATGTTGGGTTCCATATATATTGCCACATCCTTTGACCATTTTATATGGTGTTGTTTATCCCAGGAGTGTTCTGCATTACCTGATCTCAACGTTTCCCCTTTTTTTGTATGAGTTTTATGTTCTTTAGTTCTAACTACTGGCAATTCGTCTTATTTTCTCCGAAGTTCCCTTAATGTACGGAATTGTGAAGAAGGAATGTGTTTCATGCTGTCCAGTGTTCGTTGTTCTAAAGGTATTTATAACATCGTCAATTAGTTTTAAAGGATAACCATTCTGTTGTAAATTGGATTTAATATTTGCTACCTCTTTTTCCAATGAATCGGCATTATTGCATATAGATATAGCGCGATTATAGGGGTTGCGTATAATTCCCCGTTTTGTTACAACAGAATGACTGGAACTATGATTAAGATATTGTCCAGTATGTGTTAGCTTTCTGTATACTGAACTTTTAGTGGTTTCATTTGAACGGTTCAGCATGACATCTAGAAAGAGCAATTGATCATTTACCTCTTTTTCCATGGTAAACTTAATTGTAGGTCGAATGGTATTTAGATGTTTCAAGAAATCATTAAGTTCTTTCCATACCATTCCATATATATATATATATATATATATTGGCGACGACTGGAGAGAGTGAAATAAAAATAAAGACAATGCAAGTCTAACAACCACATTTTAGTCAATAATATTGACGTCGTTGACGTAATTAATTAAAGAAATTGTACTGCTACTGGCTCCTGATAGGTCATAAAGATAAATAATGAATGGTATTTCCTACTTAATAAACAGTTAATCTGATTTGAATTTAATATGTTAACTTATTTTAGGACATTCCTTCTAGAATTTTCTCTCTAACACCATACTTTAATAACTTATTCAGCAAATTAGGATGACTCAAGGAATCAAATGCCTTGGACAGGTCGAGAAAGAGCCCGGCTGCCAAGCAGCTCTCCACAAAGGTCTTTAGGATATTATCAATAAATTAAAAAATGGCAGTTTCTACATATTTATCCAGTGGAAAACCATGTTGAAAACTAGACAACAGGTTATTAGAGTTTATCATAAAATATCTATTAAAAAAATTTTGAGAAAGACGTAAAAATACTAATAAGACGATAATTTTAAGGATATCTCTATCGCTCTTTATTTAATACAGGCATGACTTAACATGCATTTTTTTAATAAATAAGTAAATTAAATGAGAAAAAAACACTCTAATTAAAAGCGTTAAAATGAAAAACAGCTGATTGTGGATAGTTAGTTTTAGATTTTTAATATTTTCTGCAGCAGACCTTACGCAAGTGAAAAATAAAAATTTTATAAAAACTTGTTTCGACTTCTAAAAATGCTCTAAAAAGCGAAAAATAACACACATTTTTACATGATATTAAAATTTTTGAAATCAGCGCCAAATTAATACCTGATAGAATGTGATTTATATAAAAAGATTGAGAAATGCACTATTTGAAACTGCTTTCTTACGGTAGCTTATATGTATCTCGTGTTAATAGTTGTTTCTTTTGGCCCCGATTTCAAAAATTTCAATTTCTTTCAAGGTAGTTCACTTGCGACAGTCGTGGTCAAAAGTATAGCCTTTAAGAAAGTACCCAAAGTTTAATATGCTCAGGCCTAAAGAATTTTGATTTCGTACGAAACTGTACCCAACAGACGTTAACTTTCAATATACAGACACATTCTTATACAGTAATAAATTTAAATATAATAAATCTGGCAGCGCCGCAAATGTCTATATTGAATGGTCTATAGAGTAAACGTGTGTATAGTAACGTTCATATAGTGTGAGTCTCATACCTATACAGTTTGTTATGTTGACATCTCAATACATTGAGAAAATAAATAAAAATATCAAGAAATATATTTAAAAAAATGTCACTAACCTAACTAACTTAGGTTTGAATTATCGCGCGTTGCCAAGTTGTGATTACTGTACCCCACTATGCGTCAGATGTTTTCAAATTATTTTTATTTAAAAAATCTGTATTTTCTAAACAAAGTGGTCAAGAAATTCAGATTTTTTTCTAAAAAATGCATAATTTTTGGATCTATGTTGTATTAGTTTTTAAAAAATATGGTAAAAACCGTTTTTGAGATATTCCAAAATGTATTGGCATTTTGTTATATGTAGTGACCTCCAGCATGTTAATTATGCAGAAACAACCATTTAGACTGCGGTAGTAACTCTATTATGTTGAATTTTAGTAAATTAATTTTAGATTCATAATCTAGGTCCGCAAAACCCCCTAACTGATATTTAAAGAGCTTGAAACATGTACACTTTCTAGTCCGATATATTTTTCCTGCATATTGAGCTTGAGGAGACGAACTTAAGATCTGTAACATAAGTCCCTCGAACCCCGCAATGTCCTTACTGGACAAAATCTAGAGACATAAAATTTTTTGGATCCTCCATATTGATTTTTTCAAAAATAATTTTAAATTTGTAATTTACAGCCCCAAAAATCTCCTAATAGAAATTTTGTACAAATCGAGAGAATTTTGGAGAAAATTGGATAAAATTAATTTTTTTGTTTGTCATATTATAAGCGCCATCTTGAATTTTGCTAAACAAATTTCGGCCAAAATAATATGGAACTACTGTAGTAACTTAAAGAATACAACGCAAAAAATTTCATTCAAATCGGTGATACCGTTTTGGCGTAATCGAAGTACGGTCATTAAAAAAATACGTAGCGGGCGAATTTAGAACCTCCTTCTCTTAGAAGTTGGTTAATAAATGCAGACTCTTTGAGAGTACCCTACTTGTAATTTATATATTTTAGGTGAAACAAGTTATCAACTTCCGATATTTAGATACTAATAGCGCTCCCTGTTGTTTACTGTATCACCTAACACAGTTTAAATCATCACGCTGTAGCTTGCAGAGTAACTAGCCTACCAATGCTCCATCTTGCAGGAACAGTAGACATTCTACTACATAAAAATAACTGTGATCCTTTTTATAGGATTCCTGCAAATTATATCCTGAAGTCATGTTATTGCTTATTTTCAAAAAACAATTGTAATATATAATATGTCATTTCAGTACAGGCTCGGATACGGAATTTCGCTGAGGGAGGGGGGGGGGCAATTTCTCTTCGATGTTACCTATCTTTCCGGAAACTTGTTCTAAAAATCACAAAGTACTTTGGTTTTGCTTGACTCAAGAGAAGAGGGGGCAATTGAACCCATTGCTTCACTCCAGGTATCTGCCATTGTTCCAGTATTATCCTCAAGCCACACTCTTGAAATTCGACCCTTGTTGCCTAGCAATATCTTTTTTCACATGTAATAATTTAAAATTCGCAACCTAAATATATTAATACCACATTAAAAATAAAAATATTCTTAATAATTTCGGTTTTTGCAAACTAAAACACGACAAGTTTTAATCTACCAGAACTAAATGAACTTTCTCTTGCGATAGTGAATTTATTTTAACCAGTGATGGGTTGCAAATAACTTAAAATCTATTAAACGCCTCAGTGATTAAAGAATCTGAAATATAATTTGCATGGAAGTGCAGTAGTGATTATGTTTCTCCCGACGTTTTTAACTGATTTCCAAGTAAAACCACTTAATCCTGTCAATTTTAAAATAAGTCAAGTTCTTGTAAAACTCTGAATTCAATTTAAATGGATTTATTTTAGCCGATTTAAACAACAAAGGGACTGGTTAAAGCTGGTTGCGCTTCAAATAAGGCAAAATTTTTCTATTTTATTTACGTAGATCTGTTTTCAAACTGGAACAAACGAGTTCATAAACATGGTACTCCAGGGAAATTAGGAAAAAAAAAGAGCGGTTTTGTTAACAAAAATGTAAGATTTGTTTTTTTGCTAGAATGTGTTCATTTCGTCATCCTCTCTAACTCTGACAGGCCTGTGCAAAAAAAATGGTCACCATTGTCAATTTTTTGAGTTTATCTCAAAAAGTTAAAGTTGCATCGAAAAATGTTTCAAATAAAAGTTGTAGAGAATTAAAAAACCTATCGATTCATGTAATATAAGTTATAGGTGGCGCCACTAAAAGTTGTATCTTTTATTTTTCGAGATAAACTCAAAAAAACCGAAAATTGTGACCATTTTTGGTCCGCCATTTTTTTTGCACAGATTTTTACCATCGAGATATGTTTTATAAGATGTCGAAATGAACACATTCCAGCAAAAAAACAATGTTACATTATTGTTACTGAGGAAAGCCTATTTTCCATGGAGTATGGATAAAATAGGAATTACTTATTTCAATTTTATGCTCTTGAAACTGGACGTCATATGACAACCAATAATCATTTATTCCCCGATTTACCATCAATTCCTTGTCCTAAAATGTAACAAAAAATTGTTCCCTATAAAGAAGTGTAAAGTACGTATTCACCCCATTATCAGCGTGATTAAGAAGAGGCTGGAAAACTCCTCCAAAATTCCAGAAAAATAACAAAAATAATTATGAAATATAAGTAAATTTAGTTAAGTGAAATCATTTGAACTTAAATAAACTACAGAAAAAAAGTAAATATTCAAATAGATATTCCGGATTTATTATTCAACAAAGCTTAATTAAGATTCGAAATACTTTCACTAATAATACTCATAGCACTTAAAACCATAATGTCGGGTTTTCGTTACTGGATGAAAAAAAAATGTTGTCGAAGGCCAGGCGTTTCATTATAATAAAATTAAGGCGAAGCATTTAGGTTGTTTAAAGGTAGTCGTGTCTGTGGGCTCGTTGTTTCTTTAAGGTTGCCCACGAAGGTTCTGAAAAAGAACAGTTTTTTTTTATTGGTTGAAATGCTGCTTTAGTTAAACCATACAAGGAAAAAATATTCTTAGCAATAGTTTTTTTGCAATTAATTTCACGATTATATGGTTGTCTTTATTTTTTGTTTATTTGTATGACGTTTCCATCAGGTTATATCTATAATCATAATCAAGTATAAACACACTGTTTTCTCTTCAAGTTACAAGCCTATAAATGCACTGTCTAGTGAAGCGCTTTACCACATACACCTCCATGATTTGTTGTGAACTACTTTTATATATGTTTTATTTTTCCATGCTAATCCATTTTAAAACAAATATGGTGTTCTTAAAGGCATTTACATTGAGTTAAAGTTTAATCCGCCATTTTGTAATTTGAAATTCATTATACTAAATCATTAATCACTACTTCCGGTAATTACCTTTCAATTGTTTTAAACACGCCTATTTGCATTGGAAGACTCTTAGTTTGAAGTTTCTGGTGATTTATTTTGAGTTTATGACTGATATATTAATGCCGCCATCTTGATTTTTGTGAAGGTTTCTGCGCCATTTTATAGCTCAGAGTTCCAGCTTCAAAATGAGCCCTTATACTTATTTTTTCATCGTTTCAGATTTTGTAAGCAGCATGATTTGGTTCATTTTTTAAATATTAAATGCCGCTGTTTTGATTTTTGTGAATACGTGATACGTATTTTTTCATCGTTTCTAATTTTGGCGGAAGCACTGATTCGGTCTGTATATATATATATATATATATATATATATATATATATATATATATATATATATACAGTAAAGTAAAAGATCTCTTACCAACACCTAAAGAAAGGAATCCCTCTAGAAAATCAGGGAGTGTACGAAATTCCATGCGGAGAATGCAGCTCATCTTACGTAGGCCAAACAAACCATAAAATAAGCGCCAGCAGAGACGAACATATAAACGCTGTCAAACAAAAAACAAACTTCTTCTGCTCTGGCCCAACACTGGTTAAACACAGGACATAAGATAAATTTCTCAGGAACAAAAATGCTATCGAGATGCGAAAACCTGTCCACAAGAGTTAGAAGGGAAGCCATTGAAATTGCAAAGAGGCCCAACAAATTAAATAGCAGAGATGGTAGCCAGCGAGTGCCTAATACTTGGAAAAATCTGCTTATAAAACATTAACCAGTACCAATTCGTAACGAAACAGATTACAACTTGGCAACGCAACCGCAAACACTGGCAACAGAGCCGATGACGCGCAGCAAGTCTCGCAACCTGATGGGCCAGAACCATTCGAAAAACGAGCACATCCGACATACACACAGGACCGATAACACCCGAGTCGCGGGCGTCAGTTCGCTGGTAGACGCCATACAGTGAACTTTGAAAATGGTGAATGAGATTTCACCGAAACGTCAGCTGCCTTACGGTCCTGAGAGGGACTCAGCACATACACGGGATGCCCGAAAACCTTTGATTATATATATATATATATATATATATATATATATATATATATATATATATATATATATATATGTATATATATATATATATATATATATATATATATATATATATATATATATATATATGTATATATATATATATATATATATATATATATATATATATATATATATATATATATATATATATTCACATTATGCTGTTATAGTGCTGAAATCACATTCAGCAAACGTACAACTATATGCAACTCCGTATGTAAATGAAGTAAGAAGCGAACAGTAAACGCAAACTTCACTCGATCATATCCTTTCCGTGTTAGAGGTTGCACAGTTTGAATAAATTGCTACAAAACACAATTTATCCTATTCCACCACCATCGAGCTGATGGCCTACCTGCACCACCATATCGAGAAGAAAGTCAAAACACCCTCCAGCTTGAATCCCAGGATTCTAAGACAAATTTTCTGGAAGAAGAAATATCTTAAAACAGAGCAAAATCGAAATATATAAAATTACATCAAAGCCTGTCATAGCATAAGCGACAGAAAGAAGGCTAAACACAGTCAAAACCCTACAAATGATGAGGTAACTCGAAATGTAAAAAATGAAAAGTATACAAGGCAAAATACTGTACGACAGAATACGGAACGAAGGCATTAGACAACAATACAGGGGCATACAGGATATAGGACAGTGGGTAAAGCAAAAATGAAGATTAGTTAAAAACGCAAAACTAAGCAACCCACTGGGAAAAAGCCCCCAAGGAAGACCACCAAAGTGATAGGGAGAATGCTGGACCTCTTCCTCCCGAGAGGACGTATGGCATTAAACTAGCACTAGCCTACTAATGTGGTAGAACACCATATTAGAAAGAAGAAGAAAAGTACATTTTATAAAATAAAAAATATAACAATGCCAATAATTTTTAGTGCCGTTTTTGCTGGGCTTTATTTTGTGAACATAGTTTTTCATTCCATTCTTTTGAATTTTAATTAGTTTTAAATATATATATATATATATATATATATATATATATATATATATATATATATATATATATATATATATTCATATCAGCCCGTTTTCATCCACTCCTGAATGTAGACCTCTTCCATATTTTTCCATTTTTGTCGGTCCGTAGCGATCCCCATCCAGTGTTTTCCGGCAATTTTCTGGATGTCGTCACGCCATCTCTTTTGGGGCCTGCCAACACTTCTCTTGTTCTCTCTTGGCCGCCATGCTGTTATCTTGTATGTCCATCTGTCTATGTCATGTCTTGCGATATGTCCAGCCCATCTCCATTTTAGCTGCGCTACTCGTTTGCTCACATCTGTTATTTTCGTTCTTCTTCTGATTTCTTCATTTGGAACTCTATCTCGTAAACTAATTCCCAGCATAGCCCTTTCCATTGCTCGTTGTGTAACCCGAAGCTTATCAATGGCTTTACATGTTAGGGAGGTTGTTTCAATACCATAAGTAAGAACTGGCAGGATGCACGACTCGTAGACTTTTCTTTTCAAACTTATGGGGGTGTTACTGGATTTAAGAATGAATCCGAGTTTGCCAAAAGCTGCCCAGGTGAGACTTATTCTTCTAGGAATTTCAGCCGATTGGTTTTCCTTCCCTATTTGTATTTTATGACCTAGATATATGTACTCTGTTACGTTTTCTATTATTTTATCTTCAACTTTAATTTGTATTTGTTCTAGACTCATTATTTTTGTTTTTGGCAAGTTCATTTTGAGTCCTATCCTAGCTGATGCTTGATGAAGTTCTTGTATCATACATTGGAGTTGTTCTGGTGAATCACTGATTATAACAATATCATCAGCAAATCTTAAGTGGTTTAGTCGTGTTCCGTCTATGTTAATTCCCTTGTCATGCCAGTCCAAGCCCTTAAATACATCTGCAAGTGCCAACGTGAACAATTTTGGAGAGATTGTGTCCCCCTGACGTACGCCTCTTTTTATAGGTATCCTCGAGGTTTTTATATCCTCGTCTATATATATATATATATATATATATATATATATATATATATATATATATATATATATAAACCTAATTAATCATAGCACACGAATATGTGAAGGACAACAAATATTTTCATTTTTTAACTTCCTTGCAATATGATGGAAGTAATTTACGGATTTTGTGTGGAAGAACCTTCTAGAGTATATTAAAATTTGTTTCGCAATATCACTCCTATCAAAAGTTATATATAAACAAACATTAAAAAATATACGTATCTAATTCATAACCTTATCCTTTTTTAGAAGATAGTTTTCACTCTGGTAAACCAATTTAAAATCATGATTTTAAAACGTTTCAGGTGTAAATTTTATTTACCTATTAATATTATAAAGAAGAACTAGGGGAGTTTTGATGCGTCCTTATAAAAATATTATATCGATGAGTTATCATTGTTTAATCATCTTTCTTTTAATTTCTAGATTGGATATTTCGTATATAAATAGGGATCGGATATGGGTAGTTAGTTTAGTTTGTATTTAAATGTGAAAGTGTTAAAAAGTTATTAAAGGGTTGTTATTTAGTCGTGCAAAGTGTGTTTTATTAAAACCCAACGAGAAAATAAAGAAGGAAAATCGTAAATATATTCTTTTGTTAAAATTACATCAAGAAACATTATTTAACTTTACCACACTTAAAAAAGAAAAAAGCACTAATTTTTAAGTATCATCATTTTCAGTTTTCCAGCTTAGATAGGTATTCCAAAGTACAGCTACAGTTTGAACAAATAAAACTTGGTATCTCAACGGCATAAAATAGAAATTGCAGAGCTGTACAGCCGGCCAAATTTTCCAATTTGTCACCAAAATATCGACATATTTTTTCTTTAAATCCTGCTTGATCTGATCAATATTTTTTTTATGCAGAACCCCTATACTTGTAATGAATATGATTAAAAATCCTGGGGCAAAAATTAATTGGTCTGCAGCGACTTTTTTGAAAGTGGCGACTGGGTTCTTTTCTGTTCCAAATTGTTTTGCAAGGAATTTATACCATGCACTTACACTAGGACCCTAAAAAGTGAGATAATTATGAAGTCGAATACTAAAATAGTCGAGCGCAAAAAATTATTTACTCTACCACCAAACAACTTCCTATGAAGACAAAGTCTGCGGTTCTTCTAACTTGATAATCTTTCCATGTTCTTTTCTCTACATATGTTTGTGCTAATACATCGCCTAAACCCATCATTAAAGCGGTTTGAACGGATTGTACCAATACCAAATGATTTTTTACAAAATTATGGTACGTTTTGACTGGAGGCATATCTTTCACGTTAATTTTTTACACATTTTTGAATTTGACATGGTTTTGACATTGACATTGGATGTTTTTGTTGACACCCAGAATATCTTTGTTGCATGTTTTTTACATCGATAGAAAAAGATGAAGAAACTCGTCGAGTAATAATAAAAGGTCATGTTTTTAAGCTGTATTCTTTTAATTATGTACTTCTTCAAAAAAAAAAAATGGAGAATGTAAATAGATAATATTTATTTATTTTCATATAATACGAAATTTTAATTCACGTCCTTGCCAATAATTTCCATAAAATATAACCTTAAAAAAATAATGCTTCAAAGCGTAGTATGTTTATTCTCCGCTAGGTGGCAGATATCCTATGGCGCGCTACATAATTGATCGCAGATCGAAATAACTTTTTTATTTCAGGAACTACTAAACTAACCGTCATCAAATTTTAACTGCAGTTTTATTATGTATTGGGGTATATAAAGATGAAAAAATATTTATTGAAAGGTGCAAATATACAGATAATAATAAACTCCGGCTATGCACTTCCCATTTCTCAAGGTCCTTCTTTATAGCAAGCCAGAGTTGTCAGATTGAGGAATTTTTTCGCAAATTTTGGGAAAAAATATTTATCTTAAAAGTTCTGAAGGGTTAAAACTGAATCGATTACTCAATTAATATAATAAATAGTTGTGTAAGAAATCAGAAAAGAAAATTTTTAAGTCTGGTATATAATTCGGTCTATTTAGGTTACTTGTATACTTAGCTAACGGTTTACGTATGCATGAAGTGTCAGAGCTTCAATTTATTTATGTCATTAGAGAACTTATCGCAAATTATCCGATTGTCTTAAGAAGTAAAAGGCTCTGGTGTCCAGTTATTATAGCACTCGGTTTTCATTATATAAGTCAAAAATAAAACAAAAGATATTGGGGGTGATTCCATATAACAAGTTTTATTATATTGTGGTACAGCTTGGAGGACCTCTTAGAATACATTGCAGTATTATGCAAATTTTTAAATATATTGCAAACGTAACTCCTTTACAAACTTAAATTTACCACTAAAAGTTTGGGCGTTGCGTCCTCCGCCGACGCCTTTCCCAGATACCCGTCGTCGTATCTTATCATTTTTGGAACTTGTATTTGAACTAATTTGGCGGCGGAAATCGACGGAGAGATATTAATATACCTCCCCTCTAAGATCATCCATTGTTCAGGGAATTGGAGATTGGCATCCTAATTCCGATTCAATAGAAAATCGGATGCCCGAGAATGTCGGATTAATCCGTAGTGTTTGTCGTGAGTTCAGTGCTACAATTTACCACTAAAAGTTTGGGTGTTTCATCAGTCATCGTCAGTGGGTCTGCCCGCGCCATTCCCAGACAACCGTTGTTATACTTTGCTACGATGCGAGAGAGAAAGAGAATTAAAATTAAAATGAATGCTTCTGTACAGGTGGTTATTTTTTCGGTGTTGATCGCTCCTTCTTTTAGGGCAGTGCCTAGGCTAGCATGCCGGAGATTAGGAGGGGTTATATAAATTCAAAGCGCCACCTGTTTTAGGCCCGTCGGTAAGAAGAAGCGATGATGTTAACGAAAACAGAAAACAACTAGATCCAAAAATAAAACATTCCGATTCCAAAAACAGTTAAAATCTATATTTAACAATAAAAAAAAAGGATTCTGTTTTACAATCTACGTGAATTGCAACTTAAACTAAAGAAATATGTGACTATTTGCTACATAGATTAGAACAAAGAAACAAAGAAACAATGAACACACTACTGCAAGTATGACGTCATCTGCGCCATACGCCAAGTCGGTTTAGATGTACGTCCAGCTTTAGACTGTCGGCTGATTTGCGTTGAATAACCTTACTTTTTATGTACAGGGTGAGTCAACGATTGGATGAAGTAAGTTTGTGCCTTTTCGGTGAAATTTACAAAGAAACTATATTTATTGTTTGATACAGTTTATTTTTACGCAGATTTTAAAAATATTTAGGATTCTACAGGGTGAGCCAAAAAACTAGGACAGTATAAAGTTGTATTTTTTTAAATAGAACACCCTATATACGAATCGTATTTTCGATTTAGCTTATAATTCTAAATCTTTTTTATTGAGGGTTTACTATAACAAAACTTTATAGTTTCTGAGATAATTAAGTTTAAAGAAAAAAAGTCACATTTTCAAGCATCAATTCAATCCTAAATAACGTTTTCAATTTTGTGACAAATATATTCAAATTTGGAATTTAGCAAGGTCAAGGACAAGTTAACATAATTTTTACCTAATATTTGCAATAAAAGCTACAGGGTGTTGAACACATCGGCCCAAATTTGAACAAGTTTAAATGAATAAATATCTTTTTTTTTAAATGGTACACCCTGTATATTTTCATGTTATTTAATAGAGTAATAAAAACCCTAAAAGTTTTGTTCAATATATTCTATACCTATTTATAATAGTTTTTGAGATATTTCAGTTTTTCTTATTTTCCATACTTTTTTACAGAAATAGTCTTCATTATCATAGTAGCCATGTAAAATAATAAAAAGAAACTACAGAAACAAACAGAATGTGGTTAAATATGATGAAATACATTATTCGTTATATTACAACGGCAATAGTTTAATTAAACATAATGTGAAAAAATTAACACAACAATAACGACAAGGCAAATACATATTTACTTTTATAATAAATTGAAACAAAAAAATTACCTATTAAATACTGAGATTAATTATTTCTTTTTAAGTGTTCGAATAAACGACCCTCTTGTGCAATGCACAAATTTAGTCTTTTTTGCAGATTTTCTCGGACCCTGGACAAAATTAGAGGCGTTATTGTTCTACAGGTATCCCTAATCCTGTTTCGCATATCTTCCACTGTTGTTGGTGGATTAACATACACCTTATTTTTAATATAACCCCATAGGAAGAAATCTAATGGGGTGATGTCGCAAGACCTTGGTGGCCACTCAATGACAACCCCCGAAAACGCACGAACTTCACGATGGTAATGCGGAGGCGCACCATCGTGCAGGAACCACATACTGTCGAGCTCATCCCTATCGAGACCTTGAAGCAGTTGGGGTAGTTCTTCTTGTAGAAAGTTCAGGTAACTATGGCCATTTAGTGGTTCATTAAAAAAGTGGGGTCCAATAATTCGATTATGATGAATACCACACCAAACATTTAATGACCAGTGGTTTTGATGTTGCACCTCTCTAATCCAAAATGGGTTTTCTGTGGCATAATAATGCATGTTGCGTCTATTTATGGCACCGTTACTTCTAAAAGCACTAAACATTACCTTGCATAATAAATTTGGATTTAATTGAATCTCCGCATTTATTGTACGACAAAAGTTTACACGACTTTCAAAATCCTGTCCATGCAATTCTTGGTGTAATTCCATGTGATATGGATGATACCTATATTTCTTGGTAGTACGATTAGCGGTGGATTGTGATGTTTCACATAATGCTGCTAACTGACGGCTACCAATATAAGGATTTTCCTGAACATTTAACAATACTTGTAGTTCTTTTTCTTCATTAGTTACTGGTTTGTTGACCACTTTACGTTTTGGATAATCAACAGTACCAGAAGAATCAAATCTTTGCATTAAGTTTTGAAAAGTATGGGTATTAGGCTGGCGTCGATCAGGATACTTCATTTTGTAAATTCTTTGAGCAAGAAGGCAATTTTTTTGAGCCTCTCCTATTGTATAAATCATATCTATTAACTCATTCTTTGGAAAATTCATTTTACAATATAAGATGAATGCAAAAAAAAACAAACTACACTACATAAAAACCAAAAGAAGCGATTGCGGTTATAAATTTGACACACAGAAAAATGTTCTTTTACATTGTTTTTGCCATGGCTACTATGATAATGAAGACTATTTCTGTAAAAAAGTATGGAAAATTATATAAACTGAAATATCTCAAAAACTATTATAAATAGGTATAGGATATATTGAACAAAACTTTTAGGGTTTTTATTACTCTATTAAATAACATGAAAATATACAGGGTGTCCATTTAAAAAAAAAGATATTTATTTATTTAAACTTGTTCAAATTTGAGCCGATGTGTTCAACACCCTGTAGCTTTTATTGCCAATATTAGATAAAAATTATGTTAACTTGTCCTTGGCCTTGCTAAATTCCAAATTTAAATATATTTGTCACAAAATTGAAAACGTTATTTAGGATTGAATTGATGCTTGAAAATGTGACTTTTTTTCTTTAAACTTAATTATCTCAGAAACTATAAAGTTTTGTTATAGTAAACCCTTAATAAAAAAGATTTAAAATTATAAGCTAAATCGAAAATACGATTCGTATATAGGGTGTTCTATTTAAAAAAATGCAACTTTATGCTGTCCTAGTTTTTTGGCTCACCCTGTAGAGTCCTAAATATTTTTAAAATCTGTGTAAAAATAAACTGTATCAAACAATAAATATAGTTTCTTTGTAAATTTCACCGAAAAGGCACAAACCTACTTCATCCAATCGTTGACTCACTCTGTACAGTTGTATTTTGCACTAATAAATTATCTAGTACGCCGATTTAGGAACTAAATTAAAAGGGCTGGACTGGGTGAAATAATGTTTTAAATTACCTAGTGTATACGTATACCTTCGATTTACAAGGTAGTTTAACTTAAATTAAATATAAAGTGTCCTGTGATTGCACGCAGAAAGTCTTATTAGTTCCCAATCACAGGGGAAAAATGAAAGCATACGATAAATTAAGTAATACTACAGTTTATTGTATATAGTTCTAATACCTGAAGTGTGGTTTTATCACTGAGTCTAAGTACTTTCAGCAAGCAGGATAATCTGTAACTTCTTCGGGAGCAATGGAGTGTTTTATGCCAGGCTCCGGCATGGAATTCCAGTTGTTAAATAGAAAAGGAAGATCCCGGTTTAATAAAATCTGATTGTGATTTGTACCTGTTTGTCTTTACGGGTGTAACAAGTATCAAAAGTCACAAATATGGTGTGGTCACATCTTAGAGGTGATAACTTTCACTACACTTTATTTAAGGGTAAACTAATACAGTTTTAACTTTCTTTATCCCCCAAAATCTGGCTAATGTTGCCCTAAAACACTAAATATGATTTTAGCTGTTTACTGGGATAAACGTAGTGCTGTATAATTAGAAAAATCAGCCAAAATATTGCTTTCTGAGCTTATGCCAGTTTTCTCAACTAAGGCTTGGCCCAGAATCTCTCTACTGACGCTTTTAGAAATCTCAAGAGCGCCAAGAAAAAAAAACAAAAGATTAACTAACTACACCCTTGATAAAAGTGGCAAAAGTGGAGTGTATGGTACATTTCTAGGCAAACTTGATTTTTTTTACAAAACCGGTTTTTGATGTGACAGTGACAAAAACTTTTAGCTTTTATTTTATATGTATTTGTTAAAGAGACTACTTGATGGAAATTAGGGATTAATTTATGGTGAGTATTAGCTTGATTGCTGACATTTTGATAAAATTATTTATAGTTTGGTTCATAAAATAACAACTGTAACAACTTCTTTATTTTTGGAACTTGTATTTGAATTAACTTGGCGGCGGAAATCGACGGTGAGATATTACGATTTTGCTATTGATTTTGTTAAATAATCTCCTTAAAATGGACCATTCTGAATTTCTAATAGGTCTCCGTTATTAAGAGGTTATACCGTATAAGCGTTAGGAAATTTAAAACTATGGTACTCTCCTTACCTCAACTAACATTGCTTCGAACAAAGTAACCGTAACAGTAGAAATTAACCATTATTTATTAGTTATTTTTCTAAATCATTGTTATTTTGACTTACTCACCGTATGCCAGACATCAATTTGCTTTGAACGCAGACTGCATTTGAAAATTATTATGAGCATTTAATTCGATTATTTTCTTTCTGTACATAATTGATTAATACAACTTAATATCGTTAATTGCAAATCCGTTAAAGGAATAACTATGCGGTAGCAGCATGCATATATTAAAAAATAATTATCGTCGGAACGGTTATTATTAATTTTAAAGCTTTGCACAGAAGCGTTGTTGCATCATCTTTAATAGTTGGACAGTATTGACACAGTAGGCAACATTTGTCGTATTTTTCTGGATGTTTTGCAATCAGGGCTATATCATAGGCAAATCGTGGCTTTACCGTCTATTACCAAACCCACATGTATTTTAGATTAATAGAGGCCGTCAAGTCTATTCCAAATCATACAACAAAACTACAGCCAAAATTGCTATGAATACACTTTCCTTTTACTTTTATAGAATCGCAGCCCAGGGTCCGGACACTCCTTATGAAAGTACTGCGTGTGTGTGTTTAGTTGGCGAACATTTCAATAGATGACGCCAATGCGCCAAAAAATAGAACCGTAATTTATCGACTTGCCACCTCATAGGTTTTGTTACTTTGTTTAAATATGGCGATGATTTGTAAAATTTATTTCGTTGTTCTTGGGTTTAGACGAGTCTTAGATGGTTAAGTTATTGGCGTTTTTATCATATTTTTTAAGAACTAATGCAACGTAGATCCAAAAATTATGAATTTTTTAGAAAAAACCCGGAATTTCTTGATCGTTTTCTTTAGAAAATACAGATTTTTTAAATAAAAATAATTTCCAATCATTTGACGTGTAGTGAGGTACAGTGATCACAACTTGGCAACGCGCGATAATTCAAACTTAAGTTAGTTCAGGTTAGTTCTTCAGAATGTGACATTTTTTTAAAATATATTTCTCGATATTTTTATTTATTTTTTCAGCGTGTAGGGATGTAAACATAACAAACTGTATAGGTATGAAACTCACTCTATATGAACCTTACTATAGACACGTTTACTCTATAGACCATTCAATATAGACATTTGCAGCGCTGCCAGATCTATTATATTTAAAGCTATTACTGTATAAGAATGTTTCTGTATATTGAAAATTAACATATGTTGGGTACACTCTCGTACAAAAACAAAATTCTTTAGGCCTGAGAGTCTTTAACTTTTGGTACTTACTTAAAGGCTATACTTTTGTCTATGACTGTCGCGAGTAAACTACCTTAAGCCATTTCTTTTGGTCTTTATGTATATCTTCCAGTTTGTAACTTAACATTTCTATAAAAATTATACCAAAATTCTTCTTGAAACTTATCAAAAAAACATGATTTGTGATTTTTTAACATTTTTTACGTTTAATCCAATTTTTTGGTTTTTATGACACTGACATTCCCAATGAAACAAAATAAACTAAGTACCGAAGACCTCGAACTCTATCACAAAACAAAAGAAACATTTTAATTTGTCGAGCACCAAAATAAGTTGAAAATTGAAAAAAGAACTATATGTTAGACAAATTATTTATACAATGTTCCACAGTAATTTTCATACACTTTTTATATAAATGTTAAGTTAAATAACTGAATTATATATGAACACAAAAGAATGTCTTATATAAAAATTTTTTATATTTGTGTTTGAAGATGTGAAAAACAGCCGATCTTTACCCATCTCTATGTATTTCATATAATTTTTACACTACATCATAAACGTGGATTAATTAAGTTTTCCCTACGTAGCTGCTAGTAGGTGAACATTTCATCAGAGGGCGCAGAAAGCGGTCACAGAAATTAGTATTGAGAGGCCTATCTATTCCTTGCTTATGTAACCTATATTCTATTCCACAGGTTGATATTCATTGATTCATAAATACATAGTTTGTAAATTTGTTGTAACATGCTAATATATCGGTAGTTTTCTAAATTTGTTCAATCAACTTTTTTATAAATATGAAAAACCCAGGAATTGTCCAATGTGTGCAGTATCTTGCCTTCTGAATTCATTAAAGAGTTCAGATACTTTTTTTATGATATTTTTTCCTTCTTTTTTAAGCAGTTTTATTGTCACTTTATCTTCTCCAGTGGTTTATTTTTAATAGCATTAAGTGATAGTTTCCGTTCTTCTTCAGTGATATCGGCTATATTTTTCGATTCGGCATTTAATATCTTTCTAATTGGTGTATTCTAAAATAATTGAGCCGTATGGTGTAAATTAATTATGCAAAAATTTTTTGAAATTTCTACTATTTGTTCTCGATTTGTTAATTTTTTGTCTATTCATATTTTTTAAGGTCATAATTTGTTTCCTATTTTCATATTACTAAGTCTAAGTTGATGACCTTTGATATGTAGTACGTGTAGTTACCCGTCGCGGCTTCGCCCGCTCATTCGATGGCGTTATAATTTGATTGTAAAATATCATACCAACACAAATCTACTGTCACAATAATATTATAATTTAATATCGTTTTAAAGCCATTATGTCACAACAAACCTTAAGTTGTTATTTGTAACAAGCGCCGTGAAATAATATAGGAAAAATGTAATTTAGGTTAGCAGTTATTCAGTACTCGTGCACAAAATGATTTTAAATTGTACGTTCAGTTACAATGGCAAAAATTACGTTTTTTGTTAGATAAATATTTCATTTATGTTTTTGTAAAACCGGAAGACGGGAGGTCGCGACTGTTATTTAACAAATGATCTGAGAACAAACAAGTAAAGAAGAAACCATACTATTTATGTTAAAATTTGCATAATGACAAATTGGAATTTATATACAGGGTGTCCAAAATAAGGATCCTAAGCATGGGGATCTCGGAAACAGTTGGAGATACGAGGTCGGTTAAATTAGAGAAAAGTTGCGCAATTTAGTGCTAAATTAAACGCAGTTAAAAAAATTTAAAAATTTCAAACACTTCCGGAGATTTCCGGAAAAAAACGAAATTTGGCAAAATCGTTTTTAATTTTTGCAGGCTTTATTTAAAGAGATATCAGAAAATAAAAGGTAGATTCTCATTGCCACTTTTTATTTTTTATAATTTGGTCTAAACAAAATTTAAATCCGACGTTTCGTTTCTGAGATACCATCATGAACTTTCATTTTTTATATGGAACAAAAAAAAGTATCCCATGTATTTGATAGCATTTTTTATTACAAATTCAACGGTGTATCACCCTTGCATATCGAATACGTAGTTCAAGTACTTTCCATAAGAGCTCCGTGAGAGCGAGAGAGAAAGGTATATCAGTTTTATAAAAGCCAATGAACTACACACTTGATATGCAAGTGTGATACACCGTTGAATTTGTAATAAAAAATGCTATCAAATACATGGGATACTTTTTTTTGTTCCATATAAAAAATGAAAGTTCATGATGGTATCTCAGAAACGAAACGTCGGATTTAAATTTTGTTTAGACCAAATTATAAAAAATAAAAAGTGGCAATGAGAATCTACCTTTTATTTTCGGATATCTCTTTAAATAAAGCCTGCAAAAATTAAAAACGATTTTGCCAAATTTCGTTTTTTTCCGGAAATCTCCGGAAGTGTTTGAAATTTTTAAATTTTTTTAACTGCGTTTAATTTAGCACTAAATTGCGCAACTTTTCTCTAATTTAACCGACCTCGTATCTCCAACTGTTTCCGAGATCCCCATGCTTAGGATCCTTATCTTGGACACCCTGTATATATATATATATATATATATATATATATATATATATATATATATATATATATATATATATATATATATATATATATATATATATTGTTGTGAATACACGCTTATTTTACAAAAAAAAAATATTAAATTTTAGATTTAATATTGCCCCAAAACTCCTTGAACAAAATAATCTCAATAATAAGGCAGACAGTGCTAAAACTACAATTCTCGCGAGACGGGGAAACCCAGAGAATAAACGGCACGGCGGCAGTTTGATGCGGTGCTTCCCCTAATTCCGAATGCGACGTCACCACTGCTATAAAAGCGAGAAGACAGCGGCGTAATTAAGGACATTACGAGTTGCTCTTTTCGAGTAAACTTGTCCTTTTTCCGATCGAGCTTAGCTCTCGGGGGCCACGTTGACTGTTCTATTTTTTAGGCAGCTCATGGTTCTTAAAGTGGGTTGTCTTTGACAACAAAATACTACAGAAAATACAGATCGTGCACGTATCTAAATTCCTGATATTGACACCGTCGATAAAAAGACGAGGTCAGTGGCGCGTACGAGTTTCTGAACCGACGTGTCCTGACTTTTAAACATAATTACCAGAACGTGACAAAGGGGAGAGAACCTGATATTGACACTGCGACTAATAGTCAACTTTGTGTTGGCTATAAAGTTATGAATACCGATCTTGACAAAACCCGAACGTGACAGTGGAGAGAAAATAATCCCGAACTTGACTTGCGGAAAACAGTACTGGAAAAAAAAAACATTAAATAAAAAGTTGACTAAGAGTCAAGGACGAGTGTTACTTGATAATCTCTTCCTAATTGTCTCATTTTTTAGAAGTGATCCCTGAAGAAAAAATAAAATTTAATTAATTTTCATTAATTCTTGAGCTTCACTCATTCCTCTTCTATCCCGGTGAGCGAGAAGAAAGGTGAGGCGGCTAGAGTTTTTATTCTAGTCGGGAGGTTTGGCGGGACTTCACCAACAACCCCTGATTTGTGTTAAAACTTCGGTTTTACACAAATAATTGACAAAAAAAAAAAAAAATTCTTAAAATAAATCAATCCCGACGGAGACGAACTTCCACGTTTCTTGAAGGATAAAATTAATCTAATAAACCCGGTAAATAGGTCCATATTCTCGGAGATGGGTCAAAAAATACCGAATAATGGCGAGATGCAGTGACATCTCGTTAGAATTGAAAAATGGCAAAAATCGCGAAAGGTAGTTGAAAGAGACCCTTGGAAAAAATTATATAAAATTCGGTAAATTTAAATTGACAAAATAAAAATACACTCATCATCCGTTAATACGACAATATATATATATATATATATATATATATATATATATATATATATATATATATATATATATATATATATATATATATATATATATATATATATATATATATATACAGGTGTGGAAAATCGAGAACAGAACCTCTTAAAAAAAGGGAATGTAACAAAAAGCAACGGACAACCCGTTTAGCCATGTTGAAGAAGTGAAATAAAGCATACTGTTGTATCGTAGCTTGCTTCCTGGTTTCCAGCAAAGATGGTATCGTGCAAGGACTTTTCGCTGGTTTCGTGTCGTCAAAACAGTGGGTCGAAAGCACGAATTTGATATTAAAAATAAAAATCGAACCCAACAACAGCAGAATGAAACTTTAAAATCATGAAAATAAATCCAAAAAACGTCTAATGCGGATCAACGCTTTAAAAATAAAATAAAAAGAATAATTGTATTTCCATGAATAAAATATTGGACTTGACTTCAAGGTACATTTTAAATATAATACTATAATAATAAATACATGGATATCGATAATCGTTAAAAAGGCGAAAGTACTTTTTCCTCTATGCTTAAGACTTCTTAATAAATACCAATGCAAATAATTTGTAAGTAATATAATATTTATTGATTCACATAAATGAATAAATAATACGACTGTAATAAAAATAATAAAAAGAACGTTTTAATCACTGCCTTCTTTGTTAACAGCTCGTTTCTCATTCTCCAATACGTATGCATTGTTATCCGAATCCTTACTATGTCAAAAACAGTGTAAGGATCCATCGACGCCAAAATATTTGGAACACTTCCTCCATATTTTTTCTCGAGAAGATTTTCGGGCAAATTTCAGACGATAGTTTCTTATCAACTTGTCCGTTGATTTTTGTGCATCTTTCGATAGTTTACCTATCGGTAATATTGCAAATGCTATGATGTTTGGGCAATGAAGTAAGTCATTTGTGGATTCCTGTTGGAATGTTGTACCAAGAATATCCTTTGAAGAATAATCTTGCTGTTTGAAGTTTGTATTCTCAAATCTTCTCTATTGCAGTTTAATGTCCGCTTCAAATAGTTTGCAAAATGACGGGAAACCGGAAGATCAGTTTTCGCTTTACTCTTGTTTTAATGGCTGTAGATTGAAATACTCTGTATTTACTGGAAGACAGTATCAATGTTGTTGAACTGAGATGTTGTTTGGCAGAGGTAACAACGTTGGACTGATTTCGCTTCAGCCAAAGCATTCACCTAGCCATCTATCATCGTCATAGATAAGTTGTACTGTACTGAAGCTCGGGTGGCAAAGAAAACTCTATTATATGGTGCAAGTTGTCTGGTTCGAGTTCATAATTTTCTATTTTCGTTAAAGACTTTTGTTCGGTTTTCTTAATAAATTCAAATTTCAGAGGCCCACAATTTATAGTAGACGAGGGTTTGGAATTGTACAACACAATCTGTTTTTGTTGAGTTTGCGTGTTAATACCTGCTAATTGAAGTGGAATAAGAGAGGTTAGGAATAAGTTTGTATCAAAAATATTCGGATCAGTGAATTTCATTTTGTACTGGCTCTGACTTGACGTTCCATCGAAGCCCCATTTGCAAATGAAAGTCATATCTACAAATCTAATTTATCGATTTGTTCAAGGGCGTTTAATTTTAAGCAATATAATTCGATCCACTGTATGATCCAGTAAGCCTTGGAATTTAACCTCGGCTTTTGATTTAGTAAAAGTTAGATACTCGCCATGTGGATAATATGCTTTTTTTTTTGTATTTTACACACCAGAGTACGGTGAAAATATATTACTGCCTTTCTGTTTAGCCCAATTTTGTAATCGTTGATATTTGTTTCTCGACAATGCAATGTCAAATTGAAGAGCGGCGCATATAACTGGGCGCGACGCAACCACAACACTGTTGCCTTTGACCTGAGACGAAACTTTAGAAAGAAAAGACTGGCCGTTCATATTACCGAGGTTTAATAGAAACGTTACTATAGCCAATCTTCTATTTTAAATTTCTTAACTAGAAATTATTTTGGCCTTTTCTCAAATTCTACCCCACTAAGCCCGTCTAACTTCTTTCAGATTAGTTTGGACAGAAGATCGTAGGGAACGCCTACCGCAATATTACCCCCGCTAACTTCCGTGGGACATGAAGACGAGCAGTACCTTGAAACGAATGAGAGGGTGTATTTACTTTTCGTCTAAACTTATAACGTAATCGACGGAATTTCGAATATTTAATGACTATTTGATACATTGATTGTTTTAAATACATCAAATAGTCGAAATAAAAAAAAATTGTTTTTGTTGGGCGTTCAGCGTAAAGAAAATTGATATTTCTGTTACAAAATAAACATTTATTCTAATAAAAATACTAGTGAAACGCAACGGTAATTTCTAAGTAAATAAGCTAATAGACTACTTTAAAATTAAAAATAATTCTCAAAAATACACTTTTATTCTGGTAAAAAATAAAAGTAACACGTTCAGTAATTGTAAATAAATAAACAAATAATTAAATTCAATTTAAATCAACAAAAACATCTAAAAGTCTACAAGAGGTGTTCAAACAGGCCTCCACTTTGAGCGAGACAATAACCCAGTCTATTGTAAAATACGGTTCGCGTATTTGCCAAAACCTCAGGAGTTATATCCCTATTAACTTTAAAATATTCCGAACTGTTCGAGCATTCATATCAAGTTCTTAGGCAATTGCGGTACTATTGCAAGGAAAATTAATTTCTGCCAAACTACAAACGTCAGTCTCCCCGATTTGCTCGTTCTTCAGTAATTTGAGGAACCGGTTGCTCCTCATTATTATCAATGCATTTTTTACAAATTTTTAGACATCCGGTTGTCTCAAATTTTTTAATAATTTCCGAAATTCTAAATTTTCAAGGAACAGGATGATTTTTGCACGTAAATACAAATCTTTCGATTATTTACCAGAATAGTGTAGCACTTAATAATGTGCTCTTTTTGTTCCGTGGAATAAACTACCATTGTAACAAAAAAATTTGGCGCAAGCACGGTACTTATGCTTCGACGGCCTGACCGAAAGCAAATAACTTGGAATCCTCTTTTTGTGTTAGGGCGTGGCGTATCCTGCCGCCCGCTCTCATCGCGCCAGCATTGTATTATCCCTCATCCGAGGGTCAAACTGGTAATTTACACGTATGTCGATGCTTACGATGCTTATCTTCTGTTTCATTCTGATTTGATGAATAATATAGTATTTTCATTATTTTGCTTAAGAAAACCAGATTCTGGTTTGGATTTTCCAGACCTGTATATATATATATATATATATATATATATATATATATATATATATATATATATATATATATATATATATATATATATATATATATATATATACATTTTTTTTCCAGACATGTATATATATACATATACAACCTAATCGAAACGTCGTAATAATAAATAAAAATAAAGACAATGCAAGTCCGACAACCACATGTTAGTCAATCTTCAAACAGAGGCAGACATGTCTCTTAAATGTTAAAAATATTTAAATATATTGCCATTTTGTTTAAATTTAGACAACTTTGGTGTGAAACTTATTTTTGAGGTACTTATTAAAAATATCGCCCTGTATAAAAATGTAATGATGAAATTATATTTCCTTGTAGAACAGTGCCAGCCCCTGTTATAAACAATATAGTTCTTTGACTGACAGAAAAATACATATATATAGTAAAAACCCATTTTGTAACAATTTAATACAAACAAGCCTACAATATCATCATCACAATCATCATCAAGTTTTATATAACCATGTAAGTACCGAGAAAAATGTAACTAAAGTATACAAATGCTATAAAATATGGTACGTGAGTACGGTACTTATTTGAAAGTCTCACAAAAGTGAAGTAATTAGTTTCCGAGATAATTCTAAAAAGAGCAACAATAATTATTGTATCATCATATAATTTATGTTTGGAAAACAACAAAATAAAATTTATGTCATGGGAAAGAGTACACATTGTATTTCTATTTAAAGATGGATAGATACATTGAAAATATTCATGCCCGGTCTTTCAACAGCGCTATTGTGTTGAAGCGGAAGGATTATGGTTTTGTTAAGATCAGTTGTTTTGTGGATATGATGACGTTTTTGATTGTAAAATTTATTATCTAGAAGCGATCTGATTTTGCTGCAATTTCTTCGCTTTTAACTTCTGATACTTTTAACTCTTTCTTCTAGATTGTGAAAATATTTTGGAAACATTTTTAATTGTAGAAAGAGTGCTTTTGGACTGGGGTTTCGAAAAGAATACTTGGGTGTCCCACCGGGAAATAATTCAGTCTATATATGGAAAATTATATATAGGAAAATTTTGAAAATTTGAGAGTATACTAGTGTCAATCTGAGCAATCTGGCTAAAATATTTTTAACATGGTGGTATTTCCGGTTATATCGAAAGTAGATGTCAACTTGCTTATTTTAAATAGAACACCCTATATATTATTATTATTTTTTTTGGATTCTGTGTAAGATTCTAGGCATATTTTGTGTATCATATCCTATACCTAAGTCTAAGCATTTTTGACCTATTTAAATTTTTATTCCAAAAAATGATTTTTACAGGCATTAAAACAATTATTAATTTCTTCTATAAGGAAGCCATTTTTATTCAATTTTGGTTGAATTTCTTGTTGAAAAGATACTACTTTATTAGATTTTTATAATATTTTGATAACCAATCATACAGGGTGTTCAAAAAATAAGATTAAAAATTTTAATACTTTATAGAAGCCATAAAGACTCAATAAACCATACTACATACAAATAAAATAGCATAAAGTCTTCTTGCCTTCGAAGAATTTGATAGTGCTTCACCATAAATTAAATGTATATCAGCATATTCTGCGTAAGAATATTCTTCCACTTTTTAAAATTAGTTTTGCTTGAAGGCGGTTTTAATAAGTTTCGTCAATAGTAATTCATTATGTAGGTATTAACAATAACAACCTGATTTTTACTTGTCTGTGTACCATTAGTAACTTTTAAGTGTTTCGCATAAAAACCGATTTATTTTGAAAACCGCCAGTTTTATCAAAATAAATCAAGAGTACCCATTTTTAAAGAGGAATAACCAGAGTATTTAAAAATCAGTTTTCAGCTCTGTAAATTGACATCTGTCAAAAATTAGGCCCAGCGAGTGTGGCCGCAAGTCCGTTCCTAACTTCTTTGAATTTTTATTAAATTATACAAGTCGGTATAACACCGTTAGGGCTCTGTATTTCCGTTAAAGGACGCTAGGATTTTTTTTTCTATGACAAATGAGGATTATTTTGACCTTCCTTGTATATTCCCGAGAAATTAGGAGGATCTCACCCTGTATATTTGTCCATTTATAGATCGAATTTTTTTCCGGTAGGACACCTTGTATACTTCTGCTTAAAACTATTAGATCATCTTACAGGCAAATAACTAATTTATAGTTTATAAATACGATTCTTACATTTGAAATCCATTAAAGTGTGTTTATTTTGTCAAATAATTCGTAAATAGTTGACCTCGACACGAAGAACTTTCTTCTCAATTTACTATCGAATCTATACCCATCTGCAAGTCAAAGGTTCTCCCTCTTCAATTATTTTAACTTTCATTTTGTGCTGAAAATTTGTTAGTTACTATTGAATTTTGTTGATATTTACGTTTACTTGGTTGAAAATAGTTTTAGCAGTAGGTTTTTCTTTACCGTTACTCTATTCGTTATTAGAGAGTTGTTGTTGATAACAACGTCTTTTTTAGAGTTCCATAGTCAACTACTATAATATTCGCCCGTCTATCTGTAAAGTCGCAGCTTTATATCTTCATAATTTCTGTATTTATTATTCCAGAGACAGGCAACAAGCGAAGTTGCAATAAAAAACGAACAATCTCAACAACTGGTACGCAACTCTAACGTAATGTATGCCCTAAATGCCTTGGGCTGCATGTTCTTTTTATAAATGGCATAAAAAGTATTGTTCTTGGGTTCATTAAAATATGGGACAAACACAGATCTTTCAGATGCGTCAAAAAGGTGATAAAATATTGAGTGACGGGGGGACGTTTAAATGTCGTGCGTAAAATTATCTTTCCGCATTGTTTTTGCGTAGTACTTTGTTAAAATGCTCAGGAATGACCTCCAGTGCTTTGGTTGCTGATATCTTATTTCTAGTTGTTGTTGCATATCGTTTTAAACAGTTGCTCTCAAAAAGCCTATACATAGAAGCTTTTTTTTATAAAATAGGTCTCTTTTGGAAGAAATTAGAAACAACTGTGTTGATAAAGGTTTTATACGACTATAAAGATACATTACATAAAAGATTTTTTACAGATTTTCTTATAAAAACAATCACTTTTTATGTTAACACTTCTTTAAAACATAAAAAAATGTTCAAACACGTATATTTGTATTTATTTTTATTACCATGTTAAAAAATTAAGTCAAATGTCATATGTACAACATCAAAGAATTGCTTTAACGAGTTGCAGAGTTGCCGGATTTCTGTTTTTTCCTTAATTACTTAGATTTAGGAATACACCAAAAGGATATAAATTGTATGAATTAAATAAGTTAGGTTAGGTTTTCGGGAAACCTACGTGTAACGCGTGCGGAGCAGTGAATGCTGTTTCCAACAGTAAATGCTCAGAAGGTTAGTTCAGATCTGTTCTGGTTAGTTCAGGTTTGTTTTGGGTTTTTCCGTTTTGTTTTGTTCCGGCTATTTCCGAATTGTGTTGGTTAATTTCGGTGTATGCCGATTAGTTCCGGTTTGCTTTTGTTAATTTAGGTTAATTCTAGCTAATTTTAGCCAGACTAGTACAGGTGAATCCAGCTTAATTCACGATTTCTGCATTATTTGTATTTGTTATTAATATAAGTGACTTTATTTTTATTTATAATTTATTTATGCAAAAATATTAGTAACTGTATTAATTATCTTTTCTCTATTACTGAAATTGTAAAAAATTTGGAAAATTGCAGGATAACCTTCATTATAACCACAGTATTTCGCTTTGTCAAAACTATTTAAAAAAATATTTAAAATTCCGCAATTTTTTTTCTTTTTACTTTTTATCAAAAATATATTGTTTTTGATACTATTGCATCCGAAATTGGTCTGTCGTTATAGTGATACGGACCCTTCGATAAATTTCCATTTTCCACAAATTTGGACTTTTCATTCCTTTTAGTTAGATATGGATGCGGTGTTTACTTTTTCTTTTAATATGTGCTGGATTCAAATGATGTTCGGGCTCTTATAAAGCAATCAGTTACGGACCCTGCTTCTGCTCGTTGTCTTGTTAAAAACTCTAATTAACTATCATTGATAAATAAATTTATAATACTAGTTGTTAGATGTTTTCTTGGTATATTCAAACACATATGTTAGTTCATATTTCCTTTAATAAAATGCATATTATCAACTCCCACAGACGATAAACACCCCAGTAACATCACTTCATATCTACCATGCTTCTGCGTAGCTTTGATATTTTGTAATATCAGATCAGTATTCAGTTTTCTACAAATTGAAATTTTTCCGTTAGAGTTAAACAGGTTTATTTTAGTTTCATCAGCAAATATGACCGGATCCAGAAGTTCAAATCTTTGTTAACATACTGCCTAGCAAACTATTAACTTGAACCCCTATTTTTCTGCTAATGGAATGGTTATTTCTTGTAGTTCGACTGTGGAAATTGATATTTCACAATACCCGTCGATTTTTGTTCGGAGTAATTCCGTTTTCCAAATTGCTTTCTATGTTATCTCGCCACTTTGGTGTACTTTCTTTTAGTATTATTGGTTATAGGTATTTCTCTTATAATCTTTCGTTACATTCATTCAAAATCTTGTTTGGAGCTACACTCGATTCTATTTTTATTACTGTAGCATCCAATTCTGTTTCTCTGACTATGCCACATAGATTTTTGATTAAAATAGAGACCGTCAAACCTATTCCAATCAATACAATTGTTTCCAGCCAAAATTCTGTGAATACGTGAAAAAAAAACTATACCATTTATGCGTCACAACAAAGTCTAATTCTCCACCACGCACCTCTTCTTATTTAAAAGATGCGTGCACTCTACACTATTATTTATCCTTGCAAATTTCAGAGTATATTACCATTGTTCACAATTTCATGCATTTTTTTCACAAAGACAAACCGATATCTTTAAAATAGCTCTAAAAATGGGTTATAATTAAAATGAAATCACGAATACAAGAAAAAGAAGAAGTGTCAATTGTCACATATTACAGCATCATAAGTAATTATAAGCGACACTGCCGGATTGAGCAGTTAATCTGGAGAAATTATAAAGTTATAAATTCTAGCTATTTGTTAAACAAAAATCTCTTTGAGCTTTATCCATTGTAGAAATGAGTAATGATAAATTTCCTTCTTCAAACGTAGTTCTTCGAACCATTGATCAACAATTTCTTTTTACTGACAAAGAAACGGTCATGTAGCGTATTTAAATGGGGAATGTCAATAAAAAAGCAATTACAACAAGAAACCAATGTAGTTTCTACATTATATTTTAAATAAATATCTTCAGTACTTGGTAATAGCAAAAACATTCGAACACACTTGCTTCACCTACCAAGAACTTTAAACACTTATTTAAGATAAAAAATGCTAATAGCTAATGTCAAAACTAACCTTTTGTGATATTGGTAATAAAAAACTTTGTAAACAAATCGCGTGAATTAAAAAAAAAATTTCTTGACAATTTGATTATGTAACCAACATCGATATTTATCTTATCGTATGCAAAAAATGCGCCTTTTATGATTCTGACACAAAAAATGGGGTTTATAGTTGCAAAAAAAAAATCAATGCCGTCTTAACTCCCTCTATATTTTGGTACCACGCAAAAATACTCTAAACTTAAAATTCGACGGTTCCGAGCGTTTGTCCAAACAAGTGCCCATTTATATTGAATTTATCCACTATTTTACGAAAGTACTATAGTGTCATTTTACTAGTATGAAGTAAAGTTCGTGCGAAAACTCGACATAGGTCTTACTTTCACTTCAGATCATAGTAACACCCTTTCGAAACAATGCCGCCTAAGGTCATGATAATTAGATACCAACTAATTCAAGAATTTCTTTGCCCACTATTCATAAATAATAAAAATATTTTGGGTGTGCGTATCTCAGATATTTACGATTTCATTAACATAAAAATTTCTAAGAAATTTTCTTTATTCAATTAGCAAACGAAAAGTACGTCGTCTACTTCCTGAACGTAACAAACGTATCTTAAATTAATAATTTAAATAAAAATAAACCCGGATACACATTTTGTAAAATCTCAATTTTTATTTATAAATGAAATAAGTACGTTTTATGCTGTGCAATTGGCTTTATATTCACGGTGCATACAAAAGTTTCTTTTCAAGTTCAACGATCATTTTGGTTCTAAAAATATAAAAATCTGCAATTCAAATGAGTTGGGAGAAGCTCTTTTCACTTCGTTTGAAAATGCGTTCACGGTTTTACTTGAACGTGTAATGCATTTTTAAAAAGTAATGAAATGTCTTGAGATTTTTGATAACTTATTATCATGAAATTAGGGAAAAACGATCAGTTTCTAAATTAATCCCATGTTCAACAAAATACGGTCAGTCCTACAAGTCTACATACACTCAATAAATTTATTGTTGCTACGAAGGTAGCCGTTTATGTTTCAGGAATTGGCGACACTGGCGTTGCTCTGAGATATCCACTATAAAGTTTGACATTTTACTCGGAACGTTATGACATACAGTGCTATTTGTGTTAATTATAGTAACTTCAAATTTTCGTCTCAGTTGGGTTATTTTGCTAACAAACAATATAAAGATAATAAATTTTTGTTATTGACTTTTTTTGTTTGAATTATTTTAATTTATTCTTACAGATTCCGTTGTATTTTTGTATTCTTCCTTGGAGTTGGGCCTGATAAACTTCTTGGAAGTGGGCTTCTCCATAACCCATCTCCAAAAAAGTAACAATAAATTCGTAATCATTTTGTTTTCCTTCGGGAATGTTACGTAGAACTTCTATAGCTTCACCTCATAGTGCTATAACAACAGCACGTGCCTTCTTCGGTGCACTCCAATTATTGCCGGTGGCGGTGGCTTTGAATTGACGGATATAGGTAAGCCAAGGTATTTTGCAGTCGAAGGTAGGTGGCTTCATCTCACTGGTTGTAGGAACACCATCTACCTTTATTATACCTGTACTGACTACCTTCTCGATTTGCAAATGTAATTATTGCACCTGTTTCTGGATTTCCGTTACCTCATGTTGTACTTCACAATGTCCATTTTCTCAAATTTGCAAATGTAACTATTGCACCGGTTTCTGGATTTTACGTCACCTCATGTTGTACTTCGCCATGTATGTCATTCCTAATTTTGCTAATCTATTGCATTTCTTGTTCTATGCGCTTCATATCTTTTTGATTTTTTTTTGTTCCTTTCTCATGTCCTCCAGGCTTGTTTTTAATTCTTGTTTTATATCATCTTGACTTGTCTTTAATTCTTGTTTCATATAGGCTAGATTTTCATCATATATTTTTGGTTTGTCTTTAATTCTTGTCTCATATCGTCTTGATTTTTTGTCATATCTTCTTTCAATTCTTGTTTCACTTCTTCTTTATTTTTCTTCATATCTTCTTGGCTTTCTTCATATATTCTTCGCTTGTTTTCATGTCTTGTATTATCATCAGTATCTAATTTAACCTAGTTTGAAGTATTTCTTCCATTTCTGCTTTCTGTTTGTTAGTTTCTACTGGCATACAATTTCATAAATATATATATAATCATGATTTACAAGCCAAACGGCTTGGCACTCCCTCTAGGGATTATTCACTCATACCAGGCATATAAAGACACCAAAAGTATGAAGCTCTGTGGGAACCCTTTCCATGTTATCAGGTCCTAGGTGACGTTGTCTGCTGTATTTCCTACGAATTTTCGGACGGTTCGCGCGGTTGCTAGGAGAATTGCTTTTTGCATCGGCTTATACAGATGCTCACTAAGGCCCATTTCCTTGATGTTCTGCAGGAGGTTCCTTGGTATCACCCCAGTTGTTGACAGTATAATGGGAATCGTTTGGACGCTGTTCATTGCCCATTGTCTTCGGATTTGGACCTCCAGATCTCTGTATTTGGCGATCTTCTCGTTGTATTTTGGCCTTAGGTTGTTGTTGTTAGGTACAGCAATGTCGATTAGTGTAGTTCGTCTAGAAATTTTATCTATTAGTATAATGTCTGGTCTATTATGAGCTACTGTTTGATCTGTCAGAACCGTTCGGTCCCAATATAACTTGAACTGGTTGTTCTCAAGAATAGGCTCCGGATTGTACTTGTAATAAGGCACTTTTCCTATCTGTAATAGGTTTAACTTCTCGGCTAACTCTTGGTGGAGTATCTTAGCGGCTGAGTCGTGTCTTTCCTTATACTCGGTTGCGGCAAACGCTTGGCATCCTCCAGTTATGTGCTGAATTGTCTCCGATGTTCGACAGCTATATCTGCATTGGTCATTTTCTATTGAGGGATCTCTAATGATGAACTTCCGATAGTTCTTCGTCGGAATAACCTGGTCTTGGATAGCTAACAAGAAGCCCTCCGTTTCCGGAAACATCTGTCCTGAAATCAACCAGTAGTTCGATGCTGAGTTGTCGACATTGTCCTGATTGACCTCATTTGGATGCCGTCCATGAAGTGGCTTCTGAAGCCAGGTTTGTAACTTCTCTTGGTCTGTTTGGTATATAATATTAATTGCATTATTATTACTATATTAATCTGAGAGTACTTTTATTCGTTGGTTCAAATTGGCTCAAAAGTTCCGCCAAAATCAGTTTGGGATAAAGCGTGGTTCCGTTTTAGGAGGTTTCTTCAAATGCAAGCGAGACTGAGTATATCATCTCTCTTAATTAAAGTGCTATTCGACGGATTCGCTGGCAGTTGTCAAAATTAATTTTCTCTCGTGTCGCGAGTTGACATATGCTTGTTTCTTTCTTGTACTTATTTGGTGTTCTTCTAGCCTTGTTTATATTCTTCTGTTGTTTTGGCCGTCTTGCTACCGGTGCTGCATGCAATGCTACGGATACTCGCAATTTGCAAATTGCGTTAGTCGGAAAAGTTTTATGGAAGTGCATGCATTCGATACTAGGAAAAGAGTTTAAGAACAATGAGGTCTTAGATATCATTTTAATTTTTTCAATTTCTCACAGTAAGAAATATAATAAGGAAAGGATAGGATAAAATAAAATTTAATTATAATCCACTATCCACTAATTTATGACGCTAGTTTTTGAACTTGTTAATTTTATTTCATCGAAGTTTGTATATTATTGTTATTCTTTACATTTTCGTTGACATTGTTTCGTTCGATATAAAGCTTTTCTCACGGCTCTACAGGAATGTTCAAAAAAATATAGATTTAAATAATAAGAAAGCAGCGCTATTTAAATTACTTACTACAAACTTCCAAATATAGAATCAGGGCAGTTTTTAGTTGGATGCGTGTAGAATATTTTTAAAATACATTTCAATTTGTGGGTATTTTTCTATTATGATAATAATAAAGGTAACCTATTTTCCCTTATTTTTGTAACACTCTCGGTAAAAACAGTCGTGTATTCGTTATGAGAATTTACCATTATTTCTCCCATAATTATATTATTCTATGATCTGTGTTATTAGGTCAAAAATTACCACTTTTATTCATCGAGAAAAGAGAAGTGTTTGTTTTGATTAAAGCGAATTTTTTTCATGCATCGGAGATTTCGTTTTAAATTATATGTTAGGATTTCGGCGGAGTGCCAGTGATACATTTTTCATTTTCAGTCTAGTAAATATCTGTATTAATTATTATATATTTGTTTTTGTGATGTTATTAGTTGAGAAATAAATATTGTTTAAATAAAAAAAGGTTAAGTTGCGTGTGAGGCTATTTTGTCATAATTATTTTAAATTGTTTAAATGTGATTAAAATCCTTTGAAAGTTGAGTATGTCTCGCAAATACTAAGTAAATTTGAGATTACAAATATATAAAATTATTACGGGAGATTATGTTTATAACTCATTTGTATGAGCGTGCTATTTAAAAATGTTTTTCTACGGCTAGTTCTGTGTATGGGTTTAACATAAATACTTGTGTCCATAACAGCCGAGTATCATAGTTTTAAACAGTTAAGTCTAACATAATTCTTTTCAAGACGCAACTTATAATAAATTTGAGAAATAACAATTTGTAAGCGATCTGAAACTTTTAAATAATGTTAACTATAGCATTTAAATTAATTAGACTGAATTAAACACTATTCTACACTACAATTAAATAACTATTATGAGTATAATTTATCGGGACATATAAATATCCCTACAGACCAACGAATGAGGTCCTTCAGCATAAAAACCTTATTTATGGTACATTTGATCTTCAAGCCTATACAAATCTTTATAAAATACAAAAAACTATATTAAAAGTTGAATGTGAGATATGGCAGTATCATTAATGGACGTCTTCTTCTTGCTTTTGGTTTCGATCTCTGGGCTTACACAGTTTATCTATCATTGTTCCAGTTTCAGGTTTTCTTTCAAGTTTAGTTGTCCGGACAGGACATTTTGCAGCAAGAGGCTGGATATTTTGTAAATTCATACAATAAATAACTGATTGGATAGTTTCCGTAATGGATTGGGATGATGGCTTTTAGTCATACTACATAGAGTTGTAATTTCCATCATTTCAAGGCTTATCAGTGCTGGTAGGCATGTATTCCAATTGACGTCAATATATTACTTTGTAAATATAAGTTACTGTTTTTCTTGATATCCCTTTTTCTTAATATATTAGAATTCTAAAGCATTTGGCTCTTTGTATGCATTTTTGTTTAACAGTTCTAGAGTGTCAATCTAAGATAATTTTGTGGTCTATATTTACACCTAAATATTTGACTGATGGCTTGGTGTATATTACTTGATTGTTAAGTGATATAAAATATATTTAATCATGGGAAAGTACAAATATTTTAATGGCAATCAATAACTTCACAACAATAACAACAACGACACTATTTTTTTTTACTTTTGACGGTTAATTTGAGGTACCAAAACTACTTTTTGCCTAAAATACGAACTAAATATCCTACGGACGTTTTCTGTTGGACAGCTCATTTTAATCTGTCATCTGCTTCATATCTGGCAACATTGCTTTTTCAAAAATACGGCTTTTACTGTCAAAAGTATGAAGTGATAGTTCACATCGCCATTCAAATCACTTTTCACATCTCGTTTTCGAGGATACGGGCCCAGGTCACTTTAAAGATCATAGGTTCTCAAAGGTAGTGGTAACGTCCTCCGATAGACGCTGAACTTCTTCAAGAGGGCAGTAGGGGGACAAGATTTCTAATGATTCTTAGATTATTTCCTTCAACACCGGTTTTTATTAAAATTTCCATCATTTTATTACGTTGAACTCTGTCAAAAGCTTAATTTTAATAGATGAAATGAACTCTCTGCATGCACCGGACTAGTGGACACATCAAGGTCTTTCTTGTCCCAACGGCATCTCTGAAATCCAATTGTGTTGCGGCTGTCTATTCTTCTCATAATTTGTATATTTTAAGAAATACTTTCAGTAGATAATGATAGATATTCTTCATATCTACCTGCGCCGGTTTTTTTTTGGGAAGGTAATAAATTCCAATTTTAGCCAGTCCTTTGATACCGTACAAATACGGTATGGTATATGTGATTGAGTATGTTGATTATCCTTCTGATTTTATTATCATTTAGTAGTTAGAAAAATTCTGCATGTATTTAATTGGGCCTAGGTATTTCCCTTCTTCGACTATCTTCTGCCACACCTGGACGTCCTTTATGCTGATTTTACGGAGAGGTTCCGGAATATTTTAACTACAAAGACAGTACTATTTGGTTCAAGAATTATTTTATAATTTTTGAGCTTGAGGGTGAGTCCACATGACAAGAAAAATTTGAGAGTAGGCGTATTACGCGCTTTTGTGTTAAAAATGTATCGTCCACACGGGACATTTCGTTACGCGGTTATAAGGTCTTGTCTTAACCTAACTTTTATCAGGATTTTTGTTAATATTTTATCTAAAAATTAAAATGAAGCAAAATAAAACAATAATTGCGGCAGTATTTTAATATAGAAAGAAAAGTTAGAAAATGTAAGGATAATATTGATATATCCTTTATTAAAAAAACAGGAAAGTCATCGCTACTGAGTTCGGTCTATATTTGAGGAAAATATTGGAGAAAGGCTTGCACAAACTAATAATTTAATTAATTCAAGAAATGTGAGAAAATCGTCCTGATTTTTTAAAAATATTTTCCTGTTACTATTGATGAATTTGAAGAGCTCTTCGCTGTTGTTGGGCTAATAATTAGGAAACACAATATGGAAATGTGTACAGCTCTACCCTTATTACTAAGTTGGAAATAACATTGTGATATTTAGCTGATGAAATCAGCATGTGAAAACAACAGTGCGAATTACAAGTCGGTAAACAGTGTTTTTGAAATTATTCAGATTACTTGTGAGGTAATATGGGACGGTTCAAAAGGAGTTTTATTTCCAAAGTTTTCCACTTCTATCTGGTAAAGAATTGCCAAGAAGTTCAAAGACGAGAATTGCAATATAACAGTGTAATTTTAACAATCGTTTTAATAATTACAATTGTTTGTAGTTTTTAGAAGGATACATTACATATGATACTACCTGGATTTCTGTTATTAAATTTCCATCAGTGTTAATTTTTACTTTTTAATTGTTTATAATAGGTTTATATAAAGTTTGCGAAAAGTAGGGTTACCAGACGACAGGAATTTTCTTGACATATCTGAAATTTTAGCCCCCTGTTAGAAAAACAGAAAAAAATTGCAATTCTCAGTATTTTTTTTTTGAAATTATAAGAGAAAAATATAAGTAATAAAGAAATATTTATTAATCATTTTAGTAAGAAAAAATAAATTAATTAAACGTTAACAAAATGAGTCAATTGTTAATTTAGTATATTAATAAATTTGGTTTCGTATTTTTTTTTGCTTAATGTTTCTTTTGGCAATTGTTCGTCTTTTATAACCATTTAAATTGTATCTAGGGTAGAACCTTAACAGAATATATTGTTGTAAACCAACTACTACTACAAATTATGAATTATTAAATTACTAAATATAAATATTTTCTAAGTTACTCTTATGGATTAATAGATAATTATAGTTTAATATTTAATATTCTCTTAAGAAGAAGTTATATCTTAACTAAATTTATATGCTAATTGGCTCAAACAAAAGCATGCCTTAATCCCCGAAACTCTAAAACTTTACTTTTTACAGAGACCATTAGCTTTATCCATATTGTCATCGTCCCATAAATACACACTTTTTCATTTCAGTAACCATGTAAATAAAACGTTATGTTATATTTGTTAGTACGCCTATGACTGTAAAATAATAATTTAGATACAGAAATAGAACAGGAACATAGAAACGAGGGAAACTAAAACTAAAAAACTACAATAGTGACATTAAATTAGTAAGTAAGAAGAAAAACTGTTGTTACCTCATGATTTAGTGAATATTTTAATAAAATATTAAAAATAATATTAGAAGATTTATTTGAATTCATCGAAACCAGTGATAAACTAAAATCAGAACCAGCAAAGTTGTAACATTGGTGGCAGCGAAATGCAAAGCTTATAACAATATAGACAGTCTATTTCTCTCTTTAGTCCACTACGGTCCCATTAACGAGAATATTCGCATTTGGTGCTTCGATTGCTAATATTTTGAAAATCTCACTGCTTCAACATATCACATACAACATTCAGATAAAATGTCCGGATATTTACTGAAAAGTCAGGGATATTGTCAGGAAATCTCATTATTTGATCTGGTAACTCTAGCTAAGGACATGTCTGTGGATTAGCGTCTCAATATCAGAGATTGTCGTTGAATAGAAATTGTATTATATAACAGCCTTTATTTTATAAGCTTTAATTTATATAACGAACAACTATATTATTGCAATTGTGTGTAAAATTAGTAAAAAAAGGAACAAGAATTGTTTTTTTGAGGACCAAGCAGTAATGATCTTCGGCAACAAGCATTTTTAGTAAATTAAAACAATTTAACATAGTTCATAAATATGCATTATCTCAAAACTCACAGAATAAAAAAATATAAATAAAACAACAAATTTCTGAAAAAAAAAGTAGGTTATGTTCAAACTAAATATTAAAAATAAACAGTTTCCGCCATATTTAAATCAGTCCGCTGAACAGTTAAACATTATTTTGCGTAATGACCTTGGAAAAGGTGGATTTAGGCGGGAAATCTTCGGTCTTGGTCTTTTTTTAAATTTAACGAATCACAATGCTTGAAATTTGACATATGTCTTATTACGCTACGCTTACGCCCAGATTTTTTTTATCGCGTGGATGCATTCTGACCCTTATACCTGAGGTCAGGTTTACAATGATAATGTTTTCAAATTACAAACTTATTATCTAAAATAGCAAATAAAATAAACTTTCTTTTTATTGAAATTGATGTACTTTTAGGGAATTCGCACTTCTAATATACTTTCGAATAAACCACTGTTTCCAACTGGCGCCCGCAGACGGATTTCTTGAATATTGCAAATTCATTTTAATGCAGCAAAAATATTATTTATTATATTCAAATGTAATCGAGATTATTCAACTCAAACTTACATAAATCGATAATAATTTCACAAAATAAAATATTAAAATGGCAAAATGGTAATTATCGGCACTGCCAGTCTATTTAATTTATTAAACAAATTCGTGTCGCTATAAAAAATCCATGAAGCAAAGAATCGTTACGTAACAAGTTAGATAATAGCCGATCGCGTGGTTGTTTGATGACTCTATAATAATGGATCAATATGACGAAATTGGAAAAATTGACCGAGCAAATTTTATGTAAAGCGAGGTTAATTTTTTTAATTAAACAACTTTTTCACTTAATGAGCCGTAAAATCTTTTCATTACCTTCTTATCTATGTAACTATTATAATAGTAAAGCTTATTATAATTTGTGGTTAAAGAGATGCCGGGTCGCTGAATATTAAAATATATTTCGCTGACGTGTCAATTATTTTCTGACTCTCTGAGTACAAGCAATGGTTTATACTTATTTGCGCTAAAATAAAATAAGTTGATATAGTATACCAAGCTGCGACACTGCTAAATCTACGTTTTTCTCGAAGTTTAGGGAAATTGTACACAATCTGGCAACATCACATGGGGGGGGGGGCGTCTAGGCAGGACACCTCATCTACGAAGTTCCTCAATTTTGAAAATGATCTTGAACTTTTATAACCTAAAAAAACCCATTTATTCCATGGAAATTAGATAAAAAAAAGCTGTTTTGTTAACAAAAATATAACATTGTTTTTTTTTGTTGGAATGTATTCATTTCGGCATTCTGTAAAACAAATCTCGATGGTAACTCTGAAAGACCCGTGCAAAAAAAAAATGGCGGATTAAACATGGTCACGATTTTCGATTTTTTGAATTTATCTCGAAAAGTAAGAGTTGTATCGAAAAATGTTTCAAACAAAAGTTGTAGAGAATTAAAAAACCTATCGATTCATATGATATAAGTTATAGGTGGTACTACTAGTTATTGAGATATATTTTTTTTCGACATAATTTACGGTTTTGGTTTTTTTTTTTTAAAAAAGACATTTATTAACAAATTACCGATTCAAAAGTTAACATAAATATAGGTATTATCATTCTAAAAAAGTATGTCAAACCCGGAATCTTATTTTAATGGAAATTGTTTGTATTGTTTTATATTTTGAAGATCTATTAAAAATTTTTTTTTTCAATCGTGGACGGAGAAATTTTGCAAAATCCAATTTTTACCCAAAAAATTGCGATAACTTTTCACCGGATGAAGATAAAATTTTTTTAATGCATGCATTGGATTTAAATGTGTCATTTTTCCAAAAAAAAATTAAGAGAGAGAGAGAGAGATTACAGCAGACGCATAAAACAAAAAAATATCAGACAGCGACAAAAAATTCCAAAATGCAGAATACTGAATCGTTGTGATATTAAAGGCAGTATATTAGTTTAGACTGAAATAAATAAACGATTTTTTTTAAATAACCTAAACATTCTATTCTGATTTATGTTACGAAACCAAGCATTTAACCTTGGCTGAATTCATGCATACAGTAATCTCTCGAGACAACATAAAAGGTGCTCTAAATTTAAAATAAAATGCCGTACAACGTCATTTTAACTAGATAGGATTAATTAAAGTTCCTTTATAGACTGTCAACGATATTGGACGTAAAATAAAAGTGTTCTACGAAAAAATAACAAATAACCTAGTTTCCATAGATTCATTATAATGTAGTTAAACCGAATTCCTCGGCATTAAAACAAGTTTTTTCGCATTTCGTTTGTCTATTAATAATTCTTTTTAATTTTCCTTTGTTATTTCAACTATGTACATTGCATTAAGTCGATTTTTAACCAGTTTTTTTTTTTTATTACAGGTTGGTATTCGATGGATTTCACTTTTGCTGAAAATAGTAAAAGAAGTTATATTAAAATTTGAAGAATTAATACCGTTGTAAGTATGTATATCACTTTCGATATAGTTGAAAAAAAGTGAGTTTGATACGAGCCAGTAAATCAATGTATGGAACGATAAGTATTTGGTTAGTTATTAGTTAATATAATTTTACTAAAAAAGATGGAAGTAGGTTAGAACCATGTTATTAGACCAATTTTTTTCTGTACAAAATATTCAATTAGATGCAGAACAAAATTTACATTAAATTTGGTCCACTAGGTCCATAATGATAGGTACATTTTTGATTGTCATTCCTTTTTCTGATATAATAATTCAAATAATAAAAGGATAATGTCAATAGATGTGTAAAAACTAGCCAAATAGGTAAACTATTTTCAATAATTTTAAATAAACAGTTATTTTATACCACGGAAGTTGAAAAGAAAGGCGACTTTAGTATCTTATTAGTATCAAGTTTTTCGAACATCGCACTAACGAGCATTTGGCCTCAAAAACCGGACAAAATTAATAACGTCGTTGTTTTTGACTCTAGACGTGTCAAAATCAATTTCCGAAGATTTTTGAGGGCGCTTAGTTGATTTCTGGCATTATTTTACTAATCGAGTGGAAGGGGGCTGACTTAGGGTGGGGAGGGAGAGAGGAGTAGTATCAAAAAAGCGTAAGGGTTATCGTTTTATATGTTTTTAGGTGCTCCGATTTCATTTCTGGCATTATTTTACAAATCGGGTGAAGGGGCGCTGACTTAGGGTGGGGAGGGGGAGGGGAGCAATATTAAAAAACGT
Organism: Diaprepes abbreviatus; assembly: GCA_034092305.1. NCBI lineage: Eukaryota > Metazoa > Arthropoda > Insecta > Coleoptera > Curculionidae > Diaprepes > Diaprepes abbreviatus. The sequence continues at coordinate 3,699,366 of JASJET010000181.1, read as the reverse complement.
AATGGGTATCGTTTTATATGTTTTTAGGTGCTCCGATTTCATATCTGGCATTATTTTACCAATCGGGTGAAGGGTGACTTAGGGGGGGACAGGAGTATTATTAAGAAAACGTAATGGGTATCGTTTTATATGTTGACTTAGGGTAATTGTACTTTTTCCCATAAAAAGTCTATCTTTTACAAAGTTTGACATTCTAAGGTTTTCTACCGACTTTATTAATGGTTGCCAAATAAAAACTTTGAACATATTTTGACAAAAACCGCTTGCGATCAAAATTGGGTTAGATGGATTCTGTTCAATTTTTTAATAATGTCTAAACAAGGCCACTGAGTTTGTATTTCCAAAACCAGCTTTTGGCATATCTATTATAGATCCCGTTCTTTCCCTATATGCTTTCTGGATTTCTTCTTTGGTCCTCTTAGCTACTTCTTTTTCTTCTGCAGATCGGGCTTGCCATTTTCTTAGAGGAAGTTTGTATGCGAGATATAAAATTGTTTCAAACAACCGTATTCTTGCATGAAGAATGGACAAACCGAATCTTAATGACTGAGGATCCTCCAAATTTTTAATTTTCAAGGTTATTGAAATTTTTTATGGTAGATGAAGTACCAGTTGCCGCATTGCACACCTTGGCATCTACCATGGTTGGGAGCAAAACATGACGCACGAAGATAATTCCATTTGACTTTTCTATTTTGGTCTTCAGCAAATGATTTGCTTGGTCTTCGACATACTTTATTTCTTTCTTCGTAATATCCACAGCTTCTTGGAGAAATACCAGTTGCCGCATTGCAGACCTTGGCATCTACCATGGTTGGGAGCAAAACATGACGCACGAAGATAATTCCATTTGACTTTTCTATTTCGGTTTTCAGCAGATGATTTGCTTGGTCTTCGACATACTTTTTTCTTCCTTCGTAATATTCACAGCTTCTTGGAGAAATCTAATGCGGATTGACCGGCAAAATCGAGTGGATGATGGTGTGGGATTTTGCCATAACATTTTTATTCTATCCCCAATATGTGACTTGCAGTCTTAACGCCACCAATGAACTTTGGAATATGTTCGAGTCATAGTTCGAGCTATCTGAAAAATTTTGTTGATAAGGAATTTGATGAGAACCATCACAGTCCCATTTTGTTATAAGTTCTAGGTTCTCTAATTCTTCTGCATCGCAGCTTTGAAGAACATCTTCAAGATAAAGATAAAGTCTCTTTACTGTGTGATCAAGTAGGTCCTGAATCACAACTTCAACATTCGTCTCCGTAACTCGGATTGACTCTGGTTTTGGACAGCAGAGGTTCTTTGCTTCTCTAATTAGAGTATAATAAGGAAATATACCCTTATTGGAATCGTGTAACAACTCCCACTGCATCCTTGTAAAGTCACCTTCAACAAAGATTTGCAAAGCTTGCTCAGGTGTGTAATTTTTTACTTTCGGTTTCTGAGCAGTATTTATTACCTTCCTGTAAAGTTTGGCTCTTGTTGGTGTGGAAGTTGCATCTATTATAAGTTTAGAGGCCGCGGCATTTCCAGACATTCGTTGACGCACGCTGGCTGCATAGGTAAGCTCCTCAACAGGTACCTGTTCGCGGAGTTCTTTTGTATTTCGTCGTTTACTACGATCATGTAATTCTTGGAAATGCTTCCTTGGGCGCCCCGTAGAATTCGTGGCCCAGTTATGTACTGATATTGATGTATTAAGCCATTTCACGTTTTTTTTTCCAAAAATCTTTCTTCAATATAGTTAAATGATATCCATCTTTTCTTCAAATCACTATTAAAATGTTTTAAATCGTGACTTAAGGTAACGTACTCGTTTTAGAGACATTTCATAATTTCGCCAAGCTTATGTTCCATAAATGATACCTTATCTTCAAGGGTGTTGGATGTGCTTTGTTTAAAAAACATATATAGCGTTTTCCGATATACCTCAATAACATTTGATGTAAAGTGTGTACCTATAGGAAAAAAAATATGTATGTAAGTAAAAAATAACCAAAATTATTGCAAAAAAAAAACCGTGGAACTCAAAGCGCTTTTTTGAAGAGGTGGAAACATGTGGAAAATGTTTTGACTATTATGATATGGCAAATGTCTATAGATTATTATAAAAAAAAAATTATAGCCCGACCTAGCTTGGAACATTTTCAAAAACACTAATTAGTTAAAAAGAAAAACAAAAAAACAGAAAATTTTCTTGCATATTGTTTTAGGTCCATAAGAATACTAAACAGTCATTATATTTTTAATTAATATATATTAGAATTAAATACATACCTTGTTTTTCAAATTCCATCACAAAAAAAATTTTTTTTAATATTCACTTTACAAAATACCAAACACCAAACACAAGTCTAAAAAAATCTATCAAGAACGAATGCGTGCGTATTGAACGATGCTTAGATTGCAGTTAACTGTGCGAAGCGCAGCTGCGTGGAGGGGCCACTTTTTCATATTTTTATAATAGTACTGTTACTCAGGTATACAAAAAAAATAATTTCGATGATTACTTGTATAGTTTGCATTTCTCCTTTTTGTCCGGTTTTTGAGGCCAAATGCTCGTTAGTGCATCGTTTAAATAAAGCAACTTTAGATCAGGATAATTTAACCGAGATTTTGTGCAATCTTTATCAAAAAAATTGAGAGTGGTGCATTGCTGGCAATAAACAATTCATGGTTGGATTTTTTAAAGGAACAATCTGCAAAAAATTTGACGTGCCGTAAACTTCATTTAATTTCCGTTGACTAGTTCTTAACATTAATTTATTTAATAGAGTATTAAAACACGATAACCAGCAGCTGTGGTAGATCTCTTGCACCCTTGACCAGTTCTTTGTACCAATTCTCCAGTGTCTTGATACTTTTTCAACGTGACACATTGTGCGATATTAGTCATTTTTATCTTTCTTTTGCATACTATTAGAAAGTTTGTCATTGAAGGTATCATGTTTACCTCACACTTCAATAGTTCATGGAAATTAAACTTTTCTAGGAAAAAAATGTAACTAGCGATTTTATTGCTGAAAAGGGTATATTTTGGCATCACTAAAGACATACTTTGATGGAAATTCATACGGTCCATGGCTTACAAAATGGCGGCCAAAAAATGGTCACTTTTTTCAGTTTTTCCAGTTTATCTTGAAAAATAAGGGTTGTATGAAAATATGTTTCAAACAAAAGTTATAGATATTTAAAAAACCTATCGATTGATATAATTAAAGCTATAGGTGGCGCCACTAGTTATTAAAATATATTTTTTTTTCTCGGAAAAAGGATTTTTTTTTAATTTATAATTAAATGATATTTATTAATTAACTATCGCTTCAGAATTCTCGGAAATGATAGACATTTTTGACCCAAAAAAGTTCGTTTAATCCGAAATTTGTGAGTTGAATAGTTCCCGAGAAAATCGAGCTCAAATTTGAAAATTCGATGGAGATTATTATCCTTCCTAATAAAGATACAGCAACTAGGTTGACAGCGATTTGTTTGAAATGACGTATATTTTGAAGAGATATGTTCAAAAAAAATTTTTTTTGATTTTCCGTCGAGAAAATTGCGAAAAACAGTTTTTTGTACTCGAAAAATTACAATTACTTTTTTTCAGTGTACTTACGATTATTCTGATACATCTATTAGATTTACATATATCATTTCCGATCTCTGACATACTAGAATAATCGTAAGCACACTGACAAAGAAGTTATTGCAATTTTTCGAATGCAAAAAACTGTTTTTCGCAATTTTCTCGACGGAAAATCAAAAAAAAAATTTTTTTGAAAATATATCTTGAAAATATACGTCATCTCAAACAAATTGCTGTCAACCTGGTTGCTGTATCTTTATTAGGAAAGATATTAATCGACATCGAATTTTCAAATTTGAGCTCGATTTTCTCGGAAACTATTCAACTCACAAATTTCGGATTAAACACACTTTTTTGTGTCAAAAATGTCTATCATTTCCTAGAATTCTGAAGCGATAGTTAATTAATAAATATCATTTAATTATAAATAAAAAAAATGGAATTTTCCAAGAAAAAAAATTATATTTCAATAACTAGTAGCGCCACCTATAACTTTAATTATATCAATCGATAGGTTTTTGAATTATCTATAACTTTTGTTTGAAACATTTTTTCATACAATCCTTATTTTTCAAGATAAACTGGAAAAACTGAAAAAAGTGACCATTCTTTGGTCGCCATTTTATAAGCCATGGACCGTATGAATTTTCATCGAAGTATGTTTTTAGTGATGCCAAAATATACCCTTTCAGTAATAAAATCGCTAGTTAAATTTTTTTCCCAAAACGGCTCTTTTTGAGTCTAATTTCCATCGATTACAATAAATATAGAAAAATTTACCGACAAACCATTAAGCTTGATGAAACCATGTATTATAATAATTATAGAGGCTGGGAGGCTCCGGTGCTGGAACCCTTAGGGATTCTGATTTGACAACTGAGCATCTCAATTCCTGTTACTTTTTGGTTGCTGATGATCTGATTGAGAGCATAGCAAAAAGATCGTTACAATCGTTACACTCCTTGTCATTTCATAACCATATCTCAGTTGCTACATTTTTTTACTTTATTCCGGTGTGTTTAAATGAGTTAAAATCTGTATTTAAGAATATCAAAAATCTAATTACAGACATATTTCATTGCTACTCACATTAACAAAGATTGTTGAAAAATCAACAGTCACAATCAACAGTTGATCTACAACCATCAAGCACAAAAGATGCCAAATGAGATTTTGGCGAAACGTCTGCAAACTTCTACAGGAAACCAAACGAATGAACGGATGTATTCCTGGATTAATACTGAATCACATGTTCCCATGCGTGAAATACTACGCAACAACATATATATATATATATATATATATATATATATATATATATATATATATATATATATATATATATCTACAGGGTGATTCAAAAATCGATCACGAAACTTAAGGGGGTGATTCTACTTGACAAAATAAGGGTAGAGCTTCATATAATTTTTTTTCAAAATGTCATTCGTTTTCGAGTTACAAGCCGTCCAAGTTCTAGTTTTTATTTTTTGTTTTTTGAATTACTCGCTTACAGGAAAACCGATTTGACTAATATTTGAAAGATAGGCTAAGTCTTCTGCGCTTCATCATTTTAGTAATAATTCACATTGATTGTTTGCCGCTAGAGAGCACTTTACCTACATTGAAAATTGTTTTTTGTCATAATTTTTTAGTGTTGACAGCTACAGTAGTTTTTGGCATAATTTCTGAAAGACTGATGCCAGGCCTTTAAAAAAGGTGCTCTTTATTTACATCGCTAAACCCAACGGTTTAGACGTAAATCACCCTTAAAAATTAAGTGGTAAATTTACTTTTCTCATTTCATTACCACCAGCTACCAGGTAAATAGCTATCAAAGTATACTAGAGCTGTCAGTTTAACATCAAATAAATTCGCTTTTTAAACTATTTAATTTATAATCTTAAAATAACTAATAATGGTTAATCACCAATATTCAAATATCGAATATTGTGATATCCATTTTTGTTATGGAAAAGCAAATGGTAATGCAGAGTTGGCAAGAAGATATTATATGAGAGTTATCCGGAAAGAAATATCCCTCATGCTCAAACATTTTCCAGTGTGCACAGGAGGCTTGCGGAATGTGGTTCCTTTAAAAGTTATAATGGAAATAGGGGAAGACCTAGAACTGCTAGAAACGTGCAACAAGAAGAAAGAGTGCTTGAAATTATTGAAGATAATCCAGGTATTAGTACTAGAAAAATTGGGAATGAAGTGCGGCTCTGTCAGGCTAGTTCATGGAGGATACTAAGAGAAGAACAACTCTACCCGTTTCATTCAAAAAAGGTGCAGGCTCTTTATGACGATGATCGGCCGAGACGGTTGGAAATGTGCAATCAGATCCTAGCTAAGTATGAACACGATAATCGATTAATTGGCGTCATATTATTCACTGACGAAGCTGGTTTCGCTCGTGATAGCATAACAAATCTACACAACATCCACACATATGCTTACGAGAACCCAAACAATGTGGTAGAAACGAAACATCAGCGTAGATTTTCACTAAATGTGTGGGCAGGGATAATAGGAGATTACCTTATTGGTCCTCATTTCTTTGATGGCCCAATAACTGGTGACGTATACTTAGATTTTATCCAAAATCGTCTCCCATTGTATCTGGAAGATGTGCCATTGGAAGTAAGGGCCAACATGTGGATCCTCCAAGACGGAGCTCCGCCCCACTTTAGTATACGTGTCCGACAGTATTTGAATGCAACGTATCCTGAGCGATGGATAGGACGAAGTGGACCATTGGCATGGGCAGCGAGGTCACCAGACCTTAATCCTATGGATTTTTTCTTTTGGGGGTCATTTGAAACAATTGGTGTACGATATTCCAGTAATCAACGTCGAGGATCTTCGCTTCAGGATAATCGAAAAGTGCCAAATTATTAAAGAAACACCAGAAATTTTTCATCGATTTAGGCGACATTTTTTGAAGAGTGTTAGGAAATGTATTGAAGAAAATGGGGGACATTTTGAGAATCTTTTTTAGTTTGTTTTGTACTGTTTCATTAATTTTTATCAATTAAATGTATATCGCAATAATCCATAATATGAATATTTACTGATTAGCCATTATTAGTTATTTTAAGATTATAAATTAAATAGTTTAAAAAGCGAATTTATTTGATGTTAAACTGACAGCTCTAGTATACTTTGATAGCTATTTACCTGGTAGCTGGTGGTAATGAAATGAGGAAAGTAAATTTACCACTTAATTTTTAAGGGTGATTTACATCTAAACCGTTGGGTTTAGCGATGTAAATAAAGAGCACCTTTTTTAAAGGCCTGGCATCAGTCTTTCAGAAATTATGCCAAAAACTACTGTAGCTGTCAACACTAAAAAATTATGACAAAAAAACAGTTTTTAATGTAGGTAAAGTGCCCTCTAGCGGCAAACAATCAATGTGAATTGTTACTAAAATGATGAAGCGCAGAAGACTTAGCCTATCTTTCAAATATTAGTCAAATCGGTTTTCCTGTAAGCGAGTAATTCAAAAAACAAAAAATAAAAACTTGAACTTGGACGGCTTGTAACTCGAAAACGAATGACATTTTGAAAAAAAATTATATGAAGCTCTACCCTTATTTTGTCAAGTAGAATCACCCCCTTAAGTTTCGTGATCGATTTTTGAATCACCCTGTATATATTAATTTATTAATAATATTTTTGTTTTTCAACAATAAAGCATATTTAATATGATACACAGCTACAATTTTTGCTGCATCAGTTTCATTTCTAGTAGCATATTGTTGTTTTACATGGAGGAAAAAGCAAACACTCACTATCACTCGCCTATTTTACTACAAATTACTTAATTCACTCTAGTTTTAATACCATATAACACATTTTTTATGATAAAATGTGGAAGATATAAAAAATCATCAACATGTTTAAATCAAGTAAATATATCCGCCTACAAGCTGAATAACATCAGCGTTTATAAAAATTCACTGTGCTAATTTAAAATTATTTCCAAGGAACAATCATAAAAACCATTTTTAACGTTAAGAAAGATAGAACAATTGCAAAATAAATAATACTTATTTTATTGCAAACTGAATCAGAGTAGTGGGTGACTGACTGACTGATATAATGAGGTTAGGTTACATGAATATCCAATTCTGGTTAATTTATAATGGGCACGTATGAAAGTGTAGCATACTGGGTCACTGACCAATTGTGGGCCACCGATTTATAAATCGGATATTTGTTTTATGTTATGGTCCAAATAAATTATAAATTAATTAATATATTATCTTTTTATTTTATAAAAAAACTGATATAAATCTATAATAACAGATAATAAAAACCGATAATAAGATATTGAGTTTGTCATATATTTTAAAGTTGCGACAAAAAACTAGATCTTAATAGAAAACATCTATACAAAATAATGATTGATAAGTCAGATTAAATGGCATATTATGTAATATTTTCAGCTAGATTTCAGGACAGTGGTGGCACATTTGATTATAAAGTAAAAAACACAAACACTCACCTATTTATATGGTTAAAATTGAAATATTTTGTTGCTAGCTATATGGTATTCAATTTATAACAAATGCAATGCTTATCTAGGGAGTGTGCAGAGAAAGTTTATTGAATTTTTAATATTTAAAAGAAACGGTACTTTTCCACCTATGTGTATTCACCAAGACCTCTTACTTCGACCATTTCAATTTCCTGTCTTAATAAATCACAGAAACTACCTTTTATTCCTGTTTCTTTTTAAATTGTAAAGATCCTTCATCGATTGTTTAGATTTACTCTATCAGGTACATTTTATATTACTTCAAAATTTAGATTATCTCCTGTTTTAGTTTTACTCAATTCCGGAACCAATTAATACTTTATTTTAAGCTATAAACCTTTTCAACTATTTTCAGTGAAAGCTTTTACTTGGAAGAAATTCATTACAAACTCGTAGTTATAGACAAAATTACTTTATTTATGCACAAGTAAGTCTGATGAAGCTATATTGTCTAGATACAATAAGATTTAAATTATAATATTGTAGATATTTCGACAAATAAAGTAATTTTGTCTATAACTACTAGTTGATAAACTTTTTCATTAGAACCTATAGTGACACTGATTTTGGCGATCCATCACATATTCTTCTTCTTCTTTTTCTTCTACCTTCTATAATAGGTCCCTGATCTGTTCCTTCTTCGATTTTCCTCATTCTGGACTTAAATTATCGCTCCACCTTTTCCGTGGTCGACCTCTACTGCGTGTACCACTAGGCGATTTATCTCGTGCGATCCTTACCTCTGTCATTCGGCTTGTGTTTGTTCCATTGTGTCTTACGCTGTAGGACTCACTCATTAATGCAGTCTGTGTTGCATGATTGCCTAATGTTATCGCTTCTTTCTCTGTCTAGTAGCGTTTTTCCTGTTATTCGTCGAAGTATTCTCATTTCTGTAGTCTCCAATAGTTGTTTCGTTTTTGTAGTCTCTGGCCGTGTTTCTGAGGTGTATGTCATAATAGGTCTAATTATGGTTTTGTAGATCCGAACCTTTGTTTCTTGTTGTAAGTGTTTGTTTCGCCAGATCTCGTCGTTGAGGCAACCCGCCACTTTGTTTGCTTTGGCCACCTGCCCTCTTACTTCATCTTCGATGTTCCCATAACTAGTTATGTCGATTCCTAGATATTTGAAACTCATTTCTTGTTGTATTATTTGACCGTCTAGTTCTAGTTTGCATCGGAGGGGTTCTTTTGAGGTTGTCATACATTTAGTTTTTTCGGCTGAAATAATCATATTATATTCCCGTAAGATTAAAGATATTTAACAATCTCTGGAGGTCGTCTTCATTTTCGGCACATATCACAACGTCATCAGCGTAACAGAGAATTTTTATTTATGTATCACCCATTTTATATCCTCTACCAAGTCGCACCTCCTTTATTATTTCGTCCATTATCATGTTAAACAACAAAGGACTAAGCGAGTCTCCCTGTCTAATACCGCTGTTGACTGGTATGGGTGTTAATAATTTACCGTTAGTGCTAATCTGAACTTTATTGTTTGCGTATATGTTTTCGATGTTCTAAATTATATTGATAGGAATATTTCTCTTATATAACAGGTGGATTACGTCATCTAGCTTTATGCGATCGAATGCTTTTGTTAGATCACATCACATATTGAAATTGTAAGAAATATAGAAACGAAATTTCTGTGGCATATTTTTCGTTTCAGTTTTGTCAAAATTTTCAAATTTGTTTGGGCCATTTCTGCCTTGAGATTCATGTATCTGACTGTGTCGGTTGATCAAGGTCTCATTGACCAAGTATACCTAGAGTAGCAATAAAAAATTAAAGTGAAGGATTAGTTCTGAAAGGTGAAAAATACCGATGATTCGCTATACCGATGATATGATGTTGATCGCTGAATTTGAACAAGAACTACAATGTTAAATTTAGTTTGATGCATTAGTGCCGAATCTGATTCCAAAATAAATACTAAAAAGATGATTAATCCTTTCACCGCTATTATTAATTCCCAACGATTCCCAGTTTATTATATTGATCTTTCTTTGTAGCGAAATTTTGACATGTGCTGAGACCCAGGGTTAAACCACCAAACGTTTAAGATCGATTTTTTAGGTAAAAATAAGATTTCCCATTTCTATAAGCATGTATCTTAACTTGCTTCGTTTTCGATATATAGGGTGTTTAAGTTTTTAGAAAAAATTGTTTTTTATTAATTACTCAAAAACTTTATTGCTGATTTTGATAAAAATTGGCATGCTCATTTGCGATAATAAGGGGCTTCTTTCAATGTAATTAGAATAAAATTACTAATTCCAGTGGCGTCCCAGAGGGTGATCTAATTGATATTTATAAGAAAAATCGTTGTATGTCACTGTTTTTTGTATATTCAATATTTTTTTTTTGATTGAAATACGATTTTTTTCTCTTCAATTTTTTTCGTATCTAACTTAATTTTTGAGAAAAAATTTAAAAAAGTTTCCCTGCATGTCCCTGGATTCTTTCAGACTATTAAAAATTCGATCAAAATTCCTTAAAATTTACTAAAATGTGTACTATTTAAAATAAATAAAAAGTTAGGTGTCCCCATTTTTTGTAACAGGAAGAAATTTGTTTCAATATGAACAGCATCATTCAACAATAGAAAAAAAAAGGAAAGGAAAAGGAATTTATTGGCAATTGGTCAATTGTTTTAATTAATGGTGTTTGTATTCTGTTATACAATAAAGAATATTACTATTAAAATTGGGTGAAAAATGTATTAATCAGATAATTGAACGTCATATATCTTACTTGAAACTTACAAACAAAATCCACTGAAGTAACTCAGTGGGTCACTATAACTCGTATCCGAACCACGAGTCTTTACAATGCTACGTAATTATTTTATTGGCTGAGAAAATGATTTAAAAATACTCCTAAGAATATTAATGAATTGGTATTTTACGCGTGATGGATTAGGAAAAAATTATTTGTCAATAGTTACTTTATTACCAAAAAATTATACAAAATATACCTTTTATCTATGCTATAAGATTTACAAGCCAAACGGCTTCGCACTCCCTCCAAGGAACATTCATTCATACCAGGCATACAAAGACACCAAAAGCATGAAGCTCTGTGGGAACGCTTTCCATGTCATCGGGTCCTAGGTGACGTTGTCTGCTGTATTTCCTACGAATTTTCGGACGGTTCGCGCGGTTGCTAGGAGAATTGCTTTCTGGATCGGCTTATACAGATGCTCACTAAGGCCCAGTCCCTTGATGTTCTGCAGGAGGTTCTTTGGTATCACTTAAGTTGTTGACAGTATTATGGGAATCGTTTGGACGCTGTTCATTGCCCATTGTCTTCGGATTTGGACCTCCAGATCTCTGTATTTGGCGATCTTCTTGTTGTATTTTGGCCTTAGGTTGTTGTTAGGTACAGCAATGTCGATTAGTGTAGTTCGCCTAGAAATTTTATCTATTAGTATAATATCTGGTCTAATATGGGCTACTGTTTGATCCGTCAGAACTTGAACTGGTTGTTCTCAAGAATAGGCTCCGGATTGTACTTGTAATAAGGCACTTTTCCTACCTGTAATAGGTTTACCTTTTCTGCTCACTCTTGGTGGAGTATCTTAGCGGCTGAGTCGTGTCTGTCCTTATACTCGGTTGCGGCAAACGCTTGGCATCCTCCAGTCATATGCTGAATTGTCTCCGATGTTCGACACCCATATCTGCATTGGTCATTTTCTATTGAGGGATCTCTAATGATGAACTTCCGATAGTTCTTCGTCGGAATAACCTGGTCTTGGATAGCTAACAAGAAGCCCTCCGTTTCCGGAAACATCTGTCCTGAAATCAACCAGTAGTTCGACGCTGAGTTGTCGACATTGTCCTGTTTGACCTCATTTGGATGCCGTCCATGAAGTGGTTTGTAACTTCTCTTGATCTGTTTGGTGGTGAAAAATAATATCTTGTTCCCTCAACTGTAGCGGCGTTAAATCGTCTGCCTCGCATATTGCTCGATGTAGTGTGGAAGAGTCCGCTAACCTGTGGAAATATGAACGTAAGTTTATTATTTGTTGGTCGAGCTGCTTACCAATATCCAGAAATCCTCTTCCTCCTTGGTGTCTTGGAAGCATTGTACGTTCAATAGCACTCCGAGGGTGATGTTTTTGTGCTTTTGTTAGGAGTGTCCTTATTTTTCTTTGCAGGTTTTGTATGTCCGTCCTGCTCCACTTTACAATTCCAAAAGACTAGCTCAGCGCAGAGCAAGCATACGTGTTGAGCGCCTTAAACAAATTTCTACTATTTAAATTAGTTCGTAATACTCGCCTTACCCTCCTGACAAATTCGGCTGTCAATTCGGCCTTCATAGTACCATGGTCAATTCTTTTAGCCTGTTTCATATCTAGATATTTGCATGTTTGGTCTGCTTCCATTGCAGATATAATTTCACCGTTCTGCATTTCAAAAGCCCCCGGTTGTATCTTCCCTTCAACGATGTTCAAAATACAGCACTTGTCAAGTCCAAATTGCATTCCGATATCCCCGGAGAACTCCTCTACAATTTTAAGCATTTGTTCCAGCTCGCTTCTGGTAGCAGCCATCAGTTTAAGACCATCCATGTATAGAAGATGATTCACTCTGACTACGTCTTCGTTGTTATTTCTAACACTAAAGCCGTATCTGGTTGAGTTCAAACGGCGTGATAGTGGGTTCATTGCAAGGCAGAACCACAATGGGCTAAGTGAATCGCCCTGAAATATTTCCCTTCGTATCGGACTATGCTATTAATTATACTATAGTCAATATACACAATATCCCAGCAGAGAAAATCAAGCACTATCATTTCACACTATTTCTATAGATATTTTCAATTAAAGAAATGTTACATTTAAAAAGAACAACCAGCAATTCTCGAAAACTAAATTGATTAGTACCACGAATTTCATCATCATCATCATCATCTTAAGATTAACTAATCTGTGGTTTAGCTAGACCTGAAATCAAACCGAAAGTAACAAACATAATTAAGTTAACTAACAGAATAAATAAAAATCAAATATTTTCCAAAGGAAATCACAAACAATTCGCCTCTTTGACAAAAATGAAAAGTATCCAATACCACTGCGAGCTCAGATCACATTTCACAGATCTTAGTTTGCCTTATCAGGAATTTACTTATATTTTACTACAAGACCAATCGGATTTTTTTAAATAATCGATTATCTTTATTTTAGGATCGTCTCTGGAATTTTGTAATTAAATTGTTGAATAGAATAACGAAAAAAAAAATTAGTAAACAATGTATTGTATTATTTTATCGACTTCACCTGTTACAAAACGAAAAATTCTATAAATTGTAATAAGGTGTAAAATATCTGGGTGTGATATTTACCAAGGTCTGTCAGTTTCTTTATCGTATTTATTTTCTACTCTAGACAAAAACGATTTTTTTTTACAGAAATTCTGCGGCAGTTTTTAAGGTCGCCTAGTTTCAACCTGTGTTGTTGGTTCGCGAGATATAATGCAACAAAACGTTTACAAAAGAGAATATATTTTTTTACATGGAGAAACTAAATACTTTAATAATATCGAATCGAATTCTGTTATTTTCGACTTTTCCAGTGTTTTACAGCGTGTTTGTTACATCACTTAAATTTTATGCTGTAATTTAATTCAGAAAAATAATACAAAAATTAAATGTATAGTAATTTCGGTTGGTGATAACAAAGCTAAGTTTTATAGTAATTTTTTTTACCAAAGTGACGTTTTTATAATTTTAAGGATAAGGTTTTCTTAACTAGAATATCAAATAATCTATGTACAGGGAGAGTCAACGATTGGATGAAGTAGGTTTGTGCCTTTTCGGTGAAATTTACGAAGAAACTATATTTATTGTTTGATACAGTTTATTTTTACGCAGATTTTAAAAATATTTAGGACTCTACAGGGTGAGCCAAAAAACTAGGACAGCAGAAAGTTGTATTTTTTTAAATAGAACACCCTATATACGAATCGTATTTTCGATTTAGCTTATAATTTTAAATCTTTTTTATTAAGCGTTTACTATAACAAAACTTTATAGTTTCTGAGATAATTAAGTTTAAAGAAAAAAAGTCACATTTTCAAGCATCAATTCAATCCTAAATAACGTTTTCAATTTTGTGACAAATATATTCAAATTTGGAATTTAGCAAGGCCAAGGACAAGTTAACATAATTTTTACCTAATATTTGCAATAAAAGCTACAGGGTGTTGAACACATCGGCTGAAATTTCAACAAGTTTAAATGAATAAATATCTTTTTTTTTAAATGGTACACCCTGTATATTTTCATGTTATTTAATAGAGTAATAAAAACCTTAAAAGTTTTGTTCAATATATGCTATACCTATTTATAATAGTTTTTGAGATATTTCAGTTTTTCTTATTTTCCATACTTTTTTACAGAAATAGTCTTCGTTATCATAGTAGCCATGTAAAATAATAAAAAGAAACTACAGAAACAAACAGAATGTGGTTAAATATGATGAAATACATTATTCGTTATATTACAACGGCAATAGTTTAATTAAACATAATGTGAAAAAATTAACACAACAATAACGACAATGCAAATACATATTTACTTTTATACTAAATTGAAACAAAAAAATTACTTATTAAATACTGAGATTAATTATTTCTTTTTAATAAGTGTTCGAATAAACGACCCTCTTGTGCAATGCACAAATTTAGTCTTTTTTGCAGATTTTCTCGGACCCTGGACAAAATTAGTGGCGTTATTGTTCTACAGGTATCCCTAATCCTGTTTCGCATATCTTCCACTGTTGTTGGTGGATTAACATACACCTTATTTTTAATATAACCCCATAGGAAGAAATCTAATGGGGTGATGTCGCAAGACCTTGGTGGCCACTCAATGAAACCCCCACGTCCAATTCATTTTTGCGGATATCATTGGTCCGAAAACGCACGAACTTCACGATGGTAATGCGGAGGCGCACCATCGTGCTGGAACCACATACTGTCGAGCTCATCCCTATCGAGACCTTGAAGCAGTTGGGGTAGTTCTTCTTGTAGAAAGTTCAGGTAACTATGGCCATTTAGTGGTTCATTAAAAAAGTGGGGTCCAATAATTCGATTATGATGAATACCACACCAAACATTTAATGACCAGTGGTTTTGATGTTGCACCTCTCTAATCCAAAATGGGTTTTCTGTGGCATAATAATGCATGTTGCGTCTATTTACGGCACCGTTACTTCTAAAAGTAGCTTCATCACTAAACATTACCTTGCATAATAAAATTGGATTTAATTGAATCTCTGCATTTATTGTACGACAAAAGTTTACACGACTTTCAAAATCCTGTCCATGCAATTCTTGGTGTAATTCCATGTGATATGGATGATACCTATATTTCTTGGTAGTACGATTAGCGGTGGATTGTGATGTTTCACATAATGCTGCTAACTGACGGCTACCAAGATAAGGATTTTCCTGAACATTTAACAATACTTGTAGTTCTTTTTCTTCATTAGTTACTGGTTTGTTGACCACTTTACGTTTTGGATAATCAACAGTACCAGAAGAATCAAATCTTTGCATTAAGTTTTGAAAAGTATGGGTATTAGGCTGGCGTCGATCAGGATATTTCATTTTGTAAATTCTTTGAGCAAGAAATTCATTTTACAATATAAGATGAATGCAAAAAAAAACCAAACTACACTACATAAAAACCAAAAGAAGCGATTGCGGTTATAAATTTGACACACAGAAAAATGTTCTTTTACATTGTTTTTGCCATGGCTACTATGATAACGAAGACTATTTCTGTAAAAAAGTATGGAAAATAAGAAAAACTGAAATATCTCAAAAACTATTATAAATAGGTATAGAATATATTGAACAAAACTTTTAGGGTTTTTATTACTCTATTAAATAACATGAAAATATACAGGGTGTACCATTTAAAAAAAAAGATATTTATTCATTTAAACTTATTCAAATTTGAGCCGATGTGTTCAACACCCTGTAGCTTTTATTGCAAATATTAGGTAAAAAATATGTTAACTTGTCCTTGGCCTTGCTAAATTCCAAATTTGAATATATTTGTCACAAAATTGAAAACGTTATTTAGGATTGAATTGATGCTTGAAAATGTGACTTTTTTTCTTTAAACTTAATTATCTCAGAAACTATAAAGTTTTGTTATAGTCAACCCTTAATAAAAAAGATTTAAAATTATAAGCTAAATCGAAAATACGATTCGTATATAGGGTGTTCTATTTAAAAAAATACAACTTTCTGCTGTCCTAGTTTTTTGGCTCACCCTGTAGAGTCCTAAATATTTTTAAAATCTGCGTAAAAATAAACTGTATCAAACAATAAATATAGTTTCTTTGTAAATTTCACCGAAAAGGCACAAACCTACTTCATCCAATCGTTGACTCACCCTGTATATCCCAGCAAGTTTTTGGTTAGAAAAGTCGTTGTTCAGTCGGTTTTCAGCCATGTAACACTGTGAAAGTGTTGCATGAGATAAATAAAAAATATATAATACTCGTAATGAGGTAGATTTTAAAATCCTTTATTATAAAATTTTTTATTTTAATTTTTTGTAGGATTCTTGGCTAAATTCTTCTTTTTAAAGTTCTTTTTATAGTTAATGCGGCTTTCCAACTCTTGAGTGTGTGTCCAGTTCAAAAAAGTTTAAAAATCATTTTAGTACGATCACAGTATATCAATATCTTTTATTAAATTTGGGATAATGTTGCCATTCTAATAAATCAGTTTACTTACCACTTTCACAACAGGTTTTATTCTCTTTTCAATTTTTTCTAGCGAGTTTATTTTTCACTGAATTAGAACATATAATGGAGTTTCCATATTTTTTGATTAAATCCAAAATTTTATTATTTTCCTACAAGAACTACGGAATTTTATAAATTGCGTTCATGGTTTTTTTGAATTGTAACTATTTACTAATTTAAAAAGTAAAACTCCTCTCATGAATAGATCAAATGTAGTATATTCGATCCCTTGCACAAATTGTCACAAAAAACATATACTAAAGAACGGATTGAATGGACATAAATATACGAAAAACGCCTCAACAGCGTAAAACAAACACACACAAGACGAAAAACATACCTTCGAATATGACAGTACCATAATTAAAAACAACAAGATATGAATTACCAAAAATTGCAGATAAAGGAAATGATAGAAATTAAAAAAAAAACACTGTTAACGACAGAACGGATATAAGAAATTTGAGCCACATTTACACCAGCCTAATTTAAATAAAAATATTAAGTATTCGATCTTGTTAATCAGCATCAAAAATTGAATATCCTCTTAAACATAAAATTAAATGTATGTTTTTTTTTTTCGTTTTTTTTTTGGTGCATTGTAAAATATAAAAAATAAAACACACTTGCATTCCATGAATATATATATATATATATATATATATATATATATATATATATATATATACATATATATACATATATATATATATATATATATATATATATATATATATATATATATATATATATATATATATATACAGTTACCCATTAGGTCATCCTCCTTTCCTTGCCCAACCTTAGCATTGAAGTATCACATTATTATGTTCATCTCTCTTGCTTTGACGTTTTTAAGTACCTCTTTTATTTGAGCATATAAATCCTCTACCATTTTTTTTTACCTTTGTCAGTTTTTGGGGCATATATTTGTTTAATATATATATTAAACAAATATATGCCCCAAAAACTGACAAAGGTAAAAAAAATGGTAGAAGATTTATATGCTCAAATAAAAGAGGTACTTAAAAACGTCAAAGCAAGAGAGATGAACATAATAATGTGATACTTCAATGCTAAGGTTGGGCAAGGAAAGGAGGATGACCTAATGGGTAACTGTGGCTTGGGACAAAGAAATGAAAGAAGTGACAGATTAGTACAGTTCTGAAGAGAAGAATGCACGATAATAACAAATACACTGTTCAAATTGCCATCGAGACGCTTGTACACTTGCAAAGTATCAGCGTATAAGCCTGCTAATATAGTAAGAAACCAGATAGATTTCATCCTGATCAATCAGAGATATCGAGACAGCATAATTTCAGTCAAAACTTACCCAGGGGCAGATGTTCCATCTGACTACACCCCTATAGTTTGCGTACTGACCACGAAGGTTCCAGAATAACCATGTCAAACAGAATAAGAAAAATATAAAATCGATAAGGTTCAGGACTGGGATATTCGGGATGCAGTGGCCAGGACGATAAGTACAGAACTAGGAAAGATTCCACTGGAAGATCTTCGAGTCGAAGAGAGAGATGTGGACGACTTTCAAGCACTCAATAATCTAAGCTTGTGATCCATTTTTAATTTCTGTTAAAGTTCAGCAAAAGAAGAAGCAGTGAATGACCGACGAAATCTATATATATATATATATATATATATATATATATATATATATATATATATATATATATATATATATATATATATATATATGATAATTATACTTTCAGCGTCCGCAGATTTGTTTCAGTTAAAAAACTTCCAAAAATATAATTCAATTTTAAAATTTAGTCACGTGCCAATGCAACGTGCCAAACCGTGCCGAATAGTTGTTCCAATTCGTGACGTGCGACTCATTTCTAATTATTTTAAATTGTGCAGTGGCTAACGTCACGCTTGTCGGACGGACGTGTTAGAGTGCGTTAAATAACTGTTGTTTTTCCGCATCGACCCAGCGACATCGGACTTGTGGAAAGCGATGGACAATTTGTTAAGTAGTGTTGACCACGACAAGGCTGTTTATGTTCAGTGGCGTTGCAACTACTTTTTGACCGAGAAAGAGACAGAGATTTTCCATTAGAACTATATATATATATATATATATATATATATATATATATATATATATATATATATATATATATATATATATGTGTGTGTGTGTGTGTAATCGAGGGTTTTCAGATGTCTCGTGTGTGTGCTAAGTCCTTCTCAGGACTAAAAGGCAGTTGACGTTTCGGTAAAATCTTATTAACCATGGCCAATTAGTTTGATAGACCTGCTGCGTGTCATCGGCCCTGTTTCCAGTGTTTAGGGTGGTGTCACCGAGTTGTAATCTGTTTCTTTACTACCTACTAATGGTTGATGTTTCGTAAGCAGGTTTTTCCAAGTATTAGGCAATCGCTAGCTATCATCTCGATATTTAGAAAAGGTAGTTTTTTTTCCTGCTCTGTCTCCATGGAGAATTTGATTTTTGGGTGTATACTGTTTATGTGATTTAAGAAAATTTTGAGATTTTCTTCTCCATGTTGCCAAATAACGAATGTGGTATCTACGTAACGCAGCCACAGTCGTGGTTTGTGCGAGGAGGTCTCTAAAGCTTTTGATTTGAAATCTTTCATAAATAAGTTAGCGAGTGTACGAGATAGTGGCGATCTCATATGGGCTCCCTCAACTTGTTTATATCGCTGGCCTTCATCAGTAAAATATGTGTTACCTAAGCAATGTCTAGCTAATTTGACGATATGTTTCGGCAAATTGTATTTGTTTTCTATTACAGAAAGAGCTTCTTTGATTGGCATTTGTGTAAAAAAGGATGTTACGTCGAAACTAACTCGAAAATATTTTTCTTGTAAATGTATGTTTTTGATTATTTCGCAAAAATATTGCCAGTTTTTAACGTAGGATTTCGTTTTTCGACGCAGGGTGGGAGAATGGTGGCTAGATGTTTTGCTAGGGCCTGAGTGGAAGAGCCAAAAGAGCTTATTAGTGGCTCAAGGGGGCTCCGGGTTTGTGTATTTTGGGTAAGCCTTAAAGTTTAGGACATATGGATGACTTTTCCGTTGGTGTGATCTTCTTCTTTATATCTTCATTAAGTGGAGATGATCCTATCAATGTTTTGATGGTCTTTTCTAGACAAGTGGTATGGTCTTTGTTTATTGGCTAATAGGCATGATCGTTTAGCAGGGCGATCATCTTTTTATGATAGTCTGTTGTGTCCACTGTCATATGTCCTTTGTTAGCTGAAAGTATTACAATCGAGGTATCTTTGTGCAGGTCTCGTAGGGTTCGATGTTTTCTGCAGATAGATTATTTTTCGGGGGTTTTGCTTTGCCCAAATGGGCTGAAATTTCTTGGCGGATAGTTTCTGCTGTGTCGTTGTTTAAGTTGGTTAGAGCTGTTTGAACTCCACATTTTATATTATCGGTTGGGATACGTGATGGTGCTGTGGCGAAATTAAAACCTTTGGTTAAAACACATTTGGCAGCTGGTGACAAAACTGTCAGATTTAATATATATATATATATATATATATATATATATATATATATATATATATATATATATTATATGTATATATATATATATATATATATATATATATATATATATATATATATATATATATATATAAAAAATGTAAGTCCTTCGTTGTACAGGGTGAGTCAACGATTGGATGAAGTAGGTTTGTGCCTTTTCGGTGAAATTTACAAAGAAACTATATTTATTGTTTGATAAAGTTTATTTTTACGCAGATTTTAAAAATATTTAGGACTCTACAGGGTGAGCCAAAAAACTAGGACAGCATAAAGTTGTATTTTTTTAAATAGAACACCCTATATACGAATCGTATTTTCGATTTAGCTTATAATTTTAAACCTTTTTTATTAAGGGTTTACTATAACAAAACTTTATAGTTTCTGAGATAATTAAGTTTAAAGAAAAAAAGTCACATTTTCAAGCATCAATTCAATCCTAAATAACGTTTTCAATTTTGTGACAATTATATTCAAATTTGGAATTTTGCAGTTTTTCTTATTTTCCATACTTTTTTACAGAAATAGTCTTCATTGTCATAGTAGCCATGGCAAAAACAATGTAAAAGAACATTTTTCTGTGTGTCAAATTTATAACCGCAATCGCTTCTTTTGGTTTTTATGTAGTGTAGTTTGGTTTTTTTTTGCATTCATTTTATATTGTAAAATGAATTTTCCAAAGAATGAGTTAATAGATATGATTTATACAGTAGAAGAGGCTCAAAAAAATTGCCTTCTTGCTCAAAGAATTTACAAAATGAAGTATCCTGATCGACGCCAGCCTAATACCCATACTTTTCAAAACTTAATGCAAAGATTTGATTCTTCTGGTACTGTTGATTATCCAAAACGTAAAGTGGTCAACAAACCAGTAACTAATGAAGAAAAAGAACTACAAGTATTGTTAAATGTTCAGGAAAATCCTTATATTGTAGCCGTCAGTTAGCCTCATTATGTGAAACATCACAATCCACCGCTAATCGTACTACCAAGAAATATAGGTATCATCCATATCACATGGAATTACACCAAGAATTGCATGGACAGGATTTTGAAAGTCGTGTAAACTTTTATCGTACAATAAATGCGGAGATTCAATTAAATCCAAATTTATTATGCAAGGTAATGTTTAGTGATGAAGCTACTTTTAGAAGTAAAGGTGCCGTAAATATACGCAACATGCATTATTATGCCACAGAAAACCCATTTTGGATTAGAGAGGTGCAACATCAAAACCACTGGTCATTAAATGTTTGGTGTGGTATTCATCATAATCGAATTATTGGACCCCACTTTTTTAATGAACCACTAAATGGCCATAGTTACCTGAACTTTCTACAAGAAGAACTACCCCAACTGCTTCAAGGTCTCGATAGGGATAATCTCGACAGTATGTGGTTCCAGCACGATGGTGCGCCTCCGCATTACCATCGTGAAGTTCGTGCGTTTTTGCACCAACGATATCCGCAAAAATGGATTGGACGTGGGGGTTTCATTGAGTGGCCACCAAGGTCTTGCGACATCACCCCATTAGATTTCTTTCTATGGGGTTATATTAAAAATAAGGTGTATGTTAATCCACCAACAACAGTGGAAGATATGCGAAACAGGATTAGGGATACCTGTAGAACAATAACGCCACTAATTTTGTCCAGGGTCCGAGAAAATCTACAAAAAAGACTAAATTTGTGCATTGCACAAGAGGGTCGTTTATTCGAACATTTATTAAAAAGAAATAATTAATCTCAGTATTTAATAGGTAATTTTTTTGTTTCAATTTAGTATAAAAGTAAATATGTATTTGCCTTGTCGTTATTGTTGTGTTAATTTTTTCACATTATGTTTAATTAAACTATTGCCGTTGTAATATAACGAGTAATGTATTTCATCATATTTAACCACATTCTGTTTGTTTCTGTAGTTTCTTTTTATTATTTTACATGGCTACTATGATAATGAAGACTATTTCTGTAAAAAAGTATGGAAAATAAGAAAAACTGAAATATCTCAAAAACTATTATAAATAGGTATAAGATATATTGAATAAAACTTTTAGGGTTTTTATTACTCTATTAAATAACATGAAAATATACAGGGTGTACCATTTAAAAAAAGATAGTTATTCATTTAAACTTGTTCAAATTTGAGCCGATGTGTTCAACACCCTGTAGCTTTTATTGCAAATATTAGGTAAAAATTATGTTAACTTGTCCTTGGCCTTGCTAAATTCCAAATTTGAATATATTTGTCACAAAATTGAAAACGTTATTTAGGATTGAATTGATGCTTGAAAATGTGACTTTTTTTCTTTAAACTTAATTATCTCAGAAACTATAAAGTTTTGTTATAGTAAACCCTTAATAAAAAAGATTTAAAATTATAAGCTAAATCGAAAATATGATTCGTATATAGGGTGTTCTATTTAAAAAAATACAACTTTATGCTGTCCTAGTTTTTTGGCACACCCTGTAGAGTCCTAAATATTTTTAAAATCTGCGTAAAAATAAACTGTATCAAACAAGAAATATAGTTTCTTTGTTAATTTCACCGAAAAGGCACAAACCTACTTCATCCAATCGTTGACTCACCCTGTATGTCGATATTAGTAATAGTTCTGACGAAATCTCAAGACGATTGTTTTTGAAGATGTTCTAAATAGAGGACGAAACGTCAAAGCGATGAAAAATATATTTTAAATGTAAATCTAATCCCAAGAATATATATATATATATATATATATATATATATATATATATATATATATATATATATATATAATACATAAGAATACGGGGATCTAGTTAGCTGATCTGAATTTTTTTTGTGGGCCTGTAAGCTAAATGTTGAAGGCACTGCCCTGGTTGTTAGTAACTGTTTCCTTTTCAGCGTACAAGTGTAAGCATATTGAGACGAATTTACTAACACTAAAGCAGTCTAGTGTACACTTCATATATTACGTGATTTAATTCGCACATTATTCAAATATTATTCCTAATAATTAATTTTCTCTCTTATAATACTGATTAATTTTTTTAATAGGCACTAAATTATCGCGCTATAATGACCATATTTAACATTTTGCGTCGTTTTATTCACGAAGATACCAACCAACTCATCTCGCAGGTCAAGCTAGAAAGTTTACAGCAAGTAACATTTACCGAACATTTACCATAAAAATTACGTAATTTAAAAATAAAAGGTAATAATTAAGTGTGAACTATTTTACACACGGTTATCAAGAGTGTTATATATTTTATTACGAAACTCCAAAAACGTGTTACATTGACTGCACCTACCCAGCAGTTACATTTTTTCTAATTCAACAGTAAACTGCAAAGTTACTTTTATTGTTGTTATGCAAGACAGGAACAAAATTAAATTTTACAAATAATTATGTAGTTTTTTTATCAATCTAACATTCATACTTTAATTTTAAGTGGATCGAACCATAAACCAACATATCCAATTTATATTGATTGTATCAGATTATTAGAATTATTTTTTTTATTTTAAAATCACCGGGTAGAGCTTTGATACTAGGTAGTTGCCAGCTTCACTCTCTATTCCAAGATAACGTCCCTTCATCTAGCGACCCCTTGGGGAGATTACATGTTTTCAGTTTGGAAAATTAGCTTCTTCTTCTTCTTTTTCTTTCTAACACATTTACCCATGCTAGTAGGTTATTGCCTGTTCATTGCCATCACGTCTTTCCCGGAAGATGAGGTCCAGCATTCTCGCCATCGTTTTGGTGGTCTTCCCTGTGATCTTTTTCCTACTGGATTATTCATTTTTGCGCTTTTAATGAGTCTACCGTCCTCCATTCTCCCTATATATTTGTTCCAGAATCTTCGCCTTTGTCTAACCCATCTTCCTATATCCTGTATCCCGCATTGTTGTCTGATATCTTCATTCCGTATTCTCTCGTGTAAAGTTTTGCCTTGTATACTTCTTAATGTTTTCATTTCGACTGTTCTCATCATTTGTAGAGTTCTGCCTGTATCTGGTCTTGTTTCTGCCGCGTATGTTATGATGGGTCTTAGAGCCGTTTTATATATCTTAGTTTTGCTTTCGGTATTAAGGTATTTGTTCTTCCACACAATTTCTTTTAGGCATCCCGAAATTCTAGCCGCTTTCATTGTTTACTCTCTTACTTCGTTAAAAAGGTTTCCATGGCTCGTTATTTCTGCTCCCAGATATTTGAAGTGATTTACCTGTTCGACAATTTTGGAGTCGATTTCCAACTTGCACCGTATTGGTTCTTTGGATGTTACTAAGCATTTGGTCTTCTCGGAGTTGATGAGCATATTTAATTCTTTCGCTTTAGTGTTAAAAGAGTGCAGTAGTCTTTGGAGGTTATCTTCAGAGTCTGCAATAAGAACCGCATCGTCCGCATAGCAGACGGTATGGAAGAATGTGTTTCCCATTTTGTATCCAGCTGTTCTGGGGAGATTTTCTATTATTTTATCCATTATTAGATTAAATATGAAGGGGCTGAGCGAATCGCCCTGTCTAATTCCTGTGTTTACATATATGTCCTACTCTGATTTTGGTTCTGCACTGGTTGTTAATATCGTATATTAGGTTAATTAGCCTATGGTTTAGACCTTTTGTTCTCATTACGTCCTTTAAGCGTACTCTGTCAAAAGCCTTGGTCATATCGACGAAGCACATGTACCGGGTGAGTCAACGATTGGATGAAGTAAGTTTGTGCCTTTTCGGTGAAATTAACAAAGAAACTATATTTATTGTTTGATACAGTTTATTTTTACGCAGATTTTAAAAATATTTAGGACTCTACAGGGTGAGCCAAAAAACTAGGACAGCATAAAGTTGTATTTTTTTAAATAGAACACCCTATATACGAATCGTATTTTCGATTTAGCTTATAATTTTAAATCTTTTTTATTGAGGGTTTACTATAACAAAACTTTATAGTTTCTGAGATAATTAAGTTTAAAGAAAAAAAGTCACATTTTCAAGCATCAATTCAATCCTAAATAACGTTTTCAATTTTGTGACAAATATATTCAAATTTGGAATTTAGCAAAGCCAAGGACAAGTTAACATAATTTTTACCTAATATTTGCAATAAAAGCTACAGGGTGTTGAACACATCGGCTCAAATTTGAACAAGTTTAAATGATAAATATCTTTTTTTTTAAATGGTACACCCTGTATATTTTCATGTTATTTAATAGAGTAATAAAAACCCTAAAAGTTTTGTTCAATATATCCTATACCTATTTATAATAGTTTTTGAGATATTTCAGTTTTTCTTATTTTCCATACTTTTTACAGAAATAGTCTTCATTATCATAGTAGCCATGTAAAATAATAAAAAGAAATACAGAAACAAACAGAATGTGGTTAAATATGATGAAATACATTATTCGTTTTATTACAACGGCAATAGTTTAATTAAACATAATGTGAAAAAATTAACACAACAATAACGACAAGGCAAATACATATTTACTTTTATACTAAGTTGAAACAAAAAAATTACCTATTAAATACTGAGATTAATTATTTCTTTTTAATAAGTGTTCGAATAAACGACCCTCTTGTGCAATGCACAAATTTAGTCTTTTTTGCAGATTTTCTCGGACCCTGGACAAAATTAGTGGCGTTATTGTTCTACAAGTATCCCTAATCCTGTTTCGCATATCTTCCACTGTTGTTGGTGGATTAACATACACCTTATTTTTAATATAACCCCATAGGAAGAAATCTAATGGGGTGATGTCGCAAGACCTTGGTGGCCACTCAATGAAACCCCCACGTCCAATCCATTTTTGCGGAGGCTCACCATCGTGCTGGAACCACATACTGTCGAGCTCATCCCTATCGAGACCTTGAAGCAGTTGGGGTAGTTCTTCTTGTAGAAAGTTTAGGTAACTATGGCCATTTAGTGGTTCATTAAAAAAGTGGGGTCCAATAATTCGATTATGATGAATACCACACCAAACATTTAATAACCAGTGGTTTTGATGTTGCACCTCTCTAATCCAAAATGGGTTTTCTGTGGCATAATAATGCATGTTGCGTCAATTTACGGCACCGTTACTTCTAAAAGTAGCTTCATCATTAAACATTACCTTGCATAATAAATTTGGATTTAATTGAATCTCCGCATTTATTGTACGACAAAAGTTTACACGACTTTCAAAAGCCTGTCCATGCAATTCTTGGTGTAATTCCATGTGATATGGATGATACCTATATTTCTTGGTAGTACGATTAGCGGTGGATTGTGATGTTTCACATAATGCTGCTAACTGACGGCTAGCAATATACGGATTTTCCTGAACATTTAACAATACTTGTAGTTCTTTTTCTTCATTAGTTACTGGTTTGTTGACCACTTTACGTTTTGGATAATCAACAGTACCAGAAGAATCAAATCTTTGCATTAAGTTTTGAAAAGTATGGGTATTAGGCTGGCGTCGATC
The DNA here is from genome assembly GCA_034092305.1 of Diaprepes abbreviatus. Lineage (NCBI taxonomy): Eukaryota > Metazoa > Arthropoda > Insecta > Coleoptera > Curculionidae > Diaprepes > Diaprepes abbreviatus. The sequence goes on along the minus strand of JASJET010000181.1, from coordinate 3,672,472 downwards.
AGGATACTTCATTTTGTAAATTCTTTGAGCAAGAAGGCAATTTTTTTGAGACTCTCCTATTGTATAAATCATATCTATTAACTCATTCTTTGGAAAATTCATTTTACAATGTAAGATGAATGCAAAAAAAAACCAAACTACACTACATAAAAACAAAAAGAAGCGATTGCGGTTATAAATTTGACACACAGAAAAATGTTCTTTTACATTGTTTTTGCCATGGCTACTATGATAATGAAGACTATTTTTTTAAAAAAGTATGGAAAATAAGAAAAACTGAAATATCTCAAAAACTATTATAAATAGGTATAGGATATATTGAACAAAACTTTTAGGGTTTTTATTACTCTATTAAATAACATGAAAATATACAGGGTGTACCATTTAAAAAAAAAGATGTTTATTCATTTAAACTTGTTTAAATTTGAGCCGATGTGTTCAACACCCTGTAGCTTTTATTGCAAATATTAGGTAAAAATTATGTTAACTTGTCCTTGGCCTTGTTAAATTCCAAATTTGAATATATTTGTCACAAAATTGAAAACGTTATTTAGGATTGAATTGATGCTTGAAAATGTGACTTTTTTTCTTTAAACTTAATTATCTCAGAAACTATAAAGTTTTGTTATAGTAAACCCTTAATAAAAAAGATTTAAAATTATAAGCTAAATCGAAAATACGATTCGTATATAGGGTGTTCTATTTAAAAAAATACAACTTTATGCTGTCCTAGTTTTTTGGCTCACCCTGTAGAGTCCTAAATATTTTTAAAATCTGCGTAAAAATAAACTGTATCAAACAATAAATATGGTTTCTTTGTAAATTTCACCGAAAAAACACAAACTTACTTCATCCAATCGTTGACTCACCCTGTACGCAGGTTTATTGAATTCTAGGGATTTTTCAGTTATTTGTTTGACAATGAATATTGCGTCAATAGTGGATCTGTTCTTTCTTACACCTTGTTGTTCTTCTCGTATACTTATGATTTTGGTGATTTCTTCCAGTATAGTTTTTGTGAATGCTTTAAGAGTGCTATCAAGCAGTGTTATTCCTCGATAGTTTTCTGGGTGTGTTTTCTGCCCTTTTTTAAAAATGGGTAGTGTTACACTATTCTTCCATTCATTCGGTATTTTTTGTTCTTCTATGATATTCTTGGATAGGGTTAATATTTCATTCCACAGCTTTTTGCCTCCATATTTAAGCATCTCATTAGTGATCTCGTCTGGTCCGGGGCTTTTTCTATTCTTAAGGGACTTTAAGGTGTTTTCTATCTTGTCATTTGTTAGTTCTATGATATCGTCCTCCTCATATTCATTTTGTATCTGCTCCATGTCCTCCTCTTCCTTATATAGATTTTTAAAGTATGTTTCCCACTGCTCTAATGTGATTTTATTAGTTCTCACGATATCTTTGACTTCAAGCTTGTTTCTTCTTAACATTCCCCATATTTTTCTCTGACTTCCGTACATGTCTCTCTCCATTCCTTTTGTGAACCTTTCCCGATAATTTTCTTTTAGTTCTTTTATTCTTGCGTTTACCTCGTTCAGTTCCCTCCGGTAGTTGTTCCAGTTTTCAAGCGTTTTATTTCGTATATATTGAATGTATGCAAAGTAGCGATTAAACTAAAAAGATTTTAGATTACAACAAAGACCGTCAAGTCTATTTCAAACAATGCAATTGTTTACAGCCATAATTGCAGTGGATACGTGTAGAAAAAATTATATTCTCGCCACCAAGTTTGGTACTCACCACGCACGAGTAAAAGAAATAGAAGTGCAACAACTTGAGCAAGTGAACAAGAAATTTATAGACTGCTCTTTTACCACTTTAAACGTGCTTTTAATTAATAATGTAAAACTACAAGTAGTAGTAAATATTTCGTATTGTTAGATCACCATTATCTTCAACTTTAGGTAGTAAGTAATTTAAAAATTACTACCACCAGCCCTTCAATTATGCAAACTATTTATTTGTTTCCACCTATTTTCCTATTGTCATGAATACACCTTTTAATAATGACAACTACAACAAATACTATTCTTTCAATAAGTTTGATAATTTTAATATTTTTATGTATAGGCGTACTTCTATTCATACCTTTATATTATTTTTCGGTGTGTAACAAAGACTCCTAGTAGGAAGAAACTCTAGAACAACAGAAAAATGCTACAGCTAAGAGTAATAATGTAAATAATTAAAATTTGTAAGTATATTTTCCTTGACAGTTAATATGATAGTATAAATGTTATAAAGGGATGATATGAAGATTTTCCGACTCTCTCTATTTTGATTACAATATCATCTTGAAACATCATCTCTACTCAGGATAACCTCAGTGTTTTAGAGAACTGGTTGATGTGGCTTTTATTCTGCGAATTTAAAAAGTTTTCAAGTTATATTGTTTTCCACATATAGAAGAATCTTTTCGAGAGATTAAAGCGGATTTTGGAATATTTACATTGTTAGACTTAAACTGCTTATAAGCAGACAGGTGGGAACTGGAGGGCGTGCGACGAGGGGGAGATATTTGGTCCTTGGTAGCTGGTCTAACCTCAATTAGATTTTGTGTGAGCATGGAATATTGTAAAGGGTGTTTTTTATAGAGGTATAGAACTTTTAAATGGAATAAAACAAAGATGAATTTTTTAAATTGACATGAAATTTACTTTATTCGAAAGATAACTTTCTGGCATTATAATTTAAATATGACTTATGGCATATGACCGCCACGGCTGGCTCGGACGTAGTCTAATCTGGAGGTCCAATTTTCGATGACTTTTTCCAACATTTGTGGCCGTATATCGGCAATAACGCGGCGAATGTTGTCCTCCAAGTGATCAATCGTTTCGGACTTATCGGCGTAGACTAGCGACTTCACATATCCCCACAGAAAATAGTCTAGCGGCGTTAAGTCGCACGATCTTGGAGGCCAATTCACGGGTCCGAAACGTGAAACTATGCGGTTACCAAACATTTCCTTCAATAAATCAATTGTGGCACGAGCTGTGTGACATGTTGCGCCGTCTTGTTAAAACCACAGCTCCTGCACATCATGGTTGTTCAATTGATGAACGAAAAAGTCAGTAATCATGGCTCTATAGCGGTCACCATTGACTGTAACGTTCTGACCGGCATCGTTTTTAAAGAAGTACGGACCAATGATTCCACCAGTCCATAAAGCACACCAAATAGTCAGTTTTTCTGGATGTAACGGTGTCTCAACATACACTTAAGGATTATCATCACTTCAAATACGGCAGTTTTGTTTATTGACGTATCCATTCAAACAAAAGTGAGCTTCATCGCTAAACAAAATTCGCTTATGAAAATCGGGATCAACGGCAATCTTGTTTTGGGCCCATTCACCGAATCTACGCCTTGCTAGGTGATCGTGTGGCTTCAATTCTTGCACGAGTTGGATTTTGTAAGCACGCAAACCAAGATCTTTCCGCAAAATCTTCCATAAAGTGAATGGACACATATCCAATTCCTGTGCACGATGGCGGAGAGACTGATTCGGGTCTTCCTCTACGCTACGCTCTACAGCAGCAATGACTTCTTCTGTACTCATTGTACGACGTCTCTGTGGATGCGTATTGTCATTTAGAGTAAACGTGGTGCGAAAACGTTCCATAGTTAATCGAATTAATTGCTCTGATGGACGATTATGTTGACCGTAAAATGGACGTAGTGCGCGATACGTATTTCGAACAGAACCATGATTTTCAAAATAAATTTGCACAATTTGGAAGCGTCGTTCAGGCGTCAGTCTATTCATGTTGAAATACCAAACCAAACTAAACATAAATCACTTGACAGTTGGCAAAATGGCCGCCAGTTAAAAAAGTGTTGCCAACTTAAAGTTCTATACCTCTACAAAAAACACCTTTTAGTTTATGTGCTGCCTCGTAGACGCAGTTTTTTACCTACTGCGTATTTGTAATATCGTGTTATTACATGATTGTTGTATATTTTATCTTGGAGATTGAGCAATGCACCATCTTGTTTTGCATGCTCTACAATAAACGACCAGACTGGGCATACGTACAGGCACATAGGTTTATTTATTTGTTTATAAAAAGTAAGTTTAATGTGCGTACTTAGCCGTGATGTCGGTGAGATTATGGTGTAGAGATTCTGCATAACAGAGGATGCTTTCCACATGAGGTCTGAAATATAACCTGGAGCCAACTAAGACTCCAAGATACTTCAGTTTGTTTGTGGAACTTATTTGTGCATTGTTTATTTTTGAAAGAATGTTTATCTTATTGTTAGGGAATTTCTTAGTCATAAGTGGACATTCTGTGTGTGGACTATTTTATCAATTTTGGTAGGTATCGTCATCAAATACTGTGATACTAGTGCTGGGATCTGTTAAGATGTCTGAGGTGTGGAAATTGTATAATTTGAGGGATAAAAGAGTCTTTTATGGGACGTCAGCAACTACTGACCTAGGATAAGATAGATTACCTTCCTATTTACCCGACCTAGCCACTCCTGAGTTTAATCTCTTTTAATACCTTATAAAATTACAGACTCGAACGAAATCAAGTACAAATAGTTCGCACTTATATTGGTCAGTAGTGTTTTTAGATGACTTAATATCATAAAATTATAATGATAACCACTCTACGAATAGTTTTGTAAAATGTTTTATATTTTATAGGTAAACCGAGGAGTTAACACTTTGGTTTGATAGTAATAGAAGCATAAAAACAGAAAACGTATTGACGATAGCGTGATGATTTATAATAATATGTTAGTTTTATGGTAATAATAAACTAAAAATATTGACAGAAGCCAAGAAAATTACACTTATTAAGTGATCAATTTATTACTAGTTTTAGATGTCATGGAAATGTGAGATAATAATTTAATATAGACTAGATTGATGGTCTAGCCAACAATTTTCTAATTCCTTCTTGAAGCATGAGCTCTTTAAAGCGGCTATTGTATTCTTTATAGGTAGTGTCTAATTTGCTTAATAAATCAAGTCTCCCACAAGTACGAAGCCATGGTTCAAACCCTGAATTAAAAACGAATATTCAAATTATCATTGTTCAAAATGGAATTTTTTAGGTGTACATAATCTCTTTCCTCAATATATGAATAAGTATTTCACAAAAAGAGTTTTAAAAAATACCATACATGTAAACAAGATTTTATAATATTATTTGCGATTAATTTGCAGAAAATTCAAGAAAATGTCCTTAAAAGAACCTACATATTTTTATAAACAAATCGAATAAGCTATAAAATCCTTAAAAAATAGAAAGTCTCCCGGACAAGGCGGAATTCATAACGAATTGTTGAAATACGGAGGCCAGCGACTAACACAGGAACTCACAAGCTTCATTCGAAAAATCCTGACACAATGCAAAGTACCAGATAGGTGGAGAACCAGCACAATAATGCTTATGTTCAAAAAAGGTGACAAACAAGAACCAGGGAACTACAGGGGTATTAATCTACTGGACACAACTCTGAAACTTGTTACGAAACTAATCAAAAATAAAATTAATTCGGTTACAACACTGGAAGACGAATAGCAGGGATTTAAATCAGGAAGGTCTTGCGTGGATGCAGTATTTATTCTACGACAGATAGTCGAAAAATCTCTAGAATACAATAAACCAACATTTTTATGCTTTATAGATCTAACAAAAGCATTCGATCGCATAAAGCTAAATGACGTAATCCACCTGTTATATAAGAAAAATATTCCTATCAATATAATTCGGACCATCGAAAACATATACGCAAACAATAAAGTTCAGATTAGCACTAACGGTAAATTATCAACACCCATACCAGTCAACAGCGGTATTAGACAGGGAGACTCGCTTAGTCCTTTGTTGTTTAACATGATAATGGACGAAATAATAAAGGAGGTGCGACTTGGTAGAGGATATCAAATGGGTGATACAGAAATAAAAATTCTCTGTTACGCTGATGACGCTGTGATATGTGCCGAAAATGAAGACGACCTCCAGAGATTGTTAAATACCTTTAATCTTACGGGAAGAAAATATAATATGATTATCTCAGCCGAAAAAACTAAATGTATGACAACCTCAAAAGAACCCCTCCGATGCAAACTAGAACTAGACGGTCGAATAATACAACAAGAAATGAGTTCCAAATATCTAGGAATCGACATAACTAGTTATGGTAACATCGAAGATGAAGTAAGAGGGCAGGTGGCCAAAGCAAAGTGGCGGGTTGCCTCAACGACGTGATCTGGCGAAACAAACACTTACAACAAGAAACAAATGTTCGGATCTACAAAACCACAATTAGACCTATTATGACATACACCTCAGAAACACGGCCAGAGACGGCAAAAACGAAACAACTATTGGAGACTACAGAAATGAGAATACTTTGACGAATAACAGGAAAAACGCTACTAGATAGAGAAAGAAGCGATAACATCAGGCAATCATGCAACACAGACTGCATTAATGAGTGGGTCCTACAGCGTAAGACACAATGGAACAAACACATAAGCCGAATGACAGAGGATAGACTGGTAAAGATCGCACGAGATAAATCGCCTAGTGGTACATGCAGTAGAGGTCGACCACGGAAAAGGTGGAGCGATAATTTAAGTCCAGAATGAGGAAAATCGAAGAAGGAACAGGTCAGGGACCTATTATAGAAGGTAGAAGAAAAAGAAGAAGAAATCGAACAGACTTCTAAAGATGCACTAAAAAGCGAAATATAAGAATATAAATTTTTATACGAAATTAAAATTTTTGAAGTCTATACCAAAATAATACGTGTCAATTCACAGAAAAATATTGAGAAATATTTTATTTGTAATTGCCTTCCTACCGAAGATTGTATGTATCACGTGTTAGTAGTTTTGTTTCATTTAGTAGAAATTTGGCGTCGACTTCAAAAATTTTAATTTCATCTAAAAATTTATATTTTTATTTTATGTTTTTTTATGCTTTTTTAGAAGTAGGTTCAATTTTTTTAAAACATTTTTAGTTTTGAAATCGTTAGGATATCCATAAATTATTAGAAGTACTCAGTTAGGTGTGTAATGTATCTCGTAATGTTTTCAAGGTCGCAAAAAAGTACCCATTTCCCACAGAGTTGTAAACCACACTAAACCGGACAGTAAACAATTCTTTGATTCTGAGAATTCTCGAAATACTAGTTTTGAATAACATTGTACCAAACACATATTTAGTCTGCCATATTAAATCCGCAATATTGAATTTTAAGAAATTAATTTTAAATACGTCATCGGGGCTCCCCAAAACAACTCCAATACCAATATTTAAACAACTTAAAACATAAACTTTCTAATTCACTAACATGACCTAATTTTAAAATCGTTCTAAATTGACAGTGGAGTGTTGAAATCAATAAGATTAACAATAAGTCAACCAACTTTTAAACCCTAAAAATACCAGCATAAAAAATCATTTTCTTTTATTACTAAACCAGCAAAAATTGAGAATCTTATTTAATTTCGGAATACAACTATTTTCTTTACATATTTCAAGGCTTTATCGCTAGGTTCTTATCCTTAATATCCTTATAAAAGGTGTTTTTTTATAGAGGTATAGAACTTTAAGTTGGCAACACTTTTTTAACTTGAGGCCATTTTGTCAGCTGTCAAGTGATTTATGTTTAATTTGGTTTGGCATTTCAACATGAATAGACTGACGCCTGAACAACGCTTCCACATTGTGCAAATTTATTTTGAAAATCATGGTTCTGTTCGAAATATGTATCGCGCACTACGTCCATTTTACGGTCAACATAATCGTCCATCAGAGCAATTAATTCGATTAACTATGGAACGTTTTCGCACCACGTTTACTCTAAATGATAATACGCATCCACAGAGACGCCGTACAGTGCGTACAGAAGAAGTCATTGCTGCTGTAGAGCGTAGCGTAGAGGAAGACCCGAATCAGTCTATCCGCCATCGTGCACAGGAATTGGATATGTGTCCATTCATTTTATGGAAGATTTTGCGGAAAGATCTTGGTTTGCGTGCTTACAAAATCCAACTCGTGTAAGAATTGAAGCTACACGATCACCTAGCAAGGCGTAGATTCGGTGAATGGGCCCAAAACAAGATTGCCGTTGATCCCGATTTTCATAAGCGAATTTTGTTTAGCGATGAAGCTCACTTTTGTTTGAATGGATACGTCAATAAACAAAACTGCCGTATTTGGAGTGATGATAATCCTCAAGTGTATGTTGAGACACCGTTACATCCAGAAAAACTGACTGTTTGGTGTGCTTTATGGGCTGGTGGAATCATTGGTCCGTACTTCTTTAAAAACGATGCTGGTCAGAACATTACAGTCAATGATGACCGCTATAGAGCCATGATTACTGACTTTTTCGTCCATCAATTGAACAACCATGATGTGCAGGAGCTGTGGGTTCAACAAGACGGCGCAACATGTCACACAGCTCGTGCCACAATTGATTTATTGAAGGAAACGTTTGGTAACCGCATAGTTTCACGTTTCGGACCCGTGAATTGGCCTCCAAGATCGTGCGACTTAACGCCGCTAGACTATTTTCTGTGGACCTCCAGATTAGACTACGTCCGAGCCAGCCGTGGCGGTCATATGCCAGAAGTCATATTTAAATTATAATGCCAGAAGGTTATCTTTCGAATAAAGTAAATTTCATGTCAATTTAAAAAATTCATCTTTGTTTTATTCCATTTAAAAGTTCTATACCTCTATAAAAAAAAACACCCTTTATAAGCGTTCATTTGTTAACATGAAATATAAATTATTATATTATAAGCAAAACAAAACTGGCTGACTAGAAGATCTATTTTTCATGACAAGGTCGGGTTTAATTAATTTAAGGACGGAAATCGGAAAAATGTAAAATTTTTATTAACCCATATTGTATCAGCCATACTAAATTGTCAAAAATTGATTCGTAGTCTTAACTGAAGACCCCGAAATGTGAATAAAGTAAACTTTTTAACCCACCATTTTGGATCCGCCATATTGGATGTAAAAAAAATAATTTTAAACTCTTAATCTATCCTTCGATTGCATGTGTCGTATTAAATCTTTTTAAATAATTTTAAATCCATTATTTACAACTCGGAAACCCCACAGTACCAATTTTCAACAAAATCGAGAGATGTAAAATTTTAGGTCCACCATATTAGTTCCGCCATATTGAATTTTTCAAAAATAATTTTAAATTCGTAATTTGCACCCATCGAAGTCCACGTCTTTTTCAATATTACAAAACTCGTCGATTGGAATTTGCTTAAATAAATAATTTTGTAATCTTGAATTTAGATCTCCATTATTTTATTACGGAAGCAAAGTGGAATGGCCGAGATTTTGGTTTTATTTTCTCACTAATGTTCTTAGTGGGATGTTTATTATTTTATTGATTTTAAACACCAACAACCCACTCTTTGTCTGTTTAAATCCATAACATTTACAAAGTGACGCAATATTCATGACTCCTTGTTTCTGTTAAGTATTTGTGAATTCAAACATTGCAGTATCTACGGCGCACAACGCAATTAAAATATTTATTTTATAAAAATAAGCATTATGAATCCTTAAAATTTTTCCATAAAAAAAACAGCAAACTTTGAAACCCATCAAAGAATTATTCGCAGTAAACTTTGCTGAATAAATTTAATGTAGTAATATATCCTTGACTTTTACGAAAGGTCAAAGGACGAAACGTCATTTACATTTAAATAAACTGAGTAATTTGTTGTGTAATTTAAAAAAAAAATACGGGAAATTATTGTCTTCTTACGGTATAAAATATATTTAGTTTGCTTGTACAAGTATGCTCGTGGCTATAATTTTAAAATTTTCTGTTAAGCGATTATGTAATGGGTACTATTAAAATTAATGTTTTTTATAACTATAAAATGATTTTACGCATGGATGATTTATAAAAAATACGGGCAATAATTTGTTCCGGATGTCTGGAAGATGAATCATATTGTCTCCTTTTGACTGGGTTCTGAGATGGATGACATTTATATGGACATCTTCAAGGCATTCGATGCAATAAATCATTGTGATCTTCAATTTTTCGGGCTTAACGAGGGAATATTAAGTTAAGGAACACTTTGTGAATCCAAAATAAAGAGATTGAATGAGTGATTTTAAGTCTTTTAAAATAGAAGTATTCTATTCTTACTGCTGTGTTTTTTAAATAATTGGATTTTTTTTATTTATTGTGAATCGCTACAAAATCTTAAATATTAAAAATGTTGTAATATTCCTACAGAATGATCTTGATAGTTGAAAGGTGTAAATTAAATAACCTTTCTTTAAATGTTAGTAAATGTCATTACATTGATAGTTGATATTGCTTATGTTTTTGGTGGTCATAATTTAATCAGTAGTTAATTTAGCAAAAGACTTGGATATATATGTTTGTTCTAGAGTCACATAGAGATTAATACATATAAATTATTTTCAACGTATTGGAAATGTTAGGCCTTACGTTTAGAATGGACGGATATCTCTTAGTTAAACTATTAAGCCGTTACTGTTCTACCTCTGCAGTTCAGTTCAGGTTCTTTTTCGCCGATAATATGACTATAAACTTCAAAATCAGCTATGGAACCAAAAAACAATTATTGCTTTCTTATTGGTTGAAATTAAGTGATAATACTTTAAATGTACCAGGTTAAAGATACAAAAACCAGGTCAATTTTGTCTTCTGAATTTCTCAAAAATTAACTGATTGATTTTTAAGATTTAGAGACTGTAGATATGTTGTCTTTCCGAATTAATGTGCTGATTCTATCTTTTGTGCCTTTGACTTATGATCTGTCTATTATTGATTAGTGGTTTTATTTCCTGCCTGTTTTTTTTGTTGCAATTTTATTGGTGACTTGCGGCCATTTTGTCTGTTGTAGTTCTTTTTGACTTTCTTGATTATCGGTCAGATTATGTTGTATATGCTCTGTATTTGTGGTAATGGTGTAAATGGGTGATTAAAACGCCTTTATAGGTATCAAAAGAGAAGACGATGATGAATATATAGGAAAATTAGGTTTGAAAGAAAGAAACTACAGGGGAAACATGCTAGCAAATTTTTTGGCACAACGCAATACCTGTATGATGTAAAAACAACGTAAAGGGATGTGGGTAAGCCCAGATAGAAAAAATAAAAACGAAGTAGACTACATACATTCACCAAGTAAAATATATCTGATGTCACAGTGTTAAACTCATTTTAATACCGAAAATGATCACGGTCTGGTAAGGCCTATCTTATTAGCAAAAATTTGGTGCGTATGGGGTCAGAGGTGTAGCTGCCAGTTTGCTGCAATCCTACTTATCGGATAGGCAGCAAACAGTCTGCTTTGCTAAAAATAATCATCATTACTTTTCAGATAGAACTAAATTGTTGCAGGGGTTACCTCAGGGCTCCATTTTGGGACCCATATTATTCTTAATATATGTAAACAATCTGGGGGATGGATTGGCGGCGGATAGCGTTTGCCAGTCTGCTGATGACACATCAGTGATTCTGGCGGACACTTCTATGGCGGGACTGTCTCAAAAGTGCACAAACTCCGCATTAAAAATGCAGGAGTGGTGTTCTGATAACGGCCTCACTCTAAACGTAGATAAAACCGGCCTCATTCTTTTTTCAAAGCATGCAACAAGGTCTGAGTCACTGCTTGTGTGGCTTGGGGGTAGATTTATACCTACTTTGGAACAGGTTAAGTTCTTGGGTGTTCATTTGGACCCCTCTTTAAACTGGGAACATCATATCTCAGCTCTTGGGGGCTAGGCTTAGCAGTTTGTGTGGTGTAGTCCGAAGGCTTCGTGATATGGTCACTGCAGAGACTGTAAGGCTTTTCTACCTTGGGCAAATACAATCTCTTGTCTTTTCTGGTATTTCCTTTTGGGAATCATCAAGAAAGGCTATTAATATATTTAAAATTCAAAAACGCATAATAAGATGCATCTTCCACCTACATCCAAGAGCTTCATATCGACCATTTTTTACTCAGTTTAAATTGCTTACTGCTTCCTCATTATACTTTAGATCTTTAGTCATGCTTGTCAGAAGGAATACGGAATTATTTCTGCTAAATAGACAGCATTATGAGGGAAACATGGTTATGATTACCAGAGGGGCGAATGACCTAAGGGTACCTTTACATAACTCCACCTTCTATGAGAGAGGACCATACTATATGGCGATTAAAACCGTAAGGATATTGCTAAGAGAAATCTGGCTTACCGAGTCGATTAATTGCTTTAAGAGACGCGTAAATGAATAGCTGTCTGATAGGTGCTTTTACTCTTTCAATTTTAATGAATAGTTTTTGTAATGTCAATATTTTTAACTTAATATTTTTTGTTTAGTGGGTTTTTTCTCATGCATTTGTTTTGTGTGTAAAAATTTTATTCTTTTTAAATTGGAATATCTTATTTTGCAAACTGTAAAACTTTGTTCAGTTTAAACTGACTCTCTTATTACTACTTTTTTAAATTATCTTGTATCTGTCTTTTGCTCCTTTTGTTGTTTTCCTTTGTGTAAAGTTCCTATCGAAATGTCGATTACTTTTTATATTAACTGTAGTTAGATTGATATATTTACAATTCTTAATGTTAAACATTTCTTTCTCTGACGTTGCTTTGTTATGTGATCATAATTTTGTTGGCAAATAAAGGATATTATTATTATTAAAAATGAACGATATCCTCAAAGATCCTGTCTACAAGCATGTGACCAGGGATTCCATAACATACCTTTATTATAATTTTTTAAAAAATAATTTATTATTTACACAACCAAAACCATAAAAAATGTAAACATGAGACGCATAATAATCATTCATAAAAAAAATCGAGTTCAAAATATGTTAAACATTACCATATGTCTGATTTTTAGACTATTTACTGATGCTAGTTTGTGCATAAGAATACTTTTCAATAAATCACTGTAATAAATAAATATACAGGGTGATTCAAAAGTCGATCACGAAACTTAAGGGGGTGATTCTACTTGACAAAATAAGGGTAGAGCTTCATATAATTTTTTTTCAAAATGTCATTCGTTTTCGAGTTACAAGCCGTCCAAGTTCAAGTTTTTATTTTTTGTTTTTTGAATTACTCGCTTACAGGAAAACCGATTTGACTAATATTTGAAAGATAGGCTAAGTCTTCTGCGCTTCATCATTTTAGTAACAATTCACATTGATTGTTTGCCGCTAGAGGGCACTTTACCTACATTGAAAATTGTTTTTTATCATAATTTTTTAGTGTTGACAGCTACAGTAGTTTTTGGCATAATTTCTGAAAGACTGATGCCAGGCCTTTAAAAAAGGTGCTCTTTATTTACATCGCTAAACCCAACGGTTTAGACGTAAATCACCCTTAAAAATTAAGTGGTAAATTTACTTTTCTCATTTCATTACCACCAGCTACCAGGTAAATAGCTGTCAAAGTATACCAGAGCTGTCAGTTTAACATCAAATAAATTCGCTTTTTAAACTATTTAATTTATAATCTTAAAATAACTAATAATGGCTAATCATTAAATATTCATATTATGGATTATTGCGATATACATTTAATTGATAAAAATTAATGAAACAGTACTAAACAAACTAAAAAAGATTTTCAAAATGTCCCCCATTTTCTTCCATACATTTCCTAACACTCTTCAAAAAATGTCGCCTAACTCGATGAAAAATTTCTGGTGTTTCTTTAATAATTTGGCACTTTTCGATTATCCTGAAGCGAAGATCCTCGACGTTGATTACTGGAATATCGTACACCAATTGTTTCAAATGACCCCAAAAGAAAAAATCCATAGGATTAAGGTCTGGTGACCTCGCTGCCCATGCCAATGGTCCACTTCGTCCTATCCATCGCTCAGGATACGTTGCATTCAAATACTGTCGGACACGTATACTAAAGTGGGGCGGAGCTCCGTCTTGGAGGATCCACATGTTGGCCCTTACTTCCAATGGCCCATCTTCCAGATACAATGGGAGACGATTTTGGATAAAATCTAAGTATACGTCACCAGTTAATGGGCCATCAAAGAAATGAGGACCAATAAGGTAATCTCCTATTATCCCTGCCTACACATTTAGTGAAAATCTACGCTGATGTTTCGTTTCTACCACATTGTTTGGGTTCTCGTAAGCATATGTGTGGATGTTGTGTAGATTTGTTATGCCATCACGAGTGAAACCAGCTTCGTCAGTGAATAATATGACGCCAATTAATCGATTATCGTGTTCATACTTAGCTAGGATCTGATTGCACATTTCCAACCGCCTCGGCCGATCATCGTCATAAAGAGCCTGCACCTTTTTTGAATGAAACGGGTAGAGTTGTTCTTCTCTTAGTATCCTCCATGAACTAGCCTGACAGAGCCGCACTTCATTCCCAATTTTTCTAGGTACTAATACCTGGATTATCTTCAATAATTTCAAGCACTCTTTCTTCTTGTTGCACGTTTCTAGCAGTTCTAGGTCTTCCCCTATTTCCATTATAACTTTTAAAGGAACCACATTCCGCAAGCCTCCTGTGCACACTGGAAAATGTTTGAGCATGAGGGATATTTCTTTCTGGATAACTCTCCATATAATATCTTCTTGCCAACTCTGCATTACCATTTGCTTTTCCATAACAAAAATGGATATCACAATATTCGATATTTGAATATTGGTGATTAGCCATTATTAGTTATTTTAAGATTATAAATTAAATAGTTTAAAAAGCGAATTTATTTGATGTTAAACTGACAGCTCTAGTATACTTTGATAGCTATTTACCTGGTAGCTGGTGGTAATGAAATGAGAAAAGTAAATTTACCACTTAATTTTTAAGGATGATTTACGTCTAAACCGTTGGGTTTAGCGATGTAAATAAAGAGCACCTTTTTTAAAGGCCTGGCATCAGTCTTTCAGAAATTATGCCAAAAACTACTGTAGCTGTCAACACTAAAAAATTATGACAAAAAAAAACAATTTTCAATGTAGGTAAAGTGCCCTCTAGCGGCAAACAATCAATGTGAATTGTTACTAAAATGATGAAGCGCAGAAGACTTAGCCTATCTTTCAAATATTAGTCAAATCGGTTTTCCTGTAAGCGAGTAATTCAAAAAACAAAAAATAAAAACTTGAACTTGGACGGCTTGTAACTCGAAAATGAATGACATTTTGAAAAAAAATTATATGAAGCTCTACCCTTATTTTGTCAAGTAAAATCACCCCCTTAAGTTTCGTGATCGATTTTTGAATCACCCTGTATAAGCCTTTTTTTTAGGAAATTAACACACCCTTTCTATAATCATAAAAAAAAATCATTCGGAAGGAAACCGATATCCTTCTAATAAAACGGTTTCTTGACCTTCCTTTTTACCCTACAAAACGAACCAATATAATATGTGAAAACTGTTTAGTGTAATTATCACGAAACAGGAAATAGTGTTAGCGTAATTAAACGCAAAATGTACTTATAAGTTATGATTGATAATAAACTATGGAAACAAATTGAATTTTTTTATCGAAGCAAAATATTTTAAACTCGGCAAAGTGGAACGCTAACTTTGATAAACGGTACATACGTTCATATGAATGGAGATATGATAAATGTTTGTTTTAAGTATTTCTTTGTACTTTCGCTTGTATATTAAGAAGCATTAAGTAATAAAAACGCTATTTGCGAATATATTATAATAAGGAACTATTATACGAGGTGTTCGAGAAAGTTTATGGTAAATAGAAAGTTTCTGGTTTTAATAAAACAGCTTCCTTTATTTCACCTCCACTTATTTTGCATACTTCTTGTTGAGCCCCGCTGGGGATGAAATTTGAGCAATGGTAAGGCATGGGTTTTGTTCTTCTTCTTTTAACAGGGCATAAAACTTTTCAGTGGTCCTCGTTAATATTCAGCACTCTTTTCAACTTTTGGAGAATCTTCCGGTGGCTATTTGTTCTTTGATTTCTCTTTCATTCCTATCTTTACCACTTTAAATTTCACAGCATTCCCCATTTAATATGAATGAGCTAAAGAATATTAGAAAAAATAAATATGGGGTTTAGTTGGACCAGGTCAATAAAAACAACTTATGGAATACTGTACAGTACTGTACAGTACAAATTGATATTTTGTTTGATTCTGGACCGTTCTTCCCCAATTTATAAATGTAATTAAATTATCCAGCATATTACTTCCTAGAAATGCTTTTAATTTTATTTTGTACGCAAGGGATCTAGCTGTATAGTCCTGAGAATGATCTCATAGAGGTTGAAACGTCGACAAATATAGCAAAGTATTCCATAAGTTGTTTTTATTGCCCTGGTCCAACTAAACCCCATATTTATAATCAGTTGAGGACACTAGCATCTATAATAAAGGGTGTTTTTTATAGAGGTATAGAACTTTAAGTTGGCAACACTTTTTTAACTGGCGGCCATTTTGTCAGCTGTCAAGTGATTTATGTTTAGTTTGGTTTGGCATTTCAACATGAATAGACTGACGCCTGAACAACGCTTCCAAATTGTGCAAATTTATTTTGAAAATCATGGTTCTGTTCGAAATACGTATCGCGCACTACGTCCATTTTACGGTCAACATAATCGTCCATCAGAGCAATTAATTCGATTAACTATGGAACGTTTTCGCACCACGTTTACTCTAAATGATAATACGTATCCACAGAGACGTCGTACAGTGCGTACAGAAGAAGTCATTGCTGCTGTAGAGCGTAGCGTAGAGGAAGACCCGAATCAGTCTATCCGCCATCGTGCACAGGAATTGGATATGTGTCCATTCACTTTATGGAAGATTTTGCGGAAAGATCTTGGTTTGCGTTCTTACAAAATCCAACTCGTGCAAGAATTGAAGCCACACGATCACCTAGCAAGGCATAGATTCGGTGAATGGGCCTAAAACAAAATTGCCGTTGATCCTGATTTTCATAAACGAATTTTGTTTAGCGATGAAGCTCACTTTTGTTTTAATGGATACGTCAATAAACAAAACTGCCGTATTTGGAGGGATGATAATCCTCAAGTGTATGTTGAAACACCGTTACATCTAGAAAAACTGACTGTTTGGTGTGCTTTATGGGCTGGTGGAATCATTGGTCTGTACTTCTTTAAAAACGATGCTGGTCAGAACGTTACAGTCAATGGTGACCGCTATAGAGCCATGATTACTGACTTTTTCGTTCATCAATTGAACAACCATGATGTGCAGGAGCTCTGGTTTCAACAAGATGGCCCAACATGTCACACAGCTCGTGCCACAATTGATTTATTGAAGGAAATGTTTGGTAACCGCATAGTTTCACGTTTCGGACCCGTGAATTGGCCTCCAAGATCGTGCGACTTAACGCCGCTAGACTATTTTCTGTGGGGATATGTGAAGTCGCTAGTCTACGCCGATAAGCCCGAAACGATTGATCACTTGGAGGACAACATTCGCCGCGTTATTGCCGATATACGGCCACAAATGTTGGAAAAAGTCATCGAAAATTGGACCTCCAGATTAAACTACGTCCGAGCCAGCCGTGGCGGTCATATGCCAGAAGTTATATTTAAATTATAATGCCAGAAGGTTATCTTTCGAATAAAGTAAATTTCATGTCAATTTAAAAAATTCATCTTTGTTTTATTCCATTTAAAAGTTCTATACCTCTATAAAAAACACCCTTTATAATTAAATTATCCAGCATATTACTTTCTAGAAATGTTTTTAATTTTATTTTGTACGCAAGGAATCTAGCTATACAGGGTGATTCAAAAATCGATCACGAAACTTAAGGGGGTGATTCTACTTGACAAAATAAGGGTAGAGCTTCATATAATTTTTTTTCAAAATGTCATTCGTTTTCGAGTTACAAGCCGTCCAAGTTCAAGTTTTTATTTTTTGTTTTTTGAATTACTCGCTTACAGGAAAACCGATTTGACTAATATTTGAAAGATAGGCTAAGTCTTCTGCTCTTCATCATTTTAGTAACAATTCACATTGATTGTTTGCCGCTAGAGGGCACTTTACCTACATTGAAAATTGTTTTTTTGTCATAATTTTTTAGTGTTGACAGCTACAGTAGTTTTTGGCATAATTTCTGAAAGACTGATGCCAGGCCTTTAAAAAAGGTGCTCTTTATTTACATCGCTAAACCCAACGGTTTAGACGTAAATCACCCTTAAAAATTAAGTGGTAAATTTACTTTTCTCATTTCATTACCACCAGCTACCAGGTAAATAGCTATCAAAGTATACTAGAGCTGTCAGTTTAACATCAAATAAATTCGCTTTTTAAACTATTTAATTTATAATCTTAAAATAACTAATAATGGCTAATCACCAATATTCAAATATCGAATATTGTGATATCCATTTTTGTTATGGAAAAGCAAATGGTAATGCAGAGTTGGCAAGAAGATATTATATGGAGAGTTATCCGGAAAGAAATATCCCTCATGCTCAAACATTTTCCAGTGTACACAGGAGGCTTGCGGAATGTGGTTCCTTTAAAAGTTATAATGGAAATAGGGGAAGACCTAGAACTGCTAGAAACGTGCAACAAGAAGAAAGAGTGCTTGAAATTATTAAAGATAATCCAGGTATTAGTACTAGAAAAATTGGGAATGAAGTGCGGCTCTGTCAGGCTAGTTCATGGAGGATACTAAGAGAAGAACAACTCTACCTGTTTCATTCAAAAAAGGTGCAGGCTCTTTATGACGATGATCGGCCGAGACGGTTGGAAATGTGCAATCAGATCCTAGCTAAGTATGAACACGATAATCGATTAATTGGCGTCATATTATTCACTGACGAAGCTGGTTTCACTCGTGATGGCATAACAAATCTACACAACATCCACACATATGCTTACGAGAACCCAAACAATGTGGTAGAAACGAAACATCAGCGTAGATTTTCACTAAATGTGTGGGCAGGGATAATAGGAGTTTACCTTATTGGTCCTCATTTCTTTGATGGCCCATTAACTGGTGACGTATACTTAGATTTTATCCAAAATCGTCTCCCATTGTATCTGGAAGATGTGCCATTGGAAGTAAGGGCCAACATGTGGATCCTCCAAGACGGAGCTCCGCCCCACTTTAGTATACGTGTCCGACAGTATTTGAATGCAACGTATCCTGAGCGATGGATAGGACGAAGTGGACCATTGGCATGGGCAACGAGGTCACCAGACCTTAATCCTACGGATTTTTTCTTTTGGGGTCATTTCAAACAATTGGTGTACGATATTCCAGTAATCAACGTCGAGGATCTTCGCTTCAGGATAATCGAAAAGTGCCAAATTATTAAAGAAACACCAGGAATTTTTCATCGAGTTAGGCGACATTTTTTGAAGAGTGTTAGGAAATGTATGGAAGAAAATGGGGGACATTTTGAGAATCTTTTTTAGTTTGTTTAGTACTGTTTCATTAATTTTTATCAATTAAATGTATATCGCAATAATCCATAATATGAATATTTACTGATTAGCCATTATTAGTTATTTTAAGATTATAAATTAAATAGTTTAAAAAGCGAATTTATTTGATGTTAAACTGACAGCTCTAGTATACTTTGATAGCTATTTACCTGGTAGCTGGTGGTAATGAAATGAGAAAAGTAAATTTACCACTTAATTTTTAAGAGTGATTTACGTCTAAACCGTTGGGTTTAGCGATGTAAATAAAGAGCACCTTTTTTAAAGGCCTGGCATCAGTCTTTCAGAAATTATGCCAAAAACTACTGTAGCTGTCAACACTAAAAAATTATGACAAAAAAACAATTTTCAATGTAGGTAAAGTGCCCTCTAGCGGCAAACAATCAATGTGAATTGTAACTAAAATGATGAAGCGCAGAAGACTTAGCCTATCTTTCAAATATTAGTCAAATCGGTTTTCCTGTAAGCGAGTAATTCAAAAAACAAAAAATAAAAACTTGAACTTGGACGGCTTGTAACTCGAAAACGAATGACATTTTGAAAAAAAATTATATGAAGCTCTACCCTTATTTTGTCAAGTAGAATCACCCCCTTAAGTTTCGTGATCGATTTTTGAATCACCCTGTATAGTCCTGAGTCCTGAGGATGATAGCAAAGTATTCCGTAAGTTGTTTTTATTGACCTGGTCCACCTAAACTCCATATTTATAGTCAGTTGAGGTCACTAGCATCTGTAATATTAGAAAAAATATATTCGTTAATTGAATACAAAAATAAATGACCATTTCTAAATTATTTTTTTAAACCAATCTTAAACGAAAGATAACCCCCCAAAAAAGGCCTTTCAATATGTTTCAGCTTCTGATTAATATTTTGCAAATAATCAAATTGCTTTTACTTTTAACGCAAAACTAAACTGTCTGATGCAATTTGAACAGTAAGGGTTGCAACTGACCGAAGCAATTTTGTTTGTAAGGATTGCAACCTTTACGGTTCAAATTGCCTTAAAAATAACATGAAATATTATTATTTGCAAAAATATCAGTCAGAAGCTGAAGCATAGTAATAAACCTTTTTTGAGGGGTAATTTTTTGTTCAAGGGTGGTTTAAGAAAATAATCTAGAAACTCTCACCGTCATTTTTGTATTCCATTAACGAATATATTTTATCTAATTTTCTTTAGCTTTTTTTTGATTTATTTTATCTAAATAGAAACAAAAAAGTGAATTTTTCAATGTCGAAAATAGGGTTTGCAACCCTTATGGTTGAAACTGCATCAGTTAGTTGCACAATAATATCACATATAATACGTAATTTGTTTCATTGCTCAATTCCAATTAGAACCTGAGATATATTGGAAAAAATTAAAGTGTTTTTCCATCTTACTTACTTACTTACTTACTTACTCCGTGGCGTTACAACCCCGTGTGGGTTTTAGCCGACTTGACAATATGCCTCCATTCGTTTCTGTCCTTTGCTAGCTCCATCCAGTTCTCTACATCCATAGCTTTAAGGTCTCCTGCTATATTATCCCGCCACCGGGGCCGGGGTCGTCCAAGTGGTCTTTTTCCAGTTGGGGTTTCTTCCCACACCAGTCTCACTATTCTTTCGTTAGAGTGTCTTATGAGGTGGCCCGTCCACTGGAGTTTTCTAGACTTTATTTCTTTAACTATGTTGGCGTCTGCGTATAACTCTTCTAACTCTTTGTTTGTTCTTATTCTATATTTTCCCGTTGCCCCATCCAGTAACGGGCCAAAGATTTTCCTTAGGATTTTTCTCTCCCATACTCGCAGTCACTCTTCGTTTGCCTTTGTTATTGTCCAAGTTTCGCTGCCGTACATCACTACTGGTCTTATAACTGTTTTATATAGATTTATCTTTGTTCGTCTTGTTAGTTGTTTCGATTTTATCAGATCTCGAAGGGCGTAGCTACATCTGTTCCCAGCTTGGATCCTATTGTTTATTTCTTGTGATCCGTTATTATCTTCAGTTATTGTTGTTCCAAGATACTTAAATTCTCTGACGCGCTCAAAGTTGTAGTCGTCGATGGTGATGTTCTGTCCATTTCTGTCTCTGTTTCGAATATTGCGGCTCGTGTACATATATTTAGTTTTGTTTTCATTTATTTGTAGCCCCATCTTCTCTGCTTCCTTCTCGAACCTGATAAAAGTTTCCTTCATTTTTATTCTTGTGTTTTCTATTAGATCTACATCGTCTGCAAATGCCAGCAGTAAGTTTGGTCCTTCTCGATGGAATATGGAAGTCGGTGTATCAATTCTTGCATTTCTGATTATGTGTTCTAAAGCTACGTTGAAGAGTTGTGGTGAGAGTGCATCTCCCTGCTTCAGTCCATTGTTAATCTCAAATGTCTCCGAGTACTGTTGCCCAACTCTTACCTTACATCGTAGTCCTTCCATACTCATCCGTATCAAGTTGACTAGTTTTTTAGGAAAACCAAGTTCTTGCATCGCTGTCCACAGTCTCATCCGGCATACTCTATCGAAAGCCTATTTAAAGTCTATGAACATCTGATGAAGCTCTCCATCGAACTCCCAGCATTTTTCCATTATTTGTTTTATAGTGAATATTTGGTCAACAGTAGATCGGCCGGGTCTGAATCCGCATTGATACTCTCCAATGATTTCTTCTGTGTACGATTTGGTTCTTTCTAACAGAATGTTTGCAAGGATTTTGTAGGTAGTATTAAGGAGTGTTATTCCTCGGTAGTTGTTACATTGCTTTTTGTTACCTTTTTTGTGAATTGGTACGATAACACCTTCTTTCCATTCGTCTGGCATTGTTTCTTCCTCCCAAATACCTTGAATTAGCTTGTATATAGATCTGTGTAGTGCTTCCCCTCCGTGCTTCAGACACTCTGCGGGTATACCATCGCTGCCTGGGGCTTTATTATTTTTAAGTTTTTTAATTGCTTGGGTTACTTCTTCATATGTTTTTCCATCAGATAAGAAAAATCCCTGGTCTCTTATTTCATCGTAACTTATAACATATCAAAAATTATTGAAATTGGAGTTGTCGAGATGCGATACCTACCTTATTAGTTAGACAGATGTCATGTGTGCTTTGTTCTTCTCCGGGTATATTCTTCGTTGTATTTATTCCTGTTCTAGATATTTCAGTTTCTCTACTTGTTTAAGTCAATCATTTTTATCAACCATCAATTTACATCTGACTGGTACTTTTGCAACGACTATATTCCTTGTTTTTTTCAAACCGTTTGCATGATATATTCCTTCGCTGTTCGATTGAGTTTAAAAAGCATTCTTTGATCCTCACTGTCTAGAGTTAGGTTTACATCGTCTGCAAAGTAAATAAATTTTTTTGACCCTAATGATAATTTCATCCATAATGGTATTAAACTGCGTTGTATTTAAGCTATCATTCTGTATTACCTCCTCAAACGAATTTGGTTAGAATATTATTTATTTTTACCACTGTGGTATTGAAGTTGGGCTCCTGTATCGTACATATAATAGGCATGATGACTGTAATGAAGAATCACTGAAATTATGACTTGAAGTAATTATATAGGATAGACAGATACACTTATTTATAGATTACAAGTGAGATTATATTTATTTTAGTAAAAATAAAAACTTAAAATATAGAAATCGACCATATTAGATCGAACACCAATCAGAAGCGCGTGACGTCACGCTTTCGTAAACACCACATCAGTCATCATTGTTTATTGCCTTTATCCTTCAAATTTGTCTTTATTTGCATCGTTAATCAGATATTTTGTGGATAAAACTATCAAGTGTGTGAGTTTCGTGCTATTAAAAGTACAACAACGTCATGGAACAAGGATTTATAAAGGTCAATAACTCAAATTTGCCAAGGATCGACTCCCTGATGCTGGGAACGAGGTTAACTGGTGCACTGTTTTAACTTCAATCTGGACAGCTTTAATTCTGAATTTGTATAATATAAATACTTGTACTGATTTATCAGCTGATTTTGGTAAGGTGGTAAGTCCTTCTAGATCTTCAATTGTGTGCAAAGCTAAAAAATAAAAATAAGTACTTGTGAACAAACTGTAACTATTTACACATTATAATGTACTATAATTTTTGTAACAGACTATAATAATAATAATAATAATAGCTACCACAAAGTTTGTTTGGAATCATAACTACCTATAATGTTATGATTAAACCGGCAAACGGAAAATATATACACTTGAATTCAATAAAACAGATTACCGGTATAAAAAAAAAATTAGTACGTACCTGAACTTTCTGATGAAGTGCCTGCGAGTTCTAAATGTTCTGTAGGTGTTTTTGTTTGCGTTACATCTTTCTCACATTCTTCAATTAGACACCTTCTTTTTTTTTGGGAGCATAGGGACGCTCAGCGGGATCAGAAGTTCGTTTGCTTCTGCCTGGTTAGCATTCAAATTTTGTGGGTATACACCCTGAGTCCATGCGCACTTTTAAAACTTAATCCATTACTTGGTACTGTGTATAATTTTCCATATCATTTGTTAACTGGAAAAAGAAAAAGCTTTTAGTTAGGAATTTTAAATATAATACAGTAATAAAGAAATGAAACCTAACCTCAAACGGGATCGATAGTGTTATTGACAATTATTTACCTTACATATATTTTGTTTGCGAGCTTCGCCACTTATTTATATAAAATAAATACTTACATCAAAATGATCTTCGCAGAAATAAATTACTGATTTAACAGATACAGAGTCTGGGTCTCGCCTTGCAAAATTTAGCCACGTATTTCTGATATTTTTCTTCCTTGACACGTTAATAAATAACTTATTCGGAGTTTTTATCGTAATATTATTACTGTACACCATCGATACACATTAGAATTCATGATTATCGCATAAAATAATGGAAAATATGAATCGAAACAAGCTATAATATGCAACTTGTCAAGTGTTTACGAAAGGGTGACGTCACAGACGGACGCCATTACTATTCTAGCGTTTTGGTGCGAAATTTAAATTGTATTTTAAAAAGGTCAATTTTTCCTTCAAAATATTAATTTTTTGCGGAAATACGATTTATTTTGTATAAAGTAGGTGCGTAAAAACATCGCGGAGAATTTTTCCAAAATCAGTCATCCCTATTGCTTCATTTACTTGTTTTATCAGCAGGAATTTTATTAAGTGTGCCAATTTAATGGAGTTGAATGCTTTTGTAAAATCTAGGAAACAGATCAATAGCAGTTTGTCTTATTCTATACATTTTTCGACCACCAATTGTGTTCTGGTGAAGTTCTGTCCTGTTGAGATGAATGGATGTTTGCTCATTGTTGATTGATGAAGCATGGTCCCTATTTTCTTTTGTTCTTCATGTCCTTTGAGAATTTTCCTCAGTCATCCAGAAATAAATAGACTTGTAGCTTAAAGAATATTAAGAGTATAAAATACTATAATTTTTTTCGAATGTTGTGCACTACGCAAAAAATATGTTGATAATGTGGAAAAATTTTTGATGATTTGTTGCTCTGTATATAAAAAACAAAACTTCCCGGCACGTGAATATTTTTAGAGGAACTGTTTAAGTCGTAATAAATACGCCTTGAATATCCTCATACATGCCATAATAATTTTACCACCTACATAAAACATAATAAAAAAGATTAAACGTAAATTTTATTGCCTTTTCAAGTTTAATCGTTGTCTCTAAAGGAACTTTCTCTTGTATACATATCAAATTATCTTTATGTCTATACGAGTGTACGTCAATTCTAGGACTTTAAGATAAAATAAAGAAATTCATTTCTGCGACCTGGGTAATCTCAATTAGTTAATCTACTGATTTAACTGATTAAAAGAGGGTGTGATACTGACTGCTTGTTTATAAAGCACATTTATTTCTGAATTTCTATTTAGTAAAGTGAATTAAAAAGCTCTTCTTAACGTGCCTTTTCGTATCGAACGTTGGCAATCATCAGCGCTATCTGAACTCTGTCCACCGCTCTTCTAAAAAGCGTTCTTGTGCTGGCTCCATTGTCGTAAGTTCTTCAGCCAAGATATTCTGCGACGACCTGGACCTCTTTTACCATCAATTTTACCTTGCATAATAAGTTGAAACGCCTGGTATTTTGCATTACATAAAATATGTCCGAAATATTCTAATTTTCTTTTTTTGATGGTGTGTATGATTTAAGTTTGTTTGTTCATTCGATTTAGTACTTCTATATTTCGGATTCTATCCATCCACGAAATTCGCATCGTACACCGGTAAGTCCAGTCTCCTACACATGGCATCTGTGAGTGTCCATCCTTCAGCTCCATACAAGAGTATACTGAAGACATATCATCTAAGAATACGTGTCCTTAAGGGTAGACCAACATCACGGTTGTATAGAACGGTCTTCATTTTGATAAAGGCGCTTCGAGCCTGTTCTATTCGGGACCTTATCTCTTGTGTGTTGTCCCCGTTTTCATTGAGTGTGCATCCCAAATACTTGAATTGTTGAACACGTTCTATGGGTGTTCCGTCATATTCTAAACGACCGAAAACATCTGTATGTTTTGCTTACTACCAGCCACTTTGCCTTCTTGATGTTCAACTTAAGCCCCATCGATCCACTCTTGTCTGCCACGCAGTTTACAAGTTCTTGTAGGTCTTCCAATGTATTCGCGAGAAGTATAGTATCATCTGCGTATCTAAGACTATTTATAGCTGTACCGTTTATAATAATGGCTCGGTGTTTTTCATATAGCGTCTCTTGAAAGTTTTTTTCTGAATACAAGCTAAATAAGAGAGGTACACATCCCTGTCGAAATCCACGCATTATTTGTATCTCATCTGATATCTCTCCGTCCACTGTTATTTTTGCTTTCTGGTATCAGTAGAGATTAACTATTATTCTTATATCTCGATCTTCCAGATTCTGTTTTCTTAATATTTCAATAAGTTTTTCGTGTTGGATGGTATCAAAAGCTTTCTCGTAGTCTATAAAACACGCGAACACATCTGCAGACACCTCTGCACCAACACCTGCATGCTGAACAAAGCCTCACGTGTACCCATCCCATTTCTGAACACAAACTGTGCATTGCTCATGTTCTCTTCGCATTTGCTGTAAATACGGGCATGAATGATTTTCAGGAATATCTTTAAAACATCACTTATTATACTGATTGTGCGGTATTCATTACAACATTTGGCGTTCCACTTCTTTGGTATTGTCACGAAGGTAGAAATTAACCCATCTTTAGGAATCTTGCCACTTTTGTAGATTAAATTAAACAGCCTTACCATAACATTGAGTGATTACTCTTCTAGAAGTAGTTTTAACAATTCCGAATGTGTTTCATCAGGTCCTGGTGCCTTACCATTTTTTGCAAGGCGTATTGCATGTTCCACCTCTGATGTCGTAAAAAAGCTCCTCAATATAATTACACCATTATAGCATTGTTTCTGTATCAAGGATAACTTCTCTTTGTTGGTTTATTATTAATCCAGAGGATTTACATTTATATAACCCGGTAACTTCTCTGAAAAAGCTCAGAAAAGTAAAAAAATAAATAAAAGGACAATACGCCAACGGACAGGATTATTCTTGATTACTTTGGAAAAATTGGATCAGCCGATCAAATATTTTTGTAGCAAAATGAAATTGATACAAATTAAGTGAAAGTGTTGACAGTTACTCAAGTTCATAAAATATGCAAAAAAAAGACACTATTCTTTCAAAAAGTCTTCATTAGGTCTAATATTATGCCCAAAAGTAACACTAGAATCTTCTTAGAATCAAATACTAGCCTGTGTTGTATATTCTGCCATCTCCTAGCTCTTGCTATTATCTAATTGGCCAATCCTTCTTGTAGTATTTTGCTTGGCTATCTCACTTGCGATCCGGCGACTCTGGACAATTATAGGCCTATATCCCTTTTCTCCCAGTTATACAAAACCTTCATGAAAATCATAACTAGCAGATTGACGAACAAATTCGACACATATCAACCTGTTGAACAAGCAGGATTCAGAAGGGGATATGGAACATGCGACCACCTGCATACACTAAAAACATTAATAGAAAAAACCAACGAGTATAATCTGCCTCTGTACATGGCCTTTGTTGACTACGAGAAGGCCTTCGACAGCGTAAAACTATGGGCTGTTGAAGAAGCTTTGGTAAATAGCGGAATAGACTCGAGATACAAAAATCTATTGCATAATGTCTATCTAGACGCAACGATGACAGTACAACTTGATGACGAGGTAAAGACGAACCGCATCCCAATCAAAAGAGGAGTAAGACAGGGAGATACAATCTCGCCCAAATTATTTACAATGGCCCTGGAAGACTTGTTCAAATCATTAAATTGGGAAAATAAAGGGATAAACATTAATGGTAGATTCCTAAATTATCTGAGATATGCAGATGATATACTCTTGATCGCATCCGACTGGGACGAGCTGGAGTCAATGATAAACGACCTCCATGAAACATCGCTCCAACGAGGATTAAAGATGAACCTCAGAAAAACAAAAGTAATGTCAAACTCAGACGAACAACAAGTTATAACAGTATATATATATATATATATATATATATATATATATATATATATACTTAGGACAGGCCATAAGAGCAAGTAAGGACAACCAGATAGCCGAAATAACACGAAGAACTCGACTGGGATGGATGGCGTTCGGAAAACTCTCCTATATTTTGAAAAATTAGAAAATTCCCTTATACTTAAGAACCAAAGTATTTGATTGCTGTATATTGCCGGTTCTAACATACGGAGCGCAGACGTGGACCTTTACAAATCAAATTTGGACAGAATCCGCATAACTCAAAGGGCTGTGGAACGACACATGTTAGGAATATCACTCAGAGATAAAAAAACGAAATTATTGGATAAGAAGAAAAACCAACGCAGTTGACGCTATAGAAAGAGCAGCATCACTAAAATGGAAATGGGCAGGCCATAACGAACGAATAAAAGACAACCGTTGGAATTCAGAAATTGGAAAATGGCGCCCATATGAAGGGAAAAGATCCAGAGGCAGGTCACAGATGAGATGGAAGGATGACATAGTCAGACATGCCGGCTTGATTGTGGCAAAGAAGAGCCCAGAATAGAGAGATTTGGAAACAAATAGGGGAGGCCTATATCCAGTGAATGAAAATCTCACTTGCAGAAGAAGCAGCAAAACGTTGTGTATCCTGATACAGTCCAAGTAAAAGTGCTACAACTTTTAAATCAGCAAACAACTGTCACTGATGCCCCTCATATTTAATGCAAGTCAAAATGTGCTCCACGTTTTCATATGAATAGCATAGTAAGAGAAATTAAAGGTAAAGTTGTCGCGTAACTATATCACTTCATTCAGCTTGAATGATTATGTGTGGATGAGAATGTGAAATACTCAGTAAAAAATTATGATCCGCTGATGTTGGTGGTGTACCTGTATCATGAACAATTTCTCCATCTTCTTGAAAATCTAAATAGCAGAAAAATGTTTCATTTTCTTGTGCAGGGCGTCAAGTGTTTATATTTTTCGATTGATTTGAATTTTTCTGGAAGGACTCCGTGTCCTGTCCAAATCTTCAGGTACTCTCCATGACCCTGTTGTTTTTAAATTGAAAAAAAAAACATTATTTTCTTCAATAGGTTATGTTTTCGTTTTCTGACCTATCACGGAAACTTACACGCCCTATATTATTATCGCACACTTCTAAAGGTGAAGGATACTTTGTTTATTTGCAACTATACTCCAGTCTTGCTATTGAATTTGTAGCGATTTCATGTAAAAAATTACTACAGATATCTGAAAGATTCATGTCGTAGGGGGCACCCAGTAGATGATAATTACGTAAAAAAGTACAGCTAGATCGGCCCTGTTTTTTTATAAACGACATCCAAAGTCGGAAAATTTGATTTTCCGTCCGTAGAATTTTCCGGTTACATTTTAAAGAAAACTTGTTCAAATGAAAGTTGTGGGTATTGAAAAGACCTTTAATTTCATTTTTTACACGTCAAAATCGATAAATAATTTATCGAGATAATGGCGAAAAACCACCTTTTTTGCACTATTTTATAAATGTTAATAACTTTTGCAAGAAAGGCCGAAATTAATGTATAACTCCTTGATGATAAGGCCATTATGTGTCTTTATAACTGTGCGAAAGCTGGACCAAATCGGTTTGGTAGTTTATGAATAATCTTAATTGTTTATCCCAGACATTGAATGTTCAAACAATTATCCTTGCCCAAAGGATGATTCTACAGATATTTGCAAAAGTGGAATAGATTCTTTGAAGTTCAAACTACAAGCAAAGGTGAAAAAACGATGGATTTTTAAAACTATTGTTGTTAAAAAAACCGTTTAAAGATGGGGTACCTTTTTTACGTATAAACAATTGGATTAACTTTGTTAATTTTAATGACAGAAGTTTATGAATAAGTGGACACGTTCTCCGAGTTTATTATCAATTGCAAATATGGTTAGGAAATCATATGGACGCAACCAAATATGGCTGGCGAAAACATAACCATGGTTTGGAACCAATTTACATATCTGAAAATTTGATACCCGACGAAACTTTAACTTTAATTACATGTAAGTGCACTACTGGGTGCAAAACAAGTAGATGCAGCTGCAAAAAGCACGGTCTCAATTGCACAACTCTTTGTTTAAACTGCAACGATGAGGGAGATAAAAAATGCGACAACTCCACTGAAGTGATAATTGAAGACGAAAATGATGTGGAGGAAGATGACGATTTGCTACAAGCAATGATAAATGATGACGCAGAAGAGCCTCCATAAAAAAGAGCAAGAACAGAAATATAAATTTTTATCGTTGAGTTATATAAATAAAAAAGTCGATTGTGTATTTAGGATATTTAAAGTGTATTTAAAAAAAATAAAGTTTTGTATTATGCATAAACATATGCCTGGATTATTTATTCCGAGAAGAATATATATAAATATATATGAATTTCAGAAGTACACCGTGAGAAAGCCGAGCTTCCTCCACCACTCGCTACAACGCACTGACAAAAGTACCTTCACTTCGAAGGGCTATAACTTTACTAACGATGCATGAATTTCATACTTATCAATTGTATCATAAAATATAGGTCTTCGTTTAAAATCTTTGAAAATTTTGGCTCTTAATGTTTATAAACAAAAGAGATATGATTTTTAAAAAAATGCTATCTTAGCTCCTATTGGTCGTAAGAGACTTTTTTTTTAATTCATGTTTTTTCACCAACTTTCAAGTCCACTTATTCACAAACTTGTATCATTAAAATTAACAAAGTTATTCCAATTTTTTTTACGTAAAAAAGGTACCCCTTCTTTAAACGATTTTTTTTAACAACAATTTTTTAAAAAATCTATCGTTTTTTCATCTTTGCTTGTAGTTTGAACTTCAAAAATCCATTCCGCTTTTGCGAATATCTGTAGAATCATCCTCTGGGGAAGGACAATTGTTTGAACATTCAGTGTCTGGGATAAACAATTAAGATTATTCATAAACTACCAAACCGATTTAGTCCAGCTTTCGCGCAGTTATAAAGGCACATAATGCCCTCATCATGAAGGGGTTATACATCACTTTCGGCCTTTTTTGCAAAAGTTATTAACATTTATAAAATAGTGCAAAAAAGGTGGTTTTTCGCCATTATCTCAATAAATTATTTATCGAGTTTGACGTATAAAAAGTTAAATTAAAGGTCTTTTCAATACCCACAACTTTTATTTGGACAAGTTTTCTCTAAAATGTAACCTGAAAATTCTACTGACGGAAAGTCGAATTTTCCGACTTTGGATGTTGTTTATAAAAAAATAGGGCTGATATAGCTGTACTTTTTTACGTATTTATCATCCACTGGGTAACCCTTACCACTTGAAACTTTCAGATATCTGCAATAAATTTTTTCACCGTCTTTCATAGGAATACTGGAGTACTACGTTTTCCCCATTTTTAATGGGAATTTATTTACGCATTAGGTTAACTCAATCATAATTTAATACTGATGCCCTATTAAGAAATAATAAAAAAAAATCTGACTAGATTAAATCTGGAAATCCTATCGGCCAATCTAAAGATTGTTTAGTACTCTTCAAAAACGCTGGTACATATTTCGGAAATTATAAAATTTAACAAAAGAGTAAGTTCATTAATCAACCTGCCAGTTTTCACGCTTTCATAGCTATTCAAACAATCGTAATTACGAATTTTCCCTCTCGTTCCACGATACTCATCATCTTTAACCTAAGACCTGGCCTGTGTGCTTCCGGTAGGTGACCATTTCTAAAGAATCTAGCGGTACTTTTGTTGGTAAACAGCCGACTAGAGTCTAGGCTCGAATAAATTGAAGTAGCTCGAGGTTACAGACGCTTCTCTTAGCCTAGTGACATACTGATAAACCTTTGCGAGATATACAGGGTGTTAGTTGAAACAGATACTACTTAAAATGCATTTAAGCTGATACTTTTGTATTGGCGACAATGCGATATAAAAATCAGCAGGAATGAATGGTTCGTCATGATCATCCAGGATTGCATTTACTTGGTGTTTAATCATTCAAAACAAATATTCTTACTATCATGATTATTACTCACATAAATTGAAAAAAAAAAGACATGAAGAATCGTATTAGCAGGAATTAGTGTTGCTATTGTTATCAAATTATTTTTGACAAATATTTAACCTTGCCTCCATGGCAACAATACCCCTAAATGTCTATTATTGTAAACAAAAACTTTACTACAAAGCCATATCAGAAGATTCTTTAGAACCTCAAGGGAGTGTAAATTATACGAGGATGATTCGATAAGTTCTCGGCCTGATAAAAAAAACAAAAGATTTTTGAAAGTATTTTTACTTATTTTTCAACATAGTCCCCTTGTACTTCAATACATTTAGACTAATGATGTTCTCACATTTTAATACCAGTAGTATCATGCGATTTGTCCAACTCTGCAAAATATGCGGTTATCGCGGCACTGACCTCGTTATTTGAAGGGAATTTTCGTCAAGCGAGCCATTTTTTCAAGTTTGGGAAGAGACAGTAATCGCTAGGAGCCAGATCCGGTGAATATGACGCATGTGGAAGCACTTCAAAATGAAGGTCATGAAGTTTTGCAGCAACAACCATAGATTTGTGTGCAGGCACGTTATCCTGATGAAAGAGCACTTTTTTTGGCAAGATGTGGACGTTTAGCCATAATCACATGCTGAAAATGATCCAGTAGTGAAGCGTAATACTTACCGGTGATGGTCTTGCCTTTTTCTAAATAGTCGTTAAGCATCACGCCATGTGAATCCCAAAAAACTGTTGCTATGACTTTTCCTGCAAACGGAACCGTTTTTGCTTTTTTTGGCGCACTTTCACCTGCCTCCACCCACTGTTTAGATTACTACTCTGTCTCTGGCATGTAATCGTGAATCCATGTTTCATCTACAGTTATAAAACGTCGAAGAAATTCAGCAGGATTGCGTCTGAATAAGTCTAAACACTCTTGCGAAGTGTTCATTCGAAGGCGTTTTTCACCGACTGTTAACAAACGCGGCACCCATGGCGCAGAAAGCTTTTTCATGCCAAGAACATCATGTAAAATGTAGAGGACACGATCTATCGAGATGTTTGCTATACTAGCAAGCTCTCGTACTTTCAGTCGGCGGTCATGAAGTATGACATTGTGAATTTATGTGACAATTTCGTCAGTTGTAGCGGTTTTTGGGCGTCCCGAGCGCTCATCATCTTAAATTGATGTACGTCCACGATCAAATTCAGTAGCCCATTTTTTTACTATCGAAAATGAAGGAGAAGAATCCTTTAAAGTAGAATCTAACTCATTTTTAATGTCCGTAGGAGTTAAGCCCTTTAAAACAAAGTATTTTATAACCGCTCGAACTTCAATTTTATCCATATTTGACAATATATGTGTGTGTTCACTCGATCGCCACAAACAAGCAACTGAACGCAAACATCTGAAACTTTGCAGGGCGTCATCTCATGGTTAATGTATACAAAATATTATAGTTATTTGATCCTACTAGCTCCCTCTCTGTTTCAGGCCGAGAACTTATCGAACCATT
The DNA here is from genome assembly GCA_034092305.1 of Diaprepes abbreviatus. NCBI lineage: Eukaryota > Metazoa > Arthropoda > Insecta > Coleoptera > Curculionidae > Diaprepes > Diaprepes abbreviatus. The sequence goes on along the minus strand of JASJET010000181.1, from coordinate 3,638,971 downwards.
CTCGTATAAGAATTTATCGTCAAATCGCACAGCGAAAAAATCTCGTCAAAGGTGGATATAGAAATATTTAGAACACTTAACATACACAGGAAGTTCCCAATTCGCCATATTTGTTTATGTCTGTAAACCAACTTTAGAATGCCTCCAGCAATTTGAATGAAAATTTTTGTGTTGTATTTAAGCAGTTGCTTCTGTAGCCTCATATTAATTTGGGTTAAATTCGTAAAATAAAATCCAAAATGGCGCTTATTGTATGACGGTTAATAATATTAATATTTTTCCATTTTCTCCAAAATTGTTATAGAGGAGTTTTGGGGTAATTTTATATAATTTACGAATTAATTTTTTTTAATTTAATTTAATATATATATATATATATATATATATATATATATATATATATATATATAATATGGTGGTTATATTTATATCAATTGTAAAGAAAAATAACCCCAAATCTTGCGATGAATACAGGTTTATTAGTTTAATGATCTAAGCGCTCAAAATACTCCTCAAAGTTATACAAAACAGAATCTATAGAAAAGTGTTTTTCATTAGGGGTTTTCTCTCATGATCTTAAAACAGCAAAATTAATTCCTACTTTCAAAAACGAAGATCGAAATAGTGTTAACTATAGGCCCGTATCACTGCTGTCATCTGTGTCAAAGGTCTTTGGAAGAACTATTTACAACAGAATTATAGACTTCTTAACCCAACAAAATGCATTAACTGATAATCAATATGGATTCAGACCTGGAAGATTCACAGAAATGGTAACATAATGGAAAAGGTTGACAATAATGAGAAAGTAATAGGTCTTTATTTGGATCTGTCAAGAGCATTCGACACAATAGATCATCAGCTGATGATAAATAAAATAGAAAAGGATGAATTGAGGGGCGTCGCTGCTCTATTGTTAAAATCATATGTCAAAAACAGACAACAATCTGTGTGTGGCCAGTAACGGTAAACACAAGGTCTTCCACAAGGTTCTATGCTGGGTTATATATTGGGTACTATTCTGTTTCTCTTGTATGTGAACTGTCTCGATGATGGCTTCTCCTCTAGATTTGTTTGTCAGTATGCCGATGACACATCGGTCATATTGGGGAGCGAGTCTGTGGAGACGTTGTCTAAAGCAGCAGAGAGAATGGAAGTATGATTCCAAAATAATTATTTAACACTTAATACGGAAAAGATTGGACTCATAATATTTGATAAAACATTAGCCAGAAATTATTCACTCTACGCTAAAGTAGATGGTAAGTCAATTGCGGTAGTAAAGAATTTGAAATTTTTAGAGATTGTTATTGACTTAACTCTAATCTGGGAATGTTACAATAAAGACTTAATAGTGCATTAATTCACAAGACTCACTTTTTACAGTCACTTATAAATTATGGAATTTTATTTTGGGGGTCATCAAAATACGCTATATATAGTGCAGAAATGTCTCATAAGATGTATTTTAAAATTACACCCTCGATCTTCCTGCAAACTCTGTTTTAACATTTGGCTATTTTGACCGTTCCTTGTCTGTATTTCTTGGCTCTGGTGATGTTCATCAAAAAAAATCATCATCTGTTTAGCTTGAAGTCCGAGTTCTATTCTGAGTCAATGAAAATCGTCAGTAGAAATTGGGCTGGCCTTAGCATACCTCTTCATGGCACAACTTTTTTGACAGAGTACTGTACTAACGTGCAATCAAGACATATAATATTTTACCCTCAAATGTTACTGAAATCAATAACAAGGATAAATTCAGAAAGGCTGTATGTGTTCCTGTAATTACTGTCTTAAATTAGATTGTTTTATTATTTTAAATATTATAAATCAAGGTGCTGCTAGTCACAGTGTACTTTTTGACGTTGCCGTGTCATTGTCTAAATGAAATTATGATTTACAAGTTAAACGGTTTCGCACTCCCTTTAGGGATTATTCACTCATACCAGGCATACAAAGACACCAAAAGTATGAAGCTCTGTGGGAACCCTTTTCATGTTATCGGGTCCTAGGTGACGTTGTTTGCTGTATTTCCTACGACCTTTCGGACGGTTCTCGCGGTTGCAAGGAGAACTGCTTTCTGCATAGGTTTATACAGAAAATCACTAAGGCCCAGTCCCTTGATGTTCTGCAGGAGGTTCTTTGGTATCACTCCAGTTGTTGACAGTATTATGGGAATCGTTTGGACGCTGTTCATTGCCCATTGTCTTCGGATTTGTACTTCCAGATCTCTGTATTTCGCGATCTTCTCGTTATATTTTGGCCTTAGGTTGTTGTTGTTAGGTATAGCAATGCCGATTAGTGTAGTTCGCCTAGAAATTTTATCTATTAGTATAATATCTGGTCTATTATGAGCTACGTTTGATCCGTCAGTACCGTTCGATCCCAATATAACTTGAACTGATTGTTCTCAAGAATAGGCTCCGGATTGTACTTGTAATAAGGCACTTTTCCTACCTGTAATAGGTTTAACTTTTCTGCTAACTCTTGGTGGAGTATCTTAGCGGCTGAGTCGTGTCTTTCCTTATACTCGGTTGCGGCAAACGCTTGGCACCCTCCAGTTATGTGCTGAACTGTCTCTATGATCTCTAATAATGAACTTCCGATAGTTCTTTGTCGGAATAACCTGGTCTTGGATAGCTAACTGTCCTGAAATCAACGCTGAGTTGTCGACATTGTCCTGATTGACCCCATTTGGATGCTGTCCATGAAGTGGCTTCTGTAGCCAGGTTTGTAACTTCTGTTGGTCTGTTTGATGGTGAGAAGTAATATTTTGTTCCCTCAACTGTAGCGGCGTTGAATCGTCTGCCTCGCATATTGCTCGATGTAGTGTGGAAGAGTCCGCTAACCTGTGGAAATATGAACGTAAGTTTATTATTATTATTATTATAAAATTGAAACGAAGAAATTAGAATAAAAATTGAAATAGCTAGAAAAGGTTTATAAAATATGCATCCATATTCACCAGATTTTGTATGTAACAAATACTTACAAAAGATAAATATATAGTATTACATATAATTATGCAGGAAAGAATAGAGGGAAGAGAAAAAATTTGTATGGTTGAAAAATTACATTTTACAAGACCTAACATTCGATAGAAAAACATGTAGAGAAGAAAGAAGAATAAGTGGGATACAAATTTTACATTTTTCGAATTTTTTCAAAATAGATATCAGAAGATTTTTGAGGTTGTAAATTACGAATCTAAAGTTAATTTACTTTCAGTCTCAAATACCTTAAAACTTTAGGAAATCGATAGTAATTATTTCGATTTTATATCGATAATATTTTTTGATTAACCCAGATAGATTCCATTAAACATAGATTGTAGGTTAGTCATCAACTTTAAAAGCGGAATTTGATTTGGGTCACTAGGAAAGAAGACGAGATTAAAAAAATATCAAGATTGTTATCTCTTTAATAGCATTGTCTGAAATAACGCGTTGTTTGGATGAAATAGATAATTTTTATGTGCAAGCAGATATTAACTATTAACTATTTCATTTCATTATATTATAATTCAGTAAGAAGTTCTTACACTAACAAGTTTAAAATGTCTTCACCGCTGTGAAGGAGACGTTAGATAAGTATCAGAAAAAAATATTTCACTGTGAATAATGTGATTACGAGATACTGAAAGTATATTGAAACACATTTTTTGCAATACCACCTTTAAAAATGCACCCTTTTTCTCCCTCAAGTCGTTAAAGAAAAAAGGGAGACAGCATATTTCCTGCAAATCCAAATATGGTTCTGTCTCTAGAGGCGTATTTATTCGTCCTTACCTTCTTGATATTAAAAAATAATTAACAAAAATAAAAAAAATAATAACTATTTATATAACATAACAACGCTGTGTTGTACAGCTTTTTCCGGAATTTCTAGTAAAAAAATATTTATTTTAATCCTGTTTCAGAATGACATAAATAACGATACAACAATTAAATAAATTAATGCAATAAAGATAAATTGATAATGTAGCCATTTATTTAAACAAATGTCATAAGAGAAAAAAATATAAACCTTAAGAAATCAAGATTATATAAATTACCGGTATATATTTATTTATTAATCAAGAGTTATTTTAAATGCCATCTAGTTATAGTTTCCGTAATTAGAATAAAGGAGAAAAATGTTGCGCAAATAAGAGTCACATTGAAAGAAATTTTATTTCTTTTTTTTATTATTTTGAATTGATAATTTTTACTTAAAAAATATATATATAGGCAGGGGAGTAGTTAGGATACTTGTTCTAAAGAAATATTCTCTTAGATTCACGTTGAACAATGTCAACCTGTGCCATCATTGATAATTTATTCCTGTTCTTTTTTTTTCAAAAATCGTTCTTTCGTTTATTTTGGACTAAAAGAAGCAGAGAATGAATTACTAAAATGATGTTAGAACAGGTGCAATATTTTGTTTTAACATCCTGCAACAAAGCACAATTTTAAAACTCAAAATTTCAGTAAGAAATATATATATATATATATATATATATATATATATATATATATATATATATATATATATTACCGTGAAGAAAAGGGAAAGAATATATAGAAACATTTTATTTTGTTTCTATACATTCGCAGGAAATATCTGCGATATAAAATATAAATTCCGAGGCATGGTGGCAGGATATTAAAAACCTGCTCCACTGACGAGACCATAGGTGGTCGAAACGCATATGGAGGGAGAGCCAGAGTAGGATTTGCATGAAATAAACTGTTTTTATATGTTCTTTTCTTTTTCTTTGCCTAAAAGGAGAATAATATATAGGCAAAGCACAATTTTCCGCAGTGGTCTAGGTTTTTATGTTTTTGGGTTTCCCTACTTTATTTCAAAATTTTCAACAGTGTTTTAGTGGTAGTAGCAAAATTGAAAGAAATAGGTTGGAAAAAAAATTTTTTTGAAGGAAAAAACTATATAAGACCTCCAAAACAAACTTCAGCTTCATATTTGACGACCTCAAAATAGTGGGAAATAGTGCAAAAAATTTGATTTTGCACTATTCCAAATAGTTACCAAGAAAATATTTTTAATCTCGTGTTACCAACTGTGTTTTTATTGAATGAATATCTGAAAGTGTTCAACATTACGAATTAAAAATGTAATAACAATTATAAGAATTGACGTGATGTAATCGTTGCAGACCGAACAATATTATTAAGTTTGACGGAGCATTTCACGCAACTATCAACACTAGACAGACACAGTCATTTCCTGCAATTTCAATTGCTAATGCACAATGCAGTTATTAGCTTCACTTTCCCTCTTTTAATGAATATTTTTCGTAGTTAAATAATCGATTAAGTGAGCCTCCTAAGCGAATTGTTCGAATTTTTATCTTGTAGCTAATAATCTGAGAGTAATTATATTATTTAAAAACTGGGATTTTTTGTTCATTAATTACTTGTTGTTTTTTCTGTATAACTGAACAATATTATCATTTTAAAAGGAAAAGTACGAATTTGTCGAGAGCTTGGAAATGTATTAAGGATGTTCACGCGCTGCAAAAAATTACAACAATTAATTGTCTGAAATGCCATTTTCGGACTTCTAAAAGAAGGGAGTTCTCAATTCGTCAACTATGTATTTTTTTATGTATGTACGCCGATTACTCCGGAACTGCTGCACCGATTTGAATGAAATTTTTTACGTTACGTTCAGGAAGTTGCTGCGGTGGTCCCATATTTTTTTGGACAAAATTGGTGTAGTAAAATCCAAGATGGTGCTGACAATATGGCGGTCAAAAAAATTTTGTCCGATTTTCTCCAAAATTGGTATGGGGGAATTTTCGGGGTCGTACACAACGAATCTGAAATTATTTTTTAAAAATTCAATATGGCGGTTCCAATATGGCGGACAAAATAATTTAATTTTGTCCGATTTTCACCAAAATTGGTGTGGGGGAGTTTTCAGGATCGCACATAATGAATCCAAAATATTTAAAAAAAATTCAATATGGCGGATCCAATATGGCGGACAAAAAATCAGTTTTGTCCGATTTTCGCCAAAATTGGTACGGCGGAGTTTTTGAGATTGCACATTACGAATCTGAAATTATTTTAAAAAAAATTAAATAATTTGCCTAAAATCAGTATTGAGGGATTTTTCTTAGTGTTAATTACGAATTTAAAATATTTTTTGAATAACTGGCAGAGTCAATATGGCGTCTTGAATATTTTACATTTTTCGATTTTCCCCAAAACTCATATAGGGGGTCCTTGAGGGTGTAAATTATGAATTTAAAGTTTTTTTTCAGGATTCAATATGGCGAATCCAATATAGCAGACTAAAAATTTCACATTTTTCGATTTTATTCAAAGGTGGGAATGAATCGTTTTTAAGGATATAAATAATGAATATAAAATTATTTTAAGTAAATCTAAAATGTCAGAATGTCAGAACTTTTAAATTTCCGGATTTCATACAAAATTGGACCTAGGGGGCTTTGAAGGGTTTAGATTTAGATTAGATTAAGACGTTAAAATTATTTTTTTGAAATTCAGTATGGCAGACTCAACACGGTGAAAATTTGACCTTATTCGCATTTTTCCACATTTGGTATTAGGGGTTTTCGGGTCGTGTATTAAGAATATAAAGTTAATTTTTTACAACTATTAGGTTATTTTATACTGTTCAATGTGAACTATATTCTGTTAAAATGAAAAATTAAATAATTACTCTGTGAATAGATTTCCCGTGGGAATAGGGTAGTTATATTTTTTATCGCTATCCAAGAAAGTCTAAAGGAAAAATAAATCAGTTATCGAACTTTACTTTTATTATCTTTGTTGTTTAAATGTTTTCTTAAAAATACATAAACTCAGTCATTTTATAAAGACCTAATAAGACCCTCTCTAAGGTTTGCCTATAAATCTATCGAGATAATCCTACTCTGGTTATGTAAATAAAACCAGACGTGATAAGGGTAGTTTTTAACATATGGTATATGAAATACCGTTAAAATGTATTAAAATCGTTTTTTCTATTTATTTTGTTAATAGACTATTGTTTTGAGAAACTCGTTTTATTTAATTTAATTAATAACCTTCACGCGACTAAACTCACGGACGTACTGCTGTGTGAGCTGTAAACAAGATATGTTATCTGTCCAGCTAATAATTATGGTTTTGGTAAGCTTAAATAACCGTAGTTGTTTGGTACTAAAGCTACAAGAGAAAAGATGAACGTCCAGACTTCCAGAGTGTCTTTATTATTGTGAAATTTAATTATAGGTTATAAAAATAGCTACAAATTAATGTGTGGCAGCAGACTGGTTATAGATAAATGGCTATTGCTACCTCAATACGTCACTGGCAGGAGTCTATGATCAAATTCTGTCACAAGGGATTGTAAATTTTACATTTTCCGATTTTGTCTAAAATTGATATTGCGGGGTTCTTGGGCCGTACATAAACTCAATATGCAGTATAAACTATATCCGGCTAATAAATTTACGTCTCAAGTTTTTTAAATATCGATGTTGCCACCTTGGATTCATTGCGAGATACACTAATCTCGATTAGTACTTAATTTAAATAATTTATGAATATCATAATGAATTCAAAACTAAAAATTAAAAAATAAAATTTTTATAAAAAAGAATTGAACTGACTTCTAAAAGTGCGCTGAAAAGTGTAAAATAACTATAAATTATTATATGAAATTGAAATTTTTGACCTCGGCACCAAACTAATACCTGACAAAATGTGATTTGCATAAACAGATTAAAAATACTTTATTATTTGTAATTACTTTCTTACCATAACTTGTATATATTAGTAGTTATTTATTTCATTTAGAAATAATTTGGCGCTGACTTGAAAAATTTCAATTTCATATAAAAATTTATAGTAATTTTTCACTTTCAACGCACTTTTAGAAGTCAGTTCAATTTTATTTATAAAAATTTTATTTTTATTTGTTTGTACGACGTTTCGATTAAACTGTATCTCTAATCGTCATCAATTATAAATTGACAGTTTTGACTTAAGGCTACGAGCTTATACTGGGTGTCTCTAAAAGATTTGTAGAAATCCCTAAAAAAATTCCTGAAGCTAAAATGTAAGGATCTACTCAAATTACTTTTGTCTAAAAGTTGATAATTTCCTGAATACAGAGCAGGGCGTCAAAGTTTAAATTTTTTAGTAAACTTTTTTTTAAAATTTTTATCTTAATAATAGCATGATTTGCACAAAATTCGGTTTTTTGCTGTTTTTTAAGACGAGAAATCAAGATCTAATAATATATATATATATATATATATATATAATATATATATATATACAGGGTGATTCAAAAATCGATCACGAAACTTAAGGGGGTGATTCTACTTGACAAAATAAGGGTAGAGCTTCATATAATTTTTTTTCAAAATGTCATTCGTTTTCGAGTTACAAGCCGTCCAAGTTCAAGTTTTTATTTTTTGTTTTTTGAATTACTCGCTTACAGGAAAACCGATTTGACTAATATTTGAAAGATAGGCTAAGTCTTCTGCGCTTCATCATTTTAGTAACAATTCACATTGATTGTTTGCCGCTAGAGGGCACTTTACCTACATTGAAAATTGTTTTTTTGTCATAATTTTTTAGTGTTGACAGCTACAGTAGTTTTTGGCATAATTTCTGAAAGACTGATGCCAGGCCTTTAAAAAAGGTGCTCTTTATTTACATCGCTAAACCCAACGGTTTAGACGTAAATCACCCTTAAAAATTAAATGGTAAATTTACTTTTCTCATTTCATTACCACCAGCTACCAGGTAAATAGCTATCAAAGTATGCTAGAGCTGTCAGTTTAACATCAAATAAATTCGCTTTTTAAACTATTTAATTTATAATCTTAAAATAACTAATAATGGCTAATCACCAATATTCAAATATCGAATATTGTGATATCCATTTTTGTTATGGAAAAGCAAATGGTAATGCAGAGTTGGCAAGAAGATATTATATGGAGAGTTATCCGGAAAGAAATATCCCTCATGCTCAAACATTTTCCAGTGTGCACAGGAGGCTTGCGGAATGGGGTTCCTTTAAAAGTTATAATGGAAATAGGGGAAGACCTAGAACTGCTAGAAACGTGCAACAAGAAGAAAGAGTGCTTGAAATTATTGAAGATAATCCAGGTATTAGTACTAGAAAAATTGGGAATGAAGTGCGGCTCTGTCAGGCTAGTTCATGGAGGATACTAAGAGAAGAACAACTCTACCCGTTTCATTCAAAAAAGGTGCAGGCTCTTTATGACGATGATCGGCCGAGACGGTTGGAAATGTGCAATCAGATCCTAGCTAAGTATGAACACGATAATCGATTAATTGGCGTCATATTATTCACTGACGAAGCTGGTTTCACTCGTGATGGCATAACAAATCTACACAACATCCACACATATGCTTACGAGAACCCAAACAATGTGGTAGAAACGAAACATCAGCGTAGATTTTCACTAAATGTGTGGGCAGGGATAATAGGAGATTACCTTATTGGTCCTCATTTCTTTGATGGTCCATTAACTGGTGACGTATACTTAGATTTTATCCAAAATCGTCTCCCATTGTATCTGGAAGATGTGCCATTGGAAGTAAGGGCCAACATGTGGATCCTCTAAGATGGAGCTCCGCCCCACTTTAGTATACGTGTCCGACAGTATTTGAATGCAACGTATCCTGAGCGATGGATAGGACGAAGTGGACCATTGGCATGGGCAGCGAGGTCACCGACCTTAATCCTATGGATTTTTTCTTTTGGGGTCATTTGAAACAATTGGTGTACGATATTCCAGTAATCAACGTCGAGGATCTTCGCTTCAGGATAATCGAAAAGTGCCAAATTATTAAAGAAACACCAGGAACTTTTCATCGAGTTAGGCGACATTTTTTGAAGAGTGTTAGGAAATGTATGGAAGAAAATGGGGGACATTTTGAGAATCTTTTTTAGTTTGTTTAGTACTGTTTCATTAATTTTTATCAATTAAATGTATATCGCAATAATCCATAATATGAATATTTACTGATTAGCCATTATTAGTTATTTTAAGATTATAAATTAAATAGTTTAAAAAGCGAATTTATTTGATGTTAAACTGACAGCTCTAGTATACTTTGATAGCTATTTACCTGGTAGCTGGTGGTAATGAAATGAGAAAAGTAAATTTACCACTTAATTTTTAAGGGTGATTTACGTCTAAACCGTTGGGTTTAGCGATGTAAATAAAGAGCACCTTTTTTAAAGGCCTGGCATCAGTCTTTCAGAAATTATGCCAAAAACTACTGTAGCTGTCAACACTAAAAAATTATGACAAAAAAACAATTTTCAATGTAGGTAAAGTGCCCTCTAGCGGCAAACAATCAATGTGAATTGTTACTAAAATGATGAAGCGCAGAAGACTTAGCTTATCTTTCAAATATTAGTCAAATCGGTTTTCCTGTAAGCGAGTAATTCAAAAAACATAAAAAAATAACTAGAACTTGGACGGCTTGTAACTCGAAAACGAATGACATTTTGAAAAAAAATTATATGAAGCTCTACCCTTATTTTGTCAAGTAGAATCACCCCCTTAAGTTTCGTGATCGATTTTTGAATCACCCTGTATATATATATATATATATATATATATATATATATATATATATATATATATATACATATATATATATATATGTATATATATATATATATATATATATATATATATATATATATTGCAGGGGGCGCTACCACTAGCACTTTGGCTACATCTAAAGTTTCATAACTTTCTCGTGTCTCTGTATTCAAATTTTTAATTAAAAATTTGTATTCTTTGACAAATTTTTTTAAGTTTTTTAATGCATACTGGGACTCGTTGTAGCCTCCATTCACATTTTATCTAAACTTCCAAACTTGAGACTGGTTCAAAAAATTGGGAGTGTGTTTAAGGGTCAACAAGTAAACAACAAAAAAAAATTACATAACAACGAGCTAATAACAATTATAATAGTATAGGACTGAACTGGCAAAGAACAATAAAAATAACAAACAAAGTCTGTCAGCCTTAAAGAAACCATATATAAAATGTTATTATCTATGTCCTTTAAAAATACCAACAAATAAGTATGATTAATTAAATAACATTAATAAATAGAACATTTTACGTTGACATTTTGCTATTTCTTTAATTTCCAAAGGTTCTTTACTTCTTACTTTACGGATGTCGCCTTGAAAGGCAATTAACTACTGAAAAAAACTAGTTTGACGAACTTAGATTTTATGACCAAGAAATAATTTCCGGATTTTGATTTGTCAATTACAACCGTGCCCAGCGGTTCATTAAAACAATTTCAATGTAATATTGTCTATTTAACTCCATAGTTACTAGAAAAGTAGAATAACCATACTTCATTCAGTCTGTACAATAAAGGGCAGCGTATATATGCAGGAGGATTAATTGAAGATCTAGGTATCTATCTTTGGATTTATATAGATCTTTGGCTTTTCTTAAGGGTACAACTCTTGAACATGCATTTCCACTCAAATACGTATTTTATAGAGTTCATATGGATAAATTAAAAAGAATCTGAAAAAGATTTGTAAATTCTATTCCATATCACTACATAGTATAAAACAAAGTCGCTTTCTCTGTCCCTATGTCCCTTTGTATGCTTAAATCTTTAAAACTACGCACCGGATTTTGATGCGGTTTTTTTCAATAGATAGAGTGATTCAAGAGGAAGGTTTATATGTATAATAACATCCATTAAATAGTGGAGAAATACTGTTAATTTTGAGGTTTCTAATGTGATGTCGTTAATTATCATATTTTTTTCCGCTTACATTGCAAACGCAGGCTGAACCCTACGATATTTATCAAAATAATGTACTAATTATTTGTACACATTGAAAAGGTCTACAGAAAACTCCGCGATGGTATATGTCTATCTCTCATGGATATCCCACAATAACATTTTTTTGTCATTTACTTTTTACGATAAATAATGGCAAATTTTGAAGCGATTTTAACCAATACAGCATTAATCCTTATCCAATTAAATAGCTTAAATACATTGTTGATTTAATATAGATCTATATGGTCCTTTACAGCACAAGATTTAAATGAATATTTTCGAAGATATTACAGATTTAAAATTGCGGGAAGTAGCGCTTGCGGCGGTACTGGCCGACCGGGGCGGCGGCAGCGTGCCTATAAATAGCGCGTCGGAGGCCGATGAAATAATTGTAAAAATAAAATAAATAGTCACAGATTTTCTGTAGTGTATTTAGTATCAGCATTGCACCCGTGCGAAGCCGGGGCGGGTCGCTAGTAATTAATATATTATAATTTGAAAGTATAAGTACGTCGAAGACTTCATGATAATGGAATTTTTGGACGACTTACTACTAAAAAACTGTTGCTAAGACTCGTAAATATAAAAAAAAAGATTAAAATGGGCAAGACAACAAAAAAATTGAAGCACTGCTCAATAGAAAAAGGTGCATTTAGCGACGAATCGAAATTTGCAGTTTTTCAATCGAAAATAAAAGTGTATGTGCTTAGAAAAGCAAATGATTGTTTGGCTTCTAGTGTCACATATAGAGGTGACTCAGTAATGGCTTGGGGTTGCTTAGCCGGATCCCGTGTTGGTGACCCTGTAGAAGTAGAACGAATCTTGAAAAAGGAAGGCTATAAAAACTTCTACACAAGAATATTTTACTGTCTCGTACTCGTTTAATAGATACTCCTTTTACTTTCCAACATGAAAATGACCCCAAACATACTATAAATATCTGCAAAAGTTACTTGGAAAGTCTTGAAAAAAACAAGAAATTTAAAGTCATGGAGTGGCCACTACAGAGCCCAGATTCAAACCCGATAGAATTATTATAGGATGAATTAAACAGCTGTTCAAAAGCAGCGTCCGACATCGGTTTCTTACTTATGGGAAATCTTACAAGACGAGTAGAAAAAAATCAAGACAGATATACTCAACAAATTAATTTTGCGAATTCCGAGAATCTGCCAGGCTGTAATTAAAACTAAAGGCTACCATTTTGATGAGAAAAATTTTGAGACGTAACTATTATACTATCTAACAAATTGATATTTACTTTTTTCGTTATAATTGTTTGTTAAAATTCTTTGTTTGTATTATTTTATGGTTTCAATTTTGAATTCTATGCATATTGATATTTAAGAACTGACAGCTAATTAGTTAGTAATGATTGATATTTATTTTTGTTTTCATTAAAAGGCTTAGTACCTTATTCTTCAAGTGCCTTCTCCATTGCGGAGGTTGGCAATCATAATAGCTATTTTAATTTTTGAGGCAGTTTCTCTAAATAGTTGTTTTGAACTGCATTCAAACTATTCCCTTAGGTTTTTTACCCATGAAATTCGTCGTCGTCCCACGCCTCTTCTGCCACTTATTTTGCCCTGGATTATGAGCCGTAAGATGCTGTACTTTTCTCCTCGCATAATGTGTCCGGAATATTGCAGTTTTCTCTGTTTTACTGTTATCTCGACTTCCTTTTCTTTCCCCATTCTTCTCAACACTTCGGCGTTCGTAACTCGATCCACCCACGAAATCCTCTGAATTCTTCTATAGGTCCACATTTCAAAAGAGTTAAGTCTTCTCATTACCTCTCGATTCAGTGTCCATGCTTCCATTCCATAATATAGAACACTATATACGTAACATTTAGTCAGTCGTATTTTCAGGGCTAACGTTAGATCTTTGCTGCAGTTAACCTTTTTCATTCTAATTAAGTTGGCACGTGCTTTCTCGATTCTGGTTTTTATTTCGACGGTATAGTCAGTATTTTCTGTTATTAGGGTTCTCAATTAAGTGTACTTCTTAACTCTTTCTATGTGCTGGCCTCCTACCATTAGGGTTTCATTATTAATGGTGTTGTTTTTACTAATTATCATAAACTTGGTCTTTTTTGTGTTAAGAGAGAGTCCATATTCTCCACTAACTTTTAATATTTTATTCATTATTTTTTCTAGGTCTTTCAAACTATCAGCTATTATTACGGTGTCATATGCATACCTAATATTGCTGATTAAAACTCCGTTTACATTTATCCCTGCTGTTTCAGATTCAAGACTTTCCAATATGACCTCTTCAGAATAAGCGTTAAATAGTAAATGTGACAATATACACCCTTGTCTGACTCCCCCTTGTATTTCCACATCTCCGGATATTTCCTGTCCAAATCTTACTGCCGCTCGCTGACTGTAATACAGATTTGATATCAACCTTAAATCTCTTTCATCCAAATTTTTGCTACTGAGAATCTCTATCAGTTTGTCATGTTTGACCCTATCAAAAGTTTTGTTGTAATCTATGAAGCAGACATAGAAGTCCTGATTGATATCTAAGCATCTTTGAGTAAGCACATTAAAAGCAAATAATGCTTCTCTTGTACCCACCCCGTTCCGGAAGCCAAACTGTGTGTCACTAATATCCAGCACCAATTTGGAATGTATTCTAGCGTGTACAATTTTTAAAAGGGCTTTCAAAGTATGTGACATGAGACTGATTATTCGATAGTGACTGCATTCTTTTGAATTTGCTTTCTTTGGTAAACATACGAATGTTGAAGTTAACATTTCTCGGGGGATAGTTCCTGTCGTGTAAATTGTATTAAATAATCTCACCAATAAATCTAAATTTTTGTCATTGATCAGCTTCAACAACTCACCTGACATTTCATCTGGACCAACAGCTTTATTAGCTTTTATCGATCTTAATGCATAAATGACCTCTGCTTTAATAATTTCAGGCCCTATGTCACCGCTCAGGCTGTTTACAGAAAAATTTTCGTGTCTGTGATCTTCAAATAGTCCCTCTATGTACTCTTTCCACCTGCATAATTTTTGTTGTGTTTCCATAATAATGTTTCCGTCTTTGTCTAGCAATACGTTTGAGATTTTTCTCTTTTCTTTTCCAGCTATTCCTTTGACTTTTTTTTGCAAGTTGAAGTTGTCGTACTTGTTTTGCAACTCCTCCATTTCCTTGCATTTTTCCAGAAAGGTACTCTTCTTTTGCTGCTCTTATTTTTCTTCTTATTTGAATTTGCAACTGTTGATATCAGGGCTTGTTGGTCTTGTGTTTCCTTCTTTCATCCATCAACTCCAAAATATCATCTGTCATCCAATCTTCTTTCTTGTATCTTGATGTTGTAAGTACTTGCTTGGTTCCATAATTGACGTTTTGAAAAACTGCCACTGTTGTTCAACGTTGTCATCGTTTAACCCAGGCTTGCCTTGTTTTCTTTCTAAGGTTGTGTTGATGTCTTGTCTCAGCTTTTCTTTCGTTTCTTCTGATTTACCTGAGTACCTATTAAACGTAAATATGAATTAAAATTGTTTCTTTATTAAATAAAAGTCTTTTTCTTTAACTTCAATAAAATATCGTGTATTTTTTTTCATTAATTTTACAATTTTGAAATTTTTTTATTCATAAAAATTAAGAAAAAATGTTTTTCTCCGATTTTTTTTAAAAATATATATCTATGTTCTTTGCAGGAAAACAAGTCTTTTTTCTATTTACACTTCTTTTCTATTTTGTTTAGTTTTTTAAACATAGGCGTTTAAAAAAAAACATATTTTCTTACAAAAATGTGTCTAACTTTGGTTCAAATGGACCAAATTGGAAGATCTACCTCTCATTTTAAAGGTGAAGCAATACTCTTTTAAACTATCTTGGTTTTTGTATTCTGCAATGTTTGCACTGGAAATTATAACAGTACAAATATCATCAAAATTTTTTTACTTTTTTATGATATTGTTTAATACCAATGTTTATGTGCTTTGGAAATAAATGTAACGGTTTTTTGAAGATTTATACCGTTACTTTACTACTATGTAAACTTTTCGTGTTTTCAGATTTTTATCTAGGTATGGCACAAACATATGCAGGGGAGTGTACTTTAAAGAGTAAAGGTTCTAGAACGCTACCATATTCAACTACCTTTGTGTGACTGTCAGTATCTTGAATGTTAACTTTTTGGATCCCGTCTGAAAGGAATGATTCTAATATCCCTCATGAACAACCTCTGAGACCTATATTCTCAATAATACGTAACGACTGGACATGAATGATCGTGTCAAATGCTTTGGCAAGATCGACGAAAACCGCTATAGTTCGCTCGTAAATTTATACAGATTCATTGTTAAACAAAACATGGTCTCCTCCCTGAAACCAAACTGCCCTTGTTTTTAATATTTCCTAGCAAACTTCGACTAATCTAGTTATCAGGAAATAGGGTGATAGTGTATATCTAGCATTAAATTGATTTAAGGATTGTTGTTTTGAACAATTCTTGATATTCTTCAGTTTCGAATGTTTTATTTATTGAAAAAATAAAAGCTTCGCCATGTCCTGAAGCCTAAACATATAGCATTCTGTTCGTTTACAATCTAGAGCTAAAGAGCCTAGTTTTGACGCAAATTTTTTTTATACCCAACTAGCGACCCGCCCCGGCTTCGCACGGGTGCAATGCTGATACTAAATACACTACAGAAAAACTGTGACTATTTATTTTATTTTTACAACAATTATTACATCGGCCTCCGACGCGCTATTTATAGGCACGCTGCCGCCGCCCCGGTCGGCCAGTACCGCCGCAAGCGCTACTTCCCGCAATTTTAAATCTGTAATATCTTCGAAAATATTCATTTAAATCTTGTGCTGTAAAGGACCATATAGATCTATATTAAATCAACAATGTATTTAAGCTAGTTAATTGGATAAGGATTAATGCTGTATTGGTTAAAATCGCTTCAAAATTTGCCATTATTTGTCGTAAAAAGTAAATGACAAAAAAATGTTATTGTGGGATATCCATGAGAGATAGACATATACCATCGCGGAGTTTTCTGTAGACCTTTTCAATGTGTACAAATAATTAGTACATTATTTTGATAAATCTCGTAGGGTTCAGCCTGCGTTTGCAATGTAAGCGGAAAAAAATATGATAATTAACGACATCACATTAGAAACCTCAAAAATAACAGTATTTCTCCACTATTTAATGGATGTTATTATACATATAAACCTTCCTCTTGAATCACTCTATCTATTGAAAAAAACCGCATCAAAATCCGGTGCGTAGTTTTAAAGATTTAAGCATACAAAGGGACATAGGGACAGAGAAAGCGACTTTGTTTTATACTATGTAGTGAAGAATCTTTGAGGAATGTTTTCGTGTGTCTATCAATAAAATATGATAAAATCAAAATGGACACAAAATCTACCAAATAACTCACAAATTTCTTTCCTTAGGTAAATTTTTTTATCGTTTTCGCGCACATACCCCAGTAAAAAGCAGTAAAACAACAATAATTTATTTGTTTGTTTTTTCTATTTAATGAAAGCCGTACCATGATATTTCGTGTGCTTACTTTCTCTTCGGCGACGATATTTTTACACTGATTTTCCTTTTAATACCTCTATTTGTTTTTATAATTATATATTTGCGTGTAGATATATGGATTCCTCGTTAATTTTTGAGTGTAATCTACTGAAAAATGTTGTAATCCTTGAGTAAACATTGAAAGAAAAAGTTATAAATGACTAAGTTCTTGTAAAAGTACATATCTAATAGGCATTAACGATAAAATTTAAAATTACAGTGCAAAAATATGCTTTAAAATAATGAAGTAAGAGCATAATAAGAAAAGCTCATTAATTTTAAATTTCTTCTTTCTTCATTTTCTTTTAACAGCGTTTCACACCCATTTATGAACATACGACTCTTCCGCATTTTCCCAAATTGTTAGGTCCTATCCTATTGTCATCTATCTTTTTCTAAGTGTTTTTCTTATGTCGTCGTACCAGTACATTAAGGAGAGACCTCGGCTTCTCTTTTCACTCTACGGTTTCCACTGTGATTTTTTGGGTCCACCTGGATTCGTGTATTTCAGCGATGTATCTCCATGTCTTCCATCCTGGTTTATCGTTTTATCAGGGTTATATTCAGTATCGCCCTTTCCCTGTTCCTCTGGGTCACCTATACTTTGTGTATACAATCTATTGCTTGCATAACTAAAGCTGATCGCTTCATTGGAATTAATAAATGTGAAAGTTTCGCTATTTTTACATCGGAGAAAATTCCGCAATATAAACAACTCCCTATTATCAAATACATTTTCAAAATTACGTAACTCAATTTCCATTGAACCATGAATCGAAGTGTACCATTAGAAAATCGACCAGTACTCCGCATTTCTGTAACAATAAAACCAGGAAGTGATAACTTTTCATACAAATCTTAGAAATAATTTTATAATTTTCCGAAATTTTTCCCACTGTATGTGTTTAGTTCTCGTAAGGTAACATTATGCAAGAGTCATATTCCTTTCACTATAAATCGAATTTGGGTCCATAGTCTATTGTTTTAAGTAAAGAATCCGCGGAAGTGATAAATCATTGAATCACCTCTTTTGAAATTGTGTTAAAATTCATCAGAACAACAATACGTAAATCTTAAGTGGTGTAGGCATTGTTCTTCATACAAATTACTTTATTACTACTATTACTAGAAAAAAAAGCGCATCTCAAAACGTAAAAATTTCGGTATTTCCAAATGAAAATTTATAGCTTTGATTGCAGAAAGTAATTTTATTTCACCTCCTGCTTTAAATTTCAACTCAAGTCCACCTAAAAGAGGTTCCTTTCCACTAAGTAACAATAGTATTATCGAAAAAACCCATTAACGTTTTAGACTTACCTTGAAACTTTCAATCTTACTTCAAGTTAGCGGATTTTAGTTATTTTAAGTGGATCTCCAAAGCTATTTGAGTTCAAATCAATTTGAAAATGTTAATATAAATATAACGATACAGTGTAAAAAATAAAGCCGGCAAATTTATTTGAGATTTAACGCATGAAATTGAAATTTTGCGTGGCTGAATTTATAATTGAGTAATTTTTGATGTCTGTTTAATAGCCTAGTAAAATCAAAATTTTCCAGTTCTAATTTTTCCTTTATTTAACGTGATTAAATTCAACATAGGCTCAGAGGAAATTCCAGAAGTAACAAACTCAGAGATAAGAATGGCACTAAATAAATTAAAGAACAATAAATGTGCAGAAGAAGACAAAATTACAGTAGAGATGCTGAAAATTGGCGGCAAAAAAATAGAACAAATATTGAAGATTCTATTTAATAAAATAATTGAAGAGGGAAAAATTCCACATGACTGGTATAACTCCGAAGTAATTTTAATATTCAAAAAGGGAGACAATACAAATATTGAAAACTATCTACCAATATTCCTACTATCACACACCTACAAGTTGTTAACCAAAATCATAACCAAACGCATAACAAACAAACTCGATTTTTACCAACCTGTCGAACAAGCTGGATTCAGAAAACACTTTAGCACCACAGATCGCCTACACACCATAAGAATACTAATTGAGAAGTGCACTGAATATAACGTACCGCTTCATATGGTTTTTGTAGATTTCCAGAAGGCATTCGACTCCGTCGAAATATGGGCAGTATTACAATCCTTAGAAAACGCAAGAATCGATTCAAGATACATAAACATCATAAAGAACATATACGAAAATGCAACCATTCAAATAAAAATAGATGACAAGACGGAAACGAAGCCCATAAAACTACAAAAGGGAGTGAGACGAGGGGATACTATCTCGCCAAAACTGTTCACCCTAGTCCTAGAGGATATTTTTAAGGAACTTAAGTGGGACATCAAAGGTATAAACATTGACGGAATATACTTGAACCATCTCAGATTTGCTGAGGACATAATCTTAATGGCAAGTAATCTCCAAGACTTGAACGAAATGCTACAACAGCTAAATGACGTATCCGCATCTGTAGGCCTTGAAATGAACTACAACAAAACAAAAATAATGAGCGGCGAACAGGCAAACATAACAATACAGAACCAGAGGATAGAAAACGTCGAACACTATGTATACTTGGGTCATGAAATCAAACCAGGATGCTGAAATAAAAAGAAGAACAGAGCTGACATGGGCCGCTTTCGGTAAACTTGCATACATCCTGAAAAATAATTCAATTCCCATAAATCTAAAAAGAAAAGTATACGACACATGCATATTACCGGTGTGTACGTATGGATTAGAGACCATGTCCCTCATCAAAAAGTCCGCTAAAGAATTAGAAACAGTCCAAAGAGCGATGGAAAGAAACATGCTTGGAATATCATTGAGAGACAGGATTAGAAACACCGAGATAAGATGCAAAACGAAAATCAAGGACATCCTGGAGGAGGTTGCAAAGATGAAATGGCGATGGGCTGGTCAGATAGCCCGATATGAGGACAATAGATGGACACGAAGAATCCTGGAATGGAGACCCAGGGAGACAACAAGAAGCACAGGAAGACCTCAAAAAAGATGGGTAGACGACATAAGGAGAGTGGCGGGCAAATAGTGGATGAGATTGGCGAAGAATAAAGAGAGATGGAAACAATTGAGAGAGACCTACATCCAGGAGTGGATGGACAGAGGTTGACAAAGAGAGAGGGAGAGAGATTCAAGTGTCGTATTACTTACACACTGCTGCTTTTTCATGGCTACCTTTTAAGCTTTTACAAATGGCTACTAGGTAGCGCTACTGAGATATGTCATTAGAATCTTCGTAAAATTTGACATTTGTTATTGTGAAAAGAGTTGCAAGTTATAAATTGACCCAGTATTTTGTGAGCGAGGAATTTTATTTAAAAATTGATAATTCACGTAAAGGTTATCATTAGATGATTTTTTACTTTGAACATACTCCTGTAGATTTGGTATATCGTCAGAATTACGCCCTAGTTGTTTGAATGCTGAATAACGTAATATTTTTATTTATATTTGGGAAAGTGTCGATAAACGGTAGATATTTTATTTCTTAGTAATTTTATATGCCAGCCTTTACTAATTATCATTATTTAAACGAAAATAATATGATAATCGGTACATCAATTTTAGAACACCTAAAAGTATGAATTTGTGGTTGCCTAAATTATTATCATTGTTATTTTCAATATGTAAACAAATAACAATATTTACCAATAAAAATAAGTCTCTAAATCCACTTTTTGTTGACATTAATTGCAAACTTCGCATTTATAGAAATTTCTAACGCTTAAAAACACTGAAAAGAGTTACGAAAAGCAAT
Organism: Diaprepes abbreviatus; assembly: GCA_034092305.1. Classification (NCBI taxonomy): domain Eukaryota; kingdom Metazoa; phylum Arthropoda; class Insecta; order Coleoptera; family Curculionidae; genus Diaprepes; species Diaprepes abbreviatus. Next base: position 3,617,818 of record JASJET010000181.1, on the reverse strand, counting down.
AAAACTGGAAACAAAAATAAGTAAACATATTTATGTCTGTCAAACATCAAAAAACCTCTCCCCCATATATATATATATATATATATATATATATATATATATATATATATATATATATATATATATATATGGACTTGTATGCTTGATGGTTATGGACTTAGAACGGTATGAGACTGAGAATTAAATTTGGCTTTTAAGCCAGTTAAATTTGGAAAAAGTGACCTGGCTTAATGGTCAAGAAGCCAATCTCTGACGTTGGGGTACTGTTGGCGTAGTATTTTGGTGAGTGCGTGTGAGTCTGAGATAAGTGGGTTGGTCGAGTGTTCAACTCGATCCAAGTATTTAGCGATACTTTTATGTATAAAATTGCTGAAAGTAACACAATTTAAATCTCTGTGAATTATCGTGTTCCTGACATAGTATGGGGCTCCGCAAATCATTCGTAAAACCTTGTTTTGGAAGCTCTCTATGCGTCTAAATCGAGACCCGGAAGAGGTCGCAAACGCAGTATCGTCAGCGAACAGAAACAGCTTACTAAAATTGTCTGTCGGAATATCTTCCTTATATAAGTTGAATAAGGTCGGTGACAGAGGTGAACCCTGTGACACGCCCGCTCTAACATGCTTTGTTTCTGACATTGCGTCATCTGACGATACTGCGAAAGTTCTCCCTTCTAGAAAACTTGAGACTAGTTTCACAAGGTAACTTGGAATTCCTACCTTAGCATTTTAACAATCAGTCCGTTGTGCCACACCTTATCAAAGGCCTTTCTTATATCAAAAAAGATTGCACCCGTATGGAATCTCCGGTTGAATCCCCGGGTTATCATCGACGCCAGTCTGGTGGTCTGCTGGACGCTGCTATGGCAGCTCCTGAAGTCAAACTGTTCCGGAGGCAGAATATCCTTCTCTTTTATAAAGTTAGTTCAGAATTACACTCTCTATTATCTTCCCCAGATTGGAAAGTAGGCTAATAGGTCTGTAGCTGTCAAGGTTGGTGGCCCTTTCGCTTTTCTTTTTAATATATGTATATATATATATATATATATATATATATATATATATATATATATATATTTATATATATATATATAGTTTTAAGACAACTGAGGATTTATAAGAAAATTCCATGCTTTAAAACTTGATAAAAATGCTAATAAATGCTGTTTTTTGCGATTTTGGCTATGTTTCACCACTTTTAAAAAACTGGAAAAATTCATACATGGCGTCTAAAAAACATATTTTTTTTTCGGTCCTCCTATTGTCCTAGTTTTTATTTTATTGAATTTAAAAATTTTTGAACACCTATAAAAATTTGAATTTTGCGCCAAAAATTTTTGTAAAAATATCCTGTCATAGGCAATAAAAAAACCTTCAAAATGAAAAAAAAAAGTTTCTACGATGATTAGAACCGAAGATATCGTCAAAAAACGAAAAAAGGTACATTTCAATTTTTTTTGAGGTTATGACCCTTTGAGTTTGTTATTTTTTATTAATTTGTCTACGGAATTTTGTATTTTAAAAGCTGTAATAATATATATTTTAAGAAATCGTAATATTTTGTTCTGCCGTGTATATAAATTTTGCTATACAAAAATTAAAATAATGTATTATTGAATTTCATTTTAGAGTCTATAAATTACATTTTTATGATTCCAAATGACGCCTACTTTTTGTCCTCACATCAAGTAATTACTTCCTACATATCACGCACTCATTGTAAGTATTTCCAAAAATTTGCTAGTTGTTTTATTTTTCTTGTGGGTAGAAGTAAAAAAAAACTTTATTATATTTCCTAATTTGGGATTTTTGTTTTTAATCGTCAAAAATTTACATAATTACATATTAAAAATCCGATATAATTAAACAACAAACCATTTTAACGACAATTCAGGTTAGACCAGTCTAGATGCAGGCTATTTTCGAAAATCGCACTTTCGAACTTCAAGGTTCTTCTTTTAAGTTGTTGAAGGTCGAGAGAGGAACGTTATGTGCCGTGTTTGAAACGGTCGTGTGAATCGAATAACAATTGGAATGGTACGTACTTTTAGAAAGCCTGATTAAAATAGATCTAATAAAAGGTATTTCAAATTCTTTTTTTTTATTATACAAGTAACATTTTGGAATAATGCAATGATAGAATGATTATAAATTTCCATAATTTATTTTTTAAAGAAAAAAACATTTTGTACCATGAAGAACATTTTATATGACAATTTCGAGTGAACATTATTAAAATATTAAGCAAAGATCTCACGCTAAAGTTTGGGATGTACCAACCACGTGAGTAGGAAGTTTTTGGAAGCAACAATTATCTGTTAAATGTAAAAATGCTCGTTTACAAGTGCATAGAGGATAACAAATCTCTAAAATTGATATTTGTGGATTACGAAAAAGCGTTCGATTGTGTGAATCAAAGTAAACTTACTAAAGGACTGGCTGATGATTACAGAATATACTTTAGATCAGTGGTTCTCAAGCGGTGGTCCGCAAAACTCCAGGGCCAATGTCCTTGAAAGCGTGATGTGAATGGCGATATGAACTGGCATTGACAGTAAAAGCCGTATTCTTGAAAAGGCAATGTTGCCAGATATGAACGTGCTAAAACCCGAGGATAAAATGGATGATAGATTGAATTGAGCTGTCAAACCAAAAATGTCTGTAGTATGTTTTGTTGCAATTTCAGGCAAAAAGTAGTTTTGGCACGTCAAATTAATCGAAATAAGAACAAAAAAAATAGTGTTGTTGTTATTGTTGTAAAGTTATTGATTGCCATTAAAATATTTATACTTTCTCTGGATTAAATTTATTTCATATTACTTAACTACCAAGAAATATAAAGGAAGCCATCAGTCAAATATTTAGGTGTAAATATAGACCACAAAATTATCTTAAATTGACATTCTAGAACTGTTAAACAAAAATGCATACAAAGAGCCAAATACTTTAGGATTCTAATATATAAGGAAAAAGGGATATCAAGAAAAACAGCAACCCATATGTACAGGGTGAGTCAACGATTGGATGAGGTAGGTTTATGCCTTTTCGGTGAAATTAACAAAGAAACTATATTTATTGTTTTATACAGTTTATTTTTACGCAGATTTTAAAAATATTTAGGACTCTACAGGGTGAGCCAAAAACTAGGACAGCATAAAGTTGTATTTTTTTAAATAGAACACCCTATATACGAATCGTATTTTCGATTTAGCTTATAATTTTAAATCTTTTTTATTAAGGGTTTACTATAACAAAACTTTATAGTTTCTGAGATAATTAAGTTTAAAGAAAAAAAGTCACATTTTCAAGCATCAATTCAATCCTAAATAACGTTTTCAATTTTGTGACAAATATATTCAAATTTGGAATTTAACAAGGCCAAGGACAAGTTAACATAATTTTTACCTAATATTTGCAATAAAAGCTACAGAGTGTTGAACACATCGGCTCAAATTTGAACAAGTTTAAATGAATAAATATCTTTTTTTTTAAATAGTACACCCTGTATATTTTCATGTTATTTAATAGAGTAATAAAAACCCTAAAAGTTTTGCTCAATATATCCTATACCTATTTATAATAGTTTTTTACAGAAATAGTCTTCATTATCATAGTAGCCATGTAAAATAATAAAAAGAAACTACAGAAACAAACAGAATGTGGTTAAATATGATGAAATACATTATTCGTTATATTACAACGGTAATAGTTTAATTAAACATAATGTGAAAAAATTAACACAACAATAACGACAAGGCAAATACATATTTACTTTTATACTAAATTGAAACAAAAAAATTACCTATTAAATACTGAGATTAATTATTTCTTTTTAATAAGTGTTCGAATAAACGACCCTCTTGTGCAATGCACAAATTTAGTCCTTTTTGCAGATTTTCTCGGACCCTGGACAAAATTAGTGAAATCAATGAAACCCCCACGTCCAATCCATTTTTGCGGATATCGTTGGTCCAAAAACGCACGAACTTCACGATGGTAATACGGAGGCGCATCATCGTGTTAGAACCACATACTGTCGAGCTCATCCCTATCGAGACCTTGAAGCAGTTGGGGTAGTTCTTCTTGTAGAAAGTTCAGGTAACTATGGCCATTTAGTGGTTCATTAAAAAAGTGGGGTCCAATAATTCGATTATGATGAATACCACACCAAACATTTAATGACCAGTGATTTTGATGTTGCACCTCTCTAATCCAAAATGGGTTTTCTGTGGCATAATAATGCATGTTGCGTCTATTTACGGCACCGTTACTTCTAAAAGTAGCTTCATCACTAAACATTACCTTGCATAATAAATTTGGATTTAATTGAATCTCCGCATTTATTGTACGACATAAGTTTACACGACTTTCAAAATCCTGTCCATGCAATTCTTGGTGTAATTCCATGTGATATGGATGATACCTATATTTCTTGGTAGTACGATTAGCGGTGGATTGTGATGTTTCACATAATGCTGCTAACTGACGGCTACCAATATAAGGATTTTCCTGAACATTTAACAATACTTGTAGTTCTTTTTCTTCATTAGTTACTAGTTTGTTGACCACTTTACGTTTTGGATAATCAACAGTACCAGAAGAATCAAATCTTTACATTAAGTTTTGAAAAGTATGGGTATTAGGCTGGCGTCGATCAGGATACTTCATTTTGTAAATTCTTTGAGCAAGAAGGCAATTTTTTTGAGCCTCTCCTATTGTATAAATCATATCTATTAACTCATTCTTTGGAAAATTCATTTTACAATATAAGATGAATCCAAAAAAAACCAAACTGCACTATATAAAAACCAAAAGAAGCGATTGCGGTTATAAATTTGACACACAGAAAAATGTTCTTTTACATTGTTTTTGCCATGGCTACTATGATAATGAAGACTATTTCTGTAAAAAAGTATGGAAAATAAGAAAAACTGAAATATCTCAAAAACTATTATAAATAGGTATAGGATATATTGAACAAAACTTTTAGGGTTTTTATTACTCTATTAAATAACATGAAAATATACAGGGTGTACCATTTAAAAAAAAAAGATATTTATTCATTTAAACTTGTTCAAATTTGAGCCGATGTGTTCAATACCCTGTAGCTTTTATTGCAAATATTAGGTAAAAATTATGTTAACTTGTCCTTGGCCTTGCTAAATTCCAAATTTGAATATATTTTTCTCAAAATTGAAAACGTTATTTAGGATTGAATTGATGCTTGAAAATGTGACTTTTTTTTTTTAAAACTTAATTATCTCAGAAACTATAAAGTTTTGTTATAGTAAATCCTTAATAAAAAAGATTTAAAATTATAAGCTAAATCGAAAATACGATTCGTATATAGGGTGTTCTATTTAAAAAAATACAACTTTATGCTGTTCTAGTTTTTTGGCTCACCCTGTAGAGTCCTAAATATTTTTAAAATCTGCGTAAAAATAAACTGTATCAAACAATAAATATAGTTTCTTTGTTAATTTCACCGAAAAGGCACAAACCTACTTCATCCAATCGTTGACTCACCCTGTACAAAGTAATAAACTCACATCAATTGGAATACATGCCCCATATATACAGTAATTGCAGAAAGTCAGCATTGAAAAACCTTGAAAGGGTAGATATTACAACTCTACGTAGTATGACTAAAAGCCATCATCCCAATACACTACGGAAACCATACAATCAGTTATTTATTGTATGAATTCACAAAATATCCAGCCTCTTACTGCAAGACGTCCTGTCCTGACCATTAAATATGAAAGAAAACCTGAAACTTGAACAATGATAGAGAAACTGTTTAAGACCAGGGACCGAAACCAAAGGCCTTAGACGTCTTCTGTCAGGGTTCGCAAAAAAATATTGTAATGGCGGGATAATGCCTCAAGGAGCTAATGTGAATGATCATGAAGTTATTGGGATATATTTCATAACTTAAAATTGCTGTAACTTTGCAAGAAATCATCATAGATGACCCCTCAATAGCTTATTTTGAAGGGTAAGACTAGTATTAAATGATGCAATTAGAAAAAAGAAATGCACATACAGCAGAATCAGCAAATGAGAACAAGAACTAGTAGAGCTCACAACTATGGAAGGACAAGTAAAATTTAGAAATGGATAACAAGAGTTCTGGTTTCAAAAATCAAAATTAGGACTCTACTGTAGATTGTATGATATAGTTCAAACAATTTTTAACGGCACTCCCCTCATTATATATACCTGAGCGTGGACTTAGTGCGGTAGCAAGCCTAGCAAAAGCAAATCACTATCACACATCACCACAAATAACTTATGTTTTCTTTTTAATAGACATAATTAATATCAATTAAAATTGACATTTAAAATTAGTGAATATATCCGCCTACAAGATGAATAACATCAGCACATTTTCAGGTAGTAATAATTATAAAAAATTTTCAGTAATGAGATTCTGATATGAAATATTAAACAATTTTACATGACGTTGGCATATCGAAACACATCACGCTTCACGAATTGTCAGTAATTGCAATGACATCCTGAAATTAGCAATTATTTGAGAAATCCTTTAATCTACACTTTTACTAAAAAAATTCATGTACAAACCAAAATTTGCAAATATTTACTTCTAATAGTTGTGCCTGACCTAAATTCCCACATCTCACCATCAATTACTGGCATTGTACAGTTAAAAAACTTAAATGGCATGTGCCATATGGTTTGGCAATAATAATTGTTTAGGCACGAGTTATAATGACGATTTTAATATTGATAAATTGTTGTTATTTTATAGTCACATTGGTGTTAAATTAACTGTACTTATATTATAAACAAAGCGTTATAAAATTGTATAATTGAACCAAATAGGTGTACAAAAAATCTTGTTTTCAATGGCGTGTTACGAAATCTCAATTGAAGAAAAGCTGGAAAATGAAATAAAATTTTTATAAAAAAATTGAACCGACTTCTAAAAGTGCGCTAAAAAGGGAAAAATAACTATAAATTTTTATATGAAATTGAAATTTTTGAAGTCGGCGCCAAACTAATACCTGACAAAATGTGATTTGCATAAACATATTAAAAATACTTTATTTGTAATTGCTTTCTTAGTATAATTTGTATATATTAGTAGTTATTTATTTCATTTAGAAATAATTTGGCGCTGACTTCAAAAATTTTAATTTCATATACAAATTTATAGTTATTTTTCACTTTTTAACGCACTTTTAGAAATCGGTTCAATTTTGTTTTATAAAAATTTTATTTTTCGATTTTTAGTTTTGAATTCATTATGATATCCATAAATTATTTAAACTAAGTACCAATCGAGATTGGTGTACCTCACAATGACTCCAAGGTAGCCAAAAGTATCCATTTTATCCAAAGTTATAAATCACCCTAAAATGAACCACTAAAAATTATTTGATTCTTAGAGTTCTCCAAATACCAGTGAAATTGTGTCAAACAAATATTTAGTCTGTCATAGTAAATACACTATCTTAAATTTCAAATTAAATTAAGATTGGTAATATAGGCCCCAAAACCTTCCAATATCGATATTTAAAGAACTTGAGATGCAATTTTCTTAGCCAGATATTTTTTATACTGCATTTTGAGTTTGTATACTCCTCAAGAACCTTGTAATATTAATTTGAGACAAAATTTTTAGTCTCTCATATTATATCTTATCAACTTAATAGTTGTAAAAACTTCATATCCGTAACACATGAAATCTGGAAAAATGCGAATAAGGGAAAATTTCAACCCTAAATCTAAACCCTTCAAAGCCCCCTAGTACCAATTTTGGATGAAATCAGGAAATTTAAAATTTCTAGACCGTCATATTGCATCTGACATATTAGATTTTTATAAAATAATTTTATATTTGCTATTTACATCCTCAAAAACGTATCACCTTTGAACAAAATCGATAAATGTAAAATTTTTAATCCGCTATATTGGATTCGCCATATTTAATCCTGAGAATATACTTTATACCCTCAAGAACCCCTTATATTAGTTTTGGAGAAAAAAAAATTTTTGGACGCCATATTGAATCCGCCTGATTGAGTTTTTCAAAAAAAAAATTTAATTCGTAATTAACACTACCAAAAATCCCTCCAAGACTGATTTTAGACAAAATCGACAGATGTCAAATCTTTAATCCGCCATATTTAATTTTTTTAAAAATAATTTTAGATTCGAATTGAAAAAAATCGGACAAAATGAATCTTTTGTCCGCTATATTGGATCCGCCATACTGAATTTTTTAAAAATATTTTGGATTCGTTATGTATGACTCCGAAAACTCCCTCACACCAATTTTGGAGAAAATCGGACAAAATAAAAATTTGCTGTCCGCCATATTGGATCCGCCATATTGAATTTTTTAAAAATAATTTCAGATTCGTTGTGTACGACCCCGAAAATGCCCCCATACTAATTTTCGAGGAAATCGGACAAAATTTTTTTTTTGTCGGCCATATTGTCAGCGACATCTTGGATTTTACTGCAGCAATTTTGTCCAAAAAAATATGGGACCATTGCAGCAACTTCCTTTATATAACGTAAAAAATTTCAATCAAATCGATGCCGCCGTTCCGGAGTAATCGGTGTGTATACATAAAAAAAATACATAGTCGACGAATTGAAAACCTCCCTCTTTTAGAAGTCGTTTAATAAGGAGTAAAGGCAAACACATCACTCAATAAGTTCTCGATCTGATCCATAGATGGCACCTCTGTTAACATCCTCATATGATTTCTGGATAGTACTAACCTTCAAACGATACATGTCAAAATTTTATGACATTCTGACCATTTGTTTACAGGTTGCAGTAGTTTTAGTGAAACAAATTTTGTTATTTTGAAATTAATAGATAAAAAGAATTTCGTGTGTGTATCAAACATTGTTTTTTGATGGGAAAAAAGATTGTTGAAGCCAAACAGTGGCTTGAGAAGCATTATGAAGACTCTGCACAAGGGAAACTGGTATGCTAAATTTAAAAGCGGCTGTATACATACAAAATAATTTTGGCTGATCCTAAAGTGAAGTTGCGTGAAATATCTGACACCATAAAGATATCAGAAGGTAATGTGTCTACAATTTGACACGAAAATTTAATATGTTTAAGTTGCTTTCGAAGTGCCGCGTTTGCACATACCGGACTAAAAACAACAACGCGTCGATGATTCAGAACGCTGTTTCAAGCTGTTCAATCGAGATAAAAAGGATTTCTTGCATCAGTATGTGACAATGGATGAAATATGGATCCACTACAACACACCTGACTCAAAAATTTCGTGTATTTTAAAACATCGCTTAAAAATCCGGTTTCATTTATTTTTTCATTTCGTACAATTAAAACAGAACATTTCCGACACCACGTTTTTCATTAATCTCGTTACAACACACATGTAGTTTAGACGTGATTTTTTTAAATGAGAGTAAATGCTCTCAACGAACTGTGAAAACGCCGCTCGTTCTTTCCTGAACTGTTGACCCACAAACAACCTGAGATGCTTAGTTAAACACAATAATAGTGAATTAGTTAGACGAGAATACTATGAGAACGTTTTAAAGTTTAATGAATGTGATTATTTTCAATAATGTATCGGAAAAACTCGTTCTTTTTTATATAGAAGTAAAGATGAAAGCACAGCACAGACCAAGCCATTTTAGAAGAGGTGCGGTTGAGAAAAGATTATATATATATATATATATATATATATATATATATATATATATATATATATATATATATATATTTGGGGAAGATAATAGAGCGTGTAATTCTGAATCGCATAACTGACTTTATAACAGAGAGGGATATTCTGCCTCCGGAACAGTTTGGCTTCAGGAGCTGCCATAGCAGCGTCCAGCAGACCACCAGACGGGCGTCGATGATAACCCGGGGGTTCAACCAGAGATTCCATACGGGTGCAATCTTTTTTGATATAGGCAAAGCCTTTGACACAGTGTGGCACAACGGACTGATTGTTAAAATGCTAAGGTAGGAATTCCAAATTACCTTGTGAAACTAGTCTCAAGTTTTCTAGAAAGGAGAACTTTCGTGGTATCGTCAGATGACGCAACGTCAGAAACAAAGCATGTTAAAGTGGGCGTGCCACAGGGTTCACCTCTATCTCCGACCCTATTCAACTTATATACGGCAGATATTCCGACAGACAATTTAAGTAAGCTGTTTCTGTTCGCTGACGATACTGCGTTTGCGATCTCTTCCGGGTCATTACATTATGTTGTGTTGAGATTGCAGCGGCATATCAAGAAACTTGATAGATGGATGACTGATTGGAAAATCAAAACGCTTTAACAAT